>VBSK01000405.1:1200000-1800000 GCA_006112555.1 Tuber indicum
TCAATTCCGATGCGGCTGACGGATATGGCCGGACACCTCTTTTGTGGGCTTCCAGCAAAGGACAGGAGGCAGTAGTGAAGCTGCTGGTGGAACGACAAGATGTCAACATTGATAGGCCAGACAAAAGCGGTGAAGCACCACTCTTGTCAGCTGCTGGGTGCGGGTATGAGGTGATTGTGGGGCTGCTATTGGGAAGGAAAGATGCCGAATCCGGCATTTTGGGCAAATACTGCCAAACACTGCTTTTCTTGGCTGCTAAGAAAGGGCATGATGGAATAGTGAGGCTATTGTTGGGACGGGATGACGTTAACCCCGATGTGCCAGACATTGATGGCCTGACACCTCTCTCGTTGGCTGCCGGACATGGGTGTAATGAAGTAGTGAAACTACTGTTGCGGCGGGAAGATGTCAACTCCAATTCCCTAGACAATCGTGTCCGGACACCGCTCTCATGGGCTGCCGGGAATGGACATGAGGGTGTGGTGAAGTTACTGTTGGGATGGGAAGATGTCAACCCTCATATGCCAGACAATAATGGCTGGACACCGCTCTCGTGGGCTGCCAGGAATGGACATGGAGGAGTGGTAAAGTTACTGTTGGAGCGGGAGGATATCAGCCCCAACACGCCAGACAATGATGGCTGGACACCGCTCTCTTGGGCTGCCAAGAAAGGGCACGATGGAGTAGTTAGGCTACTGCTGGGATGGAGAGATATCAAGCCCTCTATGCCAGACAATGGTGGCCGGACACCTCTTTGGTGGGCTACCGAACATGGACATGACCGAGTAGTGAAGCTACTATTGGGGCGGGAAGACATCAACCCCAACATGCCAGACAATGGTGGCCTGGCACCGCTCTGGCTGGCTGTTGGGAATGGACATGTGGGAATAGTGAAGCTACTGTTGGGGCGGGAAGACGTCAATCGCAACGTATCAGAAAAGGGTTGCAAAAGGCTACGCTTGTGGGCCTGGCTAAATAGACATGAGGGAGTAGTGGAGTTGCTGTGGGGACCGGGAGACGTCAACCACGACATGCCCAACAATCATGGTCTATTACCACTCACGCTAGTTTCCCAGATGAGGCACTAGCGAGTAGTGAGGCTACTGCAAGCCCAAACGTCCACGAACTCCAACACGCTTTATCCCAACAATACGCTATCTTACCATCCTCAAAAGCCGCTATGCACTGCTTTCCCAGCATCTCCCACCCGACCCCCCCATACACTCTCCTTACTGCTTTCCCTTCTCCATGTCACTTCCACTTCCCTCCTTTCAGTGCACAGCAATCTTGTGAATATCTCCATCTTTCCTTTACTTACCTTTCTTACCTTCCTGATTCCTAATTGGTGGTGGTGTATGGGTGTAGATTTACTATTCTTGTCCTTATTATCAGGTGCGAGACTTTAGTCTATGGTTGTGTTCCCTCATTTTATTTTCCTCGTTTAGGGAGATGGCATCTAGATCCGCCCTTTGTTTCCCGCTCATCGTCTCTCGCTTCCGTCTATTTTTTCATTGCTTCTAAGCCGCCTTTCTCCCTTCAAACATGGCTGTAACTCTCCTTGAGCATCCCTTAACCCCGTCTCTACTTCAACTTACCAAAGAAATAACAACCCAACCACATCCTCATAAGTTAGTACCTATTTGGTACAAATGCTGAGTTGGCCGATCTTATGGTCCAACGGCTGACCCCCTTACCGGCATGTTCCGGGTTCACTCCTGGATAGGGAAAACCATCCAGGCGCAAGAACAGGGCGGATATAGTAGATTTCAGAGTTAAACACATTAATACCAGTTCTTATTACTCCTCCTAAGTTCTTCAACCCCCTACATCCATCCATCCGTGATGGCCATCCACCATGATTCGGCCACTTCATACCACTCAGCGCATGCCCCAGTCGATCATCGCATCCGCGGATAACTGGACCTCCGGAATCAAATACACCCATACTCAACGCTAGAATCACATGACAAAGACTAGTATCGATCAGAAAAACATCCTGCCTTATTCGGAAGATCTTTGTTGCCAGGGATCAACCTGATAGAGCACTGAAGTAAAGGTGATGCGGCATAGACGTTAGCGGTCGGAGATTAAATAACTCCTAGCCAAAACGTTGATTGATGGGGATTTGGTTGGTGTAGGAAGGTAAGGTCACTTAAATGTGTGGAAACGGTTGGGGATGATGTAGGTAGCCTTCCGGGACTTCACACAGGTTCGTCTGATTGGAATGGTTTGTCACTCGGTAAAGGAGAAAATTTATTTATGTCTATCTATACAGGTAGCGTGACTCCCGCACCCATTTCCCAGGAGGCCACCTGCCATGCATATTTCTCCCCTCTAATGACTTGAGAATCTTCTACTCATAACTTTATCCGCGCGTAAGATGTTACACTCCTCTCAGGGTAAATATGCACCGACTCTCCCCTCCAGTAATTTCCTTATTATATCACCGCCTTCCCGGAGAGCTGCTTTGGGTCGGGTGTCGGTATCGTTCCCAATAATTGCTCAACTACCGCCCTCTGCCAAAGCCCAGCCGCTATCATTAAATACGTAAAACGATCGGGGAACGGACCAATCGGCCGCCATTCCTCTCGTACATTTCAAGTGATATAAGAAATCTGTTGTGCAAACTCGAATAACTTCGTTTCCGATCCTACAATTGTCAGAAGTGACCTGCGTCTTCTAGCGACATGAACATTAGCCAATATAAACTTATGATCCACAGAACACGGGGTACACACACACTTACTTTAACCAAGTAACGCACCGCTAATCACACACTTCGTGGCTGTTGGGTGAGCGAGGTAAATTGCCGAACCAAGAATCCGCACGCAAGGACTGGGCAGATTTTCCACTGTCATTCCAACCCACTGGGGAAGGTCCCGGAGGCCCCCGATTAACTCATCTCCCCTTTGGACATACCCTATTATCTTAGACCGGCCGAACCAGCAATTTCGAGTGCGGAATTAATTCCTTGGTGTGCGAGTGGTCTTGCGGCTACGGCCACCTTATCCGGGACCCGTCGGGTACGCACTGTTGTGGTGGCACTTTATTAGAATCTTGGTATAGCACTGTCCTGGATCGCGCGGGGTCTAGTAGAGGTAATGTTAGTAGACTCCTCCCGAAAGTCATTCTCATTACCCTTCAAAATCTCGGGAACCCCAGGAGATTAGCCAGTCCTCCGGAGTTCCAGCAGGCCAGCCAGGGGCCCGTATCCCTTTCCTTGGAACACGGACAGCATCCGTGCGATAGCGCTGACTTCGCCCTCCTCTCCCGCCGTTGGCTGTGAGCCAAGCTCTCTCTCTCTCGGTTTTGTGGTGAAGGTGACTTGTAACCGTGAATTTCAAAGTCGCGTCGGAAGTTTGTAATCTACCGTACCGTACTCGTAGGGAGATGGGCAACACGAGCCCCCAGTCTTGTAACACGGGATCAAGAGCCGCATAACTTGTGTACCGCCAAGCCAACAGAGCCGCAACACCCCACATGCTTTCAAGTACCGTACAGTACATGAACCTGTGAAGTGTCAAGAAAAAATACCCGCAGATGGTAGAATGGAAGTCTCCTAATACCGGTATGATGATGGATCCTTACTAGAGATTTCTCTACCACTGGTACCGTACTCGAGTAAGTTAGATTACTGTCAAAATCTACGGCTCCTCCCCACCTAACCAACCGCCAAAATTTCATCTGTCTTTTGTCCCACTGTTTCCCTACGAAGCGAGCCCCTAGCGAAGTGATCACCTACGATCTATTGCCCAGCCTTCTACAGGTTGTCCGATTTTCGACAGTAGGTTAAAGGATTTTGTGAGCCCGCGCTCGTTATGCTCACTATGTATGAAAGCAAACCTTGTACTTCGTACAGTACTAAGTGCGAGAAATCCGGGAATAGACGAAGGATCATAGAGTATCTCTCTAGAACCAGGATTCGTGCTATGGGGGGCCCGCTCTTGTGCCTCTCACTATTCGCGTATTGGCTCAGACGCTACTGATTTCAGGGCCTTGATATGCCTTCCTTCCTTGGCTCGGTTATCCTTATCTCCAACGTCACTTGCGTGAAAACATAACTGTGCAGCCGGTACCCAGACAAAGAAATTGATCGGTTGGTCAATCAAGCGAAAGCGCACTTAATATCCTTACTTCCGAGTCTACCGGTATTAGACCGTTTGATCACGTACCGGTCTCATAAGCTAATGTTCAACCGAGTTGCCATTCGGTCAGAGTTTACTGGTAACTTGCTAGGGGCACAGTGAATCTAAATGGCATTTATCTTATATTCGATCACCTTTATCAGGGATATATTCCGAAAAAGCTCCAATAGTGATGCTGGTACTGTACTCGCAAATTTTGACGAGCATCCTCCCACCGAGAGTGCCATCCATTGCGCCGGGGTGTCTGCGTATCTTTGAAATTCGGGAGTCCTCATCCGGGCCCTCCTTCATTTTGGGGTAAAATTGAGTACAGCAGGACTCCCGTGATCAACGCCTCAAGGATAAGTGAAGCAAAGACGCAGGGTTGGGTCCGCAGCTACTGGTATTGTATAATAGCTGGTAGGTAAATATGGTTGGCTATCATGGGTAACGAGGTATGTGTGGTGATGCCTTTGGGCGGTCTAGGATGGTAGAATTCCCCGACATGCACGCTAAACCTGTCCGGGAACGATCCGAGCTCAGTGATTTTTCGGACGGTATTCAGATACACCAAGAGCGCTGGGTCATTTTTACGCACTAAAAAGTCTAATAATCCGATTTTTTTTCTTGACCAACGACACCCGCCCGACCTCGCCTTAGCGCACTTGGGCAATGAATTCTATGGTTTCAAACCTCCCCAAGGATAGGACTTTGTCACCCTCTTTTACTCATGTACGTGTACTCGGACACAATGGCCTCTAAGCACTAAAACCGCCGCGACGCCCAGGTGATATTAGGGAATTTTTCTACACACTTCGTAACTTGCACTGTCCTGCCTTGATATGAGGGCATTAGTATTTTGGCGTTTTGCATAAAAAAATACCGGCAGGCGACTTTGATGGGTTACAACTCACCCGAAAACAATGGGGAACCAATCAAAGTGGTATTGTGGGCTCTCCAATTGCTCGTCTCTCTCCACCAAAAAAAATTGCCTAATTTTCGTCAACTTCACATGAGTGTTGAAAGGTAGGTGCTTGGCCTGTGGGAGGTTACAAAGTACCCTTGCCTTGGAACACAAATATATATTCAACCGGCTCCTCGCTAAGTTGATAGTAGAAAGAACCTGTTCCGGATGGCTCGATCGTCGCAGCACACCCTACAAACCTTTAGTGAGGCCACAATTTGCTTAGTATGGTCGAGGAAAGTGTTTCCGACCTCTCGGGCTTCGCTTGTTCATCACCAACTATCCCTCGAGATTCTTTTGAGTATGTACCATAGCCCCTGAGCGAGAAAGCCAGAATATGTAGAGACGAAAAACCATGGGGGAGTAGGCGAAGGCTTGGATGCCCTCAGCTAGCACACATTTACCGTACTATGGAAGGGAAAGAAAGCGAAAAGCGGAAGGGAAAATCAAGCTACCTATTAACTAACTTCCGCAACAATGATATTTGTGAATAGTCTTCTGGAGTCAAGATAGAGAAATCTACGCGTCTGGCCACTGTTCGCACTCCGAGCCCTATCTAACCATCCCCGCACATCACCGCTGAGGGATATAACGCTGAAGCCTGATGCCCAATCGCCCGGCCATGGTTACTCTAAAACCGGAGCAAATTTTGTCTTGTAGATTAGCTATGCACATGTTTTTTTTTACCAATAGTCGGCGGGAGCAAGTGTAACGCGCCGGACTTTTTTTTTTTCCTCAAGAAAGGCTTACATAATACTACTTTTCTACCACTGGGCCTGCTCCCCGGCAATGAAAAGCCACCCCAGTAACGGCATCTCAATTGAATAAGGACAGTACCTGTTCACCATATCCGCCCCCTTTTTGCAGAAATCTGTTTGACAGTGACTCTATTATGAGAAATGCCAACTTTGTGCCTATGTAGTTTACTTATATCTAGCTATAGTAATTTCTTTTAGGCTATTCAAAGCACTAAATACTGCTGCATGACCAGTTCAGGCGAGTTCATTATTAAATTTTTGTAATTTTTACACTCGGTGGTTCAAAACTACTATTGTGTAACTTAAGCCTCTCTTAGGAAAAAGAAAAAAAGGTCCTGCGCGTCACACTTGCTTTCGCTGACTACTGTATGAGCGACAGCGAAATACCGTAGGAGGTGAACCGGCTATTATACAGTTCTCTAACCGGTTTTGTTTTGGGCACATCTGGATTGGGGTGGGTGCCGTCTCGCCCTCTATGCCAAAGGAATTCTAGCTATCGTACTTTAAATTCTAATTTTCTTACTTGCTTGGTTGCTGTCAAGTTACCGATCGTCACACTTGGAATCGCATGGTTGACCGCTTCCTGCTTCTAGAATTGGAATAGCATCTCATGGGCTTTTTCTCGAGTGTTTCGACATCTACAATACTTACCTATTTAGAAAACCCACAGCCCGTTTGAGTTGTTCTGGCGTTGGCATTTCTGTATTGTGAAAATCTGGCTTTGAGCTTGGGCGCATCCTCGACCTAGTACACGCACCCGCCACATTTCCCGACCCACAAGAGGCTTCGATCAGTTGAACTTGTACATACACTATCCCTAGCACCAAAATCCGAAGAATTAATCCGGCACAACGATGGATCCGGGGCGATGAGTGGGGCTCTGGTGGAAATAAATTCAGAGTTTACGGAGGTTCGTACAAGGCGTCGAGGTGTCCGGATTGTCGAGCTCCGGGGCAGCAATTTGTGGCTGTAAGCATGATGGGAAAACTAATTCTGTTGGCCCTGCATATACTCAGGTTTCAATCCGTACGGGGTGTCCAAATGCGGCACTGCTGAAAATGCCTCCCATCCCATCACAAATGTGGATGGAGATGGGGCAAATGGCGTGAGCCGGGTTGAAGTTCCCGGCCCGAGAAAGAATACTTGTGGTATTCCAGGAATAACTTGGACTTGATTCTTTACAATTATATGGAGCGTAGCAAAGTCCCCATACTTTATGGTGAGGTGCTGATGCCAGTTTGCAAGGGCAAAGCGGAGCCTGGCGAGCTTGGTGTGTTTAGAGATTCGGAGCTGGTCACGGGATGCAATGTCTCGGCTGGAATCTTAACAGGGTTCACAAAATAATAAAATACTCGTATCATAACAAAAAGGCTGGAAAGTGGGGTAGGACAGTCTGAGGGAAACCCAGATCCCGGCGCCATTCCCAGTAGCTCACAGGCTAGGCAACAGTCTCCGTTTTTGTTCGATTTCATCGACAACCCCAGCTACGGAATCTGCTCCATTTAGCATTTGAAGCGAAAGGAAGGAGAATGTCTAGATCTTTCACAGATAATATCAACTCTTTCAATATGTCGAATGTGTCGTATGTATCGGTTGGGTCGAACCACTACACCGTTGCCGATGATCGGTCTGAAATCTTAACATGGCTCTCCCCACTTGAGCCCCGTATCCGACATCAAGACATCCGAACCCGCAGGGCAGATGATGTGGGGGGATGGCTGTTGCAAACCAACGAATTTCGAAGGTGGTGCGATGGCACTCAACGGGAGGGATCAGAGTATGCGACTCTATTTTGCTGTGGCGATCCAGCAGTCGGAAAGACTTACTTCACGTGAGAGACAATCCAGGGAGAAATAGCTAAAGTCTGGTGGTGCTGATGAGCAGCTATGCTAGTTCACTCGTGGTGGATATGTTATGCGACAAGGCCGAAGAGCAAAAGATAGCGGTCGCTTGTTTCTACGTTGATTTCGCAGCAAGGGAGGAGCAGTCTCCGACAAACATGCTCGGTTCACTATTGAAACAGATTGTTGGTGGGTTGGAGAAGATTCCGGACGAGATAAGTCGCACCTTTCGAAATTATGGAAAGGTCATTGGTGGAAGGGGACTACGGGTGTCCGAAATCGTTAAGATGTTGCAGACTGTCACATCTCTACAACCGACATTTATATGTGTTGATGCCCTGGACGAATGTGTGGAAGGGAATCGACCTGAGGTTCTAGATTCGTTGAGAAAAGTCCTGGAGAAGTCCCCAAACACCCGCCTATTCTTAACTGGAAGACGACACATCCGGAGTGAGATTGAGAAACATCTTGGTGGGAGAGCTGCAGTTCTATCCATAAAGCCTAACAATGATGATATCACGGGATACATTCGGATGAGATTGACTAAGGATACATCTTTGGATGCGATGGATACTGGTCTGGAGGCTGAGATTATCCAGGGTATTACCGAGGATATTCCCGAAACGTAAGTTAGTAGCGTAATGGGAGGATGTATTTTTCATTCGTCACTAACAGACACATGCAGATTCCTACTGATTTCTCTAGCCCTGGATGCCATCCTTGGGGAAACCACAGTTTATGGTAGGCGGCGAAAGCTGAGGGCGATGACCGATGGCCTGGATTTGAAGGATGTTTATGCTGCCACTGTGGAACGAATAATGGAGCAAGGTGGGGAGAAGGCAAGGCTCGGGGTGGCGGCACTGATGTGGATCTCTCATTCGAAGCGGTTATTGCGGCTCGATGAACTTTTACACGCCCTAGCGGTCGAGATAGGATCTGCAGATCTTGATTCCGAAAGAATTCCTACCGTGGAGACACTATTAAGCTGTTGCCTGGGGCTCCTCGTCATCGATAAGGAAGCTTCTATTGTTCGCTTGATTCACTTTACTTTGCAGGAGTATCTTTACACTTGTCCTGGCCTTTTTGGTGCAACCCACTCAATAATGGCCGAAACTTGCCTAACATACCTCAACTTCCGGACTATTAAAGAACTTTCGCCCGCGCTCTTCGCCCCCCCTCGGTCATCACCCTTCCTCGAATATTCTTCTTTATATTGGGGGGCCCATGCGAGGAGAAAGGCTTCGAGGGACGTAGTATCACTTGCACTCAACATGTTCGATATGATGGAGGGCCATATATCCACTAAGTTACTTTTGCTGGATATTGTGTCGAGAGCGGGTCACTACAGTCGCGATATTCCAATCAGCGGCCATATGGCCGGGTTTACCGGGCTGCATTGTGCATCAGTTTTCGGCATTGTTGAAATTGCCAAAGCTCTCATGAGCCAACCCAATACCGATCTCAACAAAAGGGATTTCCTGGGGATTACGCCACTCATATGGGCTGCCATATGTGGACAGGAGGAGGTAGCAAAGCTGCTATTAGCACAGCGGACTATCATCCCCGACAAGCCTGATAAATTGCTTCATCGAACAGCACTCTCGTGGGCTGCGGAGAAGGGACATGAGGGCATAGTGAGGATTCTTTTTGATCGGGCATCCAAGAATGGCGGGAAGGATGGTTGGTGGGCTGGCACGCCCCGAGTGATGAATATAGTCCTAAGGAAGAGATATGTCAACCCCAATTGGCCAGACAAATACGGTCAAACGCCACTGTCGTTGGCTTCGGAAGAGGGGCATTCAGGGGTGGTGAAGCTACTATTGGGAAGAAAGGATGTCAGACCCGATGCGGCTGACGGATACGGGAGGACCCCTCTTTTATTAGCTTCCAGCAAAGGACAGGGGGCAGTAGTGAAGCTGCTGGTAGAACGGGATGATGTCAACATAGATAGGCCAGACAAGAGCGGTAAAACACCACTCTCCTCAGCTGATGGCGGTGGGTACCAAGTAGCTGTGGGGCTGCTATTGGCAAGGAAATATTCCGAATTAGGCGAGGGGGGAAAATACCCCCAGATACTGCTCTGGTTGGCTGCTCGCACAGGGTGTGATGCAGTAGTGAAGCTACTGTTGGGACGGGAAGACGTCAACCCCGATATGCCAGACAACGATGGCTGGCCAGCGCTCTCGTTAGCCGCTACGAATGGGCATGAGGGGGTGGTGGAGGTACTGTTGGGATGCGAAGGTGTTAGCCCCGATATGCCAGACAATTATGGCTGGACACCGCTCGCGCGTGCTGCCATCAATGGAAATTTGGGGGTAGTGAAGCTACTATTGGAGCGGGAAGAGGTCAACCCCGACATTCAGGTCATGGATGGCATGACACCTCTCTTGATGGCTGCAGCGAGGGGACATGGAAGAGTGGTGAAGGCACTGTTGGGACACGAAGGTGTCAGTCCCGATAAGCCAGACAATCTTGGCTGTACACCTCTCGCTCGCGCTGCCAACAGTGGACATTTGGGAGTAGTGAAACTACTATTGGAGCGGGAGGAGGTCAACCCCGATACGCCTATGACGGATGGCCGGACACCGCTCTCGCTGGCTGCCATGGATGGTCACGAGGGTGTTGTGAAGCTACTGTTGGGACGGGAGGACGTCACCCTCGATATGCCAGACAATGGTGGCAGGACACCGCTCTCGTGGGCCACTTGTAATGGACATGAGGGAGTAGTAAAGCTATTGTTGGGGTAGTGTAGTTACTGTTAGGGCGGGAAGACGTCAACTCCAATATGTTGAAAGTCATGAAGCTTCCATGGTTTGGAGGATGAGGCGAAGGTTGTTTGGCAATGGTTTGGAAATGCAATGGTGGAACAAGCTAAGGAAAGGGTCTGCGTGTGGGTAAGAGTGTGTGAGAACTAGTGATTAGCGCAAGGAGAAGTGTTTGGAAGGTTTTAGGAATTAGCACTAGGGATACCGGAAGTAACAGGTTACGCTCCGGAGGTCTAGAGGACAATTAGGTGTCGCACTATAAGAGTTAGGAAACCGGAGAAGAAGCACGAAGGTATCAGGACTGTCTGGAACAGCTATAGCTTAAGGGAAACGTTTTGGAGGATGTTTGAAGGAGTTGAGTGAAAGGAACGGTGTGGCATCACGACAAAAAGGTGGTATGGAATTCTGCGAGGTTGATGGACAAGGAAGATGTTTGCAAAGGAACAGCTTGTGTATATATAGGACACCTCCGGCAGCATAGAAAGAACAAGAATCGCAGACACTCTCTACCTATCATAGCCTTATTATTTGACAATATGCCCGATGGAGATGGTCTAACTCCGCTCCCGCTGGCCTCCAAGAGGGGGCACAGCCGAGTGGTGAAGCTACTGAAAGCCCAAAAGCCCACGAGATCTAGCGCGGTTTAGCCGAACCATACAAAATATCCCCTATCTTCCTCATAAACCCGTCTGCCCCGCTTTCTTAGCATCCTCGCCGACCTGCCCATGTATACCGCCCGTTTCTTCCCCTCCTCCTGGCCACTTTCACCACACCCCCTCCTTTTAGTGTACAGAAATCTCGCGGACGTCACTGTCTTTCCTTCCGCTTTCCTTCCTTCCTGGCTCTTGATTCCGTCCTATAAAATTTCGGTGTTTTGGTGTAGACATACTATTCCTGTAGTTACTATCCTAGACGAAATTCCAATCTACGTTTTCATTTTCATTCCGTTTCTCGCGTTCAGGGATATGGCACCCAGATTTAGATTGCCCTTTACTCCCCGCTTATCTATTCCTACCTTTGTCTATTTTACATTGTTCTTAAACTACCGTTTTTCCTCTTGCAAGCGATACATGTATCATACCGTAACTTACTTTGAGTATTCCTCTACCCTGTCCGTGGTTGCTGGAGGTATGGCAGCTGAGACCATACTCCCGCGGTGCTTACAAGTCGTGGGTGGGTGGACGGAGATTGTGGTGCAATGCCCGGATGCCCCACCAAGTTCCAGGTCCATCCCCAGATTTGGGTAGACAAGACACAAAAACTATCCTGAAATACTGGAGTTTCATAATTAGCAACTTTAATGCAAGTTGCCACTCACTACGCCTCTGCACTTTAGCCCCCTACTTCCATTCCTGACCTAGATTCATCTATAATATACTACTCAGCATATCCACTAGTGCATCCTTAGCATCCACGGTGGCTTGACATCCGGGACCAAATATACCCACACGCACCGCCAGAATAAGAACAGAGACTAACCACAATCAAAAAACGCATCCTGCCTTTCCCAAAAATTAGACTATATTGCCAGGGGTCGATCTATCATTCTCACTAACCCTAACCCTACCTCACACGGATTAGGGTAGCCAATGCGCAAATCTTGCTGCTAACTTATGATACCGCTTTGATGGGGGAAGGCGTATGCTGAAAGCTCGTGGCGGTAACGGTGCGATCCAGGGGGGGCTGGACTAGATGAGCTTTCGGTCCTTTCCCCTGCCCGGTGAGATGGTGATGGCGGTTGACAGTTCCCTGATGCGAGCGGTGTCCGCAAGCGGCGATGCCTTTTGAGGGTCTGCGGGCATTATAATAACCTGACGGCACCGGCGTGCTTTCGGTATATGCCGTCTGATCGGTAAATATTTTGTCAGTGTGACAGACATCTGCAGATGCACGCTAATATCTGCGGATATCCGAGGATGCCTAGAGATATGTACTGATTTTCGCTAATATCCGTGCAATATCTGAGGATATCTTCCGCCGGCTCAGCTCCGGGACTTCCGAGCAGAAATCGAGAAAAGTAATAAATTCTACGTTTCCTAGCTTTGAGAGTACAGTACTGTGGATGCCGAGCAATTCCCTATCGCTCCGTATATTCCTAAAGTGTTCAAAAATCACTCGCACATCAACAAATTTTATTCGGTTGTGATTTCATGCTATCATATTTTCCCTACCACATCGGCGTCAGTACAAGAGTAAAATACCTAACCATTTCCCTTATAGCCCCTCCGCCATACCCTCTTTGTCCTAATTGTTCCGCATCGCAAACCATTCCTCCTCTTCTTGATTGCGATTCGCGGGTTGGACACAATATTTGCGCCAAAGGCGGGCGAAATCTGGGAATAGACTACCGGGCCATCGAGCACCCCCCCCCCCCGAAAGCTGGATTCGTGCTATGGGGGGTCTGCCCTCGCACCTTTCACAATTGACTCGGAGAGTAGGGATTTCAGGGCCTTGATGAACCTTTCTTGCTCCAACGTCATTTATGTCAAAACATACTCGAGTAAACATGCTGCCTGTCTGAGGCCCAGTGGTCGGTCGGCCGCTCGCGTGGCGGCGTACTTAATATCCCCACCCCGAACTCTTACCCCCCTGGTGTACCAGCATCTGATGGTTCTATGATGCCACCCACCATGGGCTACCTTCAACCGCGTTGCCATTTGCCCTGCGAGCTTGTTAGTACGGTACTCGAGTAACTTATTGGGAGCACATCGAGTCTAAAAGATATCTTTTCATTTTTTTCAATCACCTTTAGTTGGAATGGGTTCAGAATGGGTGCTATTCAAGAGAGTTCTCGCTATAGGTCTTATGTCGTGGGCTTAACCACTCGCAATCCTCGGCACTAAGGCATCCTGATGTCCTTGAAATTCGCGAACATCATGCTGTACAGTACGGCACTCATCTAAGTTCATCACTTTAGGGCCGAGTTGGGCACAGCGAGACCCATGTAATCGATCCCTCAATAATAATTGAAAAAAAAGGGGTATGATTGTGCCGGCAGCTACTTGTATCATACCCGGTAATGGAATAGGGCTGGCTATCAAAGGGTAAATTGGGATGTGTGATCACTTTGGACTGTCTAAAACGTCATGATAGCCTAAAATCCCGTGCTAGCCACGTTAAGCCTGTCCCAGAACGATCTTATCTTCCTGACCCGCTACCGACATCTTAACCCACCCGGAGTGCTGATTCATTTGGGTATTACTACAGTAGAAAGACTAAAAAATGCGATTTCCCGACCAATTGCATCTAGCTGCTGCCCCACCTTGCGTTAGTGCATCCTAACGAATTTTCCGATTTCTGGACGCCCAAGGGATAAGTTAACATCTTATCGCGCTTTTTATAACCGATACGCTGGTATTCGCGTACAGTCCGTGAGAACCGAAACTACCAAGGCGCTCAAACTTCAGAGAGGTTTAGCTACAGCGGTCGCAACTGGTGAAACGTATTGGACCGGGAATCACTTTGTATGCATGTGAATTTTGCTCGCATCCTCATTGAAGAAATCCCCCGAAAACCAAACATCCGAATTTAGCTTAAAAAAGGTCAAATATTGAATAACGTTCCATATTGGATACCTCCTACGCTGTTGTATTTCGTCTTCCTAGTGTTTGGCGTTCAACGAGAATTTTTAAGCTTTGACAGTTCTGGCGCGCCCTACCTGGTTCACTTCCCCGTCTGATCCTCTTCCCAGTCCAATGCGTTAATGTCGGGTTTTGGCGCGAAAATTTACTAGTAGGGCGGCTGTTTCGAACGGAAATAGGCGACTTTATTACTTCTTTGCTAGGTCGATAGTTCGATAGTAGAAGAAAATGTTATTCCGGATGGCCCGATCATTGTTGCATACCCCAGTATAGTATGGTATTCCACCCCACTTCCACATCGCTTTGTTGTGCGACATCGATTGTCACTCGTGATTTTTATTATCGGGTTTGGGGGAGGAACGGAGCGAAGCTTTGTTTTTGACTATCATACATGGACTCTCATGGGTTTATATCCTCAATCCGGGAGGAAGAAGGAAAACAAACAGGAAACAAAACAAAAGGAAAAAAAATTGGCAAGATAATCTGAGTGGCGAAGAAAAGCAAAAGAAATAAAACGAATAAATATGGAGTGAAAAAGGAGACATACCATGGTTGAATAAGGTATAGAACGTTTGGAGTAGAACGATAAATCAAAAGGAATGATAGATGAGACGAGATATGAAAGTAATGAGTACTGTATAGTACAGTGCCGATAGTGTATGGAGTATGATACGTTGCATAGGAATGAGGCTCTGTACGGCGGATAAGCACTGCGTTCGATAATTTTTGCAAGAATGTGTGATACGGTAGTTACAGTGCAAGAAAGTCGGAGTATGTAAGATGGGAAATTACGATGAGTTGCGCGAAGGCTTGAGTGCCTTCGGCTAGCCCATTTCCTTGTCATGATACATCACAGTACTCGAGTAGAGCAGAAAACTTGAAATTTTGGATACACGGTGCCATTTCATGAGATTGAGGCTTAGGCTACATGACTGAATCTGGCTGGAGAACCCGATTTTGCCAAGAGGAATCTCTCATGGGAGGAAGGTTACTGGCTCTCGCCCACCGAGGAAAGCGGAAGGAAAGTGAACAAGGCGAAACTCCAAGTGAGTGCGATGCGAATCGATAACCTTGGTAAATGGCAATGCACCGTAAAACCTCGTGAGATCCACTATCTCCTGGGGGACAGCGAGTAGATTTTAGTTAACTTAAGCGGTGTACCACTAGTATTGGTTTTTATTGGTTCTGGGTAAGGACGATATCCGAGTCGGGAGTTCGCTGGTGGCTTAGGCTTAAGTTACTCTCATAGCTGCGGTCGTAGAGGGGCTGTGAGATTTACAACTTCTCGCGCTTACATAATTGGAGGAACCTTGGCGTGGATATGGGCTGAGCAGAGTTTCGCAGGGTGGGGAATCGCTGTGACCTTGACGGGGCAAGAGATTCCCCTCTTTCCAAAGTGCCTCCAACAACATATTAGTCCACTACCGTATGACACTTCCATGAGCAACTTTTCTTCGCCTAAACAACGGATTCGAGCCAAAGGTTCCCACAACAAATTAGAACAGCAAACCCGATACGCTAGACGAAATGAGCGGAACAGTACGAGTACTTCAAAACTCGGGCGTCATCTACAACAACAGCAACAACAGTGGGAATACTGTGAACAGCAACAACAAGGAATATAATGGGTGTACTATATCCGTATCCGATGGCAAGCGCCAAGTTCTAGAGTGGCTTTCTCCCCTGACATCGCGGGACAGGCACCAGGCTGTTCGTGACGGGCGGGCGGATGGAATAGGAGACTGGCTGCTCAACACAGAAAGTTTTTCTGAATGGAGTGCAGCAGAGGACGGGGCTGCGAAACCTGTGCTATTATGTTATGGAGATCCAGGCGTCGGCAAGACGTATATTAGGTATGAGCCACCGTGGTCCCGGGGGTGAGTGAAATTCTAAACAAGCAATCCAGCTCTCTTGTGATAGACACACTGTCCGGTGGGACAGGGGAAGGCAGCGCACCCGTTGCGTACGTGTACTGCGACTTCACCACTCAGAATTCACAATCCGCGAAGACTGTATTAGCGTCGGTCTTGAGGCAGGTCGTCGGATCGTTAACAAGGATCCCGGATGAGGTACAGAAGGCGTTTCAGCATGCAAAAGCACAAGTGGACGGTTGCGGACTGCGGCTTCCCGAGATTCTCGAAATGCTCGTCGCCTCTTTATCGCATTTGCAGAAAGCATTTATTTGCATCGATGCTTTAGATGAGTTTCCTCTGAAGCACCGGGCTGAACTCTGGCACTCTTTACAGCGAGTTGTCGGGGGGTGCCCGAATAGTCGGCTATTCCTTACCGGAAGGCCCCAGATTGCAACGGAAATGCGGAACTATTTCCCACAACTTGCCAATATGGTCGTAGTTCAACCAGATCTGGACGATATAGGACGATATATCGAGAAGAGGCTGAAAGAGGACCTAGACCGCAATGCGATGAACGAGGAATTGAGGGCTGAAATATTCAGAGTTATTCCACAAGCGATCTCGGGGATGTGTGTATTATTTCGAGGTGTTGAATTCCACAGACTAGGCTAACAATGATATCTAGATTCCTTCTTGTTTCTATCAATCTGGACGCAATCCTCGCGGAGGCCACCATTCGCCAGAGGAGACAGGCCCTTCATAGGATGACCAAGGGCCTTGGCTTACAAGATGCGTACAATACGACATTGAATCGGATAAAACAACAGGGTGGTGGCAAATCGAAACTGGGGGTGGAAGCGCTGATGTGGATTGCCCACTGTAAGCGACCCTTGACATCGGAGGAGCTATGCCATGCGCTGGGGGTAGAATTAGGAGAGGAAGACCTTGACATGGACAATGTACCTACGATTCAGACTGTATTAAGCCACACCTTAGGACTTGTTACTTTTGACAAAAAGGCATCAACCGTTCGTCTCCTTCATCTCACACTTCAAGACTATTTAAGAGAACATCCCATCCTGTTTGTAACCGCCCACTCAATGATGGCCGAAATCTGCCTCACTTATTTGAACACCCGGGCGGTCCGGGCGCTGCCGCCAAACCCGAGCCGGGACTGGCTGGCGCCACCTTTTCTCGAATATGCTACATGTTTCTGGGGATCCCATGCAGCCATGGGAGTGACTAAGCTAGTGGTAGATCTGGCGTTGCGACTCCTTGAGGCATACGAGAACCATGTATCCGCCACTATTCTGGGGAAAAAGAAGATATCGAAGTGTTCGCGAGGGTTTCGAGCTAAAAGAATTAGTGGACTACACTGCATCGCGTTTTGGGGGATTGCCGAAATTGCGAGTTCCATGCTGGAGGTGAAAAGGTGGGACATGAATGAGCGTGATTCGAAGGGGTGCACACCATTAATGTGGGCTGCGAAATATGAGAATGAAAGGGTGGCGGAGCTATTTCTAGAGCAGGGGGATGTCGAACCCGACAAGGTTAATCAAACCGGTCGCACAGCACTATCGTTTGCTGCAGAGTCTGGTAGTGAACGTCTGGTCAAGCTACTCTTAGGGCGCGGGGATGTCAACCCCGATTCATCAGATTACTATGGCCGAACACCCCTGTCGTGGGCTACCCAGTGGGGAAATAAAGCAGTAGTGGAACTACTGTTAGAATATGACGAGGTCAATCCTAATTCAGTGGATAAAAATGGCCTAACACCCCTATTATATGCTGTTGATGGGGAGGGGTGCTGGGAGGGGGAGCGTGAGGACTATGACGTTGTGAAATTGCTTCTGGAATGCGGGGATGTCGATCCCAATTGTTCAGATAAAGATGGCCGAACACCTTTGTCATTTGCTGCCGAGTATGGACATCAAGGGGTGGTGAAGCTGCTGTTAGAACATGGCGAGGTCAATCCTAATTCAGTGGATAAAAATGGGCTTACACCCCTATTATATGCTATTGATGTGGGGAGGCGCTGGGGAGGGGTGGGGGAGCACGATGACTTTGTGAAACTACTTCTGGAACGCGGGGATATCGATCCCAATTTTTCGGACAAAGATGGCCGAACACCTTTGTCGTTTGCTGCCAAATATGGACTTGAAAGGGTGGTGAAGCTGCTGTTAGAACGTGACGAGGTCGATCCTATTTCAGTGGATAAAAATGGCCGAACACCCCTGTTACATGCTGTTGATGCGGAGGGGTGCTGGGGGGGGGAGTGTGAGGACTATGACGTTGTGAAATTGCTTCTGGAATGCGGGGATGTCGATCCCAATTGTTCAGATAAAGATGGCCGAACACCTTTGTCATTTGCTGCCGAGTATGGACATGAAAGGGTGGTGAAGCTGCTGTTAGAACATGACGAGGTCAATCCTAATTCAGTGGATAAAAATGGCCTAACACCCCTATTATATGCTATTGATTTGGGGAGGCGCTGGGGGGGGGGTGGGGGAGCACGATGACTTTGTGAAACTACTTCTGGAACGCGGGGATATCGATCCCAATTTTTCAGATAACGATGGCCGAACACCTTTGTCATTTGCCGCCGAGTATGGACTTGAAAGGGCGGTAAAGCTGCTGTTAGAACATGACGAGGTCAATCCTAATTCAGTGGATAAAAATGGCCTAACACCCCTATTATATGCTGTTGATGCGGGGAGGTGCTGGGGGGGGGAGTGTGAGGACTATGACGTTGTGAAATTGCTTCTGGAATGCGGGGATGTCGATCCCAATTGTTCAGATAAAGATGGCCGAACACCTTTGTCATTTGCCGCCGAGTATGGACATGAAAGGGTGGTGAAGCTGCTGTTAGAACATGACGAGGTCAATCCTAATTCAGTGGATAAAAATGGGCTAACACCCCTATTATATGCTATTGATTTGGGGATGCGCTGGGGGGGGGTGGGGGAGCACGATGACTTTGTGAAACTACTTCTGGAACGCGGGGATGTCGATCCCAATTGTTCAGATAAAGATGGCCGAACACCTTTGTCATTTGCCGCCGAGTATGGACATGAAAGGGTGGTGAAGATGCTGTTAGAACATGGCGAGGTCAACCCCAATTCGCCGGGTATAAATGGCCGAACACCCTTATCATATGCTTCCTTGAGTGGGCTTGCATGTGTAGTGAAACTGTTTCTGGACCGAACGGATGTCAACCCTAATTCACAGGATAGTAATGGCCGAACACCTCTATCCCTCGCTGCAGAGTTAGGTGCGAAGAGTGTGGTGAAGATTCTTTTTGAGCGCAGGGATCTCGATCCCAATTTGACGGACTGCAATGGCAGGACGCCCCTATTCCTTGCTGCCTGGTTGGGGGAGGAAGATGTAGTCAAGCTGCTTCTCGAGCGGGTGGATGTCAATCCTAATCTACCGGATGAATTTGGTCTAACAACCCTATCAATTGCTATCATCTGGAGGCACGAAAGTATTGTTAAACTACTTTCGGAGGGTGGTCATGCCCATCCGAATTGATCGAATAACAATGGACCACACCCCTATCGTCATACCCTTTCCAGGTCGGGCACAGCCTCATGCCCTGAACCTACTACTGAATTATGATATCATACCGAAACTCTGATCGTAAATTATCAGAAGCTTATCGTCAAATAAAAGTCTCCGTCGCTGCTTGGAAAGCGCTCAAGCAAGGCGCAAATTACCCACTACCTCTGCCCTACCAGATGGTAGCTTCAAAACAGTACATTAGCTTCAACTCACCTCCTCTCTCACTTGATCTCTCGCACCTTGGCCTCCTCAGAATCCACTTTTGCCGCTCCAACAATTCGGCACAAATCAGTTGAACTCACCCTCGGATCGATCCCTATCCATTGCCACCAATTGCCTCAGAGTGGATTTCTGCTTTTCCTTTGCAGCTTAATCGTGTTGTTCTCCCTCATATCTCTACCGTTCCTAACACTCCATCGATACGGAAAATATTGTGGGCTATTTCATTTCACTCACTGTGCTAGGAAGTTATGCACATTTTCGTGCTGGTGTGGATTGATTATGGAGGATCGTAGTTGGTTATGAAAGTTCATCGAGTTCGGCTTCGTTCAGGATCCAGTAGATTCTTCTGGGGTTGCGGGGATTTATGGGGGGGGTCTCCAAACATGCATTTCCTTTGTTATCACGGAGCTCGTGGAGGAGTGGGGACATGGGTGGAGAAACGGAGATGGGCGTGGTGATGCAGGGAAGGGTCATGATGCTTTGGTTATGCTTTACTTCTACTCCCGTCTCTGTCCTTAGGTAGAAAAGTGCAGCGGTAGAGGAGAACGAAGTCGTTCTCACCATACCTCGCCTATCTTTCCTCTAGAGTGCCCCTCCCTTCCCCAAATCTTCACACTATACCGTCTACCGCCCTATCCCCCACCTTAATTCACTTTTGGATTGGTCAGATCTAATATACTCTTCTTAATCTTGTCTATATAATTCCTATCTTTCTTTTTTCGCTTCCATCACAAATCGAGATTTTTGTGTGGCAATCCCGGTGTTTCTGTGAACTATTTATTCATAATACCCTAAATGTCATTATCACAATTAAGCTCAGGGTGCTCCAAGCACATATAGATAAACTCCTCCCCACGGATTCACCCCCTTCCAATCCACCTATATACTCGCCTATTTGCTTCCTTGGTCCACCTTCCGTATTCCTCTTGAGTGCCCCCGCCACACCCCCAACATTCCACGGTATCCATGGGGTTCAGAAATGCGTCGGTAACACGAAGAGAGAGACTATCACCTTCTCCCCCCCCACACCTCAGCGCGCATATGGACATTCATTGCTTACCTGTTTACTAACTTTTATTCACATATCTAGCTAGCCACAGATCTGTCAGGAATTCTCAAGGAAAATCTTGCTCTCCTAAGTGTATCTTGGAAATCTGAGTCAGGACCGGGGGTGGAAGCTGGCTGGATGAGGATGTAAACCCCCCGGTTGGTAGTGTAGGTTTGGTAAATAAATGCATTTCAATGATTGATGCTTCATGTCAGCAGGTTGATATCAAGCTACGGTAACAAGGGATGTGGTGGAGTGACCGGGGATCGATCCCCTGCAGTCAGCCAGGATCATTGAGTAGACATAGTAGAGATTTTCAATACTCCATGTATAGTACCGTGCTTCGGAATTGCGCACTAGATTATCTTAATTTGTCACGATTCGTTGGTAACTTGTTCAACTTTTCTAAGATCTTTTTTTTTTGGGGGGGGGGAAATTTCTTGCAACCGATGTATTGTTTCCAGATGATAAGCAGCAGATAGAGTGCTGTAGGTTACACGGCTAGAAGGGGCAACAGCGGAAAGTTGTAATCTCGGACTATATGATTTTCTGAAGCTCCTGAGGGTGATCCATTGCCATAGAAGGACAGGTTCCGCAGTGATAACAAACCAAAGATTCCTTATACATCTGGAGGATTTCATTTCCCTAGATCACCAATCATCCTGGAGAAATTAAATGACGGTTAGGCAAAAAACTCAAAGGTGACACTCTTTGGTGGTGTTGTGGGGAAGATCCAAGTTGAGCCTTTCGATATTCCAATTCGGAACCCCACTCGGTAAGTGTGTACGTCAAGAGGCTAATTGTGTCTACTTCTTTCCCCTCTTTGTATGCCGTTGGTAAACCCTCCCTCGTTCCTATTGAAGCTTCTAGATCGATGTTGGTGGATTGAGATAGATTGTGAAAGTTTCGGGAGTCTGGCGGAGAGTTAAGAAGTTCAATGGATTGGTGTGGAGGTTGAGAGATTGACAGGAGATTCTCCGGACATGTTCTTTCCTTTGTTATCACGGGAGTGTATGGAGGAAAGGGTAGCATGCTTGGAGAGATACGGATAGGTGTGGTGATTCATGGATTGATGGGGATAACGTTGTTTATGTTTTACTTATACACCTGTCTTTACCGTTAGTTTAGAGAAGAGAGAGCGAAGTTGTTTTTTCCTTACCTTACGCCTTTGCGCACGTCCTACCACAGCTCCCACATAGTCCTTCAGTTTCTCTATACCGCTGCGCAAGTCAGTCGTTGACCTATATACTCCTCCGTCACAAGAGACCTAACCTCCGGAACCAACTACACCCATACTAACGGCCAGGGTCACGGTAGATGCTAACCACAATTGAAAATGCATCCTGCCTCCCCGAAAAGTTATATGTTGCCAGGTATAAACCTGGCGTTTTCACTAAATCCTAACCCTACCCAATGCTCACCTGTGTATCATAGCCAACCCATAAATCCTGTTGCTAACCTAGCGCTTCACGAGGGGCGTATGCAAAGCTCGCAGCGGTAATGGTGCGACCGGGGGGGGGGGGGGCTGTCCTGGATAAGCCTTCGCCCTCCTCTCCCTGGTGATATGGCGGCGGTTGACGGTTTCCTAGTACGAGTACACTCAGTAGTAAAGCGGTTGGCGGCTTGCACCTGTAATAACCTGGATAAGGAGGAACCTCGGAAGGAAAAAACGTGGCGCAAACAAGGATCTCAACTCTTCGGGTGAGTGGAGTCAAAGGAAAGCTATTAGTCTTGATTAAGTATCATACTAGTACAATCTCTCATTCCGGGTAATACCGATTTGATATCGGTTGTTTTAGAAACTTTTAAGGATGCACAGAGTGAGCCGGTCCATGCGGTGACGGTTCGAAAGAGTGGGCACCTGCGTTTACGGCACTCTTGCAACTTCTTTCCGGAGGCGATTTCACCGACTTTCACTTTCGGCTGCCATACTTTTTCCAGCTCTTTTCCGGGCTCGAATTATGACTACCACCACCAGGAACGGCGGCCCTGATATGTGAGATCTGTTCGGGGAGTTTGTTGCTAATACGGTAGTAGAAGTTATTTATTTATTCCGGATGACGGGGGCGCTGTAGCGTATATCATAAACCTTCATCTCGGCTACCATTTGGTCAGTATAGTGGACCATTCTGGCCCCCGTGTAAGCCTTTAGTTCAATATCATCAACTCTCACTCGTGATAGCTACTGTCCGTTAGTGCGTACCCTCCGTGGTAGTCAGAGCTGATGCAGGGAAATCTGGCAAGGTATTATGATGCAATCATGAAGCATCTTCGGTCAGTGCACACGTGCAAGTCCTGTATTTACTTTTCTTTACATTTTTCTGGTAACTTGCAATTCTATGATTGACGGTTGCTTAAGCAGGACGAACCAGAATACGGGGAACTGGCCATGCTTTAGATGGGCAATTCAGTTTGCTTCCTCTTTATATCTCCACTCCCTACATCAGCAACACGAAACCGCAAGCAAGACATAATCTGGGACTTCGGCTTGTTATTTGTAATGTAAACAGGATCTCAACAAACTCTGGCTCCACCCATTGGCATCAAATCCTTGTCCAATCTCCAAGACTATATGAATTTACTGTTAGTTACGTACTACCTGCATGAAAACAAGAAACATTTTTGGGTCTTTATTTCGGTATTTAGATAGTTATATGCTTGGTGGGCTCTGCTAGGACATAATAATCTAGAATTAAAATTTTGCCGACTGGTCACCAGCAATCACCCGAAAAAGGCAAACAAGAGGTGCGTTGAATGGGAACTGTGATAGGGAACCGGGATAAAGGAGATGAGGAATGGGCATTAGGCAATCCGAGACAAAAAATTGATTATAGAAGTGTTGGACTATAGGGACCGTGGATGTAGGAAGGCAAGGTCGTGTAAATAATTATGTGGAAAGACTTGGGAATGATCGGTGTCATATATCATAATATAACCTTTAGGGAATTCGCACAGGTTTAGTAGCTTGAAATGCTCTATCACTCAATGGAAAAATTAGTGCGCTTTACTTTACCGATGAGTAACTTCTCTGGTTGACACTTCTCTGCCATGTTACATCACAGTACTGTACTCGAGCAGAGCGCAACAGTTGAAATTTTGGATACACGGTGCCGTTTCATGGGATTGAGGCTTAGGCTACATCGCTGAATCTGGCTGGAGAACTCGATTTTGCCAAGAGGAACCCCTCATGGGAGGGAGGTTACTGGCTCTCGCCCACCGAGGAAAGAGAAAAGGAAAAGAAAACAAGGCGATATTGCAAGTAATTTTAATGCGAATCGACAACCTTGGTAAACAGCAATGCACCGTAAAATCTCGTGAGATCCACTATCTCCTAGGAGACCGCGAGTAGATTTTAGTTATGTGGTGTAAGTTACCACTAATACTGGTATTTCTTGCTTCTGGACAAGGACGATGTCCGAGTTGGGAGTCCGCTGGTGGCTTAGGCTCAAGTTACTACTATCATAGCTGCGGTCGTAGAGGTGCTGTGAGATTTACAACTGCTCGCACTTACATAATCGTCTGGAACCTTGGCGCGGCTATGGGCTGAGCAGAATTTGGCAGGGCAGGGGAATCTCTGTGTGACCTTGACGTGGCAAGAGATTCCCCTCCTTCCAGAGTGCCTCCCACAACATAAGTTAGCCTATTACCGTATGATACTTCCATGAGCAACTTTTCTTCGCCTAAACAACGGATTTGAGGGAAAGATTTCGGCAACAAATTAGAACAGCATAACCAATACGCTAGACGAAATGAGCGGAACAGTACGAGTACTTCAAAACTCGGGCGTCATCTACAACAACAGCAACAACAGTGGGAATACTGTGAACAGCAACAACAAGGAATATAATGGGTGTACTATATCCGTATCCGATGGCAAGCGCCAAGTTCTAGAGTGGCTTTCTCCCCTGACATCGCGGGACAGGCACCAGGCTGTTCGTGACGGGCGGGCGGATGGAATAGGAGACTGGCTGCTCAACACAGAAAGTTTTTCTGAATGGAGTGCAGCAGAGGACGGGGCTGCGAAACCTGTGCTATTATGTTATGGAGATCCAGGCGTCGGCAAGACACATATTAGGTATGAGACACCGTGGTCCCGATAGTGAGTTAAATTCTAAACAAGCAATCCAGCTCTCTTGTGATAGACACACTGTCCGGTGGGACAGGGGAAGGCAGCGCACCCGTTGCGTACGTGTACTGCGACTTCACCACTCAGAATTCACAATCCGCGAAGACTGTATTAGCGTCGGTCTTGAGGCAGGTCGTCGGATCGTTAACAAGGATCCCGGATGAGGTACAGAAGGCGTTTCAGCATGCAAAAGCACAAGTGGACGGTTGCGGACTGCGGCTTCCCGAGATTCTCGAAATGCTCGTCGCCTCTTTATCGCATTTGCAGAAAGCATTTATTTGCATCGATGCTTTAGATGAGTTTCCTCTGAAGCACCGGGCTGAACTCTGGCACTCTTTACAGCGAGTTGTCGGGGGGTGCCCGAATAGTCGGCTATTCCTTACCGGAAGGCCCCAGATTGCAACGGAAATGCGGAACTATTTCCCACAACTTGCCCGTATGGTTGTAATTCAACCGTATTTGGACGATATAAGACGATATATCGAGAAGAGGCTGAAAGAGGACCTAGACCGCAATGCGATGAACGAGGAATTGAGGGCTGAAATATTCAGAGTTATTCCACAAGCGATCTCGGGGATGTGTGTATTATTTCGAGGTGTTGAATTCCACAGACTAGGCTAACAATGATATCTAGATTCCTTCTTGTTTCTATCAATCTGGACGCAATCCTCGCGGAGGCCACCATTCGCCAGAGGAGACAGGCCCTTCATAGGATGACCAAGGGCCTTGGCTTACAAGATGCGTACAATACGACATTGAATCGGATAAAACAACAGGGTGGTGGCAAATCGAAACTGGGGGTGGAAGCGCTGATGTGGATTGCCCACTGTAAGCGACCCTTGACATCGGAGGAGCTATGCCATGCGCTGGGGGTAGAATTAGGAGAGGAAGACCTTGACATGGACAATGTACCTACGATTCAGACTGTATTAAGCCACACCTTAGGACTTGTTACTTTTGACAAAAAGGCATCAACCGTTCGTCTCCTTCATCTCTCACTTCAAGACTATTTAAGAGAACATCCCATCCTGTTTGTAACCGCCCACTCAATGATGGCCGAAATCTGCCTCACTTATTTGAACACCCGGGCGGTCCGGGCGCTGCCGCCAAACCCGAGCCGGGACTGGCTGGCGCCACCTTTTCTCGAATATGCTACATGTTTCTGGGGATCCCATGCAGCCATGGGAGTGACTAAGCTAGTGGTAGATCTGGCGTTGCGACTCCTTGAGGCATACGAGAACCATGTATCCGCCACTATTCTATGGAAAAAGAAGATATTGAAGTGGTGGGAAATACGTCATGTTGAAAGAATTAGTGGACTACACTGCATCGCATTTTGGGGGATTGCCGAAATTGCGAGCTCCATGCTGGAGGTGAAAAGGTGGGACATGAATGAGCGTGATTCGGAGGGGCGCACACCATTAATGTGGGCTGCGAATTATGAGAATGACAAGGTGGCGGAGATATTTCTAGAGCAGGGAGATGTCGAACCCGACAAGGTTAATCAAAACGGTCGCACAGCACTATCGTTTGCTGCAGAGTCTGGTAGTGAACGTCTGGTCAAGCTACTCTTAGGGCGTGAGGATGTCAATCCCGATTCACCAGATACCGATGGCCGAACACCCCTGTCGTGGGCTACCCAGTGGGGAAATAAAGCAGTAGTGGAACTACTATTGGAACGTCACGTGGTGAATCCCAATTCAGTGGATAAAGGAGGGACAACGCCCCTATTATATGCTGTTGATGGGGGGTATTGGGAGGGGAAGGGGGAGCCCGATGGCATTGTGAAATTGCTTCTAGAACGCGGGGATGTCGAACCCGATTGTTCAGAAAAAGGTGGCCGAACACCTTTGTCATTTGCTGTCTGGTGTGGATTTGAAGGGGTGGTGAAGCTGCTGTTAGAACATGACCGGGTCAATCCTAATTTAGTGGATAAAAATGGCCTAACACCCCTGTTATATGCTGTTGATGCGGAGGGGTTCTTGGGGGGGGAGTGTGCGGGGTATGGCGTTGTGAAATTGCTTCTGGAACGCGGGGATATCGATCCCGATTGTTCGGATAAAGATGGCCGAACACCTTTGTCATTTGCTGTCGAGAATGGACATGAAAGTGTGGTGAAGCTGCTATTAGAACATGACAAAGTCAATCCTAATTCAGTGGATAAAAATGGGCTAACACCCCTATTATATGCTGATTCGGAGAGGTTCTGGGAGGGGGTGGCGAAGCCCGATGGCATTGTGAAACTGCTTCTGGAACGCGGGGATATCGATCCCAATTGTTCAGATGAAGATGGCCGAACACCTTTGTCATTTTCTGCTGAGTATGGACATGAAAGAGTGGTGAAGCTGCTGTTAGAACATGACAAGGTCAATCCTAATTCAGTGGATAAAAATGGGTTAACACCCCTGTTATATGCTGTTGATGCGGAGGGGTTGTGGGGGGGGGAGCGTGAGGAGTATGGCGTTGTGAAATTGCTTCTGGAACGCGGGGATATCGATCCCAATTGTTCGGATAAAGATGGCCGAACACCTTTGTCATTTGCTGTCGAGGATGGACATGAAAGGGTGGTGAAGCTACTTTTAGAACATGACCGGGTCAATCCTAATTCAGTGGATAAAAATGGGCTAACACCCCTGTTATATGCTGTTGATGCGGAGGGGTTCTCGAGGGGGGAGTGTGTGGAGTATGGCGTTGTGAAATTGCTTCTGGAACGCGGGGATATCGATCCCAATTGTTCGGATAAAGATGGCCGAACACCTTTGTCATTTGCTGTCGAGTATGGACATGAAAGGGTGGTTAAGCTACTTTTGGAACATGACCGGGTCAATCCTAATTCAGTGGATAAAAATGGGCTAACACCCCTATTATATGCTGTTGATTCGGGGAGGTGCTGGGAGGGGGAGGGGGAGCACGTTGCCTTTGTGAAGCTGCTTCTGGAACGTGGGGATATCGATCCCAATTGTTCGGATAAAGATGGCCGAACACCTTTGTCATTTTCTGCTGAGTATGGACATGAAAGAGTGGTGAAGCTGCTGTTAGAACATGGCGAGGTCAACCCCAATTCGCCGGGTATAAATGGCCGAACACCCTTATCATATGCTTCCTTGAGTGGGCTTGCATGTGTAGTGAAACTGTTTCTGGACCGAACGGATGTCAACCCTAATTCACAGGATAGTAATGGCCGAACACCTCTATCCCTTGCTGCAAAGATAGGTGCGCAGAGTGTGGTGAAGATTCTTCTCGAGCGCGGGGATGTCGATCCCAATTTGCCGGACAGCAATGGAAGGACACCCCTATTCCTTGCTGCCTGGTTGGGGGAGGAAGGTGTAGTCAAGCTGCTTCTCGAGCGCGCGGATGTCAATCCTGATCTACCCGATAAGATTGGTCTAACAACCCTATCAATTGCTACCATCTGGAGGCACGAAAGTATTGTCAAACTACTTTTGGAGGGTGGTCATGCCCATCCGAATTAATCGAATCACAATGGACAACACCCCTATCGTCATACCCTTTCCAGGTCGGGCACAGCCACATGTCCTGAACCCACTACTGGATTACCGAAACTCTGATCGTAAATTATCAGAAACCTATCGTCAAATAAAAGCCTCCGTCGCTGCTGTTGGAAATCATGGATGCTGCACGGCATGCTCAAGGCTTTGTTCTCTTGTCCGCCGGCATATCCGTCGGCCGGCCCCGCTACCCACCCGTCCATTCGCCATTGGTTCTTTTGTCGCCCATCCGTCCGCCTCTCCGCATATTCGATGTACATTCCGGGGCCGGCCGTTTGTCCGTTCCCGCCTGTTCTCTCCCCTCCTGCCACTTGTTTGTTGGCACATTTGCTTTTGTTAGGGAGGACCTTCTCGTTGTGCGCTTTGGAAAAGCGCTTCCGACGGAGAAGGATATGAACGTCAATAGAGTTCTAAAGTGTCGGGAGTCTTTGTTCCTGTATTTCTTTTGTCAGCACGGGAGCGTGGAAGACAGTGGGAGCGCGGAAGGCAAAATTGGAGCATGGGAGGCAAAATTGGAGAGTCTTTGGGGAGACTATTGTTTGTCTTCTCTCTTTTGTTAGCATAGGAGCGCACAGAGGAAATGAGAGATGGGTGTGGGAGGTGTTAGAGATACTGGTATGCAAATGATCGCAGGAAGGATAGGATAGGGGATCTTTGTCGTTTATTTATACTCCTGTCTTTTCCAGTCAGTTGGTTTAATTGTGGATCAGCAGAGTTGTGGAGCGAGAGATGGAGAGTCGATGAATAGAGAAAGTCGTGGAGCGATCTTGGTGAACTTCCCCGTCTTTAGTTGTGCAGAGTTTTCACAGCGCATTTAGTGATCGCCATTTCGCTTCACCGTCGCTCATTCGGTATAGTTCTGGCTCCGGTTTGCCCGTTGGTTTCTAAAAGCTGCTGGGAAAGCGTTCAAGCAAGGCGCAACTTACCCACTACCTCTGCCTTATCAGATGGTACCTTCAAAACAGTACATTAGCTTCAACTCACCGCCTCCGTCACTTGGTCTATCCCACCTTGGCCTCCTCAGAATCCACTTTTGCCGCTCCAATAATTCGGCACAAATCAGTTGAACTCACCCTCAGATAGATCCCTACCCATTGCCACCAATTGCCTCAGAGTGGATTTCTGTTTTTCCTTTGCAGCTTAATCGTGTTTTTCTCCCTCATATCTCTCCCGTTCCTAACACTCCATCGATACGGAAATTATTGTGGGCTATTTCATTTCGCTCACAGTGCTAGGAAGTTATGCACATTTTAGTGCTGGTGTGGATTGATTATGGAGGATCGTAGTTGGTTATGAAAATTCCTCGAGTTCGGCTTCGTTTAGGATCTAGTGGATTCTTCTAGAGTTGCGGGGATTTATGGTGAGGAGTCTCCAAACCTGCATTTCCTTTGTTATCACGGAGTTTGCGGAGTAGTGGGGAGAAACGGAGATAGGCGGGGTGATACAGGGAAGGGTCAGGATGCTTTGGTTATGCTTTACTTCTACTCCCGTCTCTGTCCTTAGGTAGAAAAGTGCAGCGGTAGAGGGGAACGAAGCATTTCTCACCATACCCAGCCTATCTTTCCTATAGAGTGCCCCCCCTCCCCGAATCTCCACACTATACCGTCTACCGCTCTGTTTCCCACCTCAATTCACTTTTGGATTGGTCAGATCTGATACATCTTTCTTAATCTTGTCTATATAATACTTATATTTCTTTTTTCACTTCCACCAAAGATCGAGATTTTTGTCCGGCATTCCCGGTGTTTCTGTGAACTATTTATTCATAATACCCTAAATATCATTATCATCAGTAAGCTCTGGGTACTCTAAGCACATATAGATAAACTACCCCCCGCGGACCCACCAACCTCACCCCCCCCTCCAATCCACCTATATACTCGCCTATTTGCTTCCTTGGTCCACCTTCCGTATTCCTCTTGAGTGCCCCCCGCCACACCCCCAACATTCCACGGTATCCATGGAGTTCAGAAATGCGGCGGTAACACAAAGAGAGAGACTATCACCTTCTCCCCCCCAACACCTCGGCGCGCATATGGACATTTATTGCTCACCGGTTTACTAACTTTGATTCAGATATCTCTCTAGCCACAGATTTGTCAAGAATTTTCAGGGAAAAGCTTGCCCTCGTAAGTGTATCTTGGAAATTTGTGCCAGGACCGAGGGTGGAAGCCAGCCGGATGAGGATGTAATCCCCCCGGTTGGCAGTGCAGGTTTGATAAATAAATGCATGTCAATGATTGATGCTTCATGTCAGCAGGTTGATATCAAGCCACAGTAACAAGGGATGTGGTGGAGTGACCGGGGATCGATCCCCTGCGGTCAGCTAGGATCATTGAGTAGACGTAGTAGAGATTTTTCAATACTCCATGTACACTACTGTACGAGTACTTCGGAATTGCGCACTAGATTATCCTAATTTGTCACGTTTCATCGGAAACTTGTTCAACTTTTCTCAGATCTTTTTTTGTTTTTTTTTTGTTTTTTTTGGGGGGGGAGTTTCTTGCAACCGATGTACTAGTGCTGTTAGGCTCAAAATCTGGTTTGTGGATTTCTGAAGTCCTCTGAGTTGTTTTACTTTGAGTTAGAAAGAGATGTTGTTTCTTTGGGGTTTCTGATTTTCTGGGAGTGAAGTGATAGGGCATGTGTGGAGGAAGGGAAAAGTTTCTTTCTGTATGTAGGGAGAGTTCTCCACCTGTCTTTTGAAGTAGCTGAGAACAACGAAACAACGAACCTGAACTCCACGAAACTCGAACCGAATCGAACTGGTCTTAGTGTGCAAGTGAAGTACACCTAGCGAGAAGACTATTCCTTGAGAGTGCAAGGACCGACCGATACAAATTCTGTGAATTGTTTTTCCTTCGATTTTCTCTTCATTTGTTCTTTACTTTCGAACCTACCGAATACGTCCTTTTCATCTTTACCTTCAGAATTGAATTGTCCTTTTTTCAGTACTGTACTTGAGTATTGTTGTCAGCCTGAGTGGTTTGAAGTTGGTGAACCTTTCCAGGTCGAGGTGGTCCGGTTAAAGTCCTGGCGGGCAATACTTTCATCCTTTCATCTCGCTTATTAATGGGCACTGCTTGCGTTTCCCTTTCCTGTCTGCCACTGCTACCCCCCGGAGTGTGCTCTCGTTTCCACACTTGCTCGAGTAAATAACTATTATGGTACCGGTACGAGTACAAGTATTTTCTCTCCCGATTCGCCATCCCCGTGAGCTCGGTAATCTCGGGACTTTTGTGACGGAATTTCTTGAGAAGGATCAGCGTGCTCCTGACAGGGTACTGTACCTATCGTATTTACTGATAGCCTCAGCTTTTTGGCCTCACTGGATCTCATTAAATGGTTTCGCAATTCCGTTAACTTGCCATCTAGACCTTTTGTGGCCTGATGACACTATTGATGGGGATAATCCGTGGGCGAATTGGAAGGGAAAATACGGTGCCGTACAAGCAGTATCTACTAGCAATCCCGCCTCCGAGAACCTCAAACGTTGTACTTTCTGAAGGCACATCTAACAGCTAACATTAGCATTAAGTTACCATAAAAGCCGTTAAATCAACCGTCTCCGATCGGTATCTAATCTCCGTATTTCGAGACCAAATACCTTAAGAAGGAGTAGTAAATATTTCCCTGGAGCGGTATAGCTTTTCTACGAATCTATTCAGCTAAGTCCATTGTGGCTTATCATAGTTGGGCCATACCCATTGCGCATACCCCTGCTAACGCGCCGGGTCCCCGATCCCGGATATAACCAGTAGCGGGACAGTACTCATACTGACTTGGTAGTGCATCACAACAAGGCTTCTAACTTTGGCTTACCCTATGCACAGGCGCCTTCACTCTGTTGTGACTTACCGTACGTAACTTATCCCTCACCGGTCTCGATGTCAGATCCTTAGCTATGATTGTTAATGATTGAAGCTGGGCAGAAGGATAAATGATTGTGCATGAGATGGAAGACCACCGAAGACATGGATGGATGTTCGGAAGGATGCACAGAAGTGGAATGAAAGGAGGAGACTCATGTGGTGATGAGAATTTCCTTTGTGTTTTCTATGATATTTAGATATGTTTTTCCCGCCGATGCGGTGATAGTCGAGATAGGCGTCATTTTTGCTCAGACAAATATCATCAAAGTTCACCGTTATCCTCCGCTGCGCACCATAAAAAAACAAGAATCATACTGGTATCGTATCGATGGGATGGGTTTTGTTGAACACCTCGCGGTGAAAAGCCGTGAAACTCTGAAACCAAAGAAGAAAGTTGCAAAAAAGGTTGAAGAATTGATACCGGTAGTATGAACTTACAATTCTTCCTAATATTTAGCCAAGTCGGTCCAGTATAGGCTATTAAGAATTGTTGCTACTTTGACATAGGATATTGTGGATATTGTGGAGTGGAAGGTGAAAATAGCGCCAAGTCCCACTACCCCCCACAGAAAATCATTGGGAACCGCGTCGAGACCAACACACCAACCATACCCCCCCGACAATTCCCCAGCCAGTTTAGATAGGGGGTTCCGAAGTACCGGTATTGGAAGGTAGGGTCCGGTGATTTTTTTTCACATATAGATGAAGATCTGGAATGGATTGCTCCGCTAGATCAGCGGTTGGAAGGTTGAGATTATGGCTGTTTTCGGTGGGAAACCGGTAAGTTACTCACCATTGTTGGCGCCATCCTTGTTCTCTGGTGGGACAACCATACGGCAGATTTAGCCAAACCCTCACACTTGCACCATTGCGAAAAACGTATGATACCATACCGTAGTACGAGCACAAGGCTGGGCAACAGCCCCTCTCTCCTTTTCTTCAGCTTCCAGGAATTTCACCAACAACCCCAGCTACGGAATCTATTCCACTCAGCATCGGAGGCACGAAAGGAAGGGAGATGTCGAGATCTTGCACAGATAATATCAACTCTTTCAATGTGTCGAATGTGTCGAATGTGTCGAATGTGTCATATGTGTCGGTTACGTCGAACCACTTTACTGTTGCCGATGATCGGTCTGAGATCCTAACGTGGCTTTCTCCGCTCGAGCCTCGCATCCGCCATCAAGACCTCCGAACCCGCCGCGCGGACAACGTGGGGGGATGGCTGTTGCAAACCGATAAATTTCGAAGGTGGTGCGATGATTCTCAACAGGAATTAGAGTTTGCGACTTTATTTTGCTGCGGTGATCCGGCAGTCGGCAAGACATACTTCAGGTGAGAGACAATCCCGGAAGAGAGGTTAGAGTGTGGTTGTGCTGATTAGTAGCGATATTAGTTCACTCGTGGTAGATAGGTTATGCGATAAGGCCAAAGAGCAAAAGATAGCCGTTGCGTGTTTCTATGTGGATTTCGCCGCACGGGAGGAGCAGTCTCCGACAAACATGCTTGGTTCACTATTGAAACAGATTGTCGGTGGATTGGAGAGGATCCCAGACGAGATAAGTGGAACCTTTTATGATTACAAAAAAGTCATTGGTGGAAGGGGACTGCGGGTGTCCGAAATTGTCAAGATGCTGCAGACTGTCACATCTCTACAGCCGACATTTATATGTGTTGATGCTCTCGATGAATGTGTGGAAGGGCACCGACCTGAAGTTCTAGATTCGTTAAGGCAAATTCTGGAGAAGTCCCCAAATACCCGCATATTCCTAACCGGAAGACGACATATCAAGGGAGAAATTGAGAGATATCTTGGCGGGAGAGCGGTAGTTTTATCCATAAAACTCAACAATGATGATATCGTGGGATACATTCGGATGAGATTGAGTAGAGATGCATCATTAGACGCGATGGATAGCGGTCTGGAGGCCGAAATCGTCAAAAGCATCACCGAGAATATCCCCGAAACGTAAGTGTGTAATATAAAGGAATAATATCTTCCGTATCGGCCACTAACAAAGGTGTCTAGATTTCTACTAATTTCCCTAATCATTGATGCTATCCTTGGAGAACCCACAGCATATGGCAGGCGGCAGAAGCTCAGGGCAGTGACCGATGGCTTGGATTTGAAGAATGTTTACGGTACAACTCTAGAACGGATAAAAGAGCAGGGTGGGGAGAAGGCAAGGCTCGGGATGGCAACATTGATGTGGATATCTTATTCGGAACGGCTATTACAACTGGATGAGCTTTCCCATGCTCTAGCAGTAGAGGTGGGATCTACCGATCTCAATTATGAAAGGATCCCAGCGGTGGAGACATTGTTGAGTTGTTGCTTGGGGCTTGTCGTCATCGATAAGGAGGCTTCGATTGTTCGCTTGATCCACTTTACTCTCCAGGAATACCTTTACACCTGCCCTGACCTTTTCGGTGCAACCCACTCAATAATGGCCGAAACTTGCCTGACGTACCTCAACTTTCGCACTATTAAGGAGATTTCACCCGCACTTTTTGTTCCCCCTCAGTCCACTCCCTTCCTCAAATATTCTTCCTTGCATTGGGGAGACCATGCTAGGAGAGGTGCTTCGAGCGAGATGGTCTCACTTGCACTCAAGATGTTTAAACAGATGGAGGACCATATATCCACTAAGTTACTTCTGCTGGATATTGTGTCGAGCACAGGCCGATATAGTCGTGATATCCCTATCAACGGCCACATGACCGGATTTACTGGGCTGCATTGTGCATCAGTTTTCGGCATTGTTGAAATCGCCAACGCTCTCACGGACCAACAAAATACCGATCTCAATAAAAGGGATTTCCTAGGTATTACACCGCTCATATGGGCTGCTATATCTGGGCGAGGGGCGGTAGCAAAGCAACTATTAGAGCGGCAGACTATCATCCCCGACAAACCAGATAAATTGTTTCGTCGAACAGCACTCTCGTGGGCTGCGGGGAAGGGACATGAGGGAATGGTGAGGATACTTCTTAGTAGGGCATCTGCGAAACAGGATGGGGCAAACGGTTGGTGGTCTGGGGTGCCCCGTGTGATGAGTATAGTCCTAGAGAGGAGATATGTCAACCCCAATTGGCCAGATAAATACGGTCAAACGCCACTCTCATTAGCTTCTGAAGAGGGGCATTCAGGGGTGGTGAAGCTACTATTGGCCAGAAAGGATGTCAAACCCGATGTGGCTGATGGATACGGCCGGACTCCTCTCTTATTGGCTTCCAGCAATGGCCAGGAGGGAGTAGTGAAGCTACTAGTGGGGCGGAAAGATGTCAACATCGATAGGCCAGACAAGAGCGGTGAACCACCACTCTTTTTGGCTACTACTGGTGGGTATTCCGGGATTGTGGGGCTGTTATTGGGAAGGAATGATGCCGAACCCAACATGATGGGCAAATGCTGCCAAACGCTGCTTTTGCTGGCTGCTAAGAAAGGGCATGACGGAGTAGTGAAGTTGCTGGTGGCGAGGGAAGACGTCAACCCGGATATTCCAGACAAGTATGGTCGGACACCGCTCTCGTGGGCTGCCGGGGGTGGACACCATATTGTAGTGGAGCTGCTGTTGGGACGGCAAGACGTCAACCCTGATATTCCAGACAGCGGTGGCCGGGCACCGCTCTTATGGGCGGCCATGAATGGACATGATACAATAGTGAAGCTACTTTGGGAGAGGGAAGACGGCAGCCACGATAGGCCAGATCATCGTGGCCTAACCCCCCTCTCGTGGGCTGCCAGGAATGGGCACGATAGAGTCGTGAAGCTATTGTTGGGAGGGGAAGACGTTAACCCCGATATGCCGGGCGGTGGTGGTTGGACACCGCTCTCGTTGGCTGCCGGGAATGGACGTGACGAGGTAGTGAAGCTGCTATTGGGACGGGAAGACGTCGACCCCGATATGCCAGATCATCGCGGCCTAACCCCCCTCTCGTGGGCTGCCAGGGGTGGGCATGATAAAGTAGTGAAGCTATTGTTGGGACGCGAAGACGTTAACCCCGATATGCCAGGCAGTGGTGGTTGGACACCGCTCTCGTTGGCTGCCGGGAATGGACGTGACGAGGTAGTGAAGCTGCTATTGGGACGGGAAGACGTCACCCCTGATATGCCGGAAACTGGTGGCCGGACACCTCTCTCGTTCGCTGCCGGGAATGGACATTGTGGAATAGTGAAGTTGCTGTTGGGACGCAAAGAGATCAATCCAGATACGCTAGACAATTATGGCCAAGCCCCACTCTCGTGGGCTGCCAGGAATGGACACGGTAGAGTAGTGAAGCTACTCTTGGAATGTGGAGACGTCAGCCCTGATATGCCAGACAACGATGGCTGGACACCGCTCTCGTGGGCTGCCCTGAATGGACATGAGGGAGTAGTGAAGTTACTGTTGGGACGGGAAGACGTCAACCCCAACGCGCCCAATAGTGATGGTCTAACACCGCTCTTGCAAGCTTCCAGGAAGGGGCATCAACGAGTAGTGAAGTTACTGCAAGTCCAGGAGTCCAAGCCCACAGGCTCCAATACGGTTTAACCCAACAATACAAAATCCCTTCCATTATCCCCTGGAACCGCTATGAAGCTATTTCCCAGAATCCCCTTCGGCCCACCCATATATACTCCCCGCTTCTTCCCCTCCTCTAAGCCGCTTCCCCCTCCCTCCTCGTAGTCTGCGACATCTCATGGACATGCCTGTCTTTTCGTTCTCTCCGTTGTCTTTCCTTCTTTGCTCCCCGTTCCGTCCTAACTTGGTAATGCTAGGCCTTTACATATAAAATATAATATTTCTTGTAATTATCTAATGTGGAGTTTCAATTTATGTTTGTCTTTATTAAGCAGGCATAGAGGTGGAAGATAGGCTGGGCAGCGGTGGACAGTATATGGTAGAGTGTGACAATCTACTTGGAACCTGTGCACTAAAAAGGTGGGTATTGTGACAACTTCGTTCTCTTGCTCATCTCGCTAACTAAACTAACGGTAGAGACAGGTGTATAAACAAGACATAACCAAAACATTTTGATCCCTCCATATACCACCACACCTTTTCATTTCATTTATTCCGTTTAAGAATATGTAATCTAGGTTGAGATAGCCCCTAGTTTCTCGCTCATTGGCTCTCACGCTTGTCTATTTTTCATGCAATGTATCACTGTGGCTTGTTGGACGGAAATATTTTTGGCCGCTCACCATATGACGACTCCCCACCTCACTACAGCAAGGGTTAGGGGAAATCATGTGACGATACGCAGACACGCCTGTCTGCGTATTCACATGATAAACCCTAACCTCCTCAATATGCAACTATGATACATCGATACCGCAGCAATATGTTTGACTACCGGTTAGTCCTACTCATCAAACAACACCTGCGACAGCACCTGCATCAAGTGTTTACAATACTCCTGCATGTTTGGCTAGATTGGTCAAACGGATCAAACACAACTTGCGACACAATCTCCGACATACTATCCTTATCATGAGCAGATCGACATACCTATCCTCGGTCAGTCAGACCATACCCTCGGTCCAGAATGCTTCCCTATTCCCGGCAGGAACGTGAGATAGGAGCTGGCAGGTTCGGCATACTCAGGGAGTATGCGAAGAAAAGATTCCGGAGGTCCTGGAGAAGATAAAAGGAAGCCTATTTTCGTTTGTTCGTTTTTTATCTATCATCCATTCTGTCTCTATCTCTCCTCCGTTACCTGTACTCTTGGTCTACCTTTAGGCACTTAGTCTTTTCGATCTTTATATTTCTTTTTGCAAGAATACTTCTGTTTCTTGGATAGATCCTTTACATTAAACAATCCACTCTTTATACGAACCTATTGTCCATACCGCTCGCCGTAAACCTTGTTGTTGAAAATGGCTTACGTTTGGTATCCCATTACCCCGTTCGTGAATACAGAACATATGACAGCTTTACCACAACCTCTCTATACTTAGAAACGGCGAGTGGGCGAGGTTTATTGTGCTATGCCTGGACGCCTTACCATGTTCTAGGTTCATTCCTAGATTGGCAAACGGGACACTAAACAGCACTTATTTGAGAGATTTTCATAATTAACCACTTTAGTTCAGATTCCTGCTTACTGCTCCAACGGTCTTCAGCTCCTACATCTATCCGTCCAATCCATCGGCCCGGATTCATCAATTACATACCACTCAACACATCCACTATTGCCATACTTCATCGCATTCAAGGGTGACTCGGCCTCCAGAACTAAATAAACCCACGGTCACCGCCGGAATCAGCGCAGAGACTAACAGCGATTAAAATATTTATCCGGCGTCGCCCAGAAGATATGTGCTTCCAAGAATCAACCTGTCATCCTCACTAACCCTAACCCTAACCAGCCCCTGCTAGGGTAACCAATCCGCAAATCTTGCGGCTAACTTGCCGCTTTGCTGGAGAAGGCATATGTTTTATAAAGCTCGTGGCGATAATAGTGCGATTGAAGGGCTGGACTGGATAGGTTTTCTCTCCTTTCTTGTGCCTAGCATAGGTAGCGGGTGATACAAGGAAAAGCCATGGCGGTCGAAGGCTTGGCGGGCGGTATTACAAGTGAGGCCCATGCTCGCGATACCGGTATTCTAGATAACGAGAGATTCTAGAGTGAAGAACACGTTCCTATAGACAGGGGTTTCTCATTTCCGTTGATGCAGGAAGTCCTACAGGTGGAAAAGGAACTATGCATGGGATGTAAAACCACTGAATACCTTAATAAAAGTTATTCGAAGAGAAGGAACGACAGTAGTAAGGAAGCAGGAAATGGGTGGAATGCAGGAAGCACAGGATAGAGATTTCCGGTTGACGGAAATGGCTTGCTGGTTGTTTCCTTATGGGGGATTGCAGAGAATAGTTTCATCCCTTGTTTTGGTGGAGAGTTTCGGAAAGGAAGAGGCTCACGTGGCTACGAGGATAATTTCCTCTGTGCTTCCGATTTAGATTTTTCGTTTCCGCCGAGGTGGTGAGAGTTGAGTAAGGCATCGTTTTTCCTCAGATCAATATCATTGAAGTTTATGATACCGTTTACTCCGCTGCGCACGATAGTCACACTAAGAGTTTCCAGCTGTTTTACCGGCAAACGTAGTGGCGCATTTGTCTTGACTAGGCATGATTTTTTATTCCCCATAATGTCAATCCGATTTCGATCGTTCTTGAAACGGATGGGGTTGTAAGGAGTGATGGTTTGAAAGAGTGGACGTCTAAGTTAATGACAGTCTTGAGGAATCGTTTCAGAGACGGCGACGCCTAATCTCGCTACCTGATTTACCCTACTCGAGTACTCATACTTTTTTTGGTTTATTTCGGGTTTGGGTTATCACCGCTACTATGGCGTGCGAAGTCTACCGTATTCAACCAGTTATTATACCAAGTAGATAGTGTAAAAACTTTATTCCGGATGACACGAGCTATAGCATACAAGTACCGCATTGGCCGTTCAATCAAATTCGACCCGTATCTAATAGGTACATGTCTCCTACAAGCTTAGATTCTTCTGAGTACTAACGTTGCGATAATTACCAGTACCGGGACCATTACCAACTTTGTGTGATACTTTGTTGTTCTTTGCCGGCCATATCAAACCTTTCACAGGGCAGTGCTTAGTAGCGGCGAGTCAAATTCGAGTAGCCAATGCGCTATCCAATGACTACAATTTGGTCAATAGTATAGTAGAAGAGCATTTCAGCGCCCTGTCGATCTTCGGTCGGCCGTCATTCCAAATCGCTATATGCATGCACGATAGTTACCATACCATGCGAGATAGCTAATTAGTGTCCACGCAGGAAAGCCAGATAGGGTATCATACGACGGGGCTAAAATGCCTCCGGTCAGTCCACATCTGCCACAGAATAAGAAGGAGCAATTAGCACTCGGCGATCTAATACTAGAACTTCAATATTCACTTGCCTCTGCTGCAAGTGCTCAACCGGGGTATATATAGACCAATTGGCTCTATATTTCTCTAAGTTTTTTTTTTTTTGGGGGGGGGGTACACCCGCCTAGGGGTGGGTGCTATAGTTCCTCATCCATTAGCCGCACGAACCCCCCCATATCCCCTCACGTGTTTTTATACAAGCACAAGATGTCTTACAACTAGTATTCTCTTACTTGTACCACTTGAGCACTTGCTTTCACACTTAGTAATATAACAGTTGAAATCATACTACTACCCTAGTTCTCTATTTTCTTTTCTTCATTTTTTTCCCCCTCCTCCTGTTAGTGTTAGCTCCGGCGGATCTTCATCATTGAGGTCTCAGAGTCACTAGGGATTGGGATGGCTCCTTACCGGCATTTTCAGTTCGTTCGACATCTACTTAATAAATAGGATACTGAGCGATTATTGAGGTTGTTTCTGGGGTCGCCATATGGTGAAGATCTGACATTGAACTGTCAGCGTGTACTGAAACTGCTGATTACCGTAGGCGAGCCCGGTTCATTTCATGGTCAGCTAGATGGTCCGATCGGATAAAATTGTGCACAAGGATGAGAGAAAGGCCCTCGCATAGGTTCTAGTTTCTATTAAAGTTGGTGAAGTTTTCCACTGTATCCGCCTTCGATGGTACGATAGAAATCGGTTCCTACCCTGCGGAATGTGAGGAACGAGGTGGCGAATGGCGAGAACCGCGCTTAGGCGCCAGTCCAGACATCAGCGTATCCTAGTGACAACATGAATTGATTCTTCTTGATTCTATTGGGTGTCGGGAATCTCTAATGCTAGCGCTGGTGCGCTACTGATACGAGTTAGGACCAAGTTGAGCATGGGAAAGCTCTTGTGAGAATTGGTAATAGATTACGTAATCTGCGCAGCAATCTTGATGGGGTTCTGAGGCTAGCAACAGGGTTAGGGCGATGGGATTTTTTCTATCGTACTCAGAGTGTGATACCGTGCCGGTACAAGACTTTTGCCGATTACAAAGTTTATTCTTCACGTTGATCCAGGACCAATAAACGAATTTTAAAACAAATTCCAGGTACGACGGTCACATTTAGGAGCTATCCACAAGACTCTAAAGTTGCTGGGTTGATCTATTATACTTGAGTAATTTAGCATCGCATACCGCCGATGATACCGGTACTCTAGGAGTTATCAGAACCCCACAATGGGAGCATTGTCTGCAGCGCACAAGCCAAGCAACAGTCCCCGCTTTTCTTCAGCTTCCAGGAATTTCATCGACAACCCCAGCTACCGAATCCATCCCACTTAGCATTTGAGGCAGCAAAAGGGAGGAAGATGTCTAGATCTTTCACAGATAATATCAACTCTTTCAATGTGTCGGGTGTGTCGAATGTGTCGTATGTGTCGATCGTCTCGAACCACTCTACCGTTGCCGATGATCGGTCTGAGATCCTAACATGGCTCTCCCCACTTGAACCCCGTATCCGACATCAAGACCTCCGGACCCGCCGGGCCGATAACGTGGGAGGATGGCTGTTGCAAACCAACGAATTTCGAAGGTGGTGCGACGGCGATCAACAGGAGGGATCAGAGTATGCGACTTTATTTTGCTGCGGCGATCCGGCAGTCGGCAAGACCTACTTCAGGTGAGAGACAACTGTTGGAAAGAAAGTTGAAGTGTGGTGGTGCTGATGAGCAGCGATATTATGATAGTTCGCTGGTGGTAGACGGGTTATGCGACAAGGCCAGGGAGCAAAATATGTCGGTTGCGTGTTTCTACGTTGATTTCGCCGCACGGGAGGAGCAGTCTCCGACAAATATGCTTGGTTCACTACTGAAACAAATTGTCGGTGGATTGGAAAGGATCCCGGATGTGATAAGTCGGACCTTTCAAGATTACAGGAAAGTCATCGGTGGAAGGGGACTGCGGGTGTCCGAAATTGTCAAGATGCTGGAGGCTGTCACTTCCTTACAGCCGACATTTATATGTATTGATGCACTGGACGAATGCGTGGAAGGGCATCGACCCCAGGTTCTTGATTCGTTAAGACAAATTCTGGAAAAGTCCCCAAGCACACGAATATTCCTGACAGGAAGACAACACATCCGGGGTGAGATTGAAAGATATTTTGGCGGGAGAGCGGCAGTTTTATCCATAAAACCCAGCGGCGGTGATATCGTGGGATATATTCGGATGAGATTGAGTAAGGACACATCTTTGGATGCGATGGATAGTGGTCTAGAGGCCGAAATCATCAAAAGCATCACCGAGAATATGCCCAAAACGTAAGTCAGCAACTTGATGGAAAAATATTTTTTCCGTTCGTCACTAACACACATAGATTTCTACTGATTTCTCTAACCATGGATGCTATCCTTGGAGAAACCACAACCTATGGTAGGCAGCGAAAACTGAGCGCAATGACCCATGGCTTGGATTTGAAGGGTGTTTATGGTGCGACTCTGGAACGAATCAAGGCGCAGGGTGGGGAGAAGGCAAAGTTGGCCATGGGAGCACTGATGTGGATCTCTCATTCGGAGCGGCTATTAAAGCTTGATGAGCTTTTACACGCCCTAGCGGTCGAGATAGGATCTACCGATCTCGATTCCAAAAGGATTCCTTCGGCGGAGACATTATTGAGTTGTTGCTTAGGGCTTGTGGTCATCGATAAGGAGGCTTCGATTATTCGCCTGATCCACTTTACTCTCCAGGAATACCTTCACACCTGCGATGACCATTTCGGTGCAACCCACTCAATAATGGCCGAAACTTGCCTAACATACCTCAACTTCCGGACTATTAAAGAAATTTCGCCCGCGCTCTTCGCGCCCCCTCAATCAATGCCCTTCTTAGAATATTCTTCTCTATATTGGGGAGACCATACGAGGAGAAATGCTTCAGAGGGCATGGTATCACTCGCGCTCAAGATGTTCGATCAGATGGAGGGCCATATATCCACTAAGTTACTTTTGCTGGATATTGTGTCAAGGACAGGCCGATATAGTCGTGATATCCCTATCAACGGCCGCATGACCGGGTTTACTGGGCTGCATTGTGCATCAGTTTTCGGCATTGTTGAAATCGCCACCGCTCTCATGGACCAACCCAGTACGGATCTTAACAAAAGAGATTTTCTGGGGATTACACCACTCATATGGACTGCCATATGTGGACATGAGGAGGTGGCAAAGGTGCTGTTAGAACGACAGACTATTATCCCCGACAAACCTGATAAATTGTTTCGCCGAACAGCCCTCTCTTGGGCTGCTGAGAAGGGACATGGTGGAGTGGTGAGGGTACTTCTTGGCCGGGCATCTACCAAACATGGTGGGAAAGGTGGCTTGTGGGTTGGTGCTCTCCGGGTGATGAATATAGTCACGGGGAAGAGATATGTCAACCCTGATTGGCAAGATAAATACGGCCAAACGCCGCTCTCGTTGGCCTCTGAAGAGGGGCACGAGAGGGTGGTGAAGCTACTCTTGGGAAGAACTGATGTCAGACCTGATACGGCTGACGGGTATGGCCGGACACCTCTCTTATTGGCCACCAGCCAAGGGCAGGAAGCAGTAGTAAAGCTGCTGGTAAGACGGGAAGATGTCAACATCGACAAGCCGGACAAAAGCGGTAAAACGCCACTCTTGTCAGCTGTTGGCAATGGGCATGAGGCGGCTGTGGGGCTACTATTGGCAAGGAAAGATGCCGGATCCGACATGGTGGGAAAATACCCCCAAGGGCTGCTCTGGTTGGCTGCTAGCAATGGGCATGATGGAGTAGTGAAACTACTGTTGGGCCGGGAAGACGTCAACCCCGATATGCCAAACAGTTATGGCCTAACACCGCTCTCGTTGGCTGCCATGAATGGACATGGCAGGGTAGTGAAGTCACTGTTGGAGCGGGAAGACGTCAACCCCGATATGGCAGATAATGATGGCCAAACACCGCTCTCGTTGGCTGCCATGAATGGACATGGCAGTGTAGCGAAGTTGCTGTTGGAGCGGGAAGACGTCAACCCCGATATGGCAGATGATGGTGGCCGGACACCGCTCTCGTGGGCTGCTAGGAACGGGCACGATGAAGCAGTGAAGCTACTATTGGGGCGGGAAGACGTCAACCCCGATATGGCAGATGATGGTGGCCGGACACCGCTCTCGTGGGCTGCTGGGAACGGGCACTATGGAGTAGTGAAGCTACTATTGGAGTGGGAAGACGTCAATCCCGATATGGCGAATGATGGCGGCCGGACACCGCTCTCGTGGGCTGCTAGGAACGGGCACGATGAAGTAGTGAAGCTACTATTGGGGCGGAAAGACGTCAACCCCGATATGGCAGATAATGATGGCCAAACACCGCTCTCGTTGGCTGCCATGAATGGACATGGCAGTGTAGCGAAGTTGCTGTTGGAGCGGGAAGACGTCAACCCCGATATGGCAGATGATGGTGGCCGGACACCGCTCTCGTGGGCTGCTAGGAACGGGCACGATGAAGCAGTGAAGCTACTATTGGAGCGGGAAGACGTCAGCCCCGACATGCCAGACAGTGGCGGCCGAACGCCGCTCTCCCATGCTGCCTGGGGTGGCTATGAGGGGGTAGTGAAGTTGCTGTTGCGCCGGAGGGACGTCAAACCCAACATGCCCAATAATTTTGGCCTGACACCACTCTTGTTAGCTTCCAATAAAGGGCACAAGCGAGTAGTGAAGCTACTGGAGGCCCAAAAGTCCGCGGGCCCCAACACACTTTAGCCCAACAAATACAAAATCTTTCCCATCGTCCTCAAAAAAACGCTTTTCATCGCTTTCTCAGTACCCCCACAGACCCGCCCATATATACCGCCAGCTACTTTCTCTCCGAGTCACTTTCACCTCCCTCCTTTCAGTTCACAATAATGCCATAGAAATCGCCGTTCCTCCCCGCTTTCGTTTTCTCTCCTTCCTGTTGGACGGAAATGTTTCTTGGCTGCTCACCGCATATTTTCCTTGTGGCAACCCCACAACCCTAACCCTCTTGGCATATCAAACATATCCGATGCCTCTATGTTTGACTACCGGTTAGTCCTACACATCAAACACCACATGCGACGATACCTGCGACGACTCCTTATGCAGGTCCTACCTCTGTCATATGGGATACCGAATACCCTCGGCCGAACTGTGTTATCCTCGGCCGAAGCAGCGAGATGGGCGGAAGTAAAAGTGAACGTGATAAAGAACACGACATACGCTGGAAGTATGCGGAAGTGGATCAGCATGACCCAGGGAAGGATAAAAGGCAGCTTGTTTTCCCTTTGTTAGTTGTTCTCGTTCATCATCCGAATCAATTTGTCTCTCTTCCCTCCGTCACCTCTATTTTGGTCATTTCAGTCTTTCCCGTATTTTTATTCCCTATTGTTATCGCAAGAATATTTCCCCGGTTAGGATATTCAAATTCTATCTCTATATCTTTGCCTAGTTATTCTATTGAAATCCAAAGTCAACCACGTCCAAATCACTGCCGTATACCAAGTTGTTGAAAACTTCCTGATTCCTGATTCCGTCCAAGTAAAGTTCCGTGTATAGGTGTAGATATACCATTCTTATAATAACCTAATGCGAAATTCAATTTATGTTTACCTTTATTAAGCGCAGGTTAGGGTGGGAGAAGATGGTGCAGTGGTAGACGATACAATGTGAAGATCTACTTGGAACCCGTGTACTTTGATGGGCACGATATGGCAAACTACTTCGCCCTCCCGCTCACAACCCTAAACCAAACTGACGGTAGAGAAAAGTGTATAAATAAAACGTAATAAAAGCATCTCGACCCTTCCACAGACCACGACACCTTCTCATTTCATTTCTTGCGTTGAAGAACATAGCCCCCAAACTGTTCTCCCTCCTGAAAGCAATACATTCTCCCTAACTTACGTTGAATATCCCTTTACATTGTTCGTGATCATAGCTGAAATGACATCTCAACTACAACCTCTCGACAGTTGCAAATGGCTTGTGGGCATAGCTCATCGTGCAGTGCCTGAACACCTTACAATGCTCAAGGTTCATTCTTGGATCTGGGTAAACCGGACACGAAAACAGCGCTGATATGCGAGATTTCCATAATTAACTGCTTTCATTGAGATCTTCATTTACTACACCTCTGCCCTTCAGCCCCTACACCCCTCCACCTAGATTCAACAGTTACTCGAGTAATACCACCCAATGCATGCGCCAATTCATCAGCACCTCTGTGGATAACTCGACTTCCGGAACAAAATCCACCCATACCGATCGCCAGAATCAGATCAGATCAGAGGGTAATAGATAGCAATCAAAAAATGTATCCCGCCTTGTCCGGATGATATGTGTTGCCGGGAATCAACTTGCCACACTTGATAACCCTAGCCCTACATAATACCGACTGGGGCAATCAATCCACAAATCTTGTTGCTGACTTATGACACTGTTTGTTGGAAGGCATATGGTAAAGCTCATGGCGGTAATAGCACGATGGGAGGGTGCCGGACTGTATAATCCTTTTCTCCTTCCCTGTGCCTCGCATTATGATCATAGCACGTGATGCAGGTAGAAGTGAGGGGTTGAAGACTCCACCTCCAAGGCTGTAAATGAGGTTTCTATGATATCATACTCGGGATATTCGGGATGAGGGGGTATTGCGGAAGGGGGAACACGTTCTTTCGAACAAGGAGATCCTCCTCGCAGCTGCTTTGTTAGGATATTTAGAGACCGGTCGAGCCGGAATTATCTACGGACATGCCTTGGAGTATCGCTTTGGACATGACGATGCTTTCTGGATCTCGTGTAGGCATTCCACCTTGTTTGGTTAAGCTACTTTCACCACCCGCTCTGCGCTATATCCCCTATTTCACCTCTGTCCTTGCTACCGATACCCGCATAAGAAATTGCTTCCGTGATATGTAGGATCTACTTGACCAGTTGATTTGTTGCAGAGTCTATAGTAGAAACCTTTTTACTCCGAGTGGCGCGAGCGCTGTAGAATATCCGAAAGGACCTCATCCAGACTACGATTTCGCTGGCAGAGTATTTCAGTGATATCATCAACCGTCACTCGTGCTAATTGTCGGGATGAATGTTGTATGTAATATAGAGATATTTCGTGGGAGAGAGAATGTTTAAATTTCTCGTCTCCCTCCTTCTGCTCTCACATCCTTATGCTATATACCCTCTCAACTTGTGTTTTCCGTTGACTTCCCATTCACACTTCCACAGTTTTCCCTTGTTCTTCACATCTCTCGAGTCCTCCCTTGTTGAGCCTTTTGTCCTTCTCATGACGGAAGATTCTTCTCCCGCATTGGGAAGCCATATTCCAACAATGAAGCAGTATCCGTCGTGGTCAAAGCGTTTCGTCCGGCATCGGTTGTTATATCATACCAGATGTGGCGAAAGATCCCCGGCACTGCCCTGTTGTGAACGGTTGGAACTTCGGCATCGCCTGGAAATCGATCCGGAACATCCCCATAGAGGCACATAAAAAAAAGGGTTGAGGTTGAGTTCGTGACATACAACAATGCCACTTATTTTAAACCTGACATGATTTTTTTTTATTGGACTCCAGAGGGAAAGGTACCTTGCGATTATATACCGCTCACGTTCTCTCCACCGGTTTGTAATTTTTACGGGTTCTGTAAGGTTTTATTTGTTATCGACTGGCTTGACAACATACCGGTAGCGGAAGATTTTGGCAGATTCTCATAGGGATTGACCCTATCTGGGCATGATAGAAATGGATACCTTTGGTGCAAAAAATCGATTGGACAGCACGTTTCGGTCTAGTACTGTAGTTAGAGCGCGAGAGGGTAAAAATAGAGAGGTTGCAATAAGGCTCGAATCTCTCTGGCTAGCAAACTAATACCCCGGAGGAAAAGAAGAAGAAAAACAGAAGGGAATTTATAACTACCCGACTTAGACAACATCCCTTCAGAATCCAGTGTCATTGATTTTTCCGGATTGTTTCCCGGTACGAAGCTGGTAACAAAAATCACCGGTAGAAGTGCGTTTTACGCCCAAAGCATGATACCCATGTTGACGACATTATAACTCCGCCTTTATTCCATCGATAAAGCCCAAAATCTATTGCATATACAAGAGAATTCCTTGGGGTTCCTCTTCCAGGTTCTCACAAATAAATATCTCATTTTCTGGAAATGTCCATTGACCAAAGAGCAAAAGTGACATTGGGCCTTGGCGCTTTTTGTATGGAAAACTATAGTTTTTTGGGCCATTTTTCAACTTTGATCGAGTAATTTTAGCTGCCAAAGCATCAATTTGATTTTGCTAGACTTGTGTATGAAAAGTTGGCGTGGTTCTGAAACTTATAAAAGTGTTTTTTGCATTCTTTCGGTACGCTAGGGAGAGGATTCAACTACCTGAAGTCGACTACTTTTGGTGTGATACGCTTACACTACCGGTGATTTTTGTTACCAGCTTCGTTTTAAGTCCAAGAAACCCTCACACCTGATAGACGCTTACATATACCTAGCCTAGCTACTCCCCGCCGGCCCAGACCTACACATCGCCACTACCACGATAGAAAACTAAAATTGAGGCACTCGAGTACCTACACGTCCCGACCATAAGCGCCCGAAAACAGGAGGTATCGTACGATCTTCTACTGCTGGGATTATTATGCCATCGTTCAGAACTTTCATCCATTAAGCGCAATTTTTAGTAGGGTGGCCCCATAAGGTTGGGGGTCCGATATCACCTGACCTCGAGAGGGGCTCGGCATTAAGCAACAGAGACTTTGGGTCGAAAGTTGTTTCGTCGGCCTCGGCATGCATTTGCCGAGACTAGTAACATGCGCACCCGAATTTGACTCCGGAGGAATAAACCGAGTGTTTTATTATCGATTTCGAAAAGGTCATCAGTGCTGGGATTTCTCAAAGATATCTTTCTCCCTCTAACGAAATTTCCCGCGATCCACTTCTTCTAGCTTTGAGCTTTTACCTCTCCCGCTAGAGAATTAGCCTGAACCCCAGCGTAGCGTCGAGAGAAGGAAAAAAGGGGAAGTTGAATAACTGACAACCCGACGACCTTTTAGGAATCGGCGACACCGCAAGCCGATACCACTTAAGTTTTTCGACCAGTTCATTCGTGAGGCTTGGCGTGTTGTACTTGCACGCGTGTACGGGTACTGTGCTCTGTTGGAGATCATGAATGCTGCTCGGCGTGCTCATAACTTTGTTCCCTTGCCCATCGGTCTATCTTCCTGCCGGTATCCCTATCCGTCCGTTTATTGCGCGTCTACATATACGCTGTACGTTCCCGGAGCCAGTCGTTTGTTCATTCCAGCCCGTCCACTTGTCCGTTCCCGCCACCCGTTTGTTGTTTTGGCGCACTCGCCTTGTTGGGGCGGAGGTTTTGATTGTGCGCTTTGGTAAAACGCTTCCGATGGAAAAGGATGCGAACGGCAGTGGGGGTTATAGACCGTCGGGAGTCTTTGTTTCTGTATTTCCTTTGTTAGCACGGGAGCGTGGAAGGCAATGAGAGCACGGAAGGCAAATTGCAGAGTCTTTGTGGAGTCTATCGTTTGTTCTTTCTATTGTTGTGATAGTATGATTGATAGCGTGAGAGCACACAGAAGAAATGGAGACGAGTGTGGGAGGCGCCAGAGATACCGGTACGCGGTGATCGCAGGAAGGATAGGATAGGAGATCTTTGTCGTTTATTTATACTCCTGCCTTTTCCTGTAAATTAGTTTAGTTAATTGCGGAGTGAGAGCGAGCAGAGAAAGAGTCGTTGAATACAGCGCGTTGCGGTGCGACTTTGTGAACTTCCCCGCTTTTGGTTGTGCAGAGTTTTGCGCCTCTAGCCATCGCCGTTTCGTTTGGTATCGCCCTGCCTCCGGTTAGCTGTTGCTTTCTAAAATGCTCGAGGGTGTTCGCTCATCGCAATAAAGGATTTGCGCCGGGTCGGTACTTGTAGTACGGTAGGGTAGCACTTAAAGAGCTGTCACAGTTCCTTCTACTAATGCGGTAGGCATAAGCAGGGCGTTGGCACAGATTTGGTGGAGACCGGCGCTCCCGTGATCCTCTGTTTTTCAGCCCCCAGGATAAATAAATTATATCGAACAGCCCCCAGGAATTCCGACGGCCGACCGACTCCACCATCCCCCACAACATCCTAAGCGGCAAAAAACCAAAATGTCGCAACCTTCGAGTAATAATCTCAACTCTTTTAACGTTTTCAACCGAACACCACTACGGCACGGTGCCGAGAATGGGCCCGAGCAAGTGGTGGAAATACTGCTTGGAAGGGACGTCGTCGAAGCTGACAAGCCGGATATGTACGATCGAACACCGCTCTGGTATGCTGCTAAGAATGGGCATGAGGAGGTGATGGAAATACTGCTCGGACGGCAGGAGGTCAACCCTGTGAAACCGGATGAGGATGGCCGAACACCACTCTTCTGTGCTGTTGAAGGTGGGTTCGAGCAATTGGTGAATTTGCTACTCAGACGGGACGAAGTCAACCCCGATGAAGCGGATGAGTATGGCCAAACACCACTCCATTGTGCTGCGGAGAATGGGCATGAGGGAGTGGTGAGAATACTGCTCGGACGGGACGAAGTCAGCCCCGACAAGCCAGATGAGTATGGCCAAACGCCACTCTATTGTGCTGCTTGGCACGGGAACGAGGGGGTGGTGAAAATTCTACTCGGACGAGACGACATCAGCCCCGACAAACAAGACGATGGCAACCAAACGCCACTCTTTTGTGCCGCTGAGAATGGGCACGCGGGAGTGGTGAAAATACTACTCACACGGGGCGACGTCAACCCCAACAAACAAGATACAAACGGCCGAACGCCCCTCATTGGGGCTGCTCGGAACGGGCACGAGGAAGTGGTGAAAATACTGCTTGGGCGGGACGACACCAACCCCAGCAAACCAGATACGGACGGCCGACCACCACTCTGCTGGGCTGCTGGGTCCGGCCATGCGGGAGTTATAGCCCTACTACAGTCCCCAGCATCTGTCACCCGTAGCGCGGAATAAGGCCGAGGAGATACCCCCTTCCTTACCTCCTCCGAGTACGAATAACCTATGCACCATGTCTGCAAAGACCGCAACAACTCCATAAACTTTTCTACTACCACTGTTGCCTCCCCTCATTCCCGAACAGTTTCTCCCGTAGTTTAAACGCCACGTTCTATTAATCGTCCCCTTTTCTCCCCTTCCGGGGCAAGCCTGCGAGAGAGACTCTACTCAAATTTTCTCCTTTGGTCGAAGGAAATCATACGCGATGAGATACCCCTATCTATTACATACCCTCCCAAACCTGCGTATAGGTTTTCTTATCTAGTCGAGTCAGGACTTGTCGACTTCTGTTTATAGTCTAGAGTTTGGCATCTGTAGGAGGTTATTTCTGCTATAATATTATCGAGATAAGCCGGTATGGAAAATGCGAGGGCATTGATAGAAAGCTCTTGTGGGCGGGAGTGTTTGCTATGTGTTTCCTTTGTCTTTGTGGATTGCGGAGAAAGTTCTCCAAGCTGTTTTGTTTTGTTTCGGAATCCGATGGAGCAGGATGGACATCTGTGATGAACGAGATGATGTTTTGGGTTCGTTTCTCTAGTAACTTATGATACAATTACTCCCGTTTTTCCTGCATGTCTTTTTGGTTGATACCGTAGTAAGGATAACGAAGTTACTAGCAGCGGCAGTCATCTCTACTTTACTACGATACTTTATTTTTTCACTTCACCGAGTCCACACTCGTCCCCTGCACGCCATATAACAAATAGAATATCTACTTTTATCATTGTTTTCTGGGTGTCAATCCTTTTTGCAGATTTATTTCCCGCCTACTTTTCCTCCAATCCCTTCACACCTTTCCTCCCATCTAAAGTAGAGACCGGAGGGTTGCTTAGATCATACAAAGAAGGAAACGTGGAGCGTAGGCATTTCTGACACTGGTGAAAAGCGACGCCAAAGCTATGATAACCGTTAACCAACGTATGATATCATAATCTGGTGGTGGTTGGTTTCCACTGCTCGAGTGAGGGCTTCCGTACCTCGTCGCAGAACCCCCTCCCGAGATTACGTAATATGTGACCTCAGCATACGAACTTCGCCATGTATCAACTTAAGAACTCAGAACCGCACCGGTACCGTATTTGGGCTTCGCTGCACTCAACAGAATTATAGTATAAAGAACTGGACCCAGGCCGCCACTGGGAAACCGCACACGCTGGGTTTACACCTCAGCCCATTCACGGCCTTTGGACTAGTGACCCTGTGCTGCCGGTCCGGCCATAACTTTAAATGACCAAGGTCAATCCGGTCGAAATCATTCACAACCGCCAAAGCCCGGCGGTGCCCTGCCGAGTCTTGTACTGTACGGAGCTACGCGATGTCTTGGCAAAAGCCGCCGGTTGCCCGGGTAAAGTATCGTAGTGAGATGCATAGGTCAGCGCCGGGCTTCGGGTTTGAAAGGCCGCTTTCCCGTGGTCCGGCCAAGCCGCCCCTGAATGAAATACCGGTAGCTGGGTCGGCCCGGCCGCACCTAAAACCAAGGGTATCTTACTGGCCGCTTGGGTTCAGGACTTTGGACCAACTCCACCTTCCTCGGATTCCCCACCACAACGAGTCAATTTCAGCGGCGCCACACCTCACCCCTCCAATGCGGATAGAAAACTTTGATATCATAGAAATTTTGATATATGCGAGAAGAGAAAGGGTGTTGCCATCGCACTTGTGTACAACGTTATTCGGTCGCTGGGCCCAGCGGACCATGAAGTGAACCAGGGATGTCTAACCAGCGAGTTCAATATATGCGGACACCTTGAGATCAAATTCTCACAATATAGAAACACCAACCCCTGAGCCGCCCGACAAATTCTAGGTATTTTTTAGGCAATTAAGTAGATGTGGAAAGCGTTGAAAGAGCCCGTGAGAAGCTATCCCAATCCCAGTCAGGCACTTTCTAGAATGCAAAGGCCGAGCAGAGCTAAGCCTGAAACCGGGATAGTGGAGATTCGCCGAAAGCCAATACCGACAGACCGGAGGAGGAGAAAAAGCCAAAACAAAAAATGAGGGATACTAGGACAGTTACCCAACCGTTCTGTAGTATATTTCCCAGAGCTGCCCAGTGTGAAGATAAGCAATTGTATGGGAAAGTTCCACTTGTGGGGTACCTTCTTCCGCTCGTTTCGGAGGGCCTGGATGGATGTGGGTGTTCCCTGGGCAAACGAGCAGGCACGTACGATACCGCGTCCTAAAGCAAAAGTACCCCCCCCCCCCCACGAATAAAAAGATCTTAAAGAAACATATATAGTCAAAAGATCCGTGCTTATTTCCCCAAAATTTACCCCTGCTTCCGAGTCCTTATGACGGGGCAAGTAAATATTGAAGTTCTAGTATTAAATCGCCTAGCTCTGCTTTGCAGGTACCATACCAACTAATTGTGAGAGACTACCCCGGAGGGGCCCGCCGCGCAACCGCTAGCCGATTAGAGACGCTTTAACTTTCTCGCGTAGCACCCTGTCGGGTTTTCCTGTCCCTACTCTGACCATCTCCCACTGGAACTATCGTAAGTGCATGTAGCTAGTACGAGTGATATTTGATGATATACAAGAGTCTACCGGGGGATGGAAATACTTTATCGTACTGTACGGACCGGGCAGTAAACAGGGAGTGGGTAGGCTTGCGGGACATGCTGTAATACTCGAATAATCCAGGATAAATTTCTTCCAGTGTCTTCCTTACGGGTAAACTAGCCGAATAGGTTTTCACTTGACATATCACGACAATGGTTCCCGCGAGGGATCAGAAGTCCAACCGAAATGAACTAAGAATGAATATAGTAGAGTAGATACTGAAGGCAGCTAAACTAAATAAAGTATGACATTCCCCTTTCACATCCACCATGATATCTCATACCCCGAAACAACACGATAGTCCCTTTGTTTTCCAAGTGAGGGTAGTCTATCTATTGCTCCACACCGCCATCACCACAATCTCCGTCATCACCCCCCCGCTTCTCCCGCTGCCTTGCTTTCACGGAGGGCGGCCCTCGCGCTGAGCTTGTAGGACAGTGTGCCTTTATTTTTGCTGCCGGGGAGTGGAGAGGGGTGAAGGTCTAGATAGTGTCCGTACCCCTGCTAGTGCGTTTTCTGAGCACCCATGCCTAGGCCTGGGTAGAGTCTCTCTATGCTTAGCTGTGGAACCTCGCTGGGGTTCAGCTAAGAGCGAAAACGCGAGGAGAGAAAGTTTTAGCTTGCATGGCATTCAGAAGGCACCACTATTTCCGGAATGACTCCCTAAGAGGGTGGCATATATTCAGGTGTCAATTCTTTCGAATAGGTAGTCACTCCATTCGGTGCACCCGGATGAGTTTGCAAGACAAATAATATCCGATTGATATTAGCTAGCTTAGAAGCTCATACCTGATCAAGACAAATCTTTTTTCCATCCTCTCCCCCTCTCAAGAACCGAATATGTTATGTCAGGAGATAATTCCCGGCTGTTACATTTCCCGATATACCGCTTGCGAAAAAGCAACCCCGTTCGGGAGAGAACATGACCCTTTCCAGAATGTCTCACCATCCGGAATATCACAAGTGTAAACCCCACTTGTAACAACGCCGGCCAAGCCTTCAACCGCTCCACTACAGGCACAAGTATCAGTCAAACCATCATCCGCGATCACCATCGTACGCACAGGAAAGAAAGGAAAGATCATCATCGCGCCCTTATCGCCGGATCTCTAACATGCTCTAGGGGCACAATGGGTTGATAACAAGATTCGCCGATCAATTACCCGAGTCGGGGTTGGGTAGGGTTAGGGTTGACCAGAATGATAGGTAATAGGCTTGATGCCTAGCAACACATATTTCCTCGACGAGGCAGGATTTTTTATTTTTATTTTTATTTTTAGTTGTCGTTACCAGTATCCATGATCACTCCGACAGCGAGCGTGAGTGAGTTTTCGGTCCCGCGAGTCAAGTAATCCGCAGATGCGACGATGAACTGGCGGATGCCTTGGGCGATGGTATGTACTGTAACCGTTGAATCCGGATGATTGGACGGACCGACCGATGTACTTGTACCCGTACTTGTACTGGTACAAGTACCTGTCGGGGGCTGAAGTGCATTGGGGTAGGAATGCGGATTAAAGCGGTTAATTATGGAAATCTCGCACAGATACAGCTCTACCTTTATCTCCGGTTTACCCAATCTGGAAAGGAACCGGGAACGTGGTATAAGCCTAAGCCGTTCGGGTAATACATCATAAGCTCCGAACACTTTTCACCGTTTTTGCTAGCGCGTCGATATTTGTTGGGGTGGGAATGTCATTAATTTTCTTCTACTCGTATAATCGCGAAGCAAGGTAATTTAAGTACTAAAAACAAGTTACGTCGTGGGCATGGATGATTTGTTTGAATCCTACATCCTAAGGACATCGCAGAGTGTGGATTCTCAGCGCTGATACACAGTCATATCGTACTTTTGGAGAGGATTACTGATGCGGCCCTTTGTCCTTGGTCAAACCTAGCGAAGTACGGTGGTCAACCATTTTTTTCTTCTTGAAAAATGGCCTGTTCCATGGGTACACTCGTGTCCGCAGAGTTTCTCGTAAGGCTGATGTTATCACAAGGTCTTGGCGATCTTCGACTGGGGGGTTGCGGAAGCTATTTGATGGGTGAACGTCCTCTGTGGAATTTGGCATTACTAGATTAGGAAATATTTCTCGCTCATGTCCCGATATCTTGGCTAGGCGTTGGTGGGGTACCCGGGGTGTTACGAGAACTCTGCGGATGCAAGTGTACACAAATCTCTGGTCTGTTTTGCGGGTATTAAATTGTCATGTATCATACCGATAGCGAGAGAATGACTTAAGCACTGGTGATACTATGATAGTGATTGAAGGATTTTAACAGAAAGCAAGCGATAGAGGGAACTTTGCAACTCTCGAATCACTCCTTCTGCATACCCCCATGCCGGGTAACTCCCTCTACTCGGGTAATTCCATAACAATAACACTCTCTTTCCGTACTCGTACATTTAGTACTATCATAGCTCTTCACAGGGATACAAACACCCGGTACCGGTAACATGTTTTCGTACAAGGCAGGGATTATTTTGCGGGTTAACCTAAATTAACCGTGCGGAAACAGGTTCCCGGGTACTTGTACCATGCAATATAGACACTGTACGAGTAGCAATGGTCAGGATACAGTAGTAGTGACCAAGTCCTCGGAACCAACTGCAGTTCTGGTGAAACCGCCTAGCGACAAACGTGGGTCAGCAACCATATTTCGCGATGTCTCCACCACGCGCTTCAGTCAGATGGAGCAAACCTTCCGTAGAACTTGCGCTTGTGTTAACTCCCTCCGCTTCACATCCCACAATAGTAGTAGCCACTCCAACCCCCCCCCGGCCAAGAGCGACATGAGAACCAAACAATTGCCCGTTATCACTTGATAGATCTTAAAGCTTCCCTACCAAAACAAGGAGGAAAATAGGAAGAGAGAAAAAAAGGACCTCTAAAAGATCGGAAGCGAACCAACTATTGATAATCGGGTGGAGGTCTTTGGGGCGAGGGTAGAGAAGAAAAATAATGTCAGGAAAAGTAGGCTATCGGCGGGAGACAAATAATCCACCCGATAGCAGAACTGGACCAGATTTGGTTGTCGGCCCGGCCGCGGTCGGGGGATTTCCTGGTTTAACTCGAGCTTCTGATAGGAAAGATAGACAATGCCACGGTTGGACTAGCGGTCGTGGGCTTCGCGGGCCGTTTCGGCGTTGAACCATTGAAGAGTTTCGGGCGGAACGTGTGGACAAGTTTATTAGGATTCCCAATTGGCGTTTAGGCCGGGTGCGCGCACGTCCTAGTACATTATGTACGGTCTTACCTTATGTTCTAGGGAGGAATAGCGGCACTGTGGGGAGGGTAGTGTCTGGAAATCGGGATTGGCTTCTCTGGTGATTTCTGCCACCGTCAGGGTGTTATCAATACTTTGCTGTTACTTGCGCTGTGGTTCAGAAGGGGCACTATTAACGGAGACCCTCGGTATTCTGAGCGACCTTTCCCATTTTCAGACCCCCCACTACCATTGGGTTAAAAAATTAATAGGCTCTGCAGTTCCAGATCTCGATTTCTGGATAAATAGCCTCCTTTCGAGTTTCACCACCCAAGCCCTCGATAACCAAAGATACCAAGCTTCTATCCCAGACCTAGACCGATAGCATATGTGCTGGGACATCCAGGCGCGATGCCGTGCCTACTGCTACCTCAGATGTTAGCTCTTGCTCGAATGCATGTATCTGGGAAATCAGGGTCTTGCAAGTCCTGGAGCGCAGGATCAGCGGTATCCCGTAGTACATAAAAGGTGGAGCGTGATGCCGTTACCCGAACGGCAGTAACCTTGAGTTCGTGGGACCAAGCAGCGGTAGTTGTTTCTATAAGTTTCGCTTGGATTTTCGGCCTTTGAGTCGGAGGTGGCGGGTATTTGATCCGGGTTTACTACCATTGGTTTATGCAAAAAACATGACTGCAGAGTGCTGAGTCTAATATTAGTATACTAGAGTTCTCTCTTTTTTTTTTAAACTCGTGTTTCCCGCATCGTCTAAGTGCTATATGCATTAGATAATTATGCGGGGACGAGGAAAGGGAAAGGAAGGCGCATTGGAAAATGCATGTTTAGACGGGGTGCAAAGAGAACCTTGTTTTTTTTTTCTTGCACTTGGACCATTCGTTCATTCTTCGTTTCCAGGTCGAATCATAACACGCAATGGGCTGGATCGTGCCCAACGGGCCATAATGTGTGGTTTCTCAGCCTCGCACTTTCTCTTAGGTGAAGTATCGAAGGGCAATTGCGGATCTCCAAGGAACACACTCGCACGGCGAGGGGATAGCTGAAAAGCAAATATATTATTACAAACTGACGTTGCTGGACTTCCTGAGCGCGGGCACTTGTAGTAGTACAAGTGGGGGGGGGGGAGTCGGCAGATCCTGCTGCGCCCAGTGGCTGGATTACCACTTTAGGCCGGAGATATCATAAGATTGCTAGAATGATTGAAACTCACAATAAGACTCTCAGAGTTTCCCCTCTTTGAGGGAAACGGAGGAATCGCAAAAACTGGTCTTCGGCGCTAAGACAAAAAAGAAAAAAAATATGCAAAGACCTTCCAAGGTGACACTACTCCAACTTGGCGTGGGGCTCAATCATTCCAGTTACAACGGTAGCCTGACTCGAAAACGCCACCCTAGCGTGCCGGAACGAACGCTATTGCAGAATTCGAGGGAATGGATCGGTGGACGGACGAAGATTTCGGAGGAAAAAGAAATGTCCCAATAAAAAAAACTTCACTTCTTTGAATATTTTTGGCTAAGGCTTCATCGTTGTGCTTTTCCGGCAACCCTACAGCGTATCCCTACCAGTCGGAACGAGCCCACCCCGCTCAAAGGAGGGGCAGTCGCAGTGGCAGGAAAAAAACATAACTCGAGCACAGAGTGGCGGTCCAGTTACAGAGGGGTCATGAGGTCCATCCTTGTCGAGAAAATGGGTACAGTACTTGTACAACGGAAATAGCTTTGCGCGATACGACCTGCAAGACATTCGGGCTTCGATCGAACTTGGTTCATCCCAAACTGATACAAGGGATATTCCACTTTGATTAGGTTCCAGTTAAACGGCAGAGCGAATGAGCCGGATCGCGAAGGTTGATGTCTGACCTTGGCCTCGCGGGTGACCGTCGTCCGCAAGTTTTTCACTACCGCTGGGCTGGTACAGTGACACGGCGAAGTAAGCACTCGGCTTCCTTGGCAATGTGTCTGCTTTCTGCACTTTCCGGTCACGATACAATACCACCCCAAGACATGTCCCGGCGGCCAATCAAAGGCAAGTCGGGCGCTGTACCATACTCGTACAGCTCTAGTACTTGGGCACAGGGCGCAAGTATAGTTCGGGGTTGTAGGTGGGCGTAGGAAGATTGTAGCTGATCCTGGAAGTTGCGGGGGTCTGGTGGATGGTTGAGGAGTGTGATGTATTCGAGTACGGAGTAGATTCTCCAGACATCCCTTTCCTCCATCATCACAGAAGTGTGCGGAGGAACGGGGACATACGTGGAGACGCAGAGATGGATGTGGTGGTTCACGGAAGGATCAGGATGCCCTAGCCATGTTTTATTTATACACTCGTCGTTACCGTTAGCTTAGTTTGAGATGGAGAGGCGTGGTAAAAGCCAAGAGCGAAGTCGTTGATCATACCTCACCTACCTCTCCCACACCGTGCGCGAGTTCCGAGCAAATCCTCCCATTCGACTCGTACCATCTACCGCCGTGCGATCGATCTCCCACCTCAATCCACCTTCACGAGCATAAGTACCGTACGATAACATCGCCGTCACTCTCTCTAAGGCTGAAAATTCCGTCGGGGAATGCAGTTAATTTCCTAGAAGGAAAAAAAGTAATTGAAAGTGCACTGTGCTGGCAGTCATCAATATGCAAGCCTACTTCCCAACTCGATGTAACCCATATATTGCTATATTCAGAAGGGGGGGGGGGTACCCAGGATTTACCTTGAGAAATGTATTGCGGGCAGAACCGACATGTTGGACAGCATTTTGGGGTGTGGTCAGGGCAGTGAAGGGCGACGGTATATCACTCGTTCGTGATCCCCCCGTGGGGTGGGGTCCCTCCGGATCATCGGGTAAGAACTGAGCATTGTATGACTGACTACTCCCAACGAGGAGGAATGATAGGCCGGGGTTATTACATGACAGAGCATAATTACGGGAATAGTAATCTACAAGTACTGTACTCCTCTGTCTTTGCCAAGAATACCTGGGCCAGCTGATGCTTTGCTGGGGTCCTCACCAAATATTCGGCTCACGGAAGTATTCTTGGCAAATACTAGTGAGTGCAAGTACAAGTGCGGTACTACCCTTTAAAAAAATTTTTAACCCTGGCTAAGCCCCCAATCCATCGCTGTCCCCAATTGTCTTTCTCTTGCTAAGTGAATTGGGCTGCCCCCGCCATGGTCGGACAGCTTGAGCAGCGCTTACACCAGCCAAACAGGCACCAAATCCCGGATATAGCCAACAACCGGTATCATACCGTAGGCGGATATAGCAAAGAATGGACAACTCCTCGTATACCAGACAAAGACAGGTCACTAAACAACCAAAACCGGTCAGCGAAAATCCACCTCGTCCTACAAACTATCCAACCCAAGCACCCCAGGTTTCACGTCAAAAGCCGTGCACTTGTTTCCGTGCATATCCGAGAAATGCTACGGACACAAAGTAAAACACCCACTCATAAAATCCCATAAACAGACAGAGTATCGCCAACCCCCCCCCTCCCCCGCCCCCAATTGAGCGGACCTATGTCAATTAAATACCTGTAAAACATAAATGGCAATGGTACCGATAACACTCACGATAGCTCGTACTTCGTGGTACCATATTGATACAGAGTGAGAGAAGGTATGACGTTTTCCTGTCCGGATTGGTCGCTGTGAGGACATATCCGGTCGCTGGCCAGCGAGAGTGACAAGATCGTTGTCTATACTTGTTGAAAATACTTTTCGTTCAGACAATTGCACTTGCGATAGAGTTGGTAGTCAGAAATGATCAGGTGCAGACTCACAGTTGACTCAAGACTTGAAAAGATTACACCCCAAGCTTGCACTATCCTTCCGAACAAATGGAAGATTGGAGAAAATGCTGCGCGATATCGAGTAATCCCCTTGACCTGCACATGCATCTGAACGCCCCCAGGCAACAAACCTGGGTCCTTCCCATTTCGGCCAATCTTTTTTCCCCACTGCCCACATAAGCCATACAGCGCACCACACAATAGAGCACGAGCCCTGGGCTCCTGCAACGGCAGAAATATATTAATATCCTGTCTCATTGTGGGAGCGTGTACTTGTACAGCGAACCTCCTCGGCGGTTAAGTGCAGCCGAGTGAAAAGCTTGAATTGAGTGAGTGATTTGGGATTGAGACGTTGGTCAAATGATATCGAATTCGTTTGTTTTTTCCCCAACCGATCAGATGGAACAGCGAGCGATTCCGAGACATGGCGGCTTGGATTGAAAAGCCCTATGTCCCAGAGATGGAGTACTAGACCAGCCCCAAACAACAAAGACGTAAACTAAATAAACCTCCCAGAACTCATTGCGGACATTTTGCCGAAGTACCCGCCGGGGCGGCAAGCTACGAGAAACATCAATTGCGTGTATTCCGTTTCTCTCCCCGCGCTTGTTTCGGCGGGTATTGAACGATGTCCGCTTTCCGTACACCACAATGAAAAGCGTAGCAGAAATGACAAACCCAACAACCCACAATCCACCGATCAGAGAGACCTCTGCTTACTCCGAGGACTATCGGAGTATCGTAGGATCCCAACCCCTTTCGCTGCGCTGTAAGTCATGGCTGATTCTCAAACTCTGGCGGAGTGACGTAGCTACTACGTATGGAGTTAGAATTCCCACAACTGCCGTAAAGGAATTCACTTTGCTTCACTTTTATCCCGACTCGTACCGGAGTCAGAAGGGGAAAGAGGGGGAGAAAGAGACAGAAGCTGAAAAACCCCCCCCTCCCTTCCCCACCGGGCCCTCACAGGAACCTCCGGGATGTTTAACTACACCTCCGGCCCCGATATGGTGATAGTGCAAAAGAAGAAATGTCTAGAAACTAGATTTCGCACCAGTACGAGGACAATGGATAATGCCACCTCACTTGCGCATGACACTTGTACAAGTACTCTACTCTACATGGTTATGTTCCATGTACCACGTACAAGTACTGTACCGCGAAGACTCACTTTTAATGAGCTGGCCCGGACTGTAGGGCTTTTCGGGGTCTCCGGTACTGGAAACGCTAAGCTTTTGAGGATTTTTGCAAGAGAAGGGCTGTTTGGCTTGTCATCGATTTGCGGCCGATTGTGAACTATCCTAGCGCAGGCCAGTTCATTGGGGCCGGGTTTTTGCGGTACCGGGGATAACACTACCGTAAAAACTAGGAAAAATTAGACCTCAGTCCAGGACATTGGAGCTACCTCTCCTAGTAATTGTGGTCGATTGTATGATATTTTTATTTTATTTGTCTTAGCTGAGGGCTGAAAGATATATTTTTTCTCTGTGTTACTCCCTCTAATCCAAAGGAAGAAATTCCGGAAGTCTTAGCGTGAGGGTCCAATTATTCCGGTTTTCACAGTATTATACTTGTACTGTACTGTACTGTACTGTACTGTACCGCACTGTGCCGTTCTGATAGTCCACAAGTACTCAAGTGACTTCAACAGGTCGAGCCCAAGTAATCTAGAACCAACGGGGCGCCCCTACCGCAGCCCAGCCGTCTGCACGGGGAGAAAGAGTTGGGGCTGTGAAGGGTGCTGTGTGGGTGGGGTGGGTGTGGGGTTGGTTATAATACATGACCGGATGGGGAAATTCCTTGTCTCTCGTATCCATAGGGCAGGTTAAAGGTGAAGTTTTCAACCATCTGGCAGTTGGGCTATTGGTGTCGTAGGTTCGAAAAGTGACTGGGTAGGGTAAAATTCCGAGAGTAAGGGCAACAACGAGCGGAGGGGGACGGACCTTGGAACGATTGCACAAGGGATCTGGTGATGGAACATCACTCTTGGTATCATAAGGCTGTTTGTTGTAAGTTACCCCTCGTGTTCATTCGCTTCCCTACCGGTGGCACGTTATGGCTCACCTTGGTGCTCTACGAGCACGATAGAAGGCCATTTTTGGGAGACTTAAGATTCCTTGTGTTATATTACAAAAAAGAAAGGGTAACATTAGAATTCGTGAGGGGTTTTCTTTTTTGTTTAAAAAGAAAAGAAAAAAAGGGATCACGAAGGGCTAAAATTAGAGGCTGATCGTATGGATTGGGGGAGGGAGGAAGCAGGATTGAGATTCGGTGAGTACGGAACAGGGGATAGAGGTGGAGTTGCTGTCTAGCGATTGAAAGGTTCGTGTGGTGCGGTAGCCTTGGGCAGAGCGCAAGTACTATCGGCAAAGGGTCATGACTGAGGCGGTGAATTAGTGGGTAATACGAGACAAGGTGAGGATGGTGGAGGGGAGGGGGGGGTGGATCGGACGATAGTCTGGCTACAGCTCCAGATCAGGCTCCCTCTAAGTCCAACACCTACGATATTCCACAATCCGAATGTAGCTCCCCCGAGAATATAAAAACCCCCCTCTACCTCCCTACTTCTCCAATTCCTCATCAGCACGAGTTCCAGGGAAGCGCACACAAGCCAAATCACAAGCCATTCACTTGCCTCGTTCGATTCGATCTTTCATCTTCCTTATAAACCAGCCAAAGAAGACTATCACACCTTCTCCCACAACCCAAACTCTAAACAAAAATGCAGCTCACTACCTACATCTTCGCGACCTTCGCTATCGTCTCCGCTGCATTGGCGGTCCCCGTTGACAACCTGGTCGAGCGCGATACCAAGTACTGCGGTTACCAACCGTACGAACCTTCAAAGGTACCTCACCCCTCTCACCCCCCCCTCCTTCCACTGTTCTTTCTTCCCAATTACCCTTCATACGAGTGAATCACTGTGACTAAGGAAATATATAATAGTACACCTGCTACGATGGCCTCCTCTGCCCTATCCAGAACTACGTTGTCTACAAGAGGTGCGGAGGTGATTGCTACGACCCGGCCAAGTACGTCTGCCACGGCACCAAGATGTGCCCAACTAGCGACCCCAACCTTTGCGGCGATGCTTGCTACAACTCTTACCGCTACCGCTGCGAGTATGGACGTTTGGTCCAGGTTTAAGCACCTTTGGCCATGAACGGCAACGCCGAGGTGGGGGGGAGAAGAGGGGGAACTGAAGGAGGATCGTGGGTACACTAAACGGATCCAAGCAAACTTGAGATCGCGCAATTTATATCTAGTGTGTTTTTTCTTATGTTGGAAATAAGGGACGGGTGATGATATGTGTTTGCGGTGGGCTGGGGGTTTACGTCTTTCGTTGGAAACTTCATTGTATTGGACATGCTTCCTCGCTTCCCTTTTGTTTTTTTTTGGAAAGCGGCCATTACCAATCAGTAACGAAGCACGGATGATGAGAGGTTTTAATGAATTAATTGATGATTTATACCGGGTCTTTTGTTCCGCTTTCGGTGATATTTTCGAGTGCGGAGGCAGAATTATGGAGAAACCATTGGCAGTTAGGATATTTACCTCCGCGATATTACACCAAGAGCCCAATTTCCAAAACCTGGCAGCAACTCACCCTAGCCACCAAAGGAGCTGAAAAAGGGTGTCGAACAATACCTCCAGGTTAACCCATTACCATACGCCCACTGCTTATCCCCAAACCCCCGTTTCGTACAAATAAGAGTAGGAACCCATCAACCAGAGCAGAATGGGGCATATTTCTCTGGTGAACCTCAAATAGCAGTTCCATAACTTCTTGTGTAGGGCCTTGCGCATACTCACTGCCGTTCCCAAAAAGGAATAATTAGACCCCTATCGATAAGCAACGTCGTACCAGGTAAGAGAGCATTGGACAACCCAAGACTACCTAGCAACGCAACCAACCCAGGCCCAGGCAACCTTAGAATCAGTACGACCAATCCGGCCGCGCCCCTGACTCGTATAGGCGGAGAGCAAAGGGCAATTCAAATAAACATGCCACATCCCTAAACGCAAGGCTCATTTCGTTTAACAGGGGACCGTTCATTCGCCGTTCCAGAAGCCACCGTTCGGTCAGCCTGAACGATCGCTCGAGACCTCGTCTTCTCGTTTGAAAAGCTATTCGGTTAGGCCGACCGACCGTTTAGCGCGGTTTTGTGGGGTTGGAGGCGCGGCATGGTTGTCACGGGAACGACGAACTGGAGCTTGTTGACCGGACATCCAACCTCCCCCACGAGCTGTACCGCCGGGGGGAACGGCTGAACCTGATCCATTCCCTACTCGAACGGACCGTTCAGTGGTTAGCCCGATGGGGCCTAAGAAATACGGTTCCGGATGTCTAGATTGCACACTAAATGACTAGCAACGGGGGGACGCATTTAGCGATAAAAATAAAGCAAGGAAAAAGACTAGCCTATGTTCAAAGCCGGAATACATTTGAGCTATTCCGCGTTTTTTTTAATTTTGGTAGAACTAAAAATTACAGGAGAGGAGAAGCTTGTATACAAAGCATGATAAGAGTAAAAACAGGATCACAGTGGCCCAGTGATCAGACGCATTTATGGGAAAAAAACTCCGATATGAAGTGGGAAATGGACTCGGGCCTGCTTTTTCTCCGGAGGATTTCAATCAAATTTATTATCCTGACACCGGAGCATAGGATTTAATTCCGAGGAGCCCCTCGCTGCAAATTATTAGGTGCACACTCTAGACGCCCGGAACCATAAGATGAAAACACGAACGTAGATTGAAATTCAATTAGATAATAACTACAATAACATATTTATACCCGTGCACCGAACTATACTAGGACGGAATCAGGAATCAGGGAGGAAAGACAGAAGGAAAGGAAACACAGCGATGTCCACGAGATTGCTGTACATTGCAAGGAGGGAGGTGAGAGGTTTGAAGTATATGGGGCAAGTATCTGAATGCTGGTATATTCACTTCTATTCAAGAGCAACAGAGATCGTGACAAAATATGAGTAGGGATTGATATCGTTCAACAGGTGAAGAAATGCGTATGTCTGTATGCGGATGATCAACCAAAAGGAAGGGCAAAGTACTGGTTCTCTTATAGAGAGAGTCAGCGAAAATGAGAGGGACATGAAAAAGAAAGAGTAATATAATGAAACATGAGGGGTCCACCACAGTCCCAAATCCTTAAAAAAATACTAATACAAATCCAGTATAAATAATTAGTGTCTACTGCCAAACCGTTCCATCTCTAACGTCAGCATATTTGCACAATCTAAACCAAGTAGGCATGTGAATGTTCCAAACAGTGAAGATTTCCGGTCAGGACACCGAAACACTAGGCTAGACATCGCGGGTTTCGACGGGGGGGGCCCCGGGGGGGGGGAAGCCGGGAGCCTATATATAAATGGGGATGTTGGCGAGGATGCTAGGGAGGGGTGCATGGGGGGTTTTCAGCATGATAGGAGAGGTTTTGTGTGAGGTTAAACCATGTTGGAGCCTGGAGACTTTTGGACTTGTAGTAGCTTCACCACTTCATAAGCGGTAAACAAGAGTGGTGTCAAGCCATGATTGTCTGGAATATCGGGGTCGACGTCTTCCTGTCCTAATAGTAATTTCACTACTGCGCCATGCCCTTTCCTAGCAGCCAACAAGAGCAGTGTTTGGCAGTATCCGCCCACCGTGTCGGATCCGGTATCCTTGCTTCCCAATAAGTTAGTAACCCCAGAACTTCCGAGTAACCGCAACCAGCGGCTGAGAAGAGCGGTATTTCACCGCTTTTGTCGGCCTATCGATGTTCACATCCTCCCGCTCCACTAGTAGCCTCACAATTGCCTCCTGCCTTCTTCTGGGAGCCAATAAGAGAGGGGTCCAGCCATATCCGTCTGCAGTATCGGGTTTGACATCCTTTCTTCCTAATAGTAGCCCCACCACCCCTGAGTGCCCCTCTTCAGAAGCAGATGACAGTGGCGTTTGACCATATTTGTCTGGCCAGTCGGGGTCGACATATCTCTTCCCCGGGACCATATTCATCACTCGGGACGCCCCAGCCCACCAGCTGCCTGTCCCATCGTGCTTGGCAGATGTGCAGCCAAGAAGTATCCTCGTCATTCCCTCATATCCCTTCTCCGCGGCCCATGAGAGCGCTGTTCGATGAAACAATTTATCAGGTTTGTCGGGGATAATAGTCTGCTGTTCTAAGAGTAGTTTTGCTACCTCCTCCTGCCCGCATGTGGTGGCCCATATGGGCGGTGTGATACCCAGGAAGTCCCTTTTGTTGAGATCGTAATTTGACTGGCCCGCCGGAGTCTTTGCGATTTTAACAATGCCGAAAACCGATGCACAATGGAGTCCTGTATACCCAACTAGGTGGCCATTGGTTGGGATATCACGGTTATATCTACCGGCCCTCGATACGATATCCAAAAAAGTAACTTTGTAGATATATGCGTTTCAATTTGGCTGGAGGGTGTGAGTGCAAATAATATCACGTCCCTTGGGGCATCTCTCCTAGCGCGGACCCCCCCAATATATGGAAATATTCGAGGAAGGGAGTTGACTGAGGGGGGGCAAATACTGTTGGCGAAATCTCCTTAATAGTTCGAAAGTTGAGGTATGTTAGGCAGGTTTCGGCCATTATCGAGTGAGCAGCACCAAAAAGGTCAGGGCGCGTGCAAAGGTACTCCCGGAGAGTAAAGTGGATCAAGCGAACAGTCGAAGCTTCCTCGTCGATGACGACAAGCCCTAAGCAACAACTCAACAATGTCTCCACCGAAGGAATCGTTCCGGAATCGAGATCCGTAGATCCTATCTCGACCGCAAGGGTGTGTAAAAGCCCATCTAGTTTTTTTTTTTTATTGGCCGCTCCGCATAAGAGATCCACATCAGTGCCCTTATCCCGAGCCTTCTCTTCTCCCACCCAATTCCTTTATTCGTTCCAGAGTCACACCGTAAACATCCTTCAAATCCAAGCCATCGGTCATCGCCCTGAGCTTTCGCCGCCTACCATAGGCTGTAGGATCGCCAAGGATAGCATCGACGGTCAGTGAAATTAGTAGAAATCTTTATGTGTTTGTTAGTGACGAATTGAAAATATATTTTTCCATCAGGCTGCTAACTCACGTTTCGGGGATATTCTCGATAATGCTTTTGATGATTTCCGCCTCTAGACCAGCATCCATCGCATCTAAAGATGTGTCCTTCGCTATTCATCAGCACCACCACACTTCAGCTTTTTCTCCCAGAATTTTCGCTCACGTAAAGTAGGTCTTGCCGACAGCCGGGTCGCCGCAGCAAAATAAAGTCGCATACTCCGGTCCTTCGTGTCGAGTACCGGAGCACCAGCTAAATTCATCGGTTCGCAACAGCCATCCCCCCACGTTATCGGCCCGGCGGGTTCAGATGTCTTGATGTCGGATGCGGGGTTTAAGTGGAGAGAGCCATGCTAGGATTTCAAGCCGGTCATCGGAAAGGGTGTAGTGATTTGACACGTTCGACACATTCGACACATTGAAAGAGTTGAGAGATCTAGACATATCCTCCCTTTCGTTGCTTCAAATGCTAAGCGGAACGGTTCCGCAAGAGGGGTTGTTGATGGGGTTCCCGGAAGCTGAAGAAAAGCAGGGACGGTTGCCCGGCCCCACGCGCCGTTAGCACCGTCCGGGCGTGAGGGTTTCATTACTGCTACGGCATACCACTCTTGAGTTAGGGATTGAGTGGACATTTGTATATAGAAAATGATGTCCATGATTTCAGTGGTTCTATGGATAGTCCGCATTTTTGCGAATTTTTCTCCGGCGCGATTTCTTGGTGTGAAACCTGCCATTTTTGCGGTAAAATGGCGCCTGCCCACTCACTTCCTCGGTCGCACTTTTAAGGTTAAGCATAAATGTTGCGACCGACATTAAATTAAGGCTGAGTTCGGTTAACATGGGACGTTTCATTCGCCCTTCCAGAAGAGACGCCACGAACGGACGGCTGCTTGTGGTCTTGGCCCCCCATGAAAGCTGTTCTAACCTTGTTTTGACGAACGGAATCACCCCAACAGAACACCAAATCTTCCCCATGAACGGCACTGGCACCGTACTCGTAATATCGTTAGAGGGACCGGTTGAACCTTGCCAATTCCCTACTCGTACTCGAACGTACCCTAAGCTTTGCACTGCGCGTAGAAAAATCCCCAGCCTTCTAACCTTGTTGCACGGGCAGAGCCGCCTCAAGACTTCCTGCCGGTATTATGCAACACGTGACTAACTCCAAATCTCTCAGCGCACAAACCCCGCTGTGTCCAACTTGGCCCAGACAGCTCGCACCGTTACGATATGATACTCCATACAAGTATGGTATCGGAGCTTTGCTATGCGAGAAAACTTATTCTACTCTACCCGAGCACCGTAAAAACTCTTGAAATTCGCCATCTCCGGCGCTTCCTTGTATTCTCCATGTTCTCGAGTCAAAAGCGGATTAGCTTCTTCCCCATGGTAGAGGATCGGCCTAATGGACGTTTTGGATCTCGTTAACCGATATTCGGAATTCCGTCAACATGTCAAACTAAACCCATCGTGAGCTGACTGGTGGTTTCCGCTGGTGATCTGGTGGGGATTTTCAAGGGTTTTCGTGGTGAGAGCCGATCCTGGGTCCTCACCGCAGAATACCAGCAACGTTTTTTTATCCCACAAAAATGTTATTATTTCACCCACGGCAGTTAAAATTTGTCAATGAACATTCTTTTTAGGAAAATGCAGGGGGTAGGCTTCCTGCCAAGCTGTGGAGGGAGGGCCATCAGAGATACTCTACTATACCATATTAAGCAAAACTATGATCTAGTTTAAGGCTCGTGGAATATGCTGTAACACTTGAGTCATTCAGAATATGTTTTCTTAGCAACGGACCCGCTAGAGGAGGCTTACATATAATGCTGGGGTTCCTCGTGGCGGTACCATAACCGGAAACCGAAATGAATTCAAAAGAATAAAGTCGGGCGGATGGTGAGGGCAGGCACCGGGGCCTTTGAGACTATGTGCTCCGAGAGTGCCATCAACTCAGATGTCCACCCCTTTGGACCATCATTCCGTGGACCGGTCCACTCTGTTCGTCCCTACGAGTTTCTAACAATATCAGTATCGTATTGAGTTCACCCAGAATGAAAGATCAAACGTGATCAAAACTAGTGGCTTTTTACATTCGCTTCGCTCGTCTGAAGCGCTGGTTGAGCGTGTCCGGAGACGATCCGATGCCACTCTGCCGCTATGTTTCTCAATCAACCGGCTGCAAACGGGAGGTGTCATGCTTTTTTGAAAGAACTATAGCACTGCTGGTTAAGCCTTCAACCACCTCGCTGGACTTGGAACTGCCAAGTTTTAGTAACTATCGCTATACCCGGCATAGGAAAGGAGAGAAAGTTTACCCTATAAGCCCCCTTTAGTCATAATATTATAAAATCTACTACCGTAAACCTTGGCATACACATTCTCCAGAAATGGCAACGAAGTTAGACCTCCTATCCTTGCAGTAGATTTGGTTAAAAGTAGTCTAAGACCACTTGGCAAAGGTGTGATCATACTCCATTTCCTTCCATTAAACTGTGCTTTCGGGCACCGCTGGGGGGTCATGGTACTCCTAGACGCTAGGGTACAAAGTGGCCATCAACAATTGCCGATGCCCGCTCACCATCTGTTAAGCCGCGATTGGTTGGTTGGTGAAAATTTAATGACATGCGATTCATCTAGGCCAACGTAGGGCGCGTAAATACAAATATTTCAATAATGACGAACTCGGTAAAAGGATGTGATACTCAAATCGACTAAACGGACTGTTTGCAGGAGGGGGAACAGACGTTTAAGAACAATGAAAATAGACAAAGGTGAGAGCCGATAAGCGGGAAAAAAAAAGGGTAACCTAAATACCAGTACCAGATTCTTAAACATAAGAAACAGAATGAAAATACAAGAGTAGATTGAAATTTCCCATTGGATAATAACCTCCAGAGTAGTATATCTACGCCGGTAGACCGAAATTTACTAGGATGGAGTGAGGAATCAGTAAGGAACGGAAGCGAGAGGAAAGGAATGACAGAAATATCTGCGAGATTGTCGTATACTGCAAGGGGCGGGGCTAATGTAACGTGGAGGAGGGGGAGTAGCCAGTGGGATATATGTGTGTCTGCAGGGACGCTGGGGAAGAGGTGCATACTGGTTTTTAAGGTTGATGGGAGAAATTTTGTATTGTTAGGTTAAACCGTGTTGGGGGTCGGGGACTTTTGGGCTTGGAGTAGCTTCACTACTTGCTTATGCCCCCTCTTAGAAGCTAGCGAGAGTGGTGTCTGACCGTTCTTGTCGGCCAAGTTGTAGTTGACGTCTTCCCGTCCCAAGAGTAGCTTCACTACTTTATAGTGTCCCCTCTCAGCAGCCAACGAGAGCGGTGTCTGGCCATCATTGTCTGGCATATTGAGGTTGACGTTTTCCCGTCCCAACAGCAGTCCCACTTCCTCACTACGCCCATTCACAGCAGCCCACGAGAGCGGTGTCCGGCCATCATTGTCTGGCATATTGAGGTTGACGTCTTCCTGTCCCAATAGCAGCTCAACTACTTCAGTACGCGCACACCCGGCAGTCCACGATAGAGGTGTCCTGCCACCATTGTCTGGCTTATCGGGGTTGACGTCTTCCCGCTCCAACAGTAGCTTTACAACTCCATCGCGTGCATCCATGGCAGCCCACGATAGCGGCGTCCGGCCACCATTGTCAGGCCTATCGGGGTTGATGTCTTCCCGTCCCAATAGTAGCTTCACCACTTCATCGCGCCCATTCCAAGCAGCCCACGAGAGTGGAGTCCGGCCACCATTGTCTGGCTTATCGGGATTGACGCCCCCCCGTCCCAACAGTAGCTTCACCACTCCATTGTGTCCATTACGGGAAGCATGCGAGAGCGGTGTCTGGCCATTATCGTTTGGCTTATCGGGGTTGACGCCTTCCCGTCCCAACAGTATCTTCACCACTCCATCGTATCCATTCGCAGCAGCCAGTAAGAGCGGTGTCTGGCCACCATTGTCTGGCTTATCGGGGTTGACGCCTTCCCGTCCCAACAGTAGCTTCACCACTCCATCGTGTCCTTTACGGGAAGCATGCGAGAGCGATGTTTGGCCATTAATGTCTAGCGTATTGGGGTTGACGTCTTCCCGCGCCAAGAGAAACGCCACTACTTTGTTACGCCCACTCCTGGCAGCCAGCGAGAGGGGTGTCCGGCCACCATTGTCTCGTATATCAGGGTTGACGTCTTTCCGCACCAAGAGTAGCTCCACCACTTCGTTACACCCATTCTCAGCAGCCCACGAGAAAGGTGTCCGGCCAAAATTGTCTCGCATATCGGGGTTGACGTCTTCCCGTCCCAAGAGTAGCTTCACCACTTCATTACGCCCATTTCCGGCGGCCCACGAGAGCGGTCCTCGTCCATCATTGTTTGGTAAATCGGGGTTGATATCTCTCCGTCCCAATAGTAGCCTTACTACTTCATCATGCCCATTCATGGCAGCTAACGAGAGCGGTGTTTCGCCGTTTTGGCCTAGCTTATTAATGTCGACATCTTCCCGTTCGACTAGTAGCTTCACTACTGCCCCTTGCCCTTTGCTGGAAGCGAGTAAGAGAGGTGTCCGGTCATATCCATCAGCCGCATCGGGTTTAACATCCTTTCTTCCGAGCAATAGCTTCACCACCCCGGAGTGCCCCTCTTCAGAAGCCAATGACAGAGGCGTTTGGCCGTATTTGTCTGGCCTAGTGGCGTCAACATACCTCTTCCACATGACTACGTTCATCACGCGGGGCACCCCAGTCCACCAACCATCTGTCCCATCATGTTTGGCAGATGCCCTGCCAAGAAGTGTCCTCACCACTCCTTCTTGTCCCCTCCACGCAGCCCATAAGAGCGCTGTTCGGCGAAACGTTTTATCAGGTTTGTTGGGGCTGATAGTCCGCTGTTCTAACAGCAGTTTTGCTACTTTCTCGTGCCCACATATGGCAGCCCATATGAGTGGTGAAATACCCAGGAAATCCCTTTTGTTGACTTCGTAATTTTTCTGGCCTATGAGAGCATTTGCGATTTCAACAACGCCGAAAACTGAGACACAGTGCAGTCCTGTAAACCCAACTAAGTGGCCATCGGTGGGCATGTCCTGATTATACCGACCGGCCCTCGCCAGGAGGTCCAACAGAAGTAACTTTGTAGATATATGAGTTTCAATTTGACCAAAAAGTTTGAACGCAAGTGATATCACATCCCTTGAAGCCTCTCTCCTAGCGTGGGCCCCCCAATATAAGGAGGAATATTCGAGGAAGGGAGTTGAATGAGGGGGAACAAAGAGTTTGTATGAAAGCTCCTTAATTGTCCGAAAGTTGAGATAAGTCAGGCAAGTTTCCGCCATTATTGAGTGGGAAGTACCGAAAAGGTCCGGGCAAGTGTAAAGGTACTCCTGGAGAGTAAAGTGGATCAAGCGAACAATCGAAGCATCTTCATCGATGACAACGAGCCCTAAGCAACAGCTCAGCAGCGTCTCCACTGAAGGAATTCTTTCAGGGTCGAGATCGGTGGATCCTATCTCGACCGCAAGGGCGTGTAAAAGCTCATCGAGTTGTAACAGCCGCTCCGAATTCGAGATCCACATCAGTGCTGCCATCCCGAGCCTTGCCTTCTCTCCACCCAGCTCCTTTATTCGCTCCAGAGTTGCACCGTAGACATCTTTCAAATCCAAGCTATTGGTCATCGCCCTAAGCTTACGCCGCCTACCAGAGGCTGTGGGTTCGCCAAGGATAGCATCCATAGTAAGAGAAATTAGCAGAAATCTAGATGTCTTTGTTAGTGACGAATGGAAAGTGTGCCGTTCCATCATACCGATCACTCACGTTTCGGGAATATTCTCGGTTATGCTTCCGATAATTTCCGCCTCTAGACCACTATCTATCGCCCCTAAAGATGTGTCCTTACTCAGTCTCATCCGCACGTAACTCGTGATATCGCCATCGTTGGGTTTTATTGATAAAACTGCTGCTCTCCCGCTTAGATATTTCTCAATCTCACACTGGATGTGTCGTCTCCCGGTTAGGAATATGCGGGTGTTTGGGGACTTGTCCGTGATTTGCCTCAAGGAATCTAAAACCTCAGGTCGATGCCCTTCCACACATTCGTCTAGAGCATCAACGCAAATGAATGTTCGTCGTAATGATGTGACGGCCTGTAGCATCTTGACAATTTCGCGCACTCGAAGCCCCCTTCCACCAATGACCTTCTTGCAATCTTGAAATGCCTGACTTATCTCGTCGGGAATCCTTTCCAATCCACTGATGATCTGTTTCAGTAGTGAACCAAGAATGTTGGTTGGGGACTGCTCCTCCCTCGCCGCAAAATCAACGTAGAAACATGCAACAGCAATATTTTTCCCTTGGGCCTTATCACACAAGCTATCTACAACAAGTGAACTATATCGCGCGCATCAGCACCACCATCCTCGAGTTTTTCTTCTCAGATCCCTCTCACCTGAAATAGGTCTTGCCGACTGCCGGATCACCACAGCAAAATAAAGTTGCACGCTTAGGCGTATCTTCTCCAGCCCCGTCGCACCATTTTTGAAATTCATCAGTTTGCAGTAACCATTCCCCCACGCTGTCTGCCCTGCGGCTTTGAATGTCTTGGTGCCGGATGCGAGGCTCAAGCGGAGACAGCCATGCTAGAATCTCGGACCGCTCGTCTGTCGAACTAGCGTTGTTCACATTCCAAATGAAGTCATTATTATTGGAAATGTGAGTGTTGAAAGAATGAGTGTTATGTGAATAGTGCGTGTTGTTGGGGGAGTTGGTATCGCTATAAGTGATATGGGGATCTGACATTTTCTTGCTGGATATTATGTAGTAGGGGTATGAATTGCTGAGCTTCTGTGTTCGTTTGATGGAAATTTAGCGAGCTGATGGAAAGTGGGGTCATCAGGATAAGCACTTTTGTGGCGAACACCTTGTCCAACCAATCCGCTGGGACTTCGTGTAACCGACCCTTTGCCGTGGATCGGCGCCACAGATCGTCAGGATCCGAGACCAATCCTATTTCCTGCCCCCAGTACTCGAGTACTTGTGCTGTACTTGGTACTTTACTTGTAAGGGTTCACTGAAACTCAATAGGGGCTTTGCGATTACTGCACGGAGAGGTTAGCTTTATGTGGTACCTGCCTCCGTGGGCACCGACAATCCTCGCTCCACCCAAAAACTTTCTCCTTTATATCCGACGAAGTGCCCTATTGATAACTTATGGCAAGCGGTCACTTCCGCTACCATCCCCATCGCAACATGTTGCAGATCCCCAATAGCGGTATTTGTTGGGGCACTCTGGAGATCACTGGACAGGCGGTTGGAGGTTGTTTAGGGGCCCTAGAAGACGCGGATACTTTGCGGTTCATGGAAAGAATTGGAAGGGTCTGGGAGAGCCAGGCATAAACTTGGATGCTTTTTCCCTCTCGTTGTACAGTACTATGTTAGCGTATGCTGATAGAAACTTTCCGGGCCCCCAGGATGGGACTGGAGATGTTGCCATTCGGGATAAAGTTACATCGTATCTATCCCAATGTAGTTCTAGCTGATTGACACACGCAATTTCTTTTCCTTTCTTTCACACCACCTATTGCATTATTTATTTCTCGCATGATTCTAACCTTAATAGAATTTAAGTGGTAGCTTAAGCACTGATTGACTATTCCAGATGAATAGACATCGATCGTCACCTCGGAACTTTCGTAGCTTAGTTTAGAGACTCAACTATGATAGCAAACGTGTGCAGCGGGTCGATGTGTTGTGAGGAGGAGGAGAAACACTTGTGTGTTCGTGAGAGTGAATGTGTTCGACTAGTGGTCCATGACCGATTTGCTCCTCCTTAAATACATGAAGAGGAGGTTCCCACACATCAGGGTAAACCCACATAACAGGAAACTACAGACAACTAGGGTCATGACTATCCCGACTAACCACCAACATACCTTCCAACTATCTGCTGAGATTACATATCCATCAAACTAGTGGTTACCATACAAACTCAAGCAGGGAGAGGGGCAAGCACTCCCAGCAAAAAAGACGACACTTCCTCCCCCCCAACCCAGCCCAACGAATCATACCCTGGTTAACCCAATAAACAGCTAGGTCCAGTAGAGGAAAGGGGGATAGGAAATTTTCGATAAATAAAGGTACAACGCGATCAGTGTTCCCAACCGTCCCGTCCTATAGTCCGTCCGTCCCGGGCAGGGTGGGTAAGGACGGCCGGGCACGGCGTCCGTCTTTTGTAAACACTGCAGGACCGTAGGTTGACGGCCGGGGCCCGCAGTCTTTTTGGAAATGGTAAAGTTCGGTAGGGCTTGGCCGTCATGAGTAATGACGGGCGTCACCTGTAGGTACCTACCGTCCTGAGTAAGGAAGGGTGTCCCTTGTAGGCCCTGACTGCTTCCCGCATACCCGAATCACTAACGCCTCGGCCCTGTCGTCACTCATATCGCCTAACCCATTGCCTAGGCTGTGTGGTCGCTCCACACCTCTGCCTGGGTTAATAAATACAAACTTGAGAGACGAAGGTTAACTATTTTGAGAAATCCTAGCGATAAAGTAGAGTCCGCCTCCCTTGGTCTCAGAATTTGTACTCACTAAACCTTCTGCCTTACCTTCCAGCAACATATGATACCTGATAGTAGAGCCTAAGCTTCTCTACATTGGAATAAAAATGTTTCACTTCTTAATAACACTAAACTAATGCTAATGAAATTTGATAATGAAACATAATCTAAGACACCTATAGGGCCCGACCGTCCGTCCCGGGCAAAGGTCTCAAACTTGGCGTCCGTCCCGTCCTAGGCGAAAGACGGACGGACTGGACGCTTGGGAACACGGATTACGCGATACGGGGAAGTAGAAAATCCTGATAGAAATGAGACAAGTTTGTCGATTCCTAAAATGTATATCAGATCAGCCCCATCGAAAAATATATTTCACACTTGTCACCACCAAGCAGAGATATATATTTACTCGTTTCGCCGACTGCGGATTCTACACTTCGGGAAACCAGACCCTATGGTGGGTGACGGAAATTCGGGGTAGTGATCGATGACTTAGATTTGAGGGATGTGTATAACGCGACCCTAGAACTCATACTAGTGCACGGAGTGTAGAAAAGAAGGGACAGGGTGGTATCACCAGTGTAGATCTCGTGTTCGGAGCGGCTCTTGCAATTCAAAGAGATTTTCGGTGCCGTATAAGCAACGACAGGATCTACAAATCTCGATCCTGCAAGGATTTCTTCTGCGGAGACATTGTTAAGCTGTTTCTCGGGACTTGTCGTCAATCGAGACTCGAGAGGATTTGACCGTTCGCTTAATCCACATTGGACTTATGGGACTGTACTATACATCACTTTTGGCACCTCAATATGTGCCTTGAATGAGGTATCAAAATTGCCGCTACGTGGGACGGGAGAGCCTCACCCGGGACAAACGGGGTGATCAATCTGGGTGTGCTGCACTCTCTCCCGGGCTACCCGGCAAACATGTGAGGGAATGGTGGGGCAAGCTACACCGAGTGATGAATAGGCTCCTGAGAGAGATGTGTCAACCCTAACTTGCCAGACATATATGGTTGAACTATCATACAATCTCGTTAGCTGCTGAAGCGGGGTGAGAGGGGGCTGTGAAGCTGCTATTGGAAGGAAATATGTCAAACCCCGGCTTGGTGGGCAGTGTTCCCAAGCGTCCAGTCCGTCCGTCTTTCGCCTAGGACGGGACGGACGCCAAGTTTGAGACCTTTGCCCGGGACGGACGCCCAGTTGCAGTCCGTCCTGACCTATGCCCGGGACGGACGGCCGGGCCCTATAGGTGTCTTAGATTATGTTTCATTATCAAATTTCATTAGCATTAGGTTAGTGTTATTAAGAAGTGAAACATTTTTATTCCAATGTAGAGAAGCTTAGGCTCTACTATCAGGTATCATATGTCGCTAGAAGGTAAGGCAGAAGGTTTAGTGAGTACAAATTCTGAGACCAAGGGAGGCGGACTCTACTTTATCGCTAGGATTTCTCAAAATAGTTAACCTTCGTCTCTCAAGTTTGTATTTATTAACCCAGGCAGAGGTGTGGAGCGACCACACAGCCTAGGCAATGGGTTAGGCGATATGGGTGACGACAGGGCCGAGGCGTTAGTGATTCGGGTATGCGGGAAGCAGTCAGGGCATGCAAGGGACGCCCGTCCTTATCGTACTCAGGACGGTAGGTACCTACAGGTGACGCCCGTCATTACTCATTACGGCCGAGCCCTACCGAACGTTACCATTTCCAAAAAGACTGCGGTCCCCGGCCGTCAACCTACGGTCCTGCAGTGTTTACAAAAGACGGACGCCGTGCCCGGCCGTCCTTACCCACCCTGCCCGGGACGGACGGGACTATTGGACGCCAGGGCCCTGGCGTCCGGACGGGACGGTTGGGAACACTGTCAATGGTGGGCAAGGACAGGCAAGCACCGTTCATGTTTACCATCCAGAGAGGACCGTACGCAATCGCCAAGACGTCGAGTACCTGGAGAACCACGTAGTGGGAGTCATTAGGGGATGTTGGAGAGTTAAGGCCCGCAATGACACTAAAGCGGTGAGAGAGACTGCTTGATGACCAAAAGGTGTCATAATTGTGAATGAGCGCAATTTGCCTAAATTTATGAGATCATACCACTACCACTACCACTCAGCATCGTGGCACTCCCTAGAACTAAGGCAGGGTTAGGGTTACTCATCCACTACTGTAGATACCCACTCGCCACTGCTGAGCTGCCATTATTTGGTTGATAGAAAAGTAATGGTATGCGTTTTATTTAGCCCAAGATAAACCGCGTGAATATAAATTTATAATATGCCGGCAACAAGATTTATAAATTAATTACCACCGCTAGTTAAGACAAAGTAGGGTTGGGGCTATTGCCAATGAAGGAGAGATTGATCCCGGGAAACAAAAGATCTTCCGGACAAGACAGAATAACGTACATTTTTTGGTTCTCGCTAATCTGTGTTCTTATTCTGGTGCTAAGCGTGGGTGAATTTAGTTCCGGAGTCCGGTTTAGGCTTTCCGCACATGCGATTATGGATTCACGGTGCATCGAGTAGTACGTAATTGCTGAACCGGGATTGATGCATACACGGATTCAATCTCAATTTCTGTAGCTAACTGCAAGATCACCAATGACTCGGTTTGCGGAGATGGATACATGGAGGGATGTACCCCAGCAGGCATCTGGAGAAGATGGGAGCGGTAAGAACTTGGATTACAGCGGCTAATCCCGGAATTCTCGTGTATATGATACACGCTATTATTGTGTCTTGTTCACGCTGTCCTAAGAAGGAACCTAGGATATCGTAAGAGGTTCCGGTATGATAGCAGAATCTTTACACATCCACCCCTGGTAATTACTACGAGGTTACAGCGGGGCTATAATTTCTTCAATAGTCACGGACAGGGTAAAGGGATGCTCAAAGTAAGTTATAGTACAGTACATGTATTGCTGGCAAGAGGGAGAACAGGAATTTGGAAATATTGAACAATTCGTCCTAATGAATAACTTTAATGAACTGTCCCATTAATGAAACGCAAGCTATCACTTGAGCCAGGGCGGATAGTTGATTCAGATAATGCCAGGCTTTGGCTTTGAAAATCCGCTTCTCCACAGTCCGGAACGCTCGTCCCTGAAAGAGCTTGGGTCAGTCCGGCCGTACCCGAGGTTGCACAGACTGGACACTGGGATTCACTGCTTTTGAGCTTGTAGTAGCTTCACTACTTGCTTGTTCCCTGCCTTGGAAGCCAGTGAGAGTGGCGTTAGACCCTCTTTATTGGGTATGTTGGGGTTGACGTCTTCCCGTCCCAAAAGTAGCTTCACTACTTTATAGTGTCCCCTCTCAGCAGCCAACGAGAGCGGTGTCTGGCCATCATTGTCTGGCATATTGAGGTTGACGTTTTCCCGTCCCAACAGCAGTCCCACTTCCTCACTACGCCCATTCACAGCAGCCCACGAGAGCGGTGTCCGGCCATCATTGTCTGGCATATTGAGGTTGACGTCTTCCTGTCCCAATAGCAGCTCAACTACTTCAGTACGCGCACACCCGGCAGTCCACGATAGAGGTGTCCTGCCACCATTGTCTGGCTTATCGGGGTTGACGTCTTCCCGCTCCAACAGTAGCTTTACAACTCCATCGCGTGCATCCATGGCAGCCCACGATAGCGGCGTCCGGCCACCATTGTCAGGCCTATCAGGGTTGATGTCTTCCTGTCCCAATAGTAGCTTCACCACTTCATCGCGCCCACTCCAAGCAGCCCACGAGAGTGGTGTCTGGCCACCATTGTCTGGCTTATCGGGGTTGACGCCTTCCCGTCCCAACAGTAGCTTCACCACTCCATCGTGTCCGTTACCGGAAGCAAACGAGAGCGGTGTCCGGCCACCATTGTCTGGCTTATCGGGGTTGACGCCTTCCCGTCCCAACAGTAGCTTCACCACTCCATCGTGTCCGTTACCGGAAGCAAACGAGAGCGGTGTCCGGCCATCATTGTCTGGCTTATCAGGGTTGACGCCTTCCCGTCCCAACAGTATCTTCACCACTCCATCGTATCCATTCGCAGCAGCCCGTAAGAGCGGTGTCTGGCCACCATTGTCTGGCTTATCGGGGTTGACGCCTTCCCGTCCCAACAGTAGCTTCACCACTCCATCGTGTCCGTTACGGGAAGCATGCGAGAGCGGTGTCTGGCCAAACTGGTCAGGCATATCGGGGCTGACGCCTTCTCGTCCCAACAGTAGCTTCACCACTCCATCGTATCCATTCGCAGCAGCCAGTAAGAGCGGTGTCCGGCCATACTCGTCACGAATATCGGGGTTGACGCCTTCTCGTCCCAGCAACAGCTTCAGCACTCCCTCATGCCCTTTCTCGGCAGCCAACAAAAGCAGTGTTTGGCAGTATTTTCCCATCATTTCAGATTCGGCATCTTTCCTTCCTAGTAGTAGCTCCACAGCCCGCGAGGACCCGTAGCGAGTAGCGCACAAGAGTGGTGTATCACTGTTTGTGTCCGGCCTATCGATGTTGACATCTTCTCGTTCCACTAGCAACATTACAACTGCCTCCTGCCCTTTCCTGGAAGCCAATACGAGAGGTGTGCGGCCATATCCGTCAGCCGCATCAGGTTTAACATCCTTCCTTCCCAATAGTAGTTTAACCACCCCCGAGTGCCCCTGTTCAGAAGCCAATGACAGTGGCGTTTGGCCGTATTTGTCTGGCCAATTGGGGTTGACGTATCTCTTCCCCAGGACCATATCCATCACTCGGGGTGCCCCAGTCCACCAACCATCCATTCCGTCCGGCTTAACAGGTGCCCGGCCAAGAAGTATCCTTACCACTCCCTCATGTCCCTTCTCTGCAGCCCATGAGAGCGCTGTTCGACGAAACAATTTATCAGGTCTGTCTGGGATGGTACTCTTCTGTTCTAAAAGCAGCTTTGCTACCTCCTCTTGCCCGCATATGGCGGCCCATATAAGCGGCGTAATGCCTAGGAAATCCTTTTTGTTGAGATCACAATTTGGTTGGCTGATGAGAGCATTTGTGATATTAACAATACCGAAAACTGATGCACAATGAAGTCCGGTAAACCCGGTCAGCTGACCATTAATGGGGATGTCACGATTATATCGACCAGCCCTCGACGTGATATCCAATAAAAGTAACTTCGTAGATATATGGAGTTCAATTTGACTAAAAAGTTCAAGCGCAAGTGATACTGCGTCCTTTGAAGCCCCTCTGCTAGCGTGAGTCCCCCAATATAAGGAAGAATATTCGAGAAAGGGAGTTTGCTGAGGAGGTGCAAAGAGTGTGGGCGAAATCTCCATAATTGTGCGAAAGTTGAGGTATGTTAGGCAGGTTTCGGCCATTATTGAGTGAGTTGCACCAAAGAGGTCAGGGCGGGTGTAAAGGTATTCCTGGAGGGTAAAGTGGATCAAACGTACAACAGAAGCCTCCTTATCGATGACAACTAGTCCTAAGCAACAACTAAATAGCGTCTCCACCGAAGGAATCCTTTTGGAATCGAGACTGGTGGATCCTATCTCGACGGCTAGGGCATGTAAAAGTTCATCGAGTTGCAATAGCCGCTCCGAATGAGAGATCCACATCAGGGCTGCCATCCCCAGCCTTGCCTTCTCCCCACCCAGCTTCTGTATTCGTTCCAGAGTCGCACCATAAACATCCTTGAAATCCATGCCATTTGTCAATGCGCTGAGCCTTCGCCGCCTACCATAGGGTGTGGGTTCCCCAAGGATAGCATCCATGGTTAAGGAAATCAGTAGAAATCTAGACATGTTTATTAGGGACAAGCGGGAAATATATTCTTCCAACAAGCCAGTAACTTACGTTTCGGAAATATTCTCTACAATAGCGTTGATAATTTCGGCCTCCAGACCACTATCCATCGCATCTAGAGATGTATCTTTACTTAATCTCATCCGAATGTATTCCACGATATCATCATTGTTTGGTTTTATGGATAAAACCGCCGCCCTCCCGCCAAGATGTCTCTCGATCTCACCCTGGATGTGTCGTCTTCCGGTTAGGAATACTCGCGTATTTGGGAACCTCTCCAGGATTTGTCTTAACGAACTTAGGACCTCAGGCCGATTCGCTTCCACACATTCGTCTAAAGCATCAACACAAATAAATGTCGGCCGTAGAGATGTGACGGTCTGCAGCATCTTCACAATTTCGGGCACCCGCAGCCCCCTTCCACCGATAACTTTTTTATAATCTTGAAAGGTCCGACTTATCTCATCCGGGATCCTTTCCAATCCACCGACAATCTGCTTCAATAGTGAACCAAGCATATTTGTCGGAGTCTGCTCCTCCCTTGCTGCAAAATCAACGTAGAAACACGCAACCGCTATATTTTCCTCTTTAGCCTTATCGCATAACCTGTCTACCACTAACGAACTAGTATTGCTGCCCATCAGCATGACCACCCTTTAATTCGTTCTCCCAGGATTGTCTCTTACCTGAAGTAGGTCTTGCCGACTGCCGGATAGCCGCAGCAAAATAAAGCTGCGTACTCTGATCCCTCTTGTTGAGAGCCATCACACCACCTTCGGAATTCGTCGGTTCGCAACAGCCATCCTCCCACGTTATCTGCCCGGCGAGTTCGGATGGCTTGATGTCGGATGCGGGGCTCAAGTGGCGAGAGCCATGTTAGGATTTCAGACCGATCATCGGCAACTGTGCAGTGATTCGACACATTCGACATAATCGACACATTGAAAGAGTTGATATTCCCTGTGAAAGATGTAGACATTTTCCTTCCTTTCCTTGCTTCGAGTGTTAAATAGAGAGGATTCTGTAGCTAGGGTTGTCGATGAAATTCCTGGACGCTGAAGAAAAGCGGGGATGTTTCCCCGCCTTGTACGAGTACTGTACTGTACTGTACTCGTACGTGCTGTAAGATACTGTAAAGTAAGTTGCCGGCAACGGCCGTCGCCCGAGATTTTCCTTATGATACGACTGTCCTACTCAAGTACTACTGTGTAATACTAGTATCAGAACTCGAACATTCATCATACTATAACTGACAACCACGTGTGCATGCGCTCTCAAATAAAACCATCCCAACTCGTCGTTGCCGGTACCCAATGTTAGTGCCACTATTACTATGGTACCATAACATCAGGCCAAGCATAAATTCTGTAGCCGACACTAAGCTTTCTACTGTACTACCCGGTGCGTAGCAAAACCCCAACGTTCTAACCTTGTTGCTACTAACGTGCCGCCTCCATATTCCACACGATGCAGGATCCAATTCAGTGGGACTATCCTTAGACACCCAGATGGATAGGAACTTGAACGTAGTCTAAGCCGCCATTAGTTGGTCGATGAAAAAGAAATGTTGTGCGTTTTATTTAGCTTAAGATAAACTGCGCAAATATGAATTTGTAAACGCCCACCCCTACAAGATACCGAGAAAAGTGAATTCAGTGCGGGAAAAAGAATGTGAGAAAGCGGAAATCGGTAGGTTCAAAAGAAAGAGAAACTAAGAAGAGAAAAGAAAATCAATTCGCAAGATCCGTATTAATTGGTCCTTGCACTCTCAAATAAAGAAAAGTCTTATCATTCGGTGTACTTCGCTCGCACACTAAGACTTGTTCGGTTTGATTCGTATTTCGAGGTGTTCGATGTTCGTTCATTTCGGTTTCTATCGACAAGGTTGAGAAGACAGGTGGAGAAAATCTCCCTACATGCAGAAAGAAAACTTTTCCCTTCCTCCTTCAAACAAACACTATCACCATTGCTCCATCAAAACCTCAACCAAACAACATCTCTCTCCGAGTCAAACTGGGGACCAACTAATAGGACTTCAAAATCCACAAACCAGATTTTGAGCTTTACATACCGGTGTGTTGGCAACAAGGTTTATAAACTAATTATCATACAATACGGTAGTTAAGGCAAAATGGGGAATAAGAGGTTGATCTCTAGCGACAATGATCTTCCGGACAAGACAGAATACATTTTCTGATTCCGGCGCTGATTGTGGGTGCATTTAGTTCCGGAGGCCGGTTTAGGCCTTCCGCACATGCGATTATAGATTCACGGTGCATCGAGTAGTATGTAGCTGCTGAACCGGGATTGATGCATACACTGATTCAATCAAAATTTCTATAGCTAACTACAAGATCACCAATGACTCGGTTTGCGGAGATGTAGGAACTTGAACATATATACAAGATCAAGAAGGGGTTTCCCCGTCGGGACAATGCGCAAGTCTGTCCGATCGAAGCGTCGATCGGGTCACAAAATGGACCAGGCATGTCTAGTTAACAAGTGTCCAAAGCTCAACATCACATTTTCGCACTAGACTACTGAAATCCCAAAAGCCGGAATTACCCCAATAGGTTTTGGGAGTTCTAAATCGTTAAGTATTGTGGATTTCAGGGGGGTAGGGGACCAAGTGAGAAGCTACACTAACCCCAGAGCTAGAGACTGTCTAGATTACCAAGCACCAGCGGAGCTAACTCTGATATGATACCATGATAATGAAAACCTGCCAAATACGATAGCAAAGGAGAAGAAGGACAAGGGATGAGTCGGGGTATCTACCGATCAGTTCGGTAGTACAATTCCAAGTGCGACCGTGAGTAAAAGCGAGCCAGTTTAAGGTACGAGGAGGGGTAATGTAAGGTAAATACTATCATAGGACAGAGGTCTAGCGCTGTCGGTAAAGTACCAGCCAAAATATACCGAAATACGCGAAATCCGAGCCTTACAAAATTCTCAGCGTCTTAGCGCGGATAATTTCCTAGATTAATCTCAGATCTCTACGAATGGTAGTATATATAGTCGGGGAGCTCGTGATGTGACCTGCCCACTACTTGTAGAAAGCATCTACACGATTGCCACACTTGAACCATTCCTAACCTCGGAACATTCTAGGGAACTAAAAAGCTACAAGTATAGACGGGGGGGTCGGTTGACGAGAGACTGGTTACGGTATCCAACAGAAAACTAGATCTCGCTTTCCTCCAAATCTTGGTTTAAAGTGATTTTTATCCCTATAACATCTCATGACTAATTTGAAGATTACCCATTGCCAACTAAAAAGGTTTTACAAGCCTCGAAAGTTTTTGCGATCGCTCAAAAGGTCATCATTATCAACAAGTTACCATGATAATTGCCCCAGCAACCCCTTTCAACGATGATCCGATCTCGATGAGCTATAACACAATAGCGGAGTTTTAGGAGACTCCCTGAATATTTGGAGCATGGTCTAATTTCTACATGCATATGTATGATAACTACTTGGATGGTTTTAGGAAAGTTATCTGCATAAGTTCTGTATAGGAGACTGGTTGAGAACTCTTCAAATCGATACCTTTTTGGTGCAAAGATATCCAATCGCCGAGACTTCCACCCAGCTGTGGTAGATAGACATTGGAAAAATATGCTGAGCTTTGTAATATCAAGTAGGCCAAGCCTTGGGCTATTTATCAACACTCACATTTGGCTATAGAAATGACTCAGTTTTTAAAACAAAGCGATTGCGAAGACTAGAAGTTAATCCTACTTTGATTAATTTTATAGTATGCTATTTTCGGGTGAGTTAAAAGCCATTAAAACCAACCGGTTTTGATCTAAAATGCCAAACTACTCACGTCTTTCACATCAAGAGCGGACAATACTTGGGAGTCAGGATCACCGTAGCAAAACCTCCCCAGTTTCCGAGCGCCGTGGTGGCTCCCGTACTTTCAGATCGTCAAGGGCAGGTACTCGAGCACGGTACAGTACAAATGGAATTCGAGATCCCCCTTTCACTACATGTACAATAGTGTATAACACGAATTGTGACTGAAGGAAAGAGAGAAACAAACATAAATTGATACTTTTCATATACCAGCTTTCTGCCGCAATAACAACTTTTATCCTCGCCGGCGTACTAATAATTTACTTATCATCTGCACGTTGATGCTGCATCGTCAGGATCAGGAGATTGCAAATTTGGTCTTTCCGGAGCCGCATGCGTTGTAACGCCGACCCTTGTATCATAGAGCACTTGCATAATAGCTCTGTGCGACGTGATTTTGAGCCTCACAGACATGCGAGAGGTGGGCCCAGTCCTGCTAATAGCCGGTTCCCCTCCTATTTCGCTGTCGCTCATAGTCGGGAAAAGCAAGTGTGACGCTCAAGCAAGTGTGACGCCCCAGACTTTTTTTTCCTAGTAGAAAGTCCCCTAACCCACCCGGCAACGCTGACCTCCCATAACAACAATCACCCCAAGTAGAGAGATCCGTACCAGCAATACCAATCACCCTCGAACAATAGAAATCGTCTCGGACTCTGACAGCCAGCTATAGACCAAAACTTCAATTACTGCTGTTCCGATCCACAGGACGTATCGTACTATTCAAGCCTACCTGAAGCTCCCGATTGTCCAAACTCTTAGAAAATAGCTTCTGAGGCCTGCCTAATACCTCAATCCTTAGCTCCTTCAGCAATCCCAATCCTCCAACTCCATAGTAGTTGCTCTGCTCAGAACCAACCAAAATTTGCCATTTTGATTATCATCACATATCTTCAGCCATCTAGTTAAAAATAAAAAAGGTCCTGCATGTAACACTTGAATGAGCATTATTAAATAGTAGATGAACTAGCTACTATGACTTGGGAGTGATTGATGTTACGGGAGGTCAAGGTTGCCGGGTGGGTTAGGGGACTTTCTACTAGGAAAAAAAAAGTCTGGGGTGTCACACTTGCTTGAGCGTCACACTTGCTTTTCCCGACTATGAGCGACAGCGAAATAGGAGGGGAACCGGCTATTACCGTATTCTACTCGTATCACAGATTTCATGGCAACACAACGGGTTAGCCTTTTCAACGCCACGCAGTTAGCAACACCTCTTGGATAATTTACCGTTGGCAGGGAATATACCACCGCAGGGCTCGCATGGTTGGTCAAGATGATAACCGGTATCCACTGATTATTAAGGAACTGCGGCTAGTTAGTTGATGAAAGACTGGATCTGGGCGTCACCACTACGAGTAGTGCCCGTAATTTCCTAGAGAGGGACGGCAACAGACTGTAGAATAACCATAATGAGAACGGTAAGTTGGGCCGTATCAATTTATCAAGGCATCGTGATGTATTGAAGAAGTTTCGATAGGGTTATTGATCTCACAATTCATCTTTTAACGAAAATTCAGAGAAGAAAAAAGCTGAAGATAAATTTAGGTTGGAAAAATCTCTGTCTGGTCCTCGCTCTCTCTATCGGCCATTGTCCCTTTTTTCACTGAGGGTTCATCGACACCCCAAAAAATACAAGGATTCCTGCTTGAATGTCACGGAATTCACGATGAGAGGATTAACACGACATGACGATGGATACATGCGTTGACCGCCACGGGTTCATTCACCCCTCTCACAATAGTCTCCTGTCTCCCTCTACGCTTCTCCCCCCTCTTCTATATTATGTAGAGTAGCCGGAGATATTCGAGCCTTGTAACACGTGCCCTTGAATTAAGTTTTTGTGCATGACGATGTTGCGTCAACTCCGTATACGTGACCAGCATCAATCTATGATATACCATAACTACTTCAACCACGGAAGGTTCCTGTGATAAAGGTTGCTTTTTGAGAAAGAATCTGAGTGCAGGGATCATGAGATAACGCAGGTTAGGGTAAATATTTTGCTGGGGGGGACATAGTGCGTTTCGGTGGGGAGTCACTATTCTCATGCGCTCTTGTGCAGTGATACCGCAACGCTGGTATGCGCCATGAGCCAGTTTAAGCGCAAGTACCATAAGGTTGTCCTGTCTCCATCATACTCTAATCCTCTCGCGCATCCATCCCACCGTCGACTTATACGAATATCACGAGTGATAGTCTTTGATACAAAGCTGAAGGTTAGGATAGGGGGAGATAATCCGCAATATTATGCTAACCGAATTGTGGTTGATATGAAGACCAGTGAGATACGCTAGAAAGATCGAGTGATCCGGAATAAATATTTTCAACTACCGGCTTCGCAATGGGCTGGGTAAATAGATCTCAAGAATGTGGCAGAGGTTCCCCACGGGCGTATAATAACGCAAATCCAAAATGGACCAAGAAGGATAAAATAATGCAGATAGCGGAAGTAGGCCCGACCGCCTCCGAAACTATGCTCCGGGAGTGCCATCCGTCCAGATGTCCACTCTTTTGAACAATTCCACTCGGAGAATTATCAAGGGGTTGCTAACACAATAAATATGGGATAGATATTATCAAAAATAGAGGATACACAATCAAGGCCAATCGCTCTGAATTCACCCCCTCAGTCCGGAGAGCTGAATAGGCATGTCTGGAGACAATTCCGGATGGCTACCTTTCCCAATAAGCTAACCGTAAACAAGAAATACTTCATTCCAAGGATTAATTATTCCTTCCGGAACCTCCCCTTATCCAAACTATCATGAGTACGAATCGCTTGTAGCACTGCCGGTCGACTCTTCAACTACCTAAACACCCCTGCATGGGTCAACTGTCGCCCGCTACCATGTCACCGGGCGCAGGAAACGATAGAAAACCTACCCCCCCTAGTCCCCTCCAGTCATGAGACACTCACCATGATCCTTAGCATACACTTTCCCCAGCCGTGGCAACCAAAGAGCTGTTTGGTGTGACGTGGTTGTGTTTTCAAATGATGGTTTTGCGCCCATATAACGAAACTAGCCAATGAGAGCACCTAAATCAATTAATATGCGTGCCAAACAATGGTTTGAAAGCTAAACTACGTCGCGCTAAACAGCCCCCAAGGCCCGTTCTTGCCCTCGCATTTGGTGAATGATGGTGTCTAAGACTGCTTCGAGTATATGATACCGCGCTTCCTGCCCATTAAACCGCACTTAAGTGGTACTCGGCATCGGGGCACTCCAGATCCTGAGGTGTGGCTGGCAATCCACTATTGTCGATACACTCACTCACCCTCTAGTAGTAAGTCGCCATTATTTAATTGGTGAAAAGGTAAGGATATGTGCTCCACTGGAGCCAACATAACACATATATATGGATCCATAACATCCAGTCCTACAGGACACCAGTTCGTTGACAGCCAGGTTTGTAGATTAATCAAATGCCATAGCTAAGGCTGAGTAGGGTTAGGGTTATTGGGAGTGTAACTTTAATCCTGGGCAATACAGATCATCTAGATAGAGTAGAATATGTTTTTTAATTACTGACAGCCTCTGTTCTGATCCTGGCGGTGGGTGTGGGGGGTTTATTCCATTCCGGAAGTCAAGTCATCCGCAGATGTGATGCACTAGCGAATGCGTTGATTGGTATATGATATAATAGTTGAATCTCCTGTTGGACGGAGATATTTTTGGCCGCTCACCATATGACGACTCCCCGCCTCGCTACAGCAAGGGTTAGGGGAAATCATGTGACAATACGCAGAACCCTCTGTCTGCGTATTCACATGATAAACCCTAACCTCCTAGATATGCAACTACGTCGATACTGCAGCAATATGTTTGACTACCGGTTAGTCCAACTCATCAAACAACACCTGCGACAACACCTGCATCAAGTGTTTATGATGCTCCTGCATGTTTGGCTAAATTGGTCAAACAGATCAAACACGACTTGCGACACAATACCATACTTATCATGAGCAGATCGACATACCTATCCTCGGTCAGTCAGACCATACCCTCGGTCCAGAAGGTTTTCCCTATTCCCGGCAGAAACGTGAGATAGGAGCTGGCAGGTTCGGCATACTCAGGGAGTATGCGGAAAAGATTCCGGAGGTTCTGGAGAAGATAAAAGGAAGCCTGTTTTCGTTTGTTCGTTTTTCATCATCCCATACTGTTTCTATCTCTCCTCCGTTACCTGTACTCTTAGTCTGCCTTTAGGCACTTAGTCTTTTCGATCTTTATATTTCTTTTGCGAGAATATTTCTCCTTCTTGGATAGATTCTTTATATTAAAAAATCCACTCTTTATACGAACCTATTGTCCATACCGCTCGCCGTAAACCTTGTTGTTGAAAATCTCCGTGAATTGGTAGATGGATGGGCGGATGTAGGGGGGTTGAAGACTGCAATAGCAGTAAGTAGGACCTGAGTTAAGGCGGTTAGTTATGAAAATCCCCTATAACAGCCCCGTTTGTGTCTGGTTTATCATACCCCTATCGGGGAATGAACCTAGAACAAAGTAAGGTGTTTGGGTATTGCATCATAAATTCCGTCGACTCACCATTTGCAAGTATTGCGAGACCGCGGCTGGACAGCCAATTCTTCAATAACCACAGACAGGGTAAAGGGGTACTCAAAGTAAGCTAGGGTCCATGTATTGATTGCAGGAGGACAGTAGGTTAAGAGCAATAAAAAATGGACAATAGGTGAGAGCCATTAAGCAGGAAATAAAGGGGAATCTGAATCCAGATACCATATTCTAAAACAGAAAAAATAAAACGGGAACAAAAACATAGATTGAAGTCTCCCATGAGATAATAACCACAAGAATAGCATATCTACACTTGTACACCTAATATTACCAGCGCGGAATCAGGAACTAAGAAGGAAAGAAAACGGAAGGAAAGGAAAGAAAGCGATGTCCACGAGATTGCTGTACATTTTAAGGAGGGAGATGAAAGTGACGGGGAGGAGGGGAAGTAGCTGGCTGTATATACAGGCGTGCCTGTAGGGATGCTAAAATGACGATGCATAGAGATTGCAGAGGGTGATAGAAAAGATTTTGTGCTGTTGGGTTAAACTGTGTTGGGGTTTGCGAGCTTTTGAGTTTGCAGGAGCTTCAATATTCGCTTGTGCCCGTTGTTGGAAGCTAGAGAGAGTGGGGTGAGACCATCTTTATCGGGCATGTTGGGGTCGACATCTCCTCGCCGCAGGAGTAACTTCACTACTTCATCGTGCCCATTCCTGGCAGCCCACCAGTGTGGTGTCCCGCAAGCATTGTCTAGCATACCGGGGTTGACGTCTTCCCGTTCCAACAGTAACTCCACTACTCTACCACGCCCATTTGCAGCAGCCTACGAAAGTGGTGTCCAGCCACTATTGTCTGGCATATCGGGGCTGACGTCTTTCCGCCCCAACAGTAGCTGCACCACTTCATTACACCCAGCCTCGGCAGCCAAGGAGAGTGGCGCCCGACCGCTATTTCCTGACCTATTGGGGTTAACGTCTTCCTGTCCCAATAGTATCTCCACTGCTCTATCGTGCCCATTCGCGGCAGCCAGCCAGAGCGGTGTCCTGCCAAGATTGTCTGGGTTATTAGGGTTGACGTCTTCCTGTTCCAACAGCAGCTTTACTACTTCATTACGCCCACCCCCGGCAGCTAGCGAGAGCGGTGTTTGGCCATCCTTGTCTGGAATATCGGGGTTGACGCCTTTCCGTCCCAACAGTAGTTTCACAACTATATCGTGTCCATTCCAGGCAGCCCACCAGAGCGGGGCTTGGCCGTAGTTATCTGGCATATTGGGGTTGACATCTTCGCGTCCCAACAGCAGCATTACGACATTATTACGCCCATTCCCGGCAGCCAACAAGAGTGGTGTCCGACCGTCATTGCCTGGCATATCGGGGTTGACATCTTTCCGCCCGAGCAGTAGTTTCACTACTCCATCATGCCCTTTCCCCGCAGCCAACAAGAGCAGTGTTTGGCAATCTTTGTCCACTATGTTGGATTCGGCATCTTTCCTTCTCAATAGTAGCTCCACAGCCCCCGAGCCCCCACGGCCAGCAGATGACAAGAGTGGCGTTTGACCTGTTTTGTCTGGCCTATCAATGTTGACATCTTTATGGTCCACTAGTAGCTTCACTACTGCATCCTGCCCCCTGCCGGAAGCCAATAAGAGAGGAGTCCGGCCGTATCCGTCAGCCACATCGGGTTTAACATCCTTTCTTCCCAATAGTAGCTTCACCACCCCCGAGTGCCCCTGTTCAGAAGCCAATGAGAGCGGTGTTTGACCATATTTATCGGGCCAATTGGAGTTCACATGTCTCCTCCCGAGGACGGCACTCATCACTCGAGGAGCCCCAGCCCACCAGCCATCTGTCCCGTCATGCTTGGCAGGTTCCCAGCCGAGAAGTATCCTCACCATTCCCTCATGTCCCTTTCCCGCAGCCCATGAGAGCGCTGTTCGGTGAAATAATTTATCAGGTTTGTCGGGGGTAATAGTCTTCTGCTCCAATAAGAGCTTTGCTAACTCCTCGTGTCCACATATGGTAGCCCATATGAGCGGGGTGATACCTAGGAAATCAGTTTTGTTGAGATCATAATTTGGCTGACCCATGAGGGCATTCGTAATTTCAACAATGCCGAAAATCGATGAGCAATGCAGCCCAGTAAATCCAATTAGGTAGCCATCGGTGGGGATGTCACGATTATATCGACCGGCCTTCGACACGATATCCAACAAGAGTAACTTTGTAGATATATGAGTTTCAATTTGACTGAAGAGTTCAAGCGCAAGTGATACCACGTCCCCTGAATCCTCTCTTCTGGCGTGGGCCCCCCAATATATGGAGGAATATTCGAGGAAGGGGGTTGACTGAGGAGAGGCAAAGAGTGTGGGCAAAATCTCCTTGGTGATCCGAAAGTTGAGGTATGTTAGGCAAGTTTTAGCCATTACCGAGTGGGGTGCACCAAAAAGGTTAGGGCAGGTGTGAAGGTACTCCTGGAGGGTAAAGTGGATCAAACGAACAACCGAAGCCTCCTTATCAATTATGACAAGTCCTAAGCAACAACTCAATAATGTCTCCACCGAAGGAATCCTTTCGGGATCCAGATCGGTAGATCCTATCTTAACAGCTAAGGCGTGTAAAAGCTCATCAAGTTTTAATAGCCGCTCCGAGTGAGAGATCCACATTAGTGCTGCCATCCCGAGCCTTGCCTTCTCCCCACCCAGCTCTCGTATTCTTCCCAGAGTCGCACCATAAACCTCCTTTAAATCTAATCCATTTGTCATTGCACTCAACTTTTGCCGCCTACCAGAGGTTGTGGGTTCCCCAAGGATAGCATCCATGGCTAGAGAAATTAGTAGAAATCTAGATGTGTTTGTTAGTGATGAACGGAAAATATTTCTTCCATCGTGCTGCTAACTCACGTTTCAGGAATATTCTCGGCAAAGCTGTTCATGATTTCAGCCTCAAGACTACTATCCATCGCACCTAAAGACGTATCTTTACTCAATCTCATCCGAATGTATCCTGCGATATCGTCGTTGTTGGGCTTTAATGATAAAACTGCCGCTCTCCCGCCAAGATATCTCACAATCTCACCCCGGATGTATCGTCTTCCGGTTAGGAATATTCGTATATTGGTGGACTTCCCCAAAATTTGTCTCAGCGAGTTTAGGACCACAGGTCGATGCTCTTCCGCACATTCGTCTAGAGCATCAAGGCATAGAAATGACGGCTGTAAAGATGTGACGGTCTGTAGCATCCTCACGATCTCGGACACCCGCAACCCCCTTCCGCCAATGACCTTTTTGCAATCTTGAAAGGCCTTACTTATCTCGCCCGGGATCCTTTCCAACCCGCCCACGATCTGTTTTAGCAGTGAACCAAGCATATTTGTCGGAGTCTGCTCATCCCTTGCCGCAAAATCGACGTAGAAACACGCAACAGCTATCTTTTCCTCTTTGGCCTTATCGCATAATCTATCTACCACAAGCGAACTAGTATTGGGGCTTATCAGCATCACCACACTTTATCTATTTCTTCGAGGATGGTCTCTCACCTGAAGTAGGTCTTGCCGACTGCTGGATCGCCACAACAAAATAAAGTCGTATGCTCTGATCCCTCCTGCTGAGCACCTTCGCACCACCCCCGAAATTCATCTGTTTGCAGCGGCCATTCCCCTACGTTATCTGCGCAGTGCGTTCGGATGTCTTGATGTCGTATGCGAGGCTCAAGTGGAGAGAGCCATGTTAGGATTTCAGACCGATCATCAATGGTATAGTGATTCGACACATTCGACACATTGAAACTATTAATATTATGTTTGAAAGATCCAGACATTTTCATTGCTTTCCTTGCTTCAAATGCTAAGTAGAACAGATTCCGTAGCTGAGGTTGTTGGTGAAATTGCTGAAAATAGGGGAAGGGGGGACTGTTGCCCAACTTTGCGCTGTTGAATATGGTTCCAAGGGGCAGGTCTCGTTGCCACTGTCCTAATCGAGTACCCTAGGTACAAGCACGGTAACTCCCACCTGAAAATTGGTCATATCATCTCATAACCAGATCAACCAGATCACCTTTTCCCAACCGGTATGTGTGCGTGTGCTTTCTCGCTCAACTTTGCAGGGTCTTAAGAACATCTCTTAAATACGACCATCGCCATTGGTCTTTGCTTTGAATCCTGCTTACCCGATTTTCGCACCGTTGGTACTGTATTAGTACTTAGGTACATTACCGCAAAGTAGAGTACTAGTACAGTGCTCTAGCTAATAAGGGTGGTCATCGCTTGCCCTTTTCAGACCAAAGTGTCTATTTTTTGTAACTGTGCAACAATACCATGTCTACTTGTACCTCAATTAATTATATACCAGTTCCAGGTATCATGCGCCAGTACAGACTTTGAAATACCCAAATTTCAGCTGGGTCAGATCGATCTTGTATTGTTGGTCAGGCTGTGAAAATCGAACAAAAAAAAACAGGCACCATTTTCTATTTCTGCAAATTCAATTTTCAAAGCTTGGCACAAACATCCCGACACCTTGTGCCCTCTTGCTGTTCCTGCCAACCCGCCATCAACTCCCCACCTCCCACGCAACCAACCCCCCCACACCCAACTTGGCCCCGAGCGCTCCCCGGTACTGGCGAACCTCGCTACACTTAATGGAATTATTGGGTATGCCTAATATCCCATTGCATACCATCAATGCAATCTGTGACCTCGCCCACACCGAGACAAGATCACTGTATGAGAGTGCGTTTTTCAAGACAACTGACACAGTCACGATTCAATAGAGAGAATTTGTAAAAATTGCAGGGGACTTTCGGAAAATGAGCCTGGGCGGGGCATATTTTCTTGAACTTTTTCTACAGTTTTAAACATCCTTTCACATGTAGAACTGTTTGCTTAAAAATCCTTGCCTTTTTGCTCAACTCCTCAGTTATGTCTGCCAAGGGGATATTCATTGTTCTGGGGGTGCAGGGTTACCGTCTTGCCGTACAGTGTGCGAGCGAAGTCAAAAATTGGATTGGATGACTACTACTGGTCAAATATTGGACAAGTGAGAAAAAACTCTGGTGGGTGGCAACAGGAACCCAGCAAGTGATAAAGTCGGGTAACCAATGGGAGAGATAAATTGTGGGAAATTGTGGGGAGGATACGGTAGCTGGTCATAGGGCTTGTTTGGGAGTTTTGTTTGCACATATCATACAAACGACTGTTTCCTTCCGTTCCAAAAAACGTAGAAACGGAACCACCATTCGACAACATGTAGCAACCGTTCAGTTTTGAAATACATAAAATAACCCTAGCTGCTACACAAAAAATGTCATGTGAAACTGCTGACAATATGAGGGTGAAAAACTTTTACTGGCAGAACAAATTTTTTTAGAATATAATATTAATTTATATTCTCACAGATTTAATGGCGACCAGCAGTGATATTGGAAAGGGTTTTCGGTGGAGGTGCCAGGAATTTATTTTTCATCTAGGGCTATGGGAAGGATTTTCGGAGGGTCGCAACCGGTCGACCATTGGTAACGACCGTTTCCAGTCTACTTGATAAACCATTTCAAAACGGAACAGTTATCATACCGTTTCTCCCATTTTTTTCTAAACAGGCCCTTAGGTTGTTCTGTTGGTACATAACCCCTTGGAATGCACACTCTTCATGCAAATAAGGGAGGGCAACTCGTCTAGAGAACAAAGTTTTGCTCCTAGAATTTTCCTCGCTGTCTGGCAGGCACCTCCACCCCCTCCCACGGAGCTGCTTTGCACCTTTCACTATGGGGCTCCCACTACCTACGTTCGCTATCAGATATCCGGTACTCGGGGAATAAACAGAGTATGCTCCTAGAGCTTCGAAACCAGTGTTCCGAACCGTCCAGTCCGTCCGTCTTTTTTCAAAGTTCATGGACGGACTCGGGCAGATGGAGGTGGGACCGGACGCCCTACCGGTCCCGGTAGAGCCTCTCGGTTTGATCTCTTCCCTTTTTAATCTTTATGATCGGGGGTTGTATTGCAGTCCTCACCCATTCCCGGCGGTCCTCACCCATTCCCGACCGCCATCAACGATTCCTAGCCATTATCAGTTTTTCCAAGCTGTCCCCTGCAGTCTCCCCCATTTTTTCCAACATCTGCCCGGCCTTTATTCCAAATACCTGCCGTCTGTGTCCCACCCCCCACACTCTTTCTCCACACCCTATAGTCCTTGCTAACGCCCTACCGTCTTCTGATACCCCCTACCGGTACTCGTATTCCGGTTGTCCCTAGCCTTATCCCTGCCGCCCCGGAATCTCGCCTGCCGTCTAACCAAACAGCCTGTGTTCTGTGTGTCTCACTTCACCAACAAAAGCTTAGTGTATAGGGCCCGGCAGTCCTCCAAGTAATTTGCCCTACACAGGACTACAACCAACGGGTTAGTCCGGTCCCGTCTTCTTGGCATTATTCCCGCAGTCCCCGTGGGGCCCCTGGATGGTTCAGAACACTGCTGTTGACGGTAGGTTGGCTAAACATAGTAGCTTTGCAGCCTCTGTCAATTTACCTGGAAAGAATCTACAAGCACGCTGTGAAGTAGGAATAAGAATAAAAGCATGATATGGAAAGGTAGTAAAATGATGAGGTGTGGGAACGGGAGACAAAAACAAATCCTGTAGAATTGAGAAGAGAAAGATTTCCATATCCTAATTGCCAAGTAGACGCTTATCGTCCGATTTATCCTTGTGTTATACATTATTATCAGGAGAAACAGAAATGATGGAGGAATATGTAAAATACAGTTTGGAAAAAGTCGTAACGAACATATTTGGGAACAAGCCAATCTTATATCCCACTTATCTCAATATCAGCGGAATCCCCTACACTACTACTATCACCATTAATCTCACTATCCTGATCATGTCGGCTACTACTGTCATCCGTAGTACCACCTTCCTCCACACAGCAATGAGGTACATGGATAGCTGGGGATTCCATTTTCTCGTCAGTTAAAATCAAGCAGAACTGGTTAATCTCGAGGTCTCTTACCTGAGCTTGAACCTGGTGAGGCAGAGAGACATCGTGAGATTTTATACCGTGGCTCGGTACAATGGTCATTTGGAACACAACCAGGATACGGGAATCGGTAAAAGTCAGGGCATCGATGGACCAGTGTTCCCAACTGTCCGGGGCGTCCTATAGGGCCCTGGCGGGCTGTAGTCCCGGGCGTACCTGGCAGGGTGGGTGGAGATGGCAGGGCATGCTGTCCATCTTTCGTAAAGACGGTCGTCTAAGGAGTTGACGCCCGGGCCCCACAGTCTTAGAACAAATGAGATCTTCTGGCAGTTATCTGCAGGGCCCGGTGAATGCCTACAGGACCTGGCCATTGCCTGCAGAGCCCGGTCCATACCTGCAGGGCCCGGCCATTACCTTCAGGCCTGGCCATTACCTTCAGGCCCGGCCATTACCGACTGGGCGCAGCCGTTATCCGCCATCGTCTGTAAGAACCCGGTGCATCCCAACTCCTGAAAAACCTGCAGGACCCGCCTGTCCGTCCCAGGCACTGGCCAGGACAGATGCCACTATGCCCGTCCATAACCATCATCCACCCATGCACTGACGTCCATCCCGTCAGCGCCCTAGGACAGACGGACTGTGCGCTTGGGTTCACCGCCGGACGGACTTGTAGTTGTGTAAAAAGTGAAGGAAATATTTTTCAATTGCCGAAGCTGTAATGCCACGACCACCCTCAGCGTGAACCTGCTTGGCTAGGTTCTTGGGACTTGTAAAGTAGTTGAGAGATTTTCATCGGCATATCTCCCAGGTTAGGGGAAGCTGGTCGGATTTTTTTGATCGAGAGCTTTTCTGTACAGAGAGTAACACCATGTCATAGCCGGTTGTGCATGTGGGTTTCGGGGGGCCCTCCGGCACTGGTTCGTTTTAAACAACAAGGTATACGACAGCGATTCCGGACTTGGATGTGGTTGACTTTTTGGATTCAAATAGAATAACTAGGCAAAGATAGGGAGATAGAATTCAAGTATCCTAAACAGTGAAATATTCTCGCGATAACAATAGGGAATAAAAATACGGGAAAGACTGTAAAGACCCAAATACTCGTAACAGAAGAAAGAGAGACAATTGATTCGGATAGTGAGTGAAAACAACTTAACAAAGGGAAAACAAGCTGCCTTTTATCCTTCCCTGGATCATGCTGATCCACTTCCACACACTTCCAGCGTGTGCCGTGTTTTCCATCACGTTCACCTTTATTTCTGCCTATCTTGCTACTTCGGCCGAGGATAACACAATTTGGCCGAGGGTATTCGGTTATCCCATATGATAGGGGTAGGTCCTGCACAAGGAGTCGTCGCGGGTATCGTCGCAGATATCGTTGCAGATATCGTCGCATGTGGTGTTTGATGTGTAGAGCTAACCGGTAGTCAAACATAGGGGCGTCGGATATGTTTGATATGCCAAGAGGGTTAGGGTTGTGGGTCATTGCCACAAGAAAAATATGCGGTGAGCAGCCAAGAAACATTTCCGTCCAACAGTTCGGAGCGGTTCCTGATTGGATAGAGGCTTGTATGGAGTATGTTCATTTCCTCTTGTGTGGGAGTCGTAGGCATTGGACTCTGCAGGCTGAGATGATATTCATGTAAGTAATTGTATCATTTATTTTGAGTAAGAGCATGTACCTCAACGCGGATACAACTTCATCCCATTCCCAATCACTCACAAACCGAATCCAAACATTGGGTCCTTAACCCACTGATAGGAGGCCTTCACCTTTGCAGGTGAGGCTGCAAGGACAACAAACCAAGTATTTGTTTGACAATTCCATCCAGCATCTGTGAGCTTGTCATCTGTTAACACTCAGAACTCACATTGCTTGTTTTCACTGTGATCAAACAAGGTTTGAGTATCAACCCGCTTACCTGACCCCATTTCATCAAACAAATAACATTTGCAGTTGTTAATACGAAAAGCAGTAGGCTGAGCTTTCACCAGCCTTTGTACTAGGAGCAGCGTTCCCAACCGTCCCGGGCGCCCCGCAGGGCCCAGGCGGGCCGGTGGTCCCGGCAGTCCCGGGCAAGGTGGGTAAGGACGGTCGGGCACGGCGTCCGTCCTGGGCGGTGACGCCCGGGCCCGCCAGTCTTAGCCCAAATGGGATCTTCCGGCCGTCAACTGCAGGGCCCGACTGTCATCCGCAGGGGCTGGCGATCATCTGCAGGGCCCGGCTGTCATCTGTAGGGCATGGTCGCCACCCGCAGGGCCCCAAGGTCGTCTGCCGGCTTGTGGGTCCTCCATGGAGTCCCTTCGGTATCTCGCACACTATTCCCTAATTGATGGTTATCTCGTAATATTAGCGGTTAGTTTACACTGGAGATGCATTTACAAAGGAATTGAGCAGAATGTTTTGGTTTCAACACAGAAGCGATGAATAAACAATCATAGATTTTACGAAAGAATCCAAGTAACCTGATGTACCAGAATCATCCCATTCCAAGCTCTCCCTTTGTTATTCCTCCAAGAAGCTTTCTTTTGACCAATTTGTCCGAATGGTTATCACATTGCTTGCATGGTAGCAAAGGAACCGTAAATCTTATTGTTGAAAACTTACCATATTCGGAATAAATCATATAAGCGATACCTGCAGGGCCCGGCCGGGCGTCCCGGGTAGAGCCTAGGACGGACCCTAGGACGGGCGTCCGTCTAGGGCATGGCCCTGGACATTGGCGTCCGTCCCGTCCGAAGCCAAGGACGGACGGACTGGACGCTTGGGAACACTGAAGTCTAGGGGGTAACGTCAAGTACGGGGAAGCGGGACATCACCGGGAAGTGGGACAACACAACCAAATTTCAAAAGTAGCCACAACTCCATCAGTTCTCAACCAAATTGGATAAAATGAAAAGGAATAAATATACAAAGTGTATGGGGGAGGTACCTGTGAGTTAAAATTAATTAAATAAAAAAACAATGCTAAAGAAAATTCATAAAAAGGTGAAAAAAGGTCAATTAGAGGCAAAGTAAGAAAAGGCAAAAAGCAAAGACTTTGGATCACATAAAACCATGTGGAATGGGCTACTGTATAGTGTTGTATTGGTATGAATAGTATGGGAGATGATATTCAGAGTTTGTAAGAGTAGTGAGACAATAGAGTAGGTAAGATAAGGGGGGATTTTATAGTATTCTAACTACTTGTAATAGTAACACTTTTAGAAAAGAAACAGTACAACATAAGACAGATAATAGCTAAGATGAAGTTGGTATAAGGTTAGTGTACTTCTAGGACTCAAATTAGTATAATTTAAATTGTTCTACACTAAAGCAAAACATTCTATTGGTAATTCTATATCTGGTATTTTAGCACATATTATCTAGTTCAAAATAGTCAATTACTTCTACAATACTACCTACAAAGCTACCATAATATCATTTTATTAGAATAAAAACTTTATTTTACTAGCACTATTCTCCTATTATATCTATTTACCTTAGATGTTAAATATTCTTAGAAATAACTATTTACAAATATTATGTACAATTTTTAATATTACTATTGAAATACATTACCACAAGCTGAGTGCTAGTTTTAGTAGATAGATGATCTATCAATGTAGATTATATAGCTACCATATTTCAGAATTTGACTTAATTTTTTACTCTTTACATATTATTTCTAACCTTTTTATAACACTTTACTACATTTTTAAAAACAATTCTTATTGTAATACTCAATGTATTTTGCAGAATTAATTATTATCAGAAGGTACACCCTTCTCCTATAATACTAATAATAGTCTTACTATGATTGGAGGAAGTCCTAGGATCAAACTTTACAAAGTAGTTTCTTATATTAAATGATTTCAATCTACTTGATAGACTAGAGTTGAAATTGTGCGAAAAGTCTATTATATTAGCAGTGGAAAAGCTATATCTGTTCTCTACAATCTAGATTAACTTCATCTAATTTCTGCTTATGTTATTACCAGAACAGAGATGGTTTGTATGTGGGAAATGTAAGAAAATAGTAATTGGAATAAGAGTATACAAAAAGCTAGTCTAATGCTTACCAGTAGTGGAAAATAATTAAATTTTAAACTATATGAATATAAAGCTTAGTAGAATGTAGGCCTTATGGTACTTTTACTTTACTGGTTTTTAGTCTTATCTTGTTCTTTGTTCTTTCAAGAATTCTTACAATCACAAGTAATTATAATGCTGTCAAATTATCTACTACCTTCTCTATCACATCATCTCACTAGCTCTATCAACTGCAAGTATTGCCCCCCATTGCTATTTCAAATAGTAGAAGGTTACTTAATGTCCCTTTCTACATGGTTTTATGTGATCCAAAGCCTTTGCTTTTTGCCTTTTCTTACTTTGCCTCTAATTGACCTTTTTTCACCTTTTTATGAATTTTCTTTAGCATTGTTTTTTTATTTAATTAATTTTAATTCACAGGTACCTCCCCATACCCTTTGTGTATTTATTCCTTTTCATTTTATCCAATTTGGTTGAGAACTGGTGGAGTTATGGCTACTTTTGAAATTTGGTTGTGTTGTCCCGCTTCCCGGTGATGTCCCGCTTCCCCGTACTTGACATTAGGATAGAAAAAATAATTCTCCTTAGCCCTAGTTAGTAAACTTGAAAGTGTTCTAGAAAGACAGAAGTATGCAGAACATACCAGATCCGGCCTGACTACCTATCGCATAATCCAGATTTGCAGAAGCTTTCGGTATTAGACCACCACTACTAGCATTTTTCCATTTTGCCCATTCAGCCTCTTAATGCATTAGTTTCAAAGACTGATATTTCTTACTTACAAGAAGCTGATTCATTCCACAAGGAAGTCTGGAATCAACCGACAACATCTGGAAGATTTATTACTTCACAGTCTTTGCATATCGCAGTGCTGCAAAATTTTCCAATTCGTCTTGCAGTGGTACATTGTACCCAGGGGTCGAGCCATGTCATGGCCATGGCATACAGAGAGGATACCATTGCACTCGAGATGTTCCTCCTCTGCACAGTTTGTAATACAGATTGTGCGTACTCTTCAAGATCTGGATGATGTAGAGAAAAAATTATAAAGTAGCGTGGATAATAGAGGTGAAAAAGAAAAAAATTTGCTGTCTTAGTGCTTATGAACCCTATAAGGCCGGGTAACTCCTCTTACTTTTTTTATGTGCGCACAATTTTCCAAAGGTTGCTTTCAAAGTTCTGAACCAACGAGACCATACTAATTGCCAACCCAGGAAACATAGCGGTTTAAGACCTCAATGCCTCTATCATAGAGTTAGCGATACCAGTGTGAAAAAATTAGATCACTCGGGTCCAATTTACACAAAGCCGGTAGTGGAACTTATAGCTGTACAACTCTAAAACATTATTAAGACATGAATTAGAATCAGAATCAGAATAATAAAATTTAGTATTATTCACAAGCCTGCTCGAGCTACAGACTGCCATTACAATTCAAAATATTTATGCTTATGAAGTAAAATAAAGGCATTCCGTAACGTAGAGAGAGAGAACGTCTAAGTAGGAATGATTGGTAAAATCCAACAAGAGCTTTCTTCAGCACACCATTGAAAGGTCAGAATTCCCATATCATTACTAAGTAGATAATAAGGCCCTTTTAACACACAATGATGCTCATCCAGTACAGTGCCTGTGTAGATGAAAATTTCCATCTCCGGTACAGGGGACAAAAGTCTTGTCCCTCTGAAACAAGAAAGAAACGAGAAGAATTTTCACTGCAATGAGATTAAATGAATTTTTGCATATTCCTTCCTGTATCTTTCCTATATCCGCAGTAGCTCCGTGAGCGGCAACCGATCCCCCCATGTTTGCACGCCTTTATCAACTTTCTCAAATATCGCCTATAAGAACGTATCAAAGAGATGGCCATTTTTGCAAAGATATATATACTCAATTGCATCTAAGCTCTTCCATAGACCACAGTCCTGGTATAAGAAATCTCTCAGGCGGGAGGAGGCTGAGTGGTGGCAGTCGTTTATCCATTTGTCGAATGCTGCGGCGAAAATATCCCAGAAAAGGGCGAGGTACTGACCATTCCTACAGACCATAGAGGGGTTGATGTCCGCTCCACTGACAGGCTGCAGTTGAAGTGGGAGAGTAGAAATTAGTATATCATGTTCTAGCAGCCGTTCTAGGAAAACAACACTCTCTTGCCAGTAATAAATATTCTCGCCGCGCCAGCGTAGACAAATACAGGTGCCTTTAGCATTCCGGATGCATCCTTTCTCAGAGAATACTGGTTGTTCCTTAAACCTCTTGGTTCGACTTCCTCGTCACTACGGGTCTTAGATATAAGGAATACCTTGCCACTTCATCCTGTCTCATAGACCACTGTTGGTAAATCGGCACCGAGTAGTATGACATAGGTATCCGGAATTTTCTTCGATTTGTCGCAAAAATCACCTCTGACCTTGAAGTTTTCAAAACCTAGATGCAATTGGATATAGTAGCAACAAAACATGTTTAGTCACATACCCATTCCAGAACCAATTCTAACCATTTATATGGTATCCTCAGCGTCTAAATTACTTAGATATCTGAACAGAATGCCCCCCCAAAAAAATCTGGGAAAAAGACTCGTGGGTGGGCGAAGGAGGGCATTTAATCATAAACCTTCCGTTCAAGGAAACTGTATTCCTGGCGGATCTCATCATTTTCTATAACTTCCAGATGCAGACTCTCCTACCTGCCCACATCTTCTGGGGAACCCCCAGCCAAATCTAGTTGTCCTTCGTGCCCCTCTTGGAGCGTCAGTATCACTTCTGCTGTTAGCGTACTCAGCATGAATGGCTCCTTTGCCGAATTAAGGGAATACTTCGGGTATTGCTAGGGTGGTAAATACTTCTCCATGGAAACAGACGCGGAGGCGAGTGCTGTTGGTAGGGAATGGATCAGTTTTGCTAGAACTTTTGGGATGGGGGGCCTGGAGGGGTGGGGTCTGCATTAAAAGCACATCTTTTTCCAAGCAATTGACGTGGCGGTGCCCTGCCCATAACCTCCTGCACGGCTTGGAAATCTGATATCAGTGAGATCTTATCGACTATACCGGACTTGTTGCGTCAGCAGATTTTTCCCCATCATTTGGACCAACTGTAGAACATGCAAGGAAGAGTGATAGTTGGTGACGCTGAGTGCAATCCCTCCGCAGGACGCAAGAGAAACATCTTTTCAACAACAAGGTATACGGCAGCGATTTGGACGTGGTTGACTTTCGGATTTCAATAGAATGACTGGGCAAAGATAGAAAGATAGAATTCGAATATCCTAACCGGAGAAATATTCTCGCGATAACAATAGGGAATAAAAATACGGGAGACTGAAATGACCCAAATAGAGGTGACGGAGGAAAGAGAAACAATTTGATTCGGATGATGAACGAGAACTAACAAAGGGAGAACAAGCTGCCTTTTATCCTTCCCTGGATCATGCCGATCCACTTCCGCATACTTCCAGCGTATGCCATGTTCTCCATCACGTTCACTTTTACTTCCGCTCATCTCGCTGCTTCGGCCGAGGATAACACAATTCGGCCGAGGGTATTCTGTATCCCATATGACAGATTAGGACCTGCATACGGCGTCGTCACAGGTATCGTCGCAGGTATCGTCGCATCTGGTGTTTGATGTGTAAGACTAACCAGTAGTCAAACATAGAGGCGTTGGATATGTTTGATATGCCAAGAGGGTTAGGGTTGTGGGGTCGTTGCCACAAGGAAAATATGCGGTGAGGAGCCAAGAAACATTTCCGTCCAACAACATCCACCTCTCGTTTAATGGGCAAGACCTTCTCGCTCCAGTATTGCGCTATTTTCAATGACTCAAGCCCCTTTTATCTCCTTGGACTGTAAATTCCTCAACTCCGGAAATATTAAAAGCACTAGTTTCTCCATCTCCGATGCTTGGTGTCTTCTTCCGCCTATCTTTAGCCTGGTTCCTCAGGCTCTCAACAAACTCATCTCGTGACCTTGGCCTAGTATAACCATTGCCGGACCATTCGTTGCTGCTCTCGGCTCCAAAATCCATGTCCTTCCATATCTCTCCTTCCATCGGGTTGTCGGCAATAATACCCTCCCAGGTGAGCTCTTTAGGAGCATCCGGCTTCACGAGAAGCCCTAGGTCGGAGATCTCGGAATTTTGGAGAGGCCTATCAGACAAAGTGAGGAAAAGTGAAGGGATTTTAGGGTTGAAGCTAGAGGTCGGGAAGGGTAGCTCGGCGAGCCTAGAGCACCAAGCATTGGCTACGATACGATAGATCATCCAGGTTGCAGACACGAAATTTCTCTTCAAGTCTATAGATCATCCGTCAGAATAGATCCATCAATGAAGCCGACTTGCTACCAATCACACTTCGACGTTATATTAAATTTGTTTGTTTGTTCGACCAAACTTATATCCTCGGAAATTGCGGAGAGAGAAATCCTGTCCCCAACGTCATTCCAGAGTCCTATTGAAAATAAGAATGCCGTGGGGACTACCCGACAGAGGTTGAAACCCCCTACGTCGTACTATGGCAGGTCCTGTTAGAACTCATGATAGAACCGCCGAGATAGAGAGGATCCTACTGAAGAGGATTGGTTGAGATGAGGTTTTGGGCTAAGCCGGAGGTGAACACAATATTCGGGATTTTAAGCTGCAATAATAGCCGGTTACCCTCCTATTCGCTTCGCTCATATTCAGACTCTCCCGCGGATAGGTGGGAGGGTCTGCATCCGGAAGTTATAGAAAATGATGAGATCCGCCAGGAGTACAGTTTCTTGAACGGAAGGTTTATAATCAAATGCGCTCCCACACCCACCCACGAGTCGCGTTCCCAGTTTTTTTCGGACACTCTTTTCGGATCTCTAAACAAGTTAGAAGGGGAGGATACCATAGACATGGTTAGAATTTGTTCTGGAATGTGTATGTGACTAAACATGTTTTGTTGCTACTTTATCTAATTGCATCTAAGTTTTGAAAACTTCAAGGTCACGGGCGATTTTTGCGGCAAATCGAAGAAAATTCCGGATGCCTATATAATGCTACCCGATGCCGATTCACCAACAGTGATCTGTGAGACCGGATGGAGCGAAAAGCGTGCAGCCCTCATGGATGATGCAAGGTTGTGGCTCCTGCATGCCGACGGGCAGACAAGATTGGTAATCATCGCCATCACACACACCGAAGGTGATACAAAGAGCTCGCTAAAGGTGGAACTAGTGGCCAAGGGGCCGGCAGTGGAGAATGGTGGGTCGGATTTGGGAAGAGAAATGCAGGAGGTAGGAAATGATAAGGCCGGGGTGGAGAGCGACAGACCGGGGGTGGGTATTGAGAAACCGGTGGTTGGGGGTGATGTGCCGGAGGTGCCAAGTGAAGAGCCGGAGGTGGAGAGCGAAGGACTTGAGGTGGAAAATGCATTACTGAAGGTGGTGGATAGAGGACTTGTCATGGGGAGAGATGAGCCGGAGGATTGCAATGAAGAACAGATGGTAGTTGATAGTATCGATGAAACTACCAACTACCATGATTTGGTGGCAAGGCTCCAGGAGTTGAATCATCAAGGCAAGCTAAGAAAGCTTTTAGTTGGCGATCTCGGAGCCACAGTCTATATTTACAAGGCCAACAGAGTTTTCAGCGACATAGTTTACGGCAGTGACTTGGATACTGTTGACTCAAAGTGAATGGCTGGAAAAAGATGCAAAGATCGAATTTTGAATATCCTAACCGGAGAAATATTTTCACGAAGAAAATAGGGAATAAAAATAGAAAGATTGATTTGACCCAATTACAGGTAACGGAGGAAAGAGAGATAGATTTGATAATGAACGAAAACAACTAACAGGGGGAAAACCGGCTGCATTTTATCTTTCTCTGGATCATCCTGATCCACTTTCACATACTTCCAGTGTATGCCGTGTTCTCCATCATGCTCAATTTCACTACTGCCCATTGTTCTGCCACACTCGAGGATGAGAGGATTCGACCGAGGGTATGTTCTGACCGAGGATAAGATTTGGAGTATGACCGAGGACCATCGGTATTTCCATATGACAAGAGTAAGGCATTCAAATGGAGTCGTCGCTGGTGTTGTCGCTGGTGTTGTCGCTGGTGTTGTCGCTGGTGTTGTTTGATGTGTAGGACTAACCAGTAGTCAAACATATAGGCGTCAGAGTGGTTGATATATGCCAAAAGGGTTAGGGTTGTAAAGTCCTTGCCGTAAGGGAAAATATGCCGTGAGTAGCCAAGAAAGGTTTCCGTCCAACACAAAGTACCAAAAGACATCGAGGAATCCTTTAGGGCTACTCTTCTCCCACCATCGACGAGGGAGGCAAAAGTACCAACCGGCTTCGGGATATCACTCGAAGATCTTTTTGGAGGTCGTGTTCCTGATAACCAGGATCCCGAGAATGTGATTTGGTTTAACTTCAAGAGGTTAGAAAAGTTGCACACAAGTTCGTTATCGCGAACCGAGAAGTGCAGGGCAAATGCACGCGAAGTCAAGTTGCTTAAGGCAGCTGGCCAGTGGGAGAAGGAAACTTATGCACAGGGAAAAAGAAGGCGCCTGAATAAGCAACTAATATAGGGAGGACTTGTGGGGCGGGGTGTGGTCCTTGTAGGAGGCCAAATTCATTTGGTTTTCCTTTGTTTTTAAACCTTTATTATTATTATACAGCAGACCATTGGCATCCATTCGGTCTGCAAAGTTCCCGCTAGCATCGAAGTAACCAAACCTGAATGTGATCTACTATTTCTAAGTCTTCTCCTAATTGTTTTTCTTTCCTTCCCCTTGTCCTGTTCGCCTACAAGAGGCCGTGGCTCCGAGATCACCAACTAAGGGCTATCTTAGCTTGCCTTGACGATTCAAGTCCCAGAGCCTTGCCGCCAAATCATGAAACTTGGTAGTTCTATCGACACTATCCACTGCCATCTGTTCTTTACCGTGATGCCCGGGTTCATCCCTCCCCATGCCTAGTTCTTTGTCAACTACCTCCAGCAATACATTATACACCTCGAGTCCTTCGCTCAAAACCACTCTAACGGGCTCTGAGTATCCTAAATAATTAACTATCACAGGTGTCGAAAGAATTGAACGCCCCTTAAGGAGCTGTATCAATCCCAGAGTCAGGTACTATGTAGAGAGTGTGTGCAAAGCACTAGTAGAGCCAACTCCAAACCGCGATAGTGAAGACACACCGAAGCTATTGGTTAAGGGTGAAGGAAACAGAGGGGGGAAGGGAGGAGAGGAGGGTGGGGATGTCAGGATGGCTACGAACTGTTTGGCAGCACGATTCATGGTGAAATATAGTGAGTAAACGCGGGCAAGAACGCAATCGAGAAAATTAATTCCAAGATGTAATGGCTTAAAGCATGGGGGCAGATAGACAACAGCTACCATCTAGAAGTGTTCAAAAAGAACAGATCAGAGAAGATTATGGAAAAACAGTCCTTACATATCTGATGTCCAGCAAAAGCTTTACCTTTGTTATCGGGTACCTATGAGGGACACCAGACAGATGAGTACCGGACTCCGGTATTTTATTGCCGAGCGGTGATGTGCGGGTGCGGGTTTCCCCATCCTCACTCAATCAAGAATTGATGTTACGTAAGGTATTTAGGTAGCTTCACGTTCGCCTCTTGTCCGGTATTATTGGACTGGTCGAAGGAATTTAAGCCTTTCCGTACCTTATTGTGGTTCCCCGTCTCTACATGCTCTGAGTTTTTTTTCTTTTTCGAATCATAACCATCACAACAACCATCTGTGTGCAATAACCACGAGTGATGGTTGATGATTCTAGAGCAAGGCCCCCGTGGGGTGGGGGGGGGGGAGAAATACCGCATTGACTATTCAAATTCGACCAGCCGCCAACAAAAGCTTGCCCTCAATAACCACAGATTCGCATATCTACTCGTATGGAAATACCAGTACGGGTACTACTACTACTTTGCGCTTTGAAAGTGTTCCCCGCTTGCCACACTGGACCTTTCGCGGGATTGTGTTTGGGAGCTGCGGGCCCAATTTGAGTAGTCGATGCGGCGGCACTCTCCTATACTACACTAACCAAGTTACGGTCGAGGTGGAGGCTTATGGGGTATGCTGCAACGCTCATGTCATCCAGGACAAATTTTGTCCACTTTCGACCGATCAACAAACTCGCTAAATAGACCTCACATGTCATGGTTGAGGTTCCACGTGTGCCCATAGCAGCCCAGGGCCAAATAGACTAAAAACAATAAGAATGGTGAATGGTGAAAGCGGTGGGCGCAGTCGCCTCGGAAATTGTACTCCTGTAGTGTCATAAACAAAGATGACTACTCTTAATACTGTCACCGAATGGACTGGTCTCCGGGAGCGGTCAGGTACCCGATACGAATCACTTTCCCTTCACCTCCCCACATCGAGGACCAAGCAAGAATGTTTGGAGAGAATTCTTGCTCGTCCTACCGCTATATTTCCCAATAAACCAGCTGCAAACAAGTGATCATTGCTTGCATGCGCTTCTTTCTAGAACATCTCCCAATCCAGAATAAGCCAGTACAAACCTCACTTGTAACGCCGCTAGTCAAGTCTCCAGCTAGCTCTCTACACTTTGTATCAGTCAACTATAGCCAGATGTTATTATACTAGAAAGATAAAAGGAGAGAAGAGTGATCCAGTCCAGACCCCTTGATCGCGGCATCATAGTGACTGGCTTTGGCATGTGCTTTCTCCGCCAGTTAGTAACAAGGTTTAATTGAATTATAGGTCTATCTATTGCATTATAGATCTTCTAGACACGGTTGGATACGCTTTCTTTGAATTGTTTTTTTTCCTTTCGGCTTCTACCGGTGGGTGTGGGTGCACTCAGTTGCGAAACACAAACCTTCCGTAGATGGAGCGATAAATAGGTGGACGCGCTGAATACTGGTATTAAATTGGCGTATCTGGGTGGGTGGATGGCTGGGTGGACAGGTGAAGAGGGTTGAAGAGCATAGGAGTGGTGAGTGAGAACTTGAATTACAGTGGCTTATTATTAAAATCTCGATTATGCGCTGTTTTTATGTCTAGTTCACCTTGGTCTCTGAATGAACCTAGGCCATCGCAGAAGTTCGTGCAGGATTTCATAATCTTCACACACTCACCCTCGGTATGTATCGTGAGGGGGTTGAATTGCAATTTCTTCCATAATTGTGGGCAGGGTAAGAGGATAGTTGAAGTAGGTTACAGTAATGTATTCCTCGTAGGAGGGAGAACAGTAAATTAGGAACAAGGAAAAGTGGACAAGAGCCAGAACCAATTAAGAGGAAGCAAAGGCCAATATAAACCCAGATGTCGTATTTTTAAGCAGTAAATAGCATACTCAAGCAGCCGGATTGAAATCAGAGGTCCCACTGCATGGCTCGCTTAGCCATCTTTTATTTCAACCTGGCCGCTTGGGTAAATCAAAAATTCGCAACACAAAATAACTAGAACAACGGCGCAGTGACATTCAACATCAAAGTATACAAGGACGGGAACAGGAATTCGGAGGGAAGCGGACAGGGAGGTCGATGAGATTGCTGTGGACAACAGAGGTGGGTGGAGCAAACCTATCAGAGGAAAGTGGTTGGCCGTAGATATGGGCGTTCCCCGGGGGGGGTGGGAAAGCGGTACGCGGTGGTTTTGGGGATAGAACATATTTCGCATTGTTGAGTTAAAATGTGGTGGAGCTCGAGGATATTTGGGCTTGCAGTAGCTTCACTGCTTGGATGCGGCCCTCCTTGGAAGCCAACGCGAGTGGGGTTAGGCCATCTTGATTAGGGATGTTGGGATTGACGTCTTCCCGTCCCAATAGTTGCTTCACTACTTCATTATGCCCCTTCCTAGCGGCCCAAGAGAGCGGTGTCTGGCCATGGTTGTCTCGCATATTGGGATTGACGCCTTCCCGCCCCAAGAGCAGTTTCACAACACCATTATGGCCATCCCCGGCAGCCAACGAGAGTGGTGTCTCGCCATAAATATCTCGCTTATCGAGGCTGACGTCTTTCCGCCCCAACAGTAGCTTCACAACTTCATTGTGTCCATTTAAGGCAGCTAACGAGAGCGGTGTTAGACCATAAATATCTGACATATTCGGGCTGACGTCTTCCCGTCCCAATAGTTGCTTCGCTACCCCGGTACGCCCGTTCCTGGCGGCCCACGAGAGCGGCGTCCAGCCACGACTGTCGCGCATATCGGGGGTGACGTCTTCCCGCTCCAAGAGTAGCTGTGCTACCTCATTACGGCCATCCCTGGCAGCCCACGAGAGTGGTGTCTGGTCATCATTATCTGGCATATCGGTATTGACGTCTTCTCGTCCCAACAGTTGCTTCACTACTCCATCATGTCCGTTCGCGGCAGCCCACGAGAGCGGTGTCCGGCCATAAGTGTCTCGTATATCGGGCTTGACCTCTTCCCGTCCCAATAGTAGCTTCATTACTCCACCACGCCCTTTCTTAGCAGCCAACAGGATAAGTGTCTGCCAGTATTTGCCCACCATGTCGAATTTGACATCTTTCCTTTCCAGCAGTAGCCCTACGACTCCGCTGTGTCCGCCGTCAGCAGCCGAGATCACTGGTGTTTCACCCCGTTTATCTGCCCGATCGATGTTGACATTTTCCAGTCCCACTAGTAGCTTTGCTACTCCCTCGTGGCCATTGCTGGAAGCCAACAGGAGAGGTGTCCGGCCATACCCGTCAGCCGTATCAGGTTTGACATCCTTTCTAGCCAATAGTAGCTTCACCACCACCTCATGTCCTGCTTCAGAAGCCAATGAGAGGGGTGTCTGGCCGTATTTGTCCGGCCAATTTGGGTTGACATATCTCTTCCCCAGGAGTACATTCATCACTCGGGGCGCCCCAGCCCACAAACCATTTGTCCCATTAGGCATCGCTGATGTCCCGCCAAGGAGTACCCCCACCATTTCCTGATGTCCCTTCCCTGCAGCCCACGATAGCGGTGTCCGATGAAACGATTTATCGGGTTTATCGGGGACGATAGTCTGTCGTTCTAACAACAGCTTTGCTACCTCCTCGTGTCCACATATGGCAGCCCATATGAGCGGGGTGATACCCAGGAAATCCCTTTTATTGAGATCGCAATTTGGGTGATCCATGAGAGCATTCGCGACTTCAACAATACCGAAGATTGATGCACAATGCAGCCCAGTAAACCCAATTAAGTAGCCATCGGCGGGCATGTCACGGTTACATCGACCAGCCCTCGACACGATATCCAACAAAAGCAACTTAGTAGATATATGCGTTTCAACTTGGCTAAAAAGATTGAGCGCAAGCGATACCACATCCCCCGATGGCTTTCTCCTGGCGTGGGCCCCCCAATATAAGGAGGAATATTCGAGGAAGGGAGTTGACTGAGGGGGGGCAAAGAGTGCGGGCGAAATATCATTAATAGTCCGAAAGTTGAGGTACGTCAGGCAAGTTTGGGCCATTATCGAGTGGGGTGCACCAAAGAGGTCAGGGCAAGTGTGAAGGTACTCGTGGAGAGTAAAGTGGATCAAGCGAACAATCGAAGCCTCCTTTTCGATGACGACAAGTCCTAAGCAGCAGCTCAACAATGTCTCCACCGAAGGAATTCTCTCGGAATCGAGACCCGTAGATCTTATCTCGACAGTCAGGGCATGTAAAAGCTCATCGAGTTCTAAGAGCCGCTCCGAATGTGAGATCCACATTAGTGCTGCCATCCCGAGCCTTGCCTTCTCCCCACCCTGCTGCTTAATTCGTTCAAGAGTCGCACCGTAAACATCCTTCAAGTCCAAGCCATCTGTCAATGCCCCCAGCTTTTGCCGCCTACCAGATGCTGTGGGTTCCCCGAGGATAGCATCCATGGTTAAGGAAATTAATAGAAATCTAAATGCGTTTGTTAGTGACGAATGGAAAATATATTTTTCCATCATTCCGCTAACCTACGTTTCGGGGGTGTTCTCGGTAATGCCCTTGATGATTTCTGCTTCAAGAACACTATCCATCGCATCAAAACATGTATCCTTACTCAACCTCATCTGAACGTATCCTATGATATCATCATTGTTGGGTTTTACACATAAAACCACCGTTCTCCTCCCAAGATGCCTCTCGATCTCTCCCCGGATGTGTCGCCTTCCCGTCAGGAATATTCGCATGTTTGGTGACTTCTCTAGGATTTGCCTTAAGGAATTTAGAACCTCAGATCGATACCCTTCCAGACATTCGTCTAGAGAATCAATACATATAAATGTTGGCTGTAAAGATGCAACAGTCTGCAACATCCTAACAATTTCTGGCACCCGCAGTCTCCTCCCGCCAATCACCTTTTTGTAATCATGAAAGGTTCCAACCACCTCATCCGGGATCCTCTCCAATCCACCGACAATCTGTTTCAGTAGTGAACCAAGCATATTCGTCGGAGTCTGCTCATCCCGTGCGGCGAAATCAACGTAGAAACATGCAACCGCTATATTTTCCTCTTTGGAGTTATCGCACAACCTGTCTACCACCAGTGAACTAATACCGGTATCGCGGTTTATCAGCACCACGCACTCCAACCTTTTCTGCGAGGACTGCCTCTCACCTCAGGTAAGTCTTGCCGACTGCCGGATCGCCGCGGCAAAATAACGTCGCGTGCCCCGATGCCTCCTGATCAGCAACTTTGCACCACCTTTGAAATTCGTCGGTTCGCAGCAGCCATTCCCCCACGTTATCCGCCCGCCGGTTTTGGATGTCTTGATGTCGCATGCGGGGCTCAAGTGGAGAGAGCCATATTAGGATTTCAGACCGATCATAAGCAAGGGTATAGTGATTCGACACATTCGACACGTTCGTGACATTCGATACATTCGATACCTTCGATATATTTGACACATTGAAACAGTTGACATTATCGCTGAAATATGACATTTTCCTTCCTTTTGTTGCTTCGAATGCTATGATATCATAAGTGAAACTGATTCGTAGCTGGGGTTGTTGATGAAATTCCTGGAAGCTGAGAAAAGCGGGGGTTGTTGCCCTGCCTTTTGCGCTATTGCCAAGAGTCTACTTCTCAGGGTTTCCTTAAGAGTGTCCTGCTCAAGAAGCAGGGGGGTCATATCATAACCCCAAAATTCGTTGTAATATCATACAAGTATTATTACACCTAGAGCAAGTATATTAACCTCTCACTATGCTGTGCGCGTGCCTTTAGGCCCATCTTTGTAGGCTCTTGAGAACAGTTCTTAAATAAGAGAGGCCGCACCCGGCCTCCGCATTGAATTTTGCTTGCTCAGCTTTGGCGCTAAGTTACGGGTGGCCTAAGTATAGATTGCAATGTTGTAAGCGAAACTGCACGTGACAAAAATCCCCGGTTCGAACCTTATTGCTACCCGCAGAGCCTCCTCGATCTTTCTGCTGTGAATACAGACTGCCGACCCGCCGCGCCCAACTTGGCCCTGACAACTTGCGCCAGTGCCACACAAGTATTGTACTGGAGCTTCGCTATGTAGGTTGCCCAATATAACCACAAGGTACATGTATCCAACAGTGGGGCACTTCAAACCCGAGGGATGCTGGACCTTTGCTTCCCATATGAGAGCGCAGGAAGCATCATGAGGGGGACTTAACGCCGCCGATCGAACAGGCCCCGCTACCGGCGCTAAACTCCCATTGAGCTCGCAAATTTACCAAGACCATAACTTTGGTGAGGAAATTTATAGTGAATAGCGCCCCGCCACCCCAGCGGGTGGGCACCGCGCTAGTAAAGTTCAGTACCCAAGTGCGGCAAAGTTTGGAATATAGGGGTAGTTGATACCGTATACAACAAGGGAGTTTTGACCAACTCAATTATTTTCATGTTTTTTTTCATAAGGTATGGCTGCAACTCTGAGATACTATATTGAGGAGCACTTCTGCCAATCCCCATTTTCGTGGTCTTCCTTCTAAGCTAGAACCTCTGGGGGCTTTATCTAGAATATCACAAGTCATGATATGAACCTCACTTATGACACGGTTAGTCAAGTCAAATCTTCAACCAGCTCTCTTCCCCGATAAATTATTGAACTCGTATTAGTCCAGCTGTCGCCCGCTAGCCTCTCCTCACACTGGGGATAGAAAAGGGGAAAAAAAACCTCTCCAAACTGGCCATCTCCCCCACCCAGTCGCGCAGCCATCACCAAGAGCTTTATCATTCGCCTCTCTCTTGCAAAGCGGTGGGTTTGCGACAAGACTTGTGGCCTTAGTCATCGATGATCAGAGTTATGGTTAATACTGTACGAATCACCGGCTCACCCATAGCGACACAGATATTCTGTTATTGGATTATTATTTTCCCCTTCTCCTTCTACTCGAGTAGCCCTACCAAGTGTATCCAGCTGCGGTGATCTATGGTGCCGGGAGCCTCCGAGGGTGAGGGTGTACTCCGTAAACCTCCGCGCCGCCATCTCAAAAAGTGAGTAATATTATCACAATAATAATTATTATTATTATGTACTCTGGCTTTCTAGATCGAGAATGGGTTACCATCAAGCACTTACCTAAAATGGTTCAAGTGACTCTTAGTGAATCTAGTCCCCTGATAGTAGGACACCGAAATATGATAATAATTTACCTGATTAAAACAAGCCCTTCGGTGTTGGTAAGAGACATACAATTACGGGAAAAATCAAATAGCTCCAAGCCTTCTTACCCCACAAACTCAACTTGCCCACCCAACCGAACTGTCTCTTCAAACATCAGTTTTTTGTTCTACTGCTTTCTGTTTTATAAAATTTACTTTCGATAGTCATATCTGTTTGTTGACTCCATCACGCAAACTCACCTAATGCTTTTCTTAGTAAGTGCTTGGCGGTGGTCCATTCCCTAGTCGTATCAGGAAAGGCACTGCAATGAAATCTTTTTTTTTTTTTTTTTTTTGAGATGGCGGTGTGGAGGTTGACATACGGTACTCACCCTCTGAGACTTGCAGGACCATAGTCTTCTATCGGTGTCATCATGAGCTGGCGGATGCGCGGAGTATTGGTAGCCTATGTATGATTGTTGAACCAGAGTGGGTGGATGGACGATGGATGGACAGATGTAGAGTAGAGGGTTGAAAGGCACGGGTGCGGTAAGTGGGAACTTGAATTCAGTGGTTGATTATGGCAATCTCGGATAAACGGTGCTTTGTGTCTAGTTTACCCCGGTCCGGGAAAGAGAACAGAATATTGTAGACCTTCGCGGAAGATTCTATGAGCTCCGCGCACTCGCCCTCGGTGTATGTCTTGAGGTGGTGTAATAGTTGAACTTCCGTTTCTTTGGCTGCGATTGCGCGCAGTGTAACTGGATACTTGGAATAGGTTATAGTACAAGTATTGTTGGCAAAAAAGGAGATAACACTAGATTTAGGACGGTGAAAAATCAACAAGAGCCAGAACCAATAAACAGAAATCAAGGGGCAATCTATATCTGGGCGCCATATCCATAAACAAAAAGTAAAAATAAAAATAATAGGAGAATCGAAATTCGCAATATATAATAACTAGAAGAATAGTACAGTAACACCCATGAACCGAACTGAACAAAGATGGAATCAGGAATACGGAGCGAAGGTGAAGACCGCGATGTCCATGGGACTATTGTACAGTACAGTAAGGATGGGGGTAAAAGTGATACGTTGGAGGGGAAGTGGCTGTCGGCAATAATGGGTGGGTCGAGAGGGATCCGGGAATGTGCCGCTAAAGAGGTGTATAGCAAATTCTGCGGATGATAGGAAAGATTTTGTACAGTACTGTTGGGTTTAAACGGTATTTGGGTTCACGGATCTCCTGGCTTGCAGTAGCTTCACTACTCGCTTGTGCCTCAGCTCGGAAGCTAGCGAGAGTGGCGTCACACCCTGGTTATTGGGCATGTTGGGATTGACATCACCCCGTTCCAATAGAAGCTCAACCACAACCTCACGGCCGCGCCCGGCAGCCCAGAAGAGTGGGGTTCGGTCATGATTGTCTCGCATATCGGGACTGACGTCTTCGCGTCCCAACAGTAGCTTCACTACCTCATGAAGCCCATTCGCAGCAGCAAAGGAGAGCGGTCTCCGGCCACTATTGTCCGGCACATCGGGGTTGACGTCTTCACGTCCCAACAGTAACTTCACTACTTCATGATGCCCATTAGCGGCAGCAAAGGAGAGCGGTGTCTGGCCACGATCGTCTCGCATATTGGGGTTGACGTCTTCACGTCCCAACAGTTGCTTCACTACTCCATAATATCCGTTCGCGGCAGCCAAGGAGAGCGGTGTCCGGCCACCCTTGTCTGGAATATTGGGGTTGACGTCTTCACGTCCCAACAGTAGCTTTACTACTTCATGACGCCCATTTGCGGCAGCCCACAAGAGCGCCGTCCAACCAGTACGGTCTGTCGGACTGACATCTTCCCGTCCCAACAGTAGCTTCACTACTTCATGATGCCCATTCGCGGCAGCAATGGAGAGCGGTGTCCAACCAGCACCGTCTGTCATATCGGGACTGACATCTTCCCGCCCCAATAGTAGCCTCACTACTTCATGACGCCCATTCGCGGCAGCAAAGAAGAGCGGTGTCTGGCCACCATTGTCTCGCATATCGGGGTTGACGTCTTCACATCCCAACAGCAGCTTCACTACTTCACTACGCCCATTCGCGGCAGCCAAGGAGAGCGGAGTTTGGCCACGAATGTCTGGTATATCGGGGTTGACGTCTTTCCGTTTCAACAATAGCTTCACTACTCCATCATGTCCTTCCCTAGCAGCTTCTAAGAGCAGCGTTGAGCAGTACTTGCCCATCGCATCGGATTCAGCATCTTTCCTTTCTAATAGCAGTCCTACAGCCCCCGTGTGCCCGTGGCCGGCGGCGGACAAGAGTGGTGTTGCACCGCTTTTGTCTGGCCTACCGATGTTGACATCCCGTTTCACCAGTAACTTCACGACTGCCGCATGCCCCGTGCTAGAAGCCAATAAGAGAGGCGTCCGGCCGTATCCATCAGCCACATCGGGTTTGGCATCCTTTCTTCCCAATAGCAGCTTCACCACCCTCGGGTGCCCCTCTTCAGAAGCTAATGAGAGCGGCGTTTGTCCGTATTTGTCGGGCATGTTGGGTTGATATATCTGTTCCCCAGGAGTACATTGACCACTCGGGGAGCCGCAGCCCACCAACTATCTGTCCTGTCAGGCTTGGTAGATGTCCTACTAAGAAGTGTCTTCACTACCTCCTCATGTCCCTTCCACGCAGCCCATGAGAACGCTGTCCGGCGAAACAATTTATCAGGTTTATCGGGGACGATAGTCTGCCGTTCCAACAATAGCTTCGCCACTTCCTCATGTCCACATATGGCGGCCCATATGAGCGGGGTGATACCCAGGAAATCCCTTTTATTGAGATCGCAATTTGGGTGATCCATGAGAGCATTCGCGACTTCAACAATGCCGAAAATTGACGCACAATGCAGCCCAGTAAACTCAATTAAGTAGCCATCGGTGGGCATGTCACGGTTATATCGACCAACCTTCGACAAGATATCTAACAAGAGTAACTTTGTGGATATATGAGTTTCAATTTGACTGAAGCGTTCAAGCGCAAGAGATACCACATCCCTTGAAGTCTCTCTCCTGGCGTGGGCCCCCCAATATATGGAAGAATATTCGAGGAAGGGGGTTGACTGAGGAGAGGCCAAGAGTGTGCGTGAAATCTCCTTAGCACCCGGAAAGTTGAGGTAGGTCAGGCAAGTTTCAGCCATTATCGAGTGGGGTGCACCAAAAAGGTCAGGGCAAATGTGAAGGTACTCGTGGAGAGTAAAGTGGATCAAGCGAACAATCGAAGCCTCCTTGTCGATGACGACAAGTCCTAAGCAGCAGTTCAACAATGTCTCCACCGAAGGAATCCTTTCGGAATCGAGACCGGTAGATCCTATCTCGACAGCTAGGGCATGTAACAGCTCATCGAGTTGCAATAGCCGCTCCGAATGAGAGATCCACATTAGTGCTGCCATCCCGAGCCTTGCCTTCTCCCCACCTTGCTCCTTAATTCGTTCAAGAGTCTCACCGAAAACACCCTTCAAATCCAGGCCATTTGTCAACGCTCCGAGCTTCCGCCACCTACCAGAGGCTGTGGGTTCCTTAAGGATACCATCCATGGTTAGGGATTCGGGAGAAATCTAGATTTTCTTGTTAGTGACGGATTGGAAATATATTTTTTACCATGCTGCTTACTTACGTTTCGGGAATACTCTTGGCAACGCTTTTGATTATTTCGGCCTCCAGATCACTATCAACCGTGTCTAAAGATGTATCCTTGCTCAGTCTCAAGCGAATATATCCTACGATGTCGTCATTTTTGGGTTCCACCGATAAAACTGCTGCTCTCCCGCCGAGATGTTTCTCAATCTCACCCAGGATATGTCGTCTTCCCGTTAGGAACATTCGTGCGTTTGGGGACTTCTCCAGAATTTGCCTCAACGAATCGAGAACCTCAAATCGATGCTCTTCCGCGGCTTCGTCTAGAGCATCAACACATATATATGTCGGCTGTAAAGATGTAACAGTCTGCAGCATCTTGACAATTTCGGGCGCTCGCAGTCCCCTTCCACCAATCACCTTTGTGTAATCTCCAAAAGTCCTACTTATCTCATCCGGGATCCTCTCCAATCCACCGACAATCTGTTTCAGTAGTGAACCAAGCATGTTTGTCGGAGACTGCTCATCCCGCGCAGCGAAATCAACGTAGAAACACGCAACAGCTATATTTTCCTCTTTCGCTCTATCGCATAACCTGTCCACCACCAGTGAACTAGTATCGATGCTTATCACCACTACCACGTTTTGGCTTTTCCCCGAGGGTCTCTCACCTGAAGTAGGTCTTGCCGACTGCCGGATCGCCGCAGCAAAATAAAGTCGTATGCCCCGATCCCTCCTGTTGAGCACCATTGCACCATCTTCGAAACTCGTCGGTTCGCAGTAGCCATTCCCCCACCTTATCTGCTCGGCGTGTTCGGATGTCTTGATGTCGGATACGAGGCTCAAGTGGAGAGAGCCATGTTAGGATTTCCGCCCGATCATCGTCAATGGTATTATAGTGAATCGATACGTTTGTCACATTCAACACATTGAAACTGTTGAAATTATTTGCGAAAGATCCAGATATTTTCCTTCCTTCAGTCTCTTCAAATGCTAAGTGGAACAACTTCCGTAGTCGGGGTTGATGAAATTCCTTGAAGCTGAAGAGAAGGTGGCACTGTTTCCCCGCCCTGTGCTCTGTTGCCTCTGGTTGCCGCTGCGAGGATTAATTTACATTACCGCTGCCGTAATCGAGCAGCAGACTCTAGTACATTCGGCAACTCCCGCATTTGCCACACCATATCACAGTCAGAGCAACGAGATTGACCTTTCCCAATAGCTCAGCCTTGCATTGTCTCAAAAGTACCCTCGCAACTGGCCTTTGCCACTTTCTTGCCTTATGTTTTCCGCAGGGATTATCCAACCGAAACCCCCGAACCTACCTAGTCCTGACAACTTGCTCCAGTATCACACGCGAACAGTACCATAATGGAACTTCACCCCGCTCAACAGAATCACAAAATATCCAAGACGTCGCCTGGCTACAATTACACCCCTGCTTGGGCCGGTATGTCCAGTCAGGCTCGCACCGTCCGCACCCTTTTTACCCGCATTATGATACTCGCGATACAAGGGCCAATTTCACCGGTGCCGCACCTCGCCCTAGACCGATATACCCGATCGGGTCACGAAGTGAGCCTAGCACGTCTGGTTTACCAAGTCAAGGGTGCATCCAAAGTTCAATACTTGCCCATTCGATAGAAGCGTCTGCGATCCGAGACACGCCATCGATCGCAATTGCGCAACAAGTTGGGGTAGTGTGGTTCCCTTTTTCCGCCCTGGAGTTAACGACCAATGGTTAACGAGCCTGGGTAAGGAAAGAAAGGATGAACAGGGAGCAGCTAATCACTATGAGAACAAGAAAGTCGCAAACCAGTATTCATACCCCAGTTTAGCCTTCCTTCCCTTCCATAACTGAAGTTACTCTGTTAGGTACGGATTTCTACAAATTCTCAGAAAACGTCCCAGGAATTGTCTCCCAAACTGAAAAATTTCCTGTGCTAGCCGTTGCTTAACAGCCCATTTACTTCCGAGGGTATCCATGGTATCCACAGCCCTTGGACGCAGCTGTCGCGATCGGTTTTGATACCCAACTCGTGCATCAACAGCATTCGAATTCGGGGAATAAAAGGAGTTCTTTACTGCGTCAATACTACTGACTCCGACGCCTCCACAACATCGCAAGCTTTATGGCCTGAAAAAGGGAACTCTGAATACCGCAAGCTAAACAAGATCTTGTGAATCATGCCTTTCGTAATAACCACCATATCTTGCAATGAGGTCTCTGATGTTTTCTTTTCTTACGCGTGTGGTATTATTTAACACCCCCAGTCCAGATCCATTGGCCATGGTGAAGTACGAGTAGGATAGAGAAGACTTCTATCATAGCAAGGAATTACAAGGAGAAAAACACCGTGAACCCTCCGCGAGCCGGCATCCTTAGCGAGACCTGGCAAATCCTTGCTGGTGGATTTGGCGTACGGTATCTTCCGAAATCGCGCCAAGCGTCGCTTAGGGCGCTTACGGTCCTCTGGCGGTTGAGTTCAACTCCAAGAGCAATCCTTTAGCGAGTGCAGATGACTAGTGGGGACATGGTTCACAAACACTTCTATCTAGTAGCTATAGATGTCGAAAAAATCTAAAATCCTATGAGAGGCTGCCCGATCCGAGAACCGGGTATGATACTCTCTTGGATGCAAAGCACAAGTAGGGTATAACTCCAAATCACGATAATGAAAATATCATACGTCGGGGTCAACGCCGAAGGGAGAGGAGAGGGAGGAGTTATGATAGCGACCGGGTAGTTCAGTGGTACGATCCCAAGTGCAACTGGGGGTAAAAGCAAGCAAGAGAGGAATTCCGGTTTAGAGTACGATAAGCTTGTAGCACTTGTGCCGAAGCACGGAGGTGGGTACTCTGAGTTCCTTGGGCTAGCGGGTGAGTAGATACCCGTCCCAATCCAGAAGTGGCCAAAATAGAAAAGATTGAGGAGGTGTATAGTAAAAACCCGTGCATGTCCAATAGCCAACACAAAATTCACACCTGTTTTTTTTTTTTGGATTACTTTTGCCTTGGCTATTGTATTGCCAGTGGTGATGTGCACCTTCCGGTAGACTGAGCTCGGCGGGTAAGAGTCGACCAGATGCGTGGATTTCTTCGCCTTGGCGCCCGAAGGATTTTCACAAATACCATTGAGTGAAGAATTGGTGTTTCATGAGCTAGCCAGGTAGCCCCATGTTCCCTTCCCATTTTCGCTTTTTCCCCCTCTGCCGTGGTATAGGTGGGAGGATTGGTCGAAAGCATTTAAGCCTTCCCAATACCCTAGTGTTGTTTCCCGTATATACATACTCTAAGTCTCTCGCACTGTAACTACCATTCCAATTATATGTGTTGTTATCTTGCACTCCATCGGTGCCCGTAGACTCTATGTCCTCAAGGACTTACAGATTGGTTTTCTTGTTCTATGGTGTTTACGTTGTGCATCTTGGTTGAAAACTCGTCAGCAGTATTCGATTAGGAAGTACACATTTTACTTTTCATGACTATACCAGTTTATTCGGGGGTCCTCAAGCATAAACAGGATTGTTATCATTCCGATGACAAGAGTTCTCCATGCTTTGAGCCTATAATGGAGTGGATTGGACATATGTAGAACTAACTCCTGCTCCGAAATCTACCTTCATACTACCCCCGCCGCCGAGTTGAAGTCAGCCACCTTTTATGGAAATGGCCTGCTTAGGTGTCCAACTTCAGCTCGGCCAGACGAGTATGTTCCCACAATACGTGTTCCCAGTCAAGTATGAGGGATGAGTAACAAAAAATGGTGGGAAATGGAAGTGCAGAAGAAATTGACAGTAGAAAGTGATTATTTGTTTGCAATCTTCTGTGCCTGAGACCTCAGTGCTTATACCCACGAGAGATGCCTATATATGGCGACGTGAGTCCCGATGTCCTATGCTCAACATACTTCCGTCACATTGGAGCAATACGGCATTCCCAACAATATTCTTGCAAATCGCAAGTGATAGTTAGTGATGCGCAGGCGAGGGCAGCATGGGGAAGAGAAGTAGTGTACTCTACTATACAAATCAAAATTTCTGTCAAGGTGAAGGCTTGCGGGATACGCTGCAACACTCGTGTCATCCGGGGCAAAATTTGCCTAATATCGGCTCAGCAAGGAACTCGCTAAATTGATCCCACAAATAATGGCTACGGTCCCTCATCACAGCCCAAAACCAAACCGGGGACAAACAAAAACCGAGTAAAGCAGGTAGCGAGAGTAGGCGCCGTCACCCACGAAACCTTGTTATTAGTTCAAATATCCACTCTTTCGAACAACTCGATTCGCCGGTCCCCATGGGTTTCCAAGAAAATTAAATATCCCGTTGATATTTTCGGGAATAGAAGGTCATACCGGACTGGGGCGGACCGCCCCCGATTCACCTCCTCCGCCCCGAAGTCTGAATAAGCACGTCGGGAGATGCGCTCTACTCCTGCATCACACTGCCGCTACATTCTCTAATAAACCAGCTGGAACCAAGGAATCCTCGTTTGTAGGGAATCCTTCTCCCCTCCAGAACCTCTCCCGATACCCTAACTATAGCGGGTACTGGGCAAGCCCCACTCTTAGCACCGCGCGCCCAGTCTCCAGCCGCCTCGCTGCTCCTTGTATCAACTAACGGTCACCCGCTATTTTCATGCCAGGAACCGGAAATGGAGAGATAGTTTGCCCCGTCCCGTTCCCGTGGGTTGCACCACACCAGAAACATTTGGCATATGCATTCTCCGGCAATGGCAAACAAGTCTCGTTCTTACCCTTCACAGTTGGTAATAGATCGTGGCTGAGATCCCTTGGTGGGAGTCTGAGTGGGTTATTCCGGTGCTCCTTTCCCTTTTAGCTAAACTGCAGTTTTAAGTGCAATTCGGCGTCAGGTCCTTCCGACGATGGTCGACACTCACCCACCATTTAGTGCGCCGCCACTAGTCGATGAAAATATATTGACATGGACCCCATTTTGGACAACATAAAGCGAGTAAATACAAATCCATAAATACTAACCCCTACAAGATGCCAGAGAATCGGCAACAAGGTTTTATAGATTAACTATGATATGATACCAAGGTTACATTTAGTGGGGCTAGGGTTATCGGCAATTATACACAGACAAGCTCATCCCTAGCAACACTGATCTTATTGACAAGTCGGGGTGCCTTTTTGGTTGCTTGTCTCCGCTCTAATTCCGGCGGTAAGTTATGTGTGAGTGTATCTCATTCCAAAAGTCAAGCCACTCGTTGATGCGGTGATTAACTAGCGGATGCGTTGATTCGTATGTAACTGCTGAATCCGAGTGGATGGACGGGTGTAGGGGGCTGGGCGGTATAGGGGTAGTAAGTATGAGCCGAAACCAAAATGGTTAATTGCGAGTATGGTAGTTTTTATGTCCGGTTTACCACAATCTAGAAATAAACCTAGAACATAGAAGGTGTTCAGACATTTCACCATAAGCTCCGCCAATTTGCCATTGTTAAGTATCGCAAGTTTGTGATTGGGCTGTTGTTTCTCCAATAACCTTGGACAGGGTAAAGGGATACTTAAAGGAGGCTACCTGCGTTGCCTAAAGGTGGGAGGATAGTAATTTAGGGAGAATAAAAAAATGGACATAGGAGAGCCTATAAGCGGGAAACAGAGGAAAATCTAAACCTAGATGACGTCTTGAACACAAGAAATAGGGTAAAAACGGCGAGACAGATTGAAATTCCCCATTGGATAATAAGCACAAGAATAGTATCTCTGGATCCGGATCAAGCAAGGCCTTGCTAGTAATGAGGAATCGAGAAGGAAAGGAAACGGAGGAAAAGGAAAGACAGCGATGTCCATGAGATTGTTGCACATCGCGAGGCGGGGGTGAAAGTGACAGAGGAGGCAGCAGCCCACAATATATATGGGAGAGTCTGTTGGGATCTAGGAAAGTAGTGCAGAGCCATTATTGGGGATGATAGAAAAGATATTGTGTCGTTAGCTTAAACCGTGTTAGGGCGCAGGGACTTTTGGGCTTGCAGTTGGTTCACTAGTTTCTGGTGCCCCTTCATGGAAGCAAGCGAGTGTGGCGTTAGACCATCTCTATTAGGCATGTTGGGATTGAAGTTTCCCCGCCCTAGCAGTACCTTCACTACTCCATCGAGCGCACTCACGGCAGCCCATGAGAGAGGTATCCGGCCGCGATTGTCTGGCATGTCAAGGCTGATTTCTCCCAATCCCAACAGCAGTTTTACTACTCCCTCATGCCCATTCCCGGCAGCCAACAAGACCGGGGTTTGGCCATAATTGTCCGGCAGATAGGGGTCGACATCTGCCCGCCCCAACAGTAGATTCACTACTTCATTACGCCCATTTGCGCCAGCCCACCAGAGTGGTGCCCGGCCACCAATGTCTTGCATATCGGGGCCGACGTCTTCCTGTCCCAGCAGTAGCTGCGCTAAGGCATTATGCCCATTCCCGGCGGCCAGCGAGAGCGGTGTCCGGCTACTATTACCCGGAATATCTGGATTGATGTCTTCTCGTCCTAACAGCATCTGCACTGCTCTATCGTGCCCATTCGCGGCGGCCAACCAGAGCGGTGTCCGACAACCGTGGGCTGGCAAATTGGGGTTGACGTCTTTTCGTTCCAAAAGTAGCTCCACTGCTTTATTACGCCCATTCGCGGCAGCTAGCGCGAGCGGCGTTTAGCAATCGTTGTCGGGCAAATTCGTCTTTCCGCCCCAATAGTAGCGTCACTACTTCATTACACCCATTTGCTGCAGCAAACGAGAGTGGTGTTCGGCCAGAATTGTCTGGCATATTAGGGTTGTGGTCTTCCCGTCCCAGCAGCAGTTTCACCACCACCACATCGTGCCCATTCCAGGCAGCCCACCAGAGGGGGGCTTGGCCATAATTGTCGGGCAGATGGGGGTTGACGTCTTCCCGCCCCAGAAGTAGCGTCACTACCCTATTACGCCCATTCGCGGCAGCCAACGACATCGGTGTTCGGCCATCCTTGGGACCTTGTCTGCTATATCGGGGTTGACGCCCTCCCGTTCCAGCAGCAGTTTCACTACGTATCAGCTTTTCCCAGCCGTCCCCGGCAGTCTCCCTCATTTTTTCCAACACCTGCCTGGCCGTCATTCCAAATACCTGCCGTCTGTGCCCCAACCCCCCACAGTCTTCCTCCACACCCTATAGTCCTTGCCTACACCCTACTCTACTGTCTTCTGATGCCCCTATAGTCCCCAACCTTATCCCTGCCGTCCTGGAATCTTCCCTACCGTCTATCCAAACAGCCTGCATTCGGTATGTCTCACTACACCAACAAAAGCTTAGGGTATAGGACCTGGCAGTCCCAGCCTATCCTGGCGGTCCTCCAAGTAATTAGCCCTACACAGGACTACAGCCAACGAGCCAGTCCGGTCCCGACTTCTTGGCATTATCCCCGCAGTCCTCATGGGGCCCCTGGGCGGTTCGGGAAACTGCTGTTGACCGTGGGATGGCTAAATATGGTAGCTTTGCAGCCTCTGTCAAGCTTCCTGGAAAGAACCTATGTTGCGTAGGTGCGAATAAGAATAAAAGTATGATATGGAAAGGTAGTGAAATGGCGGGGGGTGGGAACGGGAGACAAAGAAAATCCAGTAGAATCGAGAAGAGAAAGATTCCCCTACCCCAATTGCCAAGTAGACACTTGGCATTTGATTTATCCTTGCGTTATACATTATTGTCAGCGGAAACAGAAATGATAGAAGCAGGAATATGTAAAATACAGTTTGGAAAAAGACATGACAAGAAACACATTTGGGAACAAGCCGATCTTATATCTCAATCATCTCAATGTCAGTGGAATCCCCCACACTACCACCATCACCCTCAATCTTACTATCCTGATCATGCTGACTACTACTGTCATCCACAGTACCATGACCATTGTCCTCCACACATCTATGAGGTGCATGAATAGCTCCGGATTTCATTATCTCGTCGGTTAAAATCAATCGGAACTGGTTGATCTGGAGGTCTTTTTCCTGGTCTTCAACATGGTGAGGCAGCGGGACATTTTGAGATTTTGAATAGCCCCTTCGACGCTTGTCGGGAATAACAAAGACAATGGAGATGGACGTAATTGTGGTAGGCAACGATTGCACCAACATCTTTAAGCCATGTGATTTTATAGCATGACTCCGTGCAATGGTGATTTGAAACACAACCAGGGTACAGGAATCGGCAAAAACCAAGGCATCAACAGAGTCATAGTTGCGTGAAAAGGGAAGGAAATATTTCCCAATTGCAGAAGTGGTGATCCCATGACCACCCTCAACACAAACCTGCTCAGCTAGGTTCTTGGGACTTGTAAAGTAGTTGAGAGATTTTGATCGGCATATCTCTAAGGTTAGGGGAAGCTGGTTGGAATTGTTGATTGGGAGCTTTCCCATGGAAAAGGTACCACCATGTCGTAACCAGTTGTGCACGCAGGCTTCAAAAAACCATCCAGCATCAGAAAGGAGCGGTTCCTGATCAGAAAAGAGCTTGTAGACATTAAAGCACTCCTGTAGTGATGTTTTCTGAGCAGAAGAAAAGATTTGATAGGCAATCCAGGGAGTTGTTATCTGGGTGGTACAAGATGATCCGCCATCAATAGCATCAAGGATTGTTATCACATGTGAGGCACTGTTAGGCATATAGAAAATGCACAGACCTCTCGGTAGGGTAACTGCGCACAGACCCTCATTTATCGAGAACCTAACACCCCCCTCCGGCCCCGCTCTGGGGCCCGCACGTCCTTAGCGAGATTTCGAAGAGTTGCGTCCTATGACTATAATGTCACTTCAATGAAGCCCACTTCATAACACCACATACGTCGCTGCCGTCCGTCCGACCAGATGCTGTTCGCAGGATATATAAGAGGGCACCTCTGGGTACCTCTGAGAAGTGGAACGGAGGAAATCCGTCGAAGGCGCATTGAGTTACTAGGCTTCAAAGTTAGGCATCCTAACTACGGGCCGAAAGTGACGGGACGTTTTCGGTTCGAGAATCCGCAACTACTCCTACAGAGCCCCGGAGGCCATAGGAGATAGATATGACACCAATACCTATCTGAAGGCCGCTGTATGTTGGTTGGTCCTGGAAACAGGATCCCTCGAGAGGTGATTCTCTTTGAGGCGAGGCGGACCGAGGGGAAGCTGCTCAGACTCAGAAGACCTAATAGGCGGTAGACTATGAGTGTTGGCGCACCGTCTATACAGCCTGCATTATGCATAGGTACCCGACACATACGTTGGCCACTATGTGAAAATCAGAAGAGACTACTGGGACGATAGTCAAAACGACTGCAGTTTCAGACAAGAGTCTACTCGTCTCTATAAATCGAAGACCGGTCATTCGAGGATAATCACGCATCCTACGATTAGACGGAAAAGAATTTATGAGAACGAAGATGGTGTGTGAGAGTTCAGGGTCAAACAGTGTTCGCACTTGTTAAGACCACGAGACGTTAGCGTACAATCTTGGATAGATACTTAGTTATAGGAGGATTAGATGTAGTCCGCGAACACTCAGACGCGGGATATAAATATCGAAGTGCCTCCCAAGCTTTTAGACATCATCAAGCAACGGAGAAGAGACCTTAACAATATAACATTGTTTTACCTACGAATCTTTATTGAAATATTTTCCCCTTTCGATTAAGCGAGTTCTTAGTAGTCATAAACGAAAAAAAATGACACCGAGCCTTCCTAGACAAATCTCCGTCTATTACGAAAGATTCAGGCCTAAGTCTTCTCGACAGTCATTTAGAGTCGGCTTCCGCCTAACAGGCACGGAGATAGCACGTCTTATCCACAGTGCGAAAGCCACCGACTGGCAAGCGAACAAAATGATCGATTTCGTGGACAATGTTGCCCGTATAATACTTAAGTGCCTTATGATATGCCGGAAAATCGGTTACCGGGATTGATTGCAAGCACGTTCTTGCAATAGGACCTAGATAGTTGAACGTTGTGCAGAGCATGTTTGTTTCCTCTTGTGTTGGAGTTGTAGGAGTTGGACTTTGCAGACTGAGAAAGCATTCATGTCAGTAATATTATCATTTATTTTGGGTAAGAGCATGTACCTGAAAGCGGCCACAACTTCATCCCACCCCCAATTGCTCATATACCAAACCCCGACATTCCGGTTCTTAACCCAGTCATGGGAAGCAGTAACCTCTGCTGGTAATGCTGCAAGAACAACAAACCAAGCATGTATTCGACGATTCCAGTCAGCATCCGTAAGCTCATAATCAGTTAGCACCCAGAGCTCACGTTGCTCCTTTTCACTGAGATCAAACAAGGTTTCCGCATCAACCTGCCTCCCTGCTGCCGTTTCATCAAACAAATAACATTTGCGATCATCAATACGAAAAGCAGTAGGTTGACCTTTAACCAGCCTTTGTACTAGGAGGTAGGAGAGAAAAAATGATTTTCCTTTATCAAAGTTAGTAAAAGTGTTCTAGAAAGACAGAAGGATGCAGAACATACCGGACCCAGGTTGACCACCTATTGCATAATCCAGATGTGCATAACTGTTCGGTATTCGACCCCCACTACTAGCATCTTTCCATTTTATCCTATGTGCCTCAGAAAGGAGTATTTCTAGAGACTAATATTCCTTGCGGACAAGGAGCCGATTTGTTCCACAAGGAAGCATAGAATTAACCGTTAACATCTGGAAGATTTGTTCCTTCTCAGTCGTCACGTATTGTAGTGGTCGAAAGTTTCCTAATTCATCTTGAAGTGGTACATCGTACCCAGGAATGGAGCCATGTTGTGGCCATGGTACGTGGAGAGGAAATTGCTGCACTTGAGGTGTTCCTCCTCTCCACAATTCATGATACAATTCGTGCATGCTCTTCATGATCTGGATTTTGTAGAAAAGAAATTGGGGAGTAGTGTTGGTAATGGAGGTGAGGAAGAAAAAGTAAAAAGAAAACACGCTGTCCTAGTGCTTATAAAACCCATCAGGCCAGGTAACTCCTTGTAGTTTTTTTTTTTTTTTTTGCTGTGCGCACAATTATCTGACACTTGTTTTTAAAGTTCTGAATCAACAACAGTACTGAGAAAAAGATTATTCGGCTTGGAAAGGCGAATGTGAAAAGTCGTAATCGGTAGGTTCGAAAGTAAAAACAAACGAAGAAAAAAAGAAAGAAAAACAATTCACGGAATTCGTATAGATCGTTCCTTGCACTCTCAAGGAAAGTCTCATCCCTAGGCGTCCTTCACTTGCACACTAAGACTAGTTCGGTTCGCGTTTCGTGGAATTCAATGTTCGCTCGTTGTTCGTTTCGTTCGTGGTTCTTCCTGGTTGCTCGCTTGTTGTTGCTAAATTTAGCTACTTCGTAAGACAGGTGGAGAACTCTCCCTACATACAGAAAGCAAACTTTTCCCTTCCTCTATACATGCCCTATCACTTCAGCTTTCAACAAATCGAAAACCTCAAAGAAACAACATCTCCCTCTAACTCAAAGTAAAACAACTCACAGGACTTCAAAAATCCACAAACCAGATTTTGAGCCTTACAGTACTAGTACTATACTAATTGCCAACTACGGCCACAGCGGTTTGAGACATCAAAGCCTCTATGGTTAGCAACACCAGTGTGAACAATAGATTACATGTGTCTGGTTTACACAAAGCCAAGAGTGGTACTTAAGGCCATGCAACTCTAAAAACATTATTAAGACATGAATCAGAATCAGAATCTTAGTATTCTTCACAAGCCAGCGCGAGCCAGAAGGATCGAGTCTCGTGTGTCCATGATACCTCGACCTATTGCCCCCACAATTCAAAATATTTATGTTTACAATGGCAATTGTAAACCATATATTTCTCCTCTCCATTCCCAGTAGCGCTGCGGATCCGTTGTCTTATAATCAATTGTTTTGTATAAAGGTATCCAATAAAGAAATTCTTGGCTTTGACAGAACTGATTTGAGAAAAGCAGACACAAGAGGAATAAAAGATGATGAGATTGACCAGTTAACTTTGCAACTTATCCTTCTAAAAAGGTGGGTGAGCAGTCCTCTTTAAATACAAAAACAATAGCTAATCTACCGAGAGTTTTCATATCAGGATCATGTCTTCTCCATCACTTCATGCTCCATCTCCTTATAACACATTCTAACTGCTGCCTTATATGTACTATTTGTCACCAACACCGCGGTTCTTCATTGTCCTCCCTGGTTCTTCGTTTTCTTCTCCTGTTCCTCCACCGGTACAAGTCTCTAGCATGAAGAACCCAAACACATAGGTGATTTCAGGAGGCAGGAGAGCATTGCCAAGGACATAAGATTACCACTGTAAATAGCCCAAGTATTAAGTATAAAACAAAAAACAAACGGGAGAGATTCAATTCTCCCACTAAGATTTCTCTCAATCTCACCCCGAATATGTTGTCTTCCGGTTAGAAATATTCGCTTGTTTTGGGACTTCTCCAGAATTTGCCTCAATGAATCGAGAACTTTAGGCCTATTCCCTTCTATACATTCGTCCAGAGCATCAACACATATAAATGTGGGCTGTAGAGATGTGACCGTCTGCAGCATCTTCACGATTTCGGTCACCCGCAGACCCCTTCCACCAATGACCTTTTTGTAGTCTTGAAAAATCCAACTTATCTCATCCGGGATCCTTTCCAATCCGCCCACAATCTGCTTCAGTAGTGAACCAAGCATGTTTGTCGGAGCCTGCTCATCCCGTGCCGCGAAGTCGACGTAGAAACACGCAACAGATATATTTTCCTCCTTGGCCCCATCGCATAACCCATCCACTACCAGGGAACTAGTATTGCTGCTCATCAGCACCACCACACTTTGGCTCTTCTCCGAAGGTATATCACCTGAAGTAGGTCTTGCCGACCGCCGGATCGCCGCAGCAAAATAAAGCCGTATACTCTGATCCCTCCCGTCGAGCGCTATCGTACCACCCCCGAAACCCGGGGTTTTGAAACAACCATTCCCCCACGTTATCCGCGCGGCGGGTTCGGATGTCTTGGTGTCGGATGCGGGGCTTGAGTGGAGAGAGCCATGTGAGGATTTCAGACCGGTCATCCTCAATGGTATAGTGGTTCGACACATTGAAAGAGTTGATATTATCTGTGAAAGTTCTAGACATTTTCCTTCACTTCACTCCACCCAAATGCTAAGCGGAACAGATTCCATAGTTGTGGTTATTGATAAAATTCCTGGAAGCTGAAGAAAGCGGGGCCTTTTCCCCAGCCTTCTCCAGTGTTCACTTTCTTGCAAGTGTGAGGTCTCGTTACCACTTTCCGAATCGAGTAGTAATGTTCACTCGGACGACAAAAGTGCATAAGTTTTAATGCTCGCAACAAACTTTTTTATGTCCCTTAAGAACACATGACAATATCCAAACTCAATGAAGATGCTCTAATATAGGTTATATTTGACTAATAAACAGAGGCACTACATATTGAATTGTAGCACATGTGTTCTCTAGTTTTTCGGGGTGAACTGTATGGTATTATGTTAAAAGATGAGCCCCGATATACGGATAGTGATGGTCAAGGTTACCCTGATTTCGTGCAATTGGTCTCACCGTTTGGAAGCTTTGAGCGCACACTAAGTTATCCTGACCTTTCGATGGATCTTTGACTCCAATTCAATTAAATTAATTTCTTTGATAAAATAACAGGAAAGGGTTACATGTTCTTCACCGCTCCTTTATTTTTCAAATTAAGTGGTCCATTGTTGGGTTATGATGAAGCCCGACTTTGAATAATTTTAATGCACTCTTGTCCTCCAGTGTATCATAGCCCCCGCATCTGTCATATCATATTGTCATATCCAGCGCAGCCAATTTGACCTTGTTTCCCTATGGTGCGTGTTCTTTGCTTTGAAACCCTTTTTACGCGCCATTGTGTTAAAGTTATGGTTACAAGTACTCTTACGGTACAGGTTGCAACCGATATCAAGTTTTTGAAACTCCACTTCGCAAAGTCCCCCACTTTCTAGCCTTGCTACTACCCCCGAAATCCAATTAAGATTCCTGCAGAGATTATGTACCCCCTAACCAGCTCCCAATTTCTCAGCACCAGAGCCTCCCCGCCGCCCAAGCTAGTTCCGGCAACTCGCGCCAGTACCATATTAGAGCTTCGCTATGCTCAATAGAATCCTAAAGTATCCAAGCTATTATAGAGATAGTATCTCTGCCCGGGCAGGTGCCTTCAGCCTGGTCCACACCATTTACTTCTACTTTACCTTCATTATTAACGATATAAGAGCCAGTCACAGTGGCGCCACATCCAAGCACCCCAGGCGGATGCAAATCCGAGCGTATGCAGGGTCGAGAGGGGCGGTTTCTCCATCACCCTTACGTGCCGTACAAGTTTGTCTGATCGGGGCCTCCAGCGGGTCACGAAGTGAACCGGGAAAGTCGAACTACAAGTCGAGGTCGCAGCCAAAGCTCAACGTCAGATTTTCCCAACACCAGAGTCAATCCATGATTTCCCTGAGTATGATATCCTAAACAATTAACTGTCCCAGTTGCCGAAAAATCGAGAAATCCCACGAGAATCGATCCCAATTATCTAGTCAACTAGAATGTCTTTAAAATGCACAAAACGCTGGTGGAGTATAAGTCCAAGCTAAGATAGTGAAGATACACGGAAGCGAACGCTAAGGAGCTTTGAAAAAAAAAAAAAAAAAAAAAAAAAAGGTGGGAAAGAAAGAGAGGGAGGGAGTCATGATAGCTGTCGAATGTTCAGAAGTTCGGTCCAAAGAGCAACCGCAAGTAAAAACAAGCGAGAAAGCAAACAAGAAAATTCCAACCTAAGGTACGACAGCTCAACCCACCTGCGCCCAAACACGTGGCTGGATACGAGCCCGCCCCAACAACAAAATATACCATTGACAGAAGTGACGCTGTGTAGGTCAGTCGGGTAATTTCCGCGTTTCATTCCTCCCCTCCCCCCTGTGGTATGGGTGGACCGGGGGAAGACTCCTATAGATAGGCCCTATTTGGATGCAACGGTTCCGATCCGTTTTGCCATTGTTTTTCATATAAAAAATGCCCACGCTAGGACACATAAGCACAGCTCGGTGGAACGCGTTAGTGGGGAAGGCTTTTTCCTCATATAAATTTCCTTCCTTCTTATGATAGCCTCTTTCGCTTTCTCTTATTTTCTTTTTCTTTTGACTTTCATCAGGCCAATCGAGCAAACATCTCAACTCCCAATCCAATCACTACATTCTCGTCTCCTTAGGTCTCTACCCATCTACAGCATAAAACCTCCCATCCGAACACCACCTTTAGTTCTAGCACGATCGCTATATTCACCTTCAACATACAGTGAGTAGACAAAAGTCTTGGTGATGTGGCGTAGGGTTGCCGGGGCAATTATCGCAGTAGATTGGTGATAATTATGAATTTTAAGCGATGGTAGAACTTTACAAGCATGTGGAACCTTCAGCTAGCTATAGATATGGTTTAAATGGATCGTGAGATAGTATACAGATAAAATTACTTTAAATTAGGAGTTTGGGAAAAATGAGATCCAGTTTTCAATGAGATAACATCCATTGAAAAGTGGGGACTTTACCCTTTTTTGGTGTGAAAAGCGACAATCACCAAGACTTTTGTCTAGTTACTGTACAGTCGTGTCCGGAAAGTCTTCATACCCTTGCATAGCAACGCATCACCACCCCCTCACCTCAACAACCCCCCTCACCATGACCCCACCACATACCCTCAGAGCTAGAGAAGACCTCAATAAAGAAATCTATACCCTGTATAAACATACTGATATGGGGTATTATAAAATTTCTAAGACTTTGGGCATCTCCAAGCAAACTGTTCAGTCTGTGGTCAAAAGAGCCAAATCCAGGGGTGGAAACACCCATGATGCAAAAAGAACTGGCAGACCAACCAAGATTACCGACACAAATAGGAAGATAGTGGAGTCTATTATCGATGCCGAGCCTCATTTAGCGTTACGCGACATTACCAAAAAAGCGAATATTGGTCTTGGAAAGACCACTGTGGATAAGATCATCTCAGAGGCTGGTTTTAAACTTCTGATACCCAGAAAGAAACCTTTTTGGAGAAAAGGACAAAAGGAGAAGAGAAAGGAGTTTGCTAGGAAGAGGAGGAACTGGAAAGGGGCATGGAATTGGGTTGTTTTTGTGGATGAAGCAACTATTGTTTATGATCCAAATCCAACTGGTAGAAAGGTCAGAGTTAGACCTGGTGAAGAGTTGGAAGAAAAAAACTTGAAGCCTAGCTTTAAGTCTGGGAGGACTAGTATTGGGGTCTATGCTGCAATCATGAAGGGTGGCAGGACTGAGTTAATTCTTGTGAGAAAGAGGGGGGAGGAGGAAAGGACCAGCAAAAGAGACAGACTTGGCCTCAATTCCCACCAATATGCAACTGAAATCCACCAGCCACACCTCATCCCTTTTATAGAAGGTCTGGATAGACTTTCTGACAACATCTACCTAGCTGCAGATAATGCCTCCTGGCATGGTGGTGAGGAAAATCGAAAAATGGAGGCAGACTGTGGTTACAAAAAACCGCCTTGGCCACCCAACTCACCAGATCTCAATCCAATTGGGAATACTTGTGCGGTACTCAAAAGAGCCCTTACCAAGAGATTCTCCAGACTGGAAAGAAGGCCTCACAGTGCTGCTGAACTGTTTGAAGCAGCAAAGGAGGAGTGTGATTTAATTCCCCAAGAGAAGTTGGATGGATGGGTGAATAGGATGCCAGAGAGAATGCAAGCTGTACTGGATGCAGATGGAGGTCATACAAAATGGTAAAAATGTTTTTTTATTATCTATTAGCTATACTATCATGATTCTTTCAATTGAGTTTTTTACATTTTTTTTGAATTTCTTATGGTTGGGGGTGGTGGTATCGCTGTTGCCATGCGAGGGTATGAGGACTTTCCGGACACGACTGTACATGTTGGAAAACATGGCTTCTCTGGATCCAGTTACCAGTAGATGACCTCATTCATATACTTTTGTCTATGGAAGTCGAGAAGAGGACACGAGTACACTCTGTTGTGACTCATATCTTGTAGTATATAAGACCTTCACTTGCGCTGAAGAATGGGTGTGATGAGCATTGAATACACATAGTTTTCAACAGGTTATGAGCCCGAACTGGCACATTGACACGATAATGTCGAATAGTTCCCTCGTTCCAAATAGCAGTAGTGTATCCACAGAAAATACCTATTGCTGCAAGTATGGTCAAACGCATGTGCTTCTGCCTACCAATTACCACCGCTGGTCTCAGGATCTTCAGGCCTTTCTGAAATTGAGCGAGCATTTGGGATTGTCACTCAAGAAGAAGAGGAACCTCCTGTGAACCCAGCTTCTCGCCATTTGTCTTGGGAAGAATGTCATGTTAAAGCCAAGGTTATGATATTTACCTCTTGTGGTCCTACCACCCGTCAGCAGATTAACCTTACTATGCAACCTTGGGATATGTGGCAGACTTTGAAAGCAAAATATGACTCTGCTGCCTTAAGAGCAGGATGATTTGCCTTGAGAGGACACTTTAACTGCCTTGTTCTTTCTCAGTTTTCCTCCGTTACTGCCTTTATTACTGAGCTTACCAAGCTACACCAACAGCTTGCAGGATCAACTGAGGAGGTTACTTACTCAACCTTTATTTCCCAACTAGTTCCTGACCTGCCAAACGAACATGATGCAATTGTTCAAATAATGTCGGGCGATCCAAACCTTACTGCAGATAACTTCATTACTGGAATCGTAGAACGCGACGTGGAACTCTCAAACAAGAAGAATCTTGTTTCCGGAGCAAGTACAGCGGACTCAGCTAATAGTGCTCTGCTTGCCCATCACCATACCACTGCCCTCTTTACCAATATTTCAAGAAGTAATGAGAGGCCCTACAGGCTACCTCATAGTACCAGGAGACGTGGAAGTGGTAATAGAACAGGAGGACGATTTAGGTTCAACCAACAAATCGACAATCCTAGTGGCAGTAGGAGTTGGAGTAGTATGAACCGCAGCAGTGTTGAATGCTGGTATTGTACGCGAAAGGGACATACACAGAAGAAATGTCGCTTGAGAATGCGGGCAGAAGAGCTTAGATGAAGAAAGCAGCCAGAACCCGCAGTAGCCTACGCTACTGTGGATATTGAGGAACCCTGTACCTTGGTGGCAACTGGGAAAGGGAGACGAGACTTACCAAAGACTTGGGTAGTAGAATCTGGCGCAAGCAATCATATCTGTCCTGACAAACGCGCCTTTCATACATTAAAAGTACTTTCAAAACCAGTTGCAATCACACTTGGAGATAGCAATAAAGTATTGGCCAAGGCGAAAGGACTTATTCGACTTCTTCTATGCAAGTCACACGATATCGATATTGAAGCGCTCTATTCACCGGAGATGAAGTTTTCCCTACTCTCCATTAGTTCTCTGGCAGGAGAGTTTGCCATAGCATTCTGAGAAGGAGTCTGTTACATTTCTCATCAACGCTTAAGATCTAAGGAAATTCCGATAGCCCAACTACAGTAGGGCCTGTGGAGTCTCTATGGTAATCCTATTTCGAGATCACAGACACCAGTAATCCCGCCTCTCAGATGGAATCAGGATAGTACCTTATCTACTACGTGGCCTTCCTCCGATCTGCAACGTTCTACTAGTGATCTCCTAGTTTCTTTAGCACCTAGTAAGAGCAATGAGCGTGCCAGTTTATGGCACCAAAGACTAGGACACTTACACTTTGCTGCTATGAGATCCATACTAGGTAATGAGGTATCACCTTCCGGTAGTTTTTGTGAGACCTGCGTAAAAACCAAGTATCGCAGCAGATTCATCAAACGACTCATCTCTAGAGCGACTAGGCCATTCGAGACTATCCATTCAGATGTTTGCAGGCCCTTCCGAGCTGTGTCTTTCTCAGGTGCCCGATCCTTCATCATCTATATAGATGACTATACACGCTTCTGTTGGGTATATTTTCTTCGGACCAAAGAAGCAAATGAGGTCACTGGTCGCTTCTAGGAGTTTCGGGAGAGGATCAAGAAGATCTTCCCTGAGTGGGAAATATCAAGGTTCAGGTGTGATAACGGCAAAGGTGAATAGAATAATACCTTCTTCCGAGGCTGTTAGGCATATAAGACCTAGCATAGTGGTAAGGTCACGCATGTGAGCGTGGAGGTCAAGTGACTCGATGAGATGGTTGCGGCAAAGCTATATAGGGATTAAAATAATAATTTCTAATTCATAACTCCATGACCGCAAACCATATAAGACCACTCGCTATAAGTGAATAGCCGACCAAGGGATTTTCTGTCAACTATATACGAGACATCCGGCACTATCAAACTACATCAGAAGTTACCAATACCCATTCAAGATTAGGTGTATGTCGGACGGCTCCAATAGAAGTCCCTCTTAGAGGCAGGAGGTCCGAGGAGAACTACACTTGGATTGGAAGACTGGAGATCTTCGAGTCTTTCTATGATACTGGCGTATCGAGACTCCTACATGCATATATTAATTATGCATCAGTTCCTGACAACGAACCTAGCTAGTTCTTGATCAGAAGGGACGATTGGAATGATAGCCATTCGGATTACATTTACATACTTAGTCCATTCAAGCCTAGAGATCGGAAAGAGATCATTGGAAGATAGGACGCTATCTCTTCACGATAAATATCTCATCTCAATTAAGGTTGAAGTGGTGTACGAACTTTCAGGGTCAAACGGTGTTCGCACTTAGTAGAAACTAAAGTTAAAAGCTCCTTGGTACAAGTTAGTATAGGGATACTAAGTACCGGTAGATTAGTATAAATAGGTTTAAGGTCTCCGGGTTAGTTAGAGGAATCAAGCAATGGAGAAGAAACCTTAACAATATAATAAGTTTACAATTACGAATCTTTACACTTTTATTCTTTAAATTATTTTACGAGTCTTCCTAGACGATCTCCGATCAAAGATTCAGGCCCTAGTCCAACCGATAAGATTGATCTCGGCTACCGCCTAACAGAGGCACCCTTAGTGCTACTGGTATTCAGTTCCAGCCAGCACCACCATACTCACAGCACAAAAATGGGATCAGTGAGGTGATGATACAGACGATACTCAGTAAAGCAAGAGCTATGCTTTTGGACGCTTGCCTCCCTGCAGCACTCTGGGCAGAGACTGTCAATACTGCTGTTTATTTACACTCACTATCACCTTTGTGCTCTATTGGCCACAAGTCTCCTCATGAGATGCTGTATGGGACAAAGCCTACCCTAAACCACCTTAGGAGGTTCGGATGTGTGGCCTATAAGCGGATTCTGAAGGCCGAGCAGAAGGATACGAAGTTTGGCCCAAGATCAAAGAACTGTATCATGTTAGGCTATACGGTAACTACTACAATCTGGAGGTTGTGGAACAGTGAATTAAAGACTACAATTCGTGCTTCAGATGTTGTATTTGATGAGTCTCGTCTTACTAGTACTCTCGTCTGCCCAGAAGATATATTTGGTTACCTGCTTCCAGAAAAGCCAGAAGTTATAGAAGTAGAAGAATCTGAAGATACTGAAGAAGAACCCGAGAAACCCAGGGAGATATTCCTGAAGACCCCAAGCAGTAAGGTAGTTAACCCTGTTGAGGAGTCACGCTTAAGCAATAAGCCACAGTCAAAAGCAAAAGAAGTTCCCCTAGCCATAAAGGCCCAATCACCACCTCCTCAACAGAAGACTCATAAGGAGTATACAAAACCTTCAGCTGTGATAGGAGAAGTAGAGCCCCGACGCTGTAGCCATTTGAGAGCTAGAGCCGCCACTGCACTCACAAGTACTACACCTTCTATGGTAGTAGGTGACGATCCACTTACCTACGATGAAGCTATTAGATATCCTCACTGGTGTCAGGCCATGCGAGATGAGTTTGAAAGCCTGAAGCAGCATGGTACTTGGAAATATGAGAAAGCCACAAGCGAAATTGCAGCAGCTGGCAAGTCGGTGATTGGGTGTAAATGGGTATACAGGACAAAGACTCTTCCAGATGGCTCATTGAAGGCAAAGGCAAGGCTGGTGATTAAAGGATATGAGCAGGTTGTCTACGGAGAAACCTTTGCTCCTGTAGCCAGACTAACAAGTCTGCGCATGTTAACCGCACTTGCTGCGAAGAATGGCTACCATGCTGATCACATGAATGTTGTTGGAGTGTTCCTGAATCCTGGTATCGATGAACCAGAGTACATGCAACTTCCTGAGGGGATTGTGTGGCTCGATGCCGCTGCAGTTGAAGAGAATAGAGGAGACGATAGTCAAGTAGTTTGCCGCTTACTTAAAGCCCTCTATGGACTGAAACAAGCCCCCCTGCTCTGGTATGAAGAGATTGACACTTATTTAAAGTCGATAGGCTTCCTACATTCATCCTTTGACCCCAATCTATATACCTCTAGCTTTGGAGTATTCTTACTACTCTATGTTGATGATATCCCTTTGGTCTCAGGACAGCCCTTAGAAATCCAGCGCGTGAAAGAGTTACTTCATGGAAAGTATAAGATGACTGACCTAGGGCAAGCAACCTGCTTCCTCAGTATTGAGATCAACGAAGAACCACATTGTATTACCCTAAGTCAATCTCGATTTATCCATACAGTTCTACAGCGATTTCAGATGAAGTACTGCAATCCAGTTCAAACACCATTGGAACCTGGATCTCAACCGCAAGACCATGATGATCCTATCTCTGCAGAGGATCAGAAGACATATCAGTCCTTAGTTGGAAGTCTTATGTACCTCGCTGTTACTACTCGACCAGATCTCAGATTCATGATCGCCTATCTTAGTAAGTACAATGCAAATGCTACCTACCGACAGGTACAGACTGTGAATCGAACTCTACGATACCTAAAGGGAACAATAAACATAGGCTTGGTCTATGTGAGGGATCAGGAGAAGATAGCTACGCCTGTGGCTCCTCTTACTGGCTTCGGTGATGCCGACTTCGTGGGAGACACACAGGACCGTAGGGCAACTGGTGGATTTGTTTTCTTGATGGCCGGGGGAGCCATCTCCTGGCGCTCGAAGAAGCAGCCTATGGTTGTGCTATCAACAACCGAATCTGAATATATCGCATGTTCAGAGACTGCAAGAGAGGCCTTATGGCTTCGTGGTTTATATTCAGAGCTGAACGGAATCAAACTACTCCCTCCAACTCCAATCAATATCGATAATCAGAGCGCAATAGATCTCAGCAACCGACTACGATTTCACGAGCGGACAAAGCACATTGACCACAAGCGCTACTTTACACGAGAAGCTCTGCAGAACCAAGAGATCTCAATAAATCATTGCCCCACTCAACAAATGACTGCTGATATCCTAACCAAAGCACTTCCACGGGTGTTACATTGGAGACATGGACAAGCAATGGGATTATGTTTTCCTAAAGGCAAGACAAGTGAAATGGCTCAGGAGTTCTAGCTGTATATTGAAGGTCTCATTGTCTTTCATCTTTTAATTTTCTTTTTCTTTTTCTTTATCTATGTTATAAAAGCCTTCCTGTACGTGACACTCTTTTCCTACCCTTAAGCTGCCTATCTAAAGACCTGAGAGAGGTTTTTAACGAGGTCACATTATTATCGCATGTGGAGAACTTAGGCTTCTTTCTTTCTGTCTATGGATCCTTCGAAGAGTGGAGGTGTTGGAAAACGTAGCTTCTCTAGATCCAGTTACCATTAGATGACCTCATTCATATACTTTTATCTATAGAAGCCGAGCAGAGGACACGAGTACACTCTGTTGTGACTCATATCTTGTAGTATATAAGACCTTCGCTTGCGCTGAAGAATGGGTGTGATGAGCATTGAATACACATAGTTTTCAACAGTACATGGTTGCATAATCACGAGTGATAGTTAGTGATGGTAAGACGAAGACAGCTAGGGACAGAAGTACTCCGCCGTAGAAACAGAACCAATTAAGAATGAAGCTCGAACGCCCGGTACCCCCCCCCCTCTGATTAGAGAAAAAGCACATAGCGAAAGGATCATCTCCCTGCCCTCAGCTGTGACAAGTGAAAAATAAAAGTTGCAACAAACCTTAAGGCGAGGTAACCCCGATCGCCTAGCAAGAATCTTAATTCTTTTTCCGTTTTTACAGTACTCCACTACACTAGGCAAAATGTGATCGTGGTGAAGGCTTGTGGAATATGCCGTAACACTCGAGCCATCTGGAATATTTTTTGTCTACTATCGACTTAGAACAGAGCTAAATAGATCTCACATGTCACCGTAGCAATTCCCCATAAGCGTATAGTAGGCCGGGGCCGGGGCAGGCCAGAGTAGACCAGAGCTAATCCAAACAAAGTAGAATGCCCCCCTTCCAGGTCCGGCAGGGCCATTCATGCCACGAAACAACAGAGTAGTCTATTTATTATCCAAGCAAAGAGCAATGAATCTACTCTTCATCACCGCCATCGCCCAAAACTCTACCCTCTGCTTTGCCAGTAGCATCACTCACGGGATCATCCTGACCAAGTGATTCAGAGCCTTTCCCAGCAGCATGAACAACTTCAACCGTCAGAGTCACTATTTTCCACTTCTTCTTTCTCCTATCACTCGCCTTACTCTTCTCCTCCGTCTTCCTCCTCAACCGCTACCCGGCTTGGGGGACCGTATACCCTTGGCTCGGCCACCCGGAGCGAGAGCAGGCTTGTTGGGTCCTGATCCTGCCCCCGTGCCCTCTTTTTTTTTTTTTCCGGAGCGTTTTCCGCGTTGCGCCATCTGCTGCGGTACCCCCACTGCCACTCCCTGGGCCAGCGCCCTCCTCCTGTGTCGGGACGGCTGCGATAGCTTTGGCGTTTTCAGCAAGCCCCTTTTTCTTCTTCCTTGCCAGCACAGCCACTAAAAGACAGCTTGTTTTTCCTTTGTTAAGTTGTTTTCGTTCACTATCCGAATCAATTGTTTCTCTTTCCTCCGTTACGAGTATTTGGGTCTTTACAGTCTTTCCCGTATTTTTATTCCCTATTGTTATCGCGAGAATATTTCTCTGTTTAGGATACTTGAATTCTATCTCTCTATCTTTGCCTAGTTATTCTATTTGAAACCCAATAGTCAACCACATCCGAGTCCGAAATCGCTGCCGTATACCTTGTTGTTTAAAAGCCACCTCGTGATGATCTCCTCATCCTTGGACCCGGCGTAGCCTTAGCGAAAGCGAGATCGCAGCCCATTCCCATCTACAAGAACTTCCTCCTGTCATACTTCTTTGTTTAGTTAGTTAGTAGAAACGCAATGACATCCCATTTCGACCAATATAAGGCGCGGAAATATAAATCAAAAATAAGCGCTAACCCCTACGGAACTCAGGTATGACATTTTGGCAACAACGTTTGTAGATCGAGTACAATATTTATATTCAGCAGGGTTAGTATTTGTAGGAACCATAAGTCCATCCCTGACAGCATAGATCTTCGGGGGGAGGCCGGATACCTTTCTCCGTTATTTTGCCTCTGCTGTGGTTTGGGCGGTGAGTGTAGGTCTATTTAGTTCCAGGGGTCCGGTCTTCCGCAGATGCGACGGTGGATTAGCAAGTGCATCGAGTAGTATGTAATTTTTGAATGAGGATGGATGCGTACACGGATGTAAAGGGTTAAAGAACATAGGAGCAGTAGCTTAACTAAGAATTTGGATCAGAGCGACGAATCATGATTATGTCGTATATAATAATAATATTATTATAATAATTATAAAACTCCATGTTTACGTCCAGTTTACCCTAACCTGGGAATAAACATGGGGCATCATAAGAGGTTCGGCCATGACACCATAAACTGCACCAACTCACTACTGGTAAGCATTTCTCAGTTGCTGTTGGGCTGTCATATCTTCAATGATCACGAACAGGGTAAAGAAATACTCAAACGGGCCACAGGATATGTATTGCTTATAGGACGGGGAACAGTAGTTTGGGAACAATGAGAAATGGGCAAAGGTGAGAGCCAATAAATGGGAAAGAAAGCTAAATCTAGATGCCATGTTCTTAAGCACAAGAAATCATCAAAACACAAGCAGAGTTAGAAATCTCGCATGGTATAAGAGCTACAAGAATAGTATATCTGCAACCCTAGATCCAACCCTCGTAGGGGGGAACCGGGAATCAGAAAGAAAGGCAGTAATGCCCACGAGATTGTTGTACGCTGCAAGTAGGGAGGCGAAATTAACCTGGTGGAGGGGAAGCAAAAGGGAAGTAGGCGGCGGTATATATAGGCATGTCTTTGGGGATGCTGAGAAAGCGGTTCATAGTGGTTGTCGAGGATTATAGGAAACAATTTGTATTGTTTAAACCTTGTTGGAGGTGGAAGACTTCTGGGCTTGCAGTAGCTTCACTACGTGTTTGTGCCCCCCCCATGAAGCCAACGAGAGTGGCGTCAGACCATCTTCATCAGGCATGGTTTGGTCAACACCCCGCCGCCCCAAAAGTAGCCCAACCACTCCATCGCGCCCACCGCCAGCAGCCCACGAAAGCGGTGTCCGGCCACCATTGTCTCGAATATCGGGGTTGACGTCTTCCCGTCCCAACAGTAGCTTCACTACTTCATTATGCCCACCCCCGGCAGCCCACAAGAGCGGTGTCCGGCCACGATTGTCTGGCATATCGGGGTTGATGTCTTCCCGTCCCAACAGTAGTTTCACTACTCCATCATGACCTTTCCTCGCAGCCAACACGAGCAATGTTTAGCAGTATTTGCCCACCCTGTCGGATTCAGCATCTTTCCTTTCCAATAGTAGCCCCACAGCCCCAGAACACCCGCAGCCAGCAGCGGAAAAGAGTGGCGTTTCACCGTTCCTGTCTGACCTATCGATATTGATATCTTCTCGCTCTACTAGTAGCTTCACTACTGCATCCTGCCCCCTGCCGGAAGCCAATAAGAGAGGAGTCCGGCCGTATCCGTCAGCCACATCGGGTTTAACATCCTTTCTTCCCAATAGTAGCTTCACCACCCCCGAGTGCCCCTGTTCAGAAGCCAATGAGAGCGGTGTTTGGCCATATTTGTCTGGCCAATTGGGGTTGACATATCTCTCCCCCAGGACCACATTCATCGCTCGGGGCGCCCCAGCCCACCAACCATCTGACCCCTCATGCTTTTCAGGTGCCCGGCCAAGAAGTATCCTCACCATTCCCTCACGTCCCTTCTCTGCAGCCAATGAGAGCGCTGTTCGACGAAACAATCTATCAGGTCTGTCTGGGATGGTAGTCTTCCGTTCCAAAAGTAGCTTTGCTACCTCCTCTCGTCCGCATATGGCAGCCCAGATGAGTGGTGTGATCCCCAGGAAATCTCTTTTGTTGAGATCGTAATTTGGCTGGCCCATGAGAGTATTTGTGATCTCAACAATCCCGAAAATTGATGCACAGTGCAGTCCCGTAAACCCAACTAGGTGTCCATTGGTAGGGATGTCACGGTTATATCGACCCACCCTCGACACAATATCCATCAAAAGTAACTTGGTGGATATATGAGTTTCAATTTGACTAAAAAGTTCGAGTGCAAGCGAAACCACACCAGTTGAAGCATCTCTACTAGCGTGGGCCCCCCAATACAAAGAAGAATATTCGAGGAAGGGGGTTGACAAAGGGGGGGCAAAGAGGGCGGGAGAAATCTCTCGAATAGTGCGAAAGTTCAGGTATGTCAGGCAAGTTTCAGCCATTATCGAGTGGCGTGCACAAAAGAGGTCGGGGCGAGTGTAAAGGTACTCTCGGAGAGTGAAGTGTATCAAGCGAACAATCGAAGCCTCCTTATCGATGATGACAAGTCCTAGGCAACAACTCAACAATGTCTCCACCGAAGGAATCCTTTCAGGATCGAGATCGGTAGATCCTATTGTGACCGCAAGAGCGTAGAAAAGTTCATCGAGTTGTAACAGCCGCTCTGAATTCGAAATCCACATCAGGGCTGCCATCCCGAGCCTTGCCTTCTCCCTACCCTGCGCCTGTATTCGTTCCAGAGTCGCACCATAAACATCCTTCAAATCCAAGCCATCTGTCATTGCACTCAGCTTTCGCCGCCTACCAGAGGCTGTGGGTTCCCCAAGGATAGCATCCATGGTTAGGGAAACCAGTAGAAATCTAGATGAGTTTGTTAGTCACAAACGAAAAATATATTCTTCCATTTGCCGCTAACTTACGTTTCAGGGGTGTTCTTAGCAACACCATTGATGATCTCGGCCTCCAGACAACTATCTATCTCGTCTAAAGACGTATCATTACTCAATCTCATCCGAATGTATCCCACGATATCATCATTGTTGGGTTTTATGGATAAAACCACCACTCCCCCTCCCAGATGTCTCTCAATCTCACCTCGGATGTGCCTTCTTCCAGTTAAGAATATTCGCGTATGTGGGGACTTCAAGATTTGTCTCAACGAGTTTAGGATCCCAGGTCGATGCGCTTCCACACATTCGTCGAGTGCATCAACGCATATAAATGTCGGCTGTAGAGATGTGACAGTTTGCAGCATCTTCACAATTTCGGGGACCCGCAGCCCCCTCCCACCGATGACCTTTTTGTAATCCCGAAAGGCCTCGCTTATCTCATCTGGGATCCTTTCCAATCCACTCACGATCTGCTTCAGTAGTGAACCAAGCATGTTTGTCGGAGCCTGCTCATCCCGTGCCGCGAAGTCGACGTAGAAACACGCAACAGATATATTTTCCTCCTTGGCCCTGCTGCGTAATCTATCCACTACAAGGGAACTAGTATCGCTTCTCATCAGCACCACCACACTTTGACTCTTCTCCAAAGGTCTCTCACCTGAAATAGGTCTTGCCGACCGCCGGATCGCCGCAGCAAAATAAAGCCGTATACTCTGATCCCTCCCGTTGAGCGCTATAGTACCAACTTCGAAACTCGTCGTTTGAAACAACCATTCCCCCACGTTATCCGCGCGGCGGGTTCGGATGTCTTGGTGTCGGATGCGGGGCTCAAGCGGAGAGAGCCATGTGAGGATTTCAGACCGGTCATCCTCAATGGTATAGTGGTTCGACACATTGAAAGAGTTGATATTATCTGTGAAAGTTCTAGACATTTTCCTTCACTTCACTCCACCCAAATGCTAAGCGGAACAGATTCCATAGTTGTGGTTATTGATAAAATTCCTGGAAGCTGAAGAAAGCGGGGCCTTTTCCCCAGCCTTCTCCAGTGTTCACTTTCTTGCAAGTGTGAGGTCTCGTTACCACTTTCCGAATCGAGTAGTAATGTTCACTCGGACGACAAAAGTGCATAAGTTTTAATGCTCGCAACAAACTTTTTTATGTCCCTTAAGAACACATGATAATACCCAAACTCAATGGAGATGCTCTAATATAGGTTATATTTGACTTCTAAACAGAGGCACTATGTACTGAATCGCAACACACGCGCCCTCCAGTTTTTCGGGGTGAACTGTAAGTTATGGTATTATGTCAAAAGATGAGCCCCGATCTACAGACAGTGATGGTCAAAGTTACCCTGATTTCGTGCAATTGGTCTCACCGTTTGGAAGCTTTGAGCGCACACTAAGTTATCCTGACCTTTCGATGGATCTTTGACCCCAATTCAATTAATTACCTTGATAAAACAACAGGAAAGGGTTACATGTTCTTCGCCGCTCCTTTATTTTTTTAAATCGAGTGGTTCATTATTGGGTAATGATGAAGCCCGACATTGAATAATTTTCATACACTCTTATCTCCTCCAGTGTATCATAGCCCCCGCATCTGTCATACCATAATATTATTGTCATATCCAGCGCAGCCAATTTGACCTTGTTTCCCTATGGTGCGTGTTCTTTGCTTTGAATCCAGTTTACGCGCCATTGTGTTGAGGTTATGGTTACAAGTACTGAGAAAAAGAGAATTCCGTACGAGAAAGCGAATGTGAAAAGTTCGAAAATCGGTAGGTTCGAAAGAAAAGAAACGAAGAAAAAAAGGAAAGAAAATCGATTCGCGCAATTCGTATCAATCAATCCTTGCACTCTCAAGGAAAGCCTTGTCACTCGGTGTTCTTCACTCGCACACTAAGACTCTTTTCCCTTCCTCTCTCCCTCAAACACACCCCATCACTTTTGCTCCCAGCCAATCAATAACCCAAAGAAGCTGCATCCCTCTCTACATCAAACTTAAACCAACTAGCAGGGCTTCAAAAATCCACAAATCAGATTTCGAGCCTTACAGTAGAGTACTCGTACAGTACGAGCTTGGCGACAAAAGAAACCGACCCCCCCCCCTCATTTTACACCAAAAATGTGCATTTTCACCTCACAAAATCTCAGCTTTATCACTTGCAAAAAAAATTCAAAATTTTCCAGAGCCTTTGGAGCGATCTAGATATTATCATTTATAAGTGACAAGCTCTGTTAGTTAATGCCCATGGAGTGATACTAGAAGGAATGATAGTGATCAAAAAGTACTTGCAATTTTGTATGGGTCTCCCATACAAAAGATACATTGCAACCACATCTAATCTGCGCTCTAAGCTCTCAGCCATTCTTGTGGAGTGGCAAAATTCTGATAAAATCTACCTAGAAAGTCTAGGTAATTGCCTACATCAGGGCATTAATTTTCTTAGTTCTATATTGTTTTTATTTGAGTTGTCATTGCTTAAAACCGGCCACTTTCGGTGTAAAATGGGGGGGGGGTCGATTTCTTTTGGTGCCAAGCTCGTACAGGTTGCAACCGATATCAAGTTTTTGGCACTCCACTTCGCAATACCCCCCACTTTCTAACCTTGCTGCTACCCCCAAAATCCAATTAAGATTCCTGCAGAGATTATGTACCCCCTAACCAGCCCCCAATTTCTGAGCACCGGAGCCTCCCCGCTGCCCAAGCTTTTAAACAACAAGGTATACGACAGCGATTCCGGACTTGGATGTGGTTGACTTTTTTGGGATTCAAATAGAATAACTAGGCAAAGATAGAGAGATAGAATTCAAGTATCCTAAACAGAGAAATATTCTCGCGATAACAATAGGGAATAAAAATACGGGAAAGACTGTAAAGATCCAAATACTCGTAACGGAAAAGGAGAGACAATTGATTCGGATAGTGAACGAAAACAACTAACAAAGGGAAAACAAGATGCCTTTTATCCCTCCCTGGATCATGCCGATCCACTTCCGCACACTTCCAGCGTGTGCTGTGTTTTCCATCACGTTCACTTTTACTTCTGCTCATCTTCGCTGCTTTGACCGAGGATAACACAATTTGGCTGAGGATATTCGGTATCTCATATGATAGGGGTAAAACCTGCGTAAGGAGTCGTCGCAGGTATCGTCGCAGGTATCGTCGCAGATGTCGTTGCATGTGGTGTTTGATGTGTAGAGCTAACCGGTAGTCAAACATAGAGGTGTCGGATATGTTTGATATGCCAAGAGGGTTAGGTTTGTGGGGTGGTTGCCCCAAGGAAAATATGCGGTGAGCAGCCAAGAAACATTTCCATCCAACACAAGCTAGTTCCGGCAACTCGCGCCAGTATCATACTGGAGCTTCGCTACGCTCAATAGAATCTTAAAGTATCCAAGCTATTACAGAGATGGTATCTCCGCCCGGGCAGGTGCCTTCAGCCTGGTCCGCACTATTTGCTTCTACTTTACCTTCATTATTAACGATATAAGAGCCAGTCACAGTGGCGCCACATCCAAGCACCCCAGGCGGATGCAAATCCGAGCGTATGCAGGGTCGAGAGGGGCGGTTTCTCCATCACCCTTACGTGCCGTACAAGTTTGTCTGATCGGGGCCTCCAGCGGGTCACGAAGTGAACCGGGAAAGTCGAACTACAAGTCGAGGTCGCAGCCAAAGCTCAACGTCAGATTTTCCCAACACCAGAGTCAATCCATGATTTCCCTGAGTACATATCCTAAATAATTAACTATCTTAGTTGCCGAAAAATAGACAAACCCCGTGAGAATCGATCCCAATTATCTAGTCAAGTACAATGTCTTTGAAATGTACAAGCACTGGTGGAGTATAAGTCCAAGCTAAGATAGTGAAGATACACGGAAGCCAACGCTAAAGAGCTTTGAAGAAGAAAAAAGGTGGGAAAGAAAGAGAGGGAGGGAGTCATGATAGCTGTCGAATGTTCAGAAGTTCGGTCCAAAGCGCAACCGCGAGTAAAAACAAGCGAAAGCAAACAAGAAAATTCCAACCTAAGGTACGACAGCCCAACGCACCTGCGCCCAAACACGGGGCTGGATATTAGCCCGCCCCCAGAACAAAATATATCATTGACACAAGTGACGCTGTGTAGGTCAGTCGGGTAATTTTCGTGCTCCCCTCCGCTTTTCACTCCCCCCCCTTCCCCCTGTGGTATGGGTGGACCGGGTGAAGACTCTTATAGAAAGGCCCATTTGGATGCAACAGTTCCTTCCCGTTTTGCCACTGTTTCTCATATAAAAAATGCCCACGCTAGGACACATAAGCACAGCCCGCCGGAACGCGTTAGTGGTGAAGGTTTTTTCCTCATATAAATCTTCTTCCTTCTTATGATAGCTTCTTTCTCTTTTCTTCTCCTTTCCTCCTTCTTTCAACATTCATCAGGCCAATCGAGTAAACATCTCAACTCTCAACCCAAACACCACATTCTCCCCCCCTTAGGTCTCTACCCATCTACAGCATAAAACCTCCCATCCGGCCACCACCTTCAGTTCCAGCACGATCGCTATATTCACCTTCAACATTCATGGCTGCAATAATCACGAGTGATAGTTCGTGATGATCAGACGAAGACAGCTAGGGACAGAAGTACTCCACCATAGAAACCGAACCAATTAAGAATGAAGCTTGAACGCCTGGTACCTCCCCCTCTGATTAGAGAAAAAGCACACAGCGAAAGGATTACCTCTCTGCCCTCAACTGATACAAGAGAAAAATAAAGGATGCGACAAACCTTAAGGGGAGGTAACCCGGATGTCCTAGCAAGATTCTTAATTATTTTTCGGTTTTTACAGTACTACACTACACTAGGCAAAATGTGATCGTAGTGAAGGCTTGCGGGATATGCCGTAACGCTCGAGCCATCTGGAATAGGTTTTGTCTACTATCGACTTAGAAAACAACTAGCTAAATAGATCTCACATGTCACCGTAGCAATTCCTCATAAGCGTATCGTGACCCGGGCCCGGGGCAGGCCAGAGAGAGCAGACCAGAGCTAATCCAAACAAAGTAGAATGCCCCCCCTTCCAGATCCGGCAGGGCCTTTCATGCCTCGAAACAGCAGAGTAGTCCATTCATTATCCAAACAGAGAGCAATGTATCTACTCTTCACCACCACCACCGCCCAAATCTCTACCCACTACTTTGCCAGTAGCATCTCTCACTGGATCATCCCGACCAAGTGCTTCAGAGTCTTCCTCGGCAGCATGAACAACTTCAACCATCAGGGTCACTCTTTTCCACTTCTTCTCCCTCCTCTCACTCGCCTTGTTCTTCTCCCCCGTCTTCCTCCTCAACCGCTTCATCCGCTACCCCGCCCTCGCGAAAGCTTTCATTCATACCAGGTTTGGAGGGCCGTACACCCTTGACTCAGCCACGGGAGCGAGAGCATGCTTGTTGGGTCCTGATCCTGCCCCCGTGCCCTCTTTTTTTTTCGGAGCGTTTTCCGCGTTGCGCCATCTGCTGCGGTGCCCCCACAGTCACTCCCTGGGCCAGCGCCCTCCTCCTCGGTCGGGACGGCTGCGACAGCCCCGGCGTTTTCAGCCAGATCCTTTTCCTTCTTCCTTGCCCGCATAGCCACCTCGTGGTTTAAATAATAAGGCTATGATAGGTAGAGAGTGTCTGCGATTCTTGTTCTTTCTGTGCTGCCGGAGGTGTCCTATATAAATATAGACGAGCTGTTCCTTTGCAAACATCTTCCTTGTCCATCAACCTCGCAGAATTCCATACCACACTTTTGTCGTGATGCCACATCGTTCCCTTCACTCAACTCCTTCAAACATCCTCCAAAACGTTTCCCTTAAGCTATAGCTGTTCCAGACAGTCCTGATACCTTCGTGCATCTTCTCCAGTTTCCTAACTCTTATAGTGCGACACCTAATTGTCCTCTAGACCTCCGGAGCGTAACCTGTTACTTCCGGTATCCCTAGTGCTAGTTCCTAAAACCTTCCAAACACTTCTCCTTACGCTAATCGCTAGTTCTCACATACTCTCACCCACACGCAGACCCTTTCCTTAGCTTGTTCCACCATTGCATTTCCAAACCATTGCCAAACAACCTTCGCCTCATCTTCCAAACCATGGAAGCTTCGTGACTTTCAACAGTGATGACCTCCTCATCCTTGGACCCGGCGTAGCCTTGGCGAAAGCGAGATCGCAGCCCTTTCCCATCTGCAAGAACTTCCTCCTGCCATATTTCTTCGCCCAGTTAGTTGGCGGAAAAGCAATGACATCCCATTTCGACCAATATAAGGTGCGGAAATATAAATCAAAAATAAGCGCTAACCCCTAAGGAACTCAGGTATGATATGTCGGCAACAAGGTTTGTAGATCGAGTACAATACTTATATTCAGCACGGTTAGGATTTGTAGGAATCACAAGTCCATCCCTAGAAACACAGATCTTCGAAAGGTGGTCGGATACATTTCTCCGTTATTTCTCCTCTGCTCTGGTTTGGGAGCTGAGTGTAGGTCTATTTGGTTCAAGGGGTCCGGTCTTCCGCAGATGCGAGGCTGGATTAGCAAGTGCATCGAGTAGTATGTAATTTCTGAATGAGGGCGGATGGGTGCACGGATGTAAAGGGTTAAAGAACATAGGAGCAGTAGCTTAACTAAGAATTTGGATCAGAGCGGCTAATCATGATTATGTCGTATCATATTATATAACACACCATGTTTATGTCCAGTTTACCCTAGCCTCGGAATAAACATAGGGCATCATAAGAGATTCAGCCATGACACCATAAACTGCGCCAACTCACTACTTGTAAGCATTTCTCGGTTGCAGTTGGGCTGTGATTTCCTCAATAGTCATGAACAGGGTAAAGAGATACTCAAAGCAAGCCAAAGGATATGTATTGCTTAAGGACGGAAAACAGTAGTTTTGGAACAATGAGAAATGGACAAAGGTGAGAGTCTATAAATGGGAAAGAAATCTAAATCAAGATACCATGTTCTTAAGCACAAGAAATCATCAAAACACAAGCAGAGACAGAAATTTCGCATGGTATAAGAGCTACAAGAATAGTATATCTGCAACTAGTGATGGCCTAGATCATGATCGAGCAGATCATAGGGGTTCTGCTCGAGCATGATCTGATCGGGGCGACCTCATGATCGAATGATCGATCAAATTGGTAGACCCTGATCGAGTAATCGAGCTGTGATCGAGCATGCCCACTGATCGAGTATAGTCGGTTTTGCTCGAGTTTAACCGGCCACGGTCAACCTTTCTTCACCATCAGGGTATGCTAATAGCACGCGAAAATCGTTACTCTCAACCAATTTAAAACTTGAGTTGGTTTCGACAATCATCACAACCATCAATATTCTGTATTCCTTTATACCGAAGAACCGACTAGGTGTCTGAGGACCCCCCGCTTCCTGTATGAGTATCAATGGACTCGGTTCGGGTCACTTCAGTATTGCAGGTCAGCTGTTTGCCTTTAGTTAACCGACAGGATCCTTATGGTCGCACTCCGGAGGCGATAGCCTTCCACGACACGTTCGGAGACGGGCAAGAAGTGTAGATGTTGTGGGATATTTTGAAGCGTACGGGCACCAACTATGATGCCCGGCATGTCGTAGGAGATTATGAGAGCGAGGACATTTTAGGCAAGAGAAGTGAGAGGTAAAGCGTGTTAAAGAATCAATGGTAGAGTTTGTTGTCGAGGATATGTTATCGAGTGTGCGGCGTAGAGAGTGTTTATATAAATAGGTGATATCACATGATTACCAAGATGGATATAGGTATATACATATATAGATAGAGTGATCGATCATGACCGATCATGATCAAGCATGATCGAGCACTACCCCTGATCGAGCAACTCGAGCAGATCATGAGGGTACTGCTCGAGCATGATCTGATCGAGTGACCCTTATGATCGAGGGTGATCGAGCATGATCTGCTCGAGCAAAACTCGATCATGATCTGATCGTGGCCATCACTAGGGGATTCTGCAACCCTACATCCAACTCTCGTAGGGGGGAACCAGGAATCAGAAAGAAAGGCAGTAATGCCCACGAGATTGTTGCACGCTGCAAGTAGGGAGGTGAAATTAACCTGGAAGCTGGGAAGCAGAGGGGAAGCAGGCGGCGGTATATATAGGCATGCCTTTGGGGATGCTGAGAAAGCGGTTCATAGTGGTTATCTTAGATCTTGTTGGAGGTGGAAGACTTCTGGGCTTGCAGTAGCTTCACTACGTGTTTGTGCCCCTCCTTTGAAGCCAACGAGAGTGGCGTCAGACCATCTTTATCAGGCATGGTTTTGTCAACGCCCCGCCTCCCCAAAAGTAGCCCAACTACTCCATCGTGCCCACCAGCAGCAGCCCACGAGAGCGGTGTCCGGCCACCATTGTCTGGAATATCGGGGTTGACGTCTTCCCGTCCCAACAGTAGCTTCACTACATTACGCCCATTCTTAGCAGCCCACGAGAGCGGTGTCTGACCACCATTGTCTGCCATATCGGGGTTGACGTCTTCCCGTCCCAACAGTAGCTTCACTACTTTATTATTCCCACCCCTGGCAGCCCACGAAAGCGGTGTCCGTCCACCATTGTCTAGAACATCGGGGTTGACGTCTTCCCGTCCCAACAGTAGCCCAACTACTCCATCGTGTCCACCCCTGGCAGCCCACAAGAGCGGTGTCTGGCCACCATTGTCTGACGTATTGGGGTTGACGTCTTCCCGTCCCAACAGTAGCTTCACTACTTCATTACGCCCATTCTTAGCAGCCCACGAGAGCGGTGTCTGACCACCATTGTCTGCCATATCGGGGTTGACGTCTTCCCGTCCCAACAGTAGCTTCACTACTTTATTATTCCCACCCCTGGCAGCCCACGAAAGCGGTGTCCGTCCACCATTGTCTAGAACATCGGGGTTGACGTCTTCCCGTCCCAACAGTAGCCCAACTACTCCATCGTGTCCACCCCTGGCAGCCCACAAGAGCGGTGTCTGGCCACCATTGTCTGACGTATTGGGGTTGACGTCTTCCCGTCCCAACAATAGCTTCGCTACTTCATTACGCCCATTCTCAGCAGCCCGCGAGAGCGGTGTCCTGCCAGCAATGTCTCGCATATCGGGGTTAACGTCTTCCCGTCCCAACAGTAGCTTCACTATTTCATTACGCCCGTTTATGGCAGCCCACGTGAGCGGTGTGCAACCACCAATGTCGCACATATCGGTGTTGACGTCTTCCCGTCCCAACAGTAGCTTCACTACCTCATTATGCCCACCCCCGGCAGCCCACAAGAGCGGTGTCCGGCCACCGTTGTCTGGCATATCGGGGTTGATGTCTTCCCGTCCCAACAGTAGTTTCACTACTCCATCATGACCTTTCCTCGCAGCCAACACGAGCAATGTTTAGCAGTATTTGCCCACCCTGTCGGATTCAGCATCTTTCCTTTCCAATAGTAGCCCCACAGCCCCAGAACACCCGCAGCCAGCAGCGGAAAAGAGTGGCGTTTCACCGTTCCTGTCTGACCTATCGATATTGATATCTTCTCGCTCTACTAGTAGCTTCACTACTGCATCCTGCCCCCTGCCGGAAGCCAATAAGAGAGGAGTCCGGCCGTATCCGTCAGCCACATCGGGTTTAACATCCTTTCTTCCCAATAGTAGCTTCACCACCCTTGAGTGTCCTTCTTCAGACGCGAACGAGATGGGTGTCTGGCCGTATTTGTCTGCCCAATTGGGGTTGACATATCTCTTCCCCAGGACCACATTCCTCACTCGGGGTGCCCCAGCCCACCAACCATCTGACCCGTCATTCTTTGCAGGTGCCCGGCCAAGAAGTATCCTCACCATTCCCTCATGTCCCTTCTCTGCAGCCAATGAGAGCGCTGTTCGACGAAACAATCTATCAGGTCTGTCTGGGATGGTAGTCTTCCGTTCCAAAAGTAGCTTTGCTACCTCCTCTCGTCCGCATATGGCAGCCCAGATGAGTGGTGTGATCCCCAGGAAATCTCTTTTGTTGAGATCGTAATTTGGCTGGCCCATGAGAGTATTTGTGATCTCAACAATCCCGAAAATTGATGCACAGTGCAGTCCCGTAAACCCAACTAGGTGTCCATTGGTAGGGATGTCACGGTTATATCGACCCACCCTCGACACAATATCCATCAAAAGTAACTTGGTGGATATATGAGTTTCAATTTGACTAAAAAGTTCCAGTGCAAGCGAAACCACACCAGTTGAAGCATCTCTCCTAGCGTGGGCCCCCCAATACAAAGAAGAATATTGGAGGAGGGGGGTTGACAAAGGGGGGGCAAAAAGGGTGGGCGAAATCTCCCTAACAGTGCGAATGTTCAGGTATGTCAGGCAAGTTTCAGCCATTATCGAGTGGGTTGCGCCAAAAAGGTCAGGGTAGGTGTAAAGGTACTCCTGGAGAGTAAAGTGTATCAAGCGAACAATCGAAGCCTCCGTATCGATGACGACAAGTCCTAAGCAACAACTCAACAATGTCTCCACCGAAGGAATCCTTTCAGGATCGAGATCAGTAGATCCCATCTCGACAGCTAGGGCATGAAAAAGCTCATCGAGTTGTAATAGCCGCTCCGAATGAGATATCCACATTAGTGCTGCCATCCCGAGCCTTGCCTTCTCACCACCCTGCTCCTGTATTCGTTCCAGAGTCGCACCATAAACATCCTTCAAATCCAAGCCATCTGTCATTGCACTCAGCTTTCGCCGCCTACCAGAGGCCGTGGGTTCCCCAAGGATTGCATCCATGGTTAATGAAATCAGTAGAAATCTAGATTTGTTTGTTAGTGACGAACGTAAAATATATTTTTCCAGCATGCCGCTAACTTACGTTTCGGGAATACTCCCGGCAACGCTTTTGATTATTTCCGCCTCGAGACCACTATCCATCGAGTCTAAAGATGTATCCTTGCTCAATCTCATCCGAATGTATCCCACGATATCATCATTGCTGAGCTTTATAGATAAAACTACCGCTTTCCCACCAAGATGCCTCTCAATCTCACCCCGTATGTGTCGTCTTCCGGTCAGGAATATTCGCGTGTTTCGGGACTTCTCCAGAATTTGTCTTAACGAACAAAGAACCTCCGGTCGATGCTTTTCCACACATTCATCCAGAGCATCAACACATATAAATGTGGGCTGTAGAGATGTGACTGTCTGCAGCATCTTCACGATTTCTGGCACCTGCAGTCCCCTTCCACCAATGACCTTTTTGTAATCTCGAAAGGTCCCACCTATCTCCTCTGGGATTCTTTCCATTCCACCCACGATCTGCTTCAGTAGTGAACCGAGCATGTTTGTTGGAGTCTGCTCATGCCTCGCCGCAAAATCAACGTAGAAACACGCAACAGCTATATTTTCCTCTTTCACCCTATCGCATAAGCTATCTATCACGAGCGAACTAGTACGACCGCTAATCAGCACTGCCATAGGTTACCTTAGCTTTTTCTCCGAGGATCGTCTCTCACCTGAAGTAGGTCTTGCCGACCGCCGGATCGCCGCAACAAAATAAAGTGGCATTCCCTGATTCCTCTCGTTGAGCACCATTGCACCACCTTTGAAATTCATCGCTTCGCAGCAGCCATTCCCCCACATTTTCTGCGCAGCGGGCTCGGATGTCCTGATGTCGGATTCGAGGCTCGAGTGGAGAGAGCCATGTCAGGATTTCAGCCCGATCATCGGCAATAGTATAGTGATTCGACACGTTCGACACATTGAAAGAGTTGATATTATCTGTGAAAGATCTAGACATTTTCCTTGCTTTCGTTCTTTTAAGTGCTAAGCGGAACGGATCTCGTCGCTAGGGTCGTTGGTGAAATTCCCGGAAGCTAAAGAAAAGCGGGGGCATTTCCCGGCCCCGTGCGCTGTTGAGTATGATTCTAATTTGAGGCTTTCGTTTCCACTATCCTGATTGAGGAGTACTGTACGTTATCCTCCACATTTGACATAATATCATATCATATGATACAGTATCACACATTAGCCACAGCAACCAGATTACCCTTTCCCTATGCATTCGTGTGCTTTCTGGCCCAGCTTCGCAGAGCCCTAAAATCATTTCTTATTTACATACTTGTACGACCTCCCCAATTAGCCTTTGCTTTGAATCGCCTTTATCATACCCGATTTTCGCGCATTGGTACTGTACGGTAGTGTCCTTGGTTAATGATCAAACATCGCAACTAACATCAAGTTTTGTACGACACTGCTCTCAGCGAAAAGTTCCACTCTCTAGCCTTGCTCCTACCCCAGAAATTTATTAAGATTCCCAATGAAATTATCCAACCCCCGTCCTCCTCCCAATCTCTTAACATACGAACTCCCCCGCGCCCCACTTCGGATGACAATTCCCACCATTACCATATTGGAGCTTCGCTACACTCCATATAATTTCCAAGTACGGTACCCAAGCCACTACCTGGACACTACCCTTGCCCGGGCTGGCACCTCCAGCCCGGTTCGCACCATTTGCCCCCTCTCCAACCTCACTTCTCACGGCACAGAAGGAAATCTCAGCGGCACCATTATTAGACACTCCAGGTAGATGTAAATTTGAAGATATCCAAGATTAAGAGGTGGCGCTTCTCCATCATGCTTATGGTACGCACAATCCCACCGAATAGGGCTTCTAGCGAGTCATGAAGTCCAATTATAACAAGCAGCGCATGCGTCCGCAGCCCAACATTAGATTTTCACAATACGTGCCGAAATCCCAATGCCGTCACCACCCCAACCGGTTCTGAGTATCATAAATAATTGAGTATCATAGATGCCGAAAGAATTGAAACCCCCACGAAAAGCTATCCAATCCGGGAGTCCAGCACTACCAAGCGTGTACAAAGCACCAGCAGAGCAAACTCCAAACCCGGACAATCAAGATATGATACATCGAAGCAAATGCAAAAAGCATGACCAAAAAAAGAACGGGAAAATAAAGAGAGGTGGGGGGTGTCATGAGCGCTAACTACAGCTCGAAGCGCTCGTACCAAAGCACGCGGGAAGATACGCACCCGCTGCCGCAATCCAGAAGCGCCCGGAACAAAACACATCCAAAAAATTCTATAACGTAAAAAATTCCCCGTATATCCCATAGCAAATGCAGATTTTACACCCGTATCCTCTTCAGTGGCATGGATGTGCCTAATAAGCCTTTCCGTCCCCTATGGTGGTCTTCCCTCTCCACACACACCCGACTTTTCTCGCACCTTAGCCATCATACCTGTACTTCTCGCAACAATCTCGAGTGATACCGGTGAGGGGTGAGGATGGGTAGGATGGAAAAGGTCATGTATTTGGTAGGGATTGGCCCTGCGAAATTTTCTGTTCGAGAAGGGGGAGCACATGGCATGGGAGTTTTCTCCCCTTGAGCCTCTCACCCTTCCCACCTTAGACTAAGCAAGCAACCACTTGGATAGTGACGAGATAAAGTGTTCTTTCTTCCCTGTCCAATTGAACCGTGCTTTACCTGTTTTTACTTCCTCTTATCATTCGAGTTACAAAATACCTCCACCAGTCAACTTACTACTGCGATACGATACGGTTTAACCACGGGTCACGATCACCAATTTCTCCAAGGTCCAGTGCGCATACGACACACCATCCGACTAACTACGGCTTCGGGAAAAGCGTAACACCGGTAACCGATTACGCGCAGGCAAAAGGAATCCCGTGGGGGCTGAAATACTCTACTACACCGACACAATTGAACCCCACGTTAGTACAAGTATGTTGAAATAAAGTGAGACGTACGGAAATTAATTAATTGACTTGAAATAATTAAAACTCAGCCTCAAAATACGAAGTAAACGACTCACACACGGTCCCCAACCCTCACGCCAAGTTGAACAAGGCAAGATGTAATGTAAATTTAATAAAACCAAGCGCAGTTATCAAAGCCCCGGAACTCTTCCCAATTATATATATACAAATTTCACCTCCCGACTTTGACCAAGGCGATATTACTTGTAATAGCTGAATTACGCTGTTCCCTTGGCACGCCTTTGTTTATTTTAACATACATACAAGTATGATACTGCTTGTGACTTTAAAGTATTATGCTAAAGCCGATTATGATTATAGTGAAAGCCTGTGGGATGCTGGTACCGGTATGCTATAGTACCTAACTCTACCCGAGTGCAGTACGAGTACAGTCTTTATCGTATCATAGTCGCCCGACGAACAGGTATCAATTATCATATAACCGGCACGCGAGTAGTAATCTTTGTAGCCCTAACCCCGGCCCTTTCCTTTTTTGCTCACAAAATACTGGTATCATACCCCTGTTCGCCCGCCCAGTTTCGTGGTTACTACGGTGAAGGAATAGGTTTTTTCTACTATGATATCGACTTTGCAAAAAAAAACCATGATAGTTAAATAATCTCACATGTTACCACAGCAATTCCTCATAAGCGTTGACTATCGTAACCCAAAGCCGAAACGAACCAAAAGAGAATGGAGCAGAACACCCCCCCCCTCCCAAATCCAGCAGGACCCTTAATGCTTGGAACCAACAGAATGCACCATTTAATTTCCAAGCAAAGGGAAATGTATCTACTCTTTATCATCGTCATCACCATCCTCATCCTCATCGTCATCGTCATCGTCATCATCATCATCTTCATCATCCACTGCTTCGCCAGCAGCATCCTTCGCTGGATCATCCTGATCAAGCGCATCAGAGTCTTCCTCGGCGGCATGAGCAACTTCAACCGTCAGCTCTTTATCCTGAGCATAAATGCGTAGGCCTACGCATGCGACGGCATCCCAGTAATTCTCCTCGTCGTAGTCTTCGTCGTCAGAGTCACTCTCCTCCACTTCTTCTCCCTCCTCTCCCTCCTCTCCCTCGCCTTCCTCCTCTTCCTCGTTTTCTTTCTCCTCCGCCTCCTCCGCCGCTTCGTCCGCAGTCTCGCCTTCGCGGAAGCTGGCCCTCATACCAGACTTGGAGGACCGCATACCCTTGATCCCGCCCCCCGGGGTAGTGGAAGGTTTGCTGGGTCCCGATCGTTTTCCGGGTTGCGCCCGCTGCGACGCCGCCCCAACACCCGCTCCCCAACCTGAGCCGGCACCCTCCTGCTCGGCCGGGACGGCTCCGCTAGCTTTGGCCTTTTTAGCCAGTTCCTTTTCCTTCTTCCTTGCCCGCGCAGCCATCTCAATGATGACCTCCTCATCCTCGGGCTCTGTTGTAGCCTTGGCGAAAGCGAGATCGCAGCTCATTCCGATTTGCAAAAACTTCTTCCTACTATACTTCTTCGTCTTCTTGACCACCTTGTCTTTGGTAGGTGCATCGCGGTCCTTCTCGCCAGTGATCTTGAAGATGACGATGTACTTTCCTGGCTCTAGCTCGAGCTCTGCGTTTACGCTTCGGGACATGCCAACATTTGATCGTGAGCGGGTGATGTACTCTGTCTCGCCTTCCTTCTGAACACGAAAGTGGAGGTTGAAAGAGTATTGTCCTTCGAGACCACGGAAGTAGCGGTTATCGAGCTGGGAGAGGACGATAACTACAGGACTCTTGGTGGTGACGTTGACTTCGAATCGCGTTGGACTGTATTCCATTCCCCACGGAACCGGCACCTGGATCCAGCGGCTCGTGACGGTCCAGCTGGGGTCGAAAAGGCGGGTACGATCAATTTGACTGAATTTGTGTAGGAAGTCATCGTCTGTTGTTGTTAGCTAAGAGCGAAAACGCAATGAGGTGGGCTCTAGCTTACATGACATCCAGAAGGCACCGTCGTCTCCGAAACGATGCTCCAAGAGTGTCATCCATTCAGATGTCCACTCTTTTGAACCATCACTCCATGGTCCGTTCCACTCGGTGCGTCCCCATGGGTTTCTATAAAAATCAAGATCCGATCGATATCATCGAGTATAGAAGGTCATACCTGATCAAGACGAATCGCTTTCCCTTCACCTCCCTCGCCTTAAGAACCGAATAAGCATGTCCGGACATAATTCCGGATCGCTCCTCCGCCACATTTCCCAATAAACCAGCCGCAAACAAGAAATCCTTGTTTGAAAGAACGAGTTCTTCATTCCAGAACCTGTCCTTATCCAGGACATCACAAGTGTAAACCTCACTTGTGACACCGCCGGTCAAATCTTCAACTGCCTCACTACTCTTTGTATTAGTCAATTGTCGCCCGTTATCACCATACCAATCACAGGAAAGGAGTAAGAGCTCACCCGGTCCAACCCCCCTCAATCGCACCGTAATCACCATGAGCCTTAGCATAGGCCTTCTCCAGCAATGGCAACCAAGTCTCGTTCTTATCCTCGCACTTGGCAAATTTCAACGCCTCAGACCCCTTGGCAAAAGTCTGATTATACTCCTTTTCCTTTCCACTAAACTGTGCCTTTACGTACCAGTCGGCGTCGTGGTACTCCCGGGTATTGAGGTACATTTGATCATCGACGATGGTCGACATCCACTCACCATCTAGTCAACCACCATTAGTTAATTAGTAAGTTGATGAAAAAAGTAATCACACGGATTCCAGTTAGGGTCCACACACCGCGCGAAAATATAAACCCATAAACGCCAACCTCTGCAACATAGTGGTAAGTTAGCATCGAGGTCTGTCGCTCGGTTACAACAACAAGCGTGCGTTAAGTAGGAATCATACGTTCATCCCTGGCAACACAGACCTTCTCAACAAGGCCGGACACATTTGTGATCGTTGTCACCGCCGCTAGGAACCAGCAATCACCCGTCTGACCACACAAATTAATTGAATTCACAGTCTATAGGTTTTCGACACGCAGCACTTACAGCCCCCTGTTGGATATCGCCTATTATTATTATTTTGATAATTAGCCGCCGCATTGATAACTTATTTGTGGCACTGCCGCGGCAGTCTAGGCAAAAACCTACCAGCACTGACGCCGTCCTTAAAAAACTTTGGTTTCTCGAAGATTTCCTACCCCGCAATCCATCAGCAATACGCCCCGCAAGCCACAGCTTATCGTTCGTGAAGTGTAAGATAAGGAAAAAATCAACAAACCTCAACTCTAGCTACCCCGGCAGGCTGTAGCTCGCTCTCTAGCGCCTCCGTAAGTCCATCGAGGCAGTATCGTCCATCATTTCGCAGGTCGAAATGGAAATCCCTATACTTCCTGTTCGCGCTTCTGCATTCCTTGGCTATTTTGGCTACCTTGCTCTTGCAATGCTCTACAGCATCGTGAAAGCTCTGAGTAGCGATGACAGATTTAGTTGCACCCTGGGGAAGGTGGGCAGCCGCCGCACCCGCTAGTTTGTTCTTTGGAAGGATGGTCCTAGGCTTTGGTGCTGATGCATCTTCGGCGGCAGCAGCCGCAGCCTCGTCCGCCTTCTTGGTGTCTTTGCCCTTAGGCTCCTTGCGCTTAGCACTAGTAGCGGTAGACATGGTCGACAAGTTGGGTTGTGGTAATCGATAGTTACAGTTGGAATGATTGAGATTGTGGTGGTGAGAGTCGCTTCTGGGGGAAAGGTGAGAAGGGCCGGTGTTGTTATATATTGTACCAACTTGTCTCTTCGCCCGAGTCCGGAGCCAAAGTTCTGAAGTGGGGATCCGGAGCAGTAGCTTGGTGAGATTATTACGTGGATCGGAATAGATGTTGGCCCTAATGCGGTAACAGGAGAGAATACTAGTAGATGAAAAAAGAAATTCCAAATAGGGTATCACAATTAGTTATGCCATACAAACACTTGTAGAGCACCATCGATTTCTGATTCCTTGACTCAGTTGTGTGGTGAACGCGGTCAATCCGCTACCGTAGGAGTAGGAGTACAGTACAGTAGCGCCAGTGCAACGGCGTCTAGTTTATCCTCAAGGTTTGGGAGTCTGTCGTGTAACATAACTCAATCCAGCAAGGATAAAAGATTGTGTGCTTTTGAGAGCACCGTGCTCGAGTACCGTACAGTAGTTTGTCCTCGGAGCGCACAGAGTTGTTGCCTGTCCCAAAACATAAGTGCCCGAAAACAGGGATCAAGCAAAAAAAAAATGTGTGCCCACTGGAGCGCCAATACAAAGATTCCCCTCCCCTGTTGCAGGGTACTTCTGACCTCCTCCCCTCCAGTGAGCAAAAAATAGTAACCATGCAGAGTGGGGATTCGGTGTCAGCAACCTCGAGTTCACGCTGAAAAATACCGGTATCATAATATGTCAGCAAAAAGTTTTTTTTCAATGCAGTACCAACACACACACACGGGGGAACTGTGATAAGCTGCCCGCTTTCTCTAGATCTTTCCGCTGTATCGCGTATACTGTACCACCCCACACTCTTTCACCCAATGTTATGGCTTACCGTTACTTGCACGGTACTATATTACTTCTTCAGCTCACTGCCTCGTGAAAACGGTGATACCCGTTTCAAAAAGAAAGTCGGCATCTTATCGTACCCTCCTTTAGATCCAATCGTGTCCCCCCGCAGACATATCCGTGTCGTAGCCCGCCAGTTTACGCACGTGTAGAAATTTTTCCATCGTTAGGGTACTGGGAGAGCCGGCTCCCCGACTCGCCCACCTTCTTTGTAGGCCGCCAAAACCTGCATCCACACGCGAATCACATTAATACCTCATACTGGGACTGACATTTTTGACAAGACTAGATATCTACTCGAATACCGGTACGGTAGCTACCGTATTATAATATTATTGCTGTCCCGGAGCAACAGCACTAGCGCTGTACATTAATCTAATCCTTGTTATATCACACCCCCGAATGCAACCCCCGAATCAGTTTGTCCTCTTCTTGAAGTTCCCCAACCATTTCCTCAGGGCTGTGGTAAAGATCTTTCTCGAATTTGCACCATCCGGCCATGAAGTTCTGAGGTCGAAGCAGTGGGATGCACCCTTGAGAAGGTATCCAAATACCTCACCCCTAGGTGTTGAGACCCCCTCCTCTGGAATATCCTGTGTCAATTTAACACCTTTGGGTGCCCAAGACTCCTCAGATAACAGCGATACGGGCCGCCACGGGTCGTATTCACCTCCTGGCGCTCGGTCAATCACGAATAACAAGTCAAGGAATTTGAGATATACCTGAGAAAAATACATTCGAAGGTCGAAGGTCCCAACCACCATATTCTCGATTAATTTTATCTATAGCTGGGTGCTGAGGTAGCACGCCGCTAGAAATCCCTTGTGGGAATTGCCGGAAACAAATGTCCTGTTGGTGCTTGAGGCTATTATAGGATGATACAATTGGATTTGGTCCACGATTTGACGATTGGAAGTACCCTGATTATTCTGTCAGATAAGACTTCCTCCTTGTCCAAGTGCAAGCTTTTACCCCATTCACTACAATACTGATATGTCCAAGACACGGCTGCCGGGTCCGGAAATGGATCGTCAAGTCGGCATTTCGGTGGCCCTACCGTACTGTTTCCATAATATCCTGCACAACTGGTCGGTGCGAAGCGATTAACCTAAGCCATCGGTGAGTATTCGAGCTATGGCTTCAATGCTGGATTAGGAAACTAACCACAGTCCCGAACGGTTCCCATGAAGCCCAGCGATCAGAAGCAAATTTGGCTCCTTTGCTCTTTGCCCACCCTTCTTCCCCGGAGACTTCTCCAGTCTCGGGATTCGTAGAAACCCAATCGCAGAACGACCTCATATTCGCTACCCCCACCTGTCAGACTAAATCTTGATCATTAAATCTTGAATCCTCCGAACTAAACCGTACCTGGACTGCCTTCAGTCAAATTGCTCTGCCAAGAGTAATATATATATGTCAGGGCATCTGCGAAGCCCTCATTAGAGTTGTTTTCCGCGCCCCTCCCCAAGTATTGCTTCTTTATGGCCGCCGAGGTGTCCGCTCTAGAGAGCTGGTCATCAATATATCTAATCGCTGCCACAATATCGTTGGTGCAATTTTTGAACCCGAGCCCTCTGAGCCCACGATATACCTGTTCAAAATATGCCGACATATCTATCTGCGCTTGGACCGGAGCGGATGAGGAAAACGAGGCGAATATTGTCTCAGGGTACTTATGCCGAGCAAACGCTGCGCGGCTACCGGGATAGCTGCCGCCGATAAATACCCATGGTGTAGAGGCAGGAGTCAAGTCTATGCTGGAAAGGCTGCGAAGAGTGAAGTTGTTGGCAAATGCCTGGTCATCAGTCAGTGAAAGCCATTGGTGGAATTAGCAAACTGTTGCTACCGGGATATCCGCAAGGGCTTGGGCGGTGTTCAGCCACCGGAACTCCTCCACAGGCGTGGCCAGAGTGATGTCAACATGTGATGAGGCTCCGTAGTACCTGCACGATTAGCCGATTAGCCATTGCCAATCCACTCGCCAAACGGTTCGGAATCCCAAAACGGTTACCGATGCTCCCAAACAATTCCAATCCCATTAAACTCCTGGACAATTTGCCGAAAGAACGAAGCGCTGTGGACAAGCCTATCCTGAACACTGGGTTCCGCATTGCCCTCTCCAGCATCATATACTTGATATCCGTTAGTCTATCACCAAACACTACATGATCAGGGGCACAGACTGAAAACCGGATTCCCGGGCTGGTAGAATTCTTCAAGCACCCAATACCTATTTTCGAATGTTCCAGGATGGTTTCCAAAGTGGTCAAGAGGGAGCTATAATACCAGAACACGGATGCAACAGATATCAGACCCACTCGAGTGGACGGTGAAGAGAATCTGAGGGGAAGAGCCAATCACCTTAACAGTTTCAGCCAACACACCCGCTGCCCGCGTTGCCAAGACTTCAAAATGATCATTTTCCAATCCTCCACCAACCTCGGCGTCAGCTCGATCTTGATATCCGAAAAACGGCCCCGGACGTATCACCGCCTCAGCAAGGCCGAGAAGCATCAGCCCAGGCGCCAGTCGTTTCCACATCCACATCTCTTGAGTCAGTCTCTTTGCCCAAGGAAACTTGCAAGTGTAGGAAAACGAAATGCACCCGGAGGGGGGCCGTGGCTTGCTTTTAAAGCCAGCAACCCAGACAGTAGAGGGTACTCGCGCCACGGAAGTGAGGCAAACAAGGACCTCCCCGACACCGTTGGGGTGGATAGCCACTCTAGGAGCATGTCGGAGAATTGCGAATTGCGAATGGTCTGCGGTAGAACGCATTGGGTACTTGTACTACTTGAGTACCGTAGTAAAAGTACTAGAACGGTACTGTACTGTACATACTCGAGTACCGTACAGTACTCGTACAAGGACTTGTGAACCCAGTGATCAAAATAATATCGGGAAATGAGACACAGGGCTTTGGAGTTCTGATTGGAGCGTTTGGTGGCCCCTGTTTCCCATTTCTTTACTTGTCTTGTCGGCTGGACTGTACCTTACTAGTACAATAAAATACCCCTGCCGAGAATGCGCATCCACAGATTCAACCCTTCTTCCCTCCAGGGATAGTTGCTTCTGGCAAGTGGGACGAAATAGCTGCCTATTTACACTGTAATTGAACAAGTAATATTACCAGCACTATCCTCTTGAGGATGCACGACAGTTGCCAGTTACCGACCGTTTTTCGTGATTCCGAACTCGCAAGTAGCAGAATACCGGTACAGTATACTGGCATCATTTTATTTGTTGCCCCCAAATCTGCCGTCGCCCCCAACAGTTTGACTATCTCAGCCGAAGTGATACAGTACGAGTACAGTAGAGCGTGCGTCGTTTTCCTACTCGAGTAGAGGATCAGCAGATTGAAGGACCAAAAGGGTTATTCATCGCGCAACACGGAATTCTCAAGTCTAGCAACCACCTCCAACGAGGCGGCCCAATACAAAGCTTAATGCTGCCGGGATGCCACCTCCAAACGCGACCCTTAGCATCACTACGGTAGGGGCGACGGGATGATAGGAGTGGTCAAAGTGGGGGAGCTGAGCGTCCATCATTTAAATCCCCGGAAATCAAGGCGGCATACAGTCAATAGGTTTCCCTCAATCGGAGCGTTGTATTCAAGCAGCAACTCGGAGTGAGTCCCGCTGCGCCCTGCAGCAGCTCTCAGTCCAGATATAACTTACCCCTCAATCGGTGCCTTAGCGGCTGTGGCTGAGTCTCACCCCGTAATACGATATCATACCCTTATCGGTTACCAGGTGGAGGCTCAGCTAGGCTTTGGGGGGCGATTTCGGTGGCCGGTTGCCTCGCAGGGGTAATTGAACGCTCGCGTCTAAAATCATACGGGGCATTGGTCCAAGGTGTTGTTGCTTGGTAACCCAGCCTTTTGTTCACAGAGTTAATTACCAGTTGGGCTGGTAAGCTGCCAAAGGAGAATATCCTGCGTCGTGACAAAACTAAATTTACTACCGTAAGTTACACTGATTTTTAATTTCCAGTGAGATCCGACTGTGTTAGGATATCGTACCGTTGGTGTGGCTCGATTAAACACCAATCTGAGCCGGGTGCTGTGATAAAACACAAAATCTAGCGGTATCGACACTACGAGGAACAAACAATGTCTCCCCCGAGAGCCCAGGCGTGTTGTGGATAGCGCGGGTATTAGTAAACAAAAAGAATTCCAAGAGGTGAAGTCACCAGAGGCCGAAACTTAGTATGATACCGAATGGGCCGTTTTAAGTTTCTCCAAAGGTCTTGGTGATCTCCCGACGCCGCTTACCGGTGTGAGGTCGAGTGCGAGTTGGAGGATATTCCTGTATTGGGTAGGGTGTTTACCCTCATGGTAACCTTTCTATGTATGATAGGCAGCTTGGCATACAGATGGTTGCCACTTAAGTTGCAGCACCTTCTGTGCTTAACACTGAGAGGGTGAGCTTCAGACAACACAGGCATAAACAACATCACCCCTCCACCTCGAGTGGGTGCGGTGGCATCTCCTTTTGTACCTCCTGTTCCACCTTAGTTACACGACAGATCTGCCCATCAATTTACTCAGAGCTATCGTCAACATTATTGGAGTACCATTGGAGGGATAATATCAGAGGGTATCTGCGTAATCGACACACCATCTACCTAAGGGAAAGCGATAAATTATTCCCACAGTGGTGCTCTGAAACGGATTGGTGTTCAACTCGACATTTCGCCCCCCTCTGATACCTCAGGAAAAGTCTTCATTTACGTTTCTGCGGATCTACCTGTCTGTTTACCTGAGGATCCATTATCCTATTGGCTGGTCCATCAAGTTGTTTCTTCTTCACCAGTACTGCACCAAACGATTTGCATACGTCAGGCTTTTGTCTCACTTTCAAGTTAACAGGAGAGTTTGACTTGTTTTCTGATGTATTCCAGATTATGGTTTCATGGGTTTCATCATAATGGAGAGCCTGATATCTGCGAATTTCTGGATACTATCAAGGATCACTTTGATGAGTATGTGGATGATTATCGGTCTTCTGGGAAGAAAAGATCACGAAAACTTGCAGCTTATGTTATTAGCCGCTTGCGAGGTCGAGCTTCTACCTTTGTTGAAGGGTTACCAGAATCAGTTCGCTGTCGGTGGTCTAAATTATCAGCAGCTCTGGAAGATAAGTTCGATGTTGATTGCCGCCCTAGAGCTTACTTTTACTGCAACCAAGATGAGACCGATCCTGAGTTCGATATCAACGACCCGAAGGAATTTGCGAGACAATATACGCATAGACTTATCTTACCGCCTGATCTCACGGTTGAGAAATTTACAACGTTTATGCGAAACCGTTTTGATGCTACCTGGGGCTTTCTTTGGGCAGATATGCTACTTGAGGACATTGTTTTCCTTCTTTCTCTGAACCAAGAGCGATTGGATGAGGCTGTTCGCGATTGCTGGAAGGCCGAAATTGAGTGCCGTGCATCAATTGAGTCTGATGCTGATATTACAACTTTTGATATAACACTACTGGAAGATGGGATGAGTGAACTTATACATACTACTGAGAAGACAATGAGGGTTCTACTGAATGTGCTTTTTGTTTTGAGAATGGTTTGTCAGATGATTGTTGCAGTTGAGATAATTGGAGAAGCAATGTTGATCTGGGAGAAGAAGAGCACCGAACAGCCATTGATTGATCAGTTGGAGAATGAGTTTGTCAACCTGGATATGGAAGTTGACGAGATGAAAGTTGCGGTATCAGGAGGATTTGAGAGTGGATCGAAAGTACGACACATTAATGGATTGGAGAATTGGAAAGCAGGAGGGTATTATATGCTTGGGAGTTATGCAAAGCATACTGTGGAGCTTGGGTGTTGTCTTGGAGAAGAAATGACTGAATGGAAGAGATGGGTTTGGATGATAGATATTCATTTCATTGGGAGGAGACCACGCATGGGAATTGGTTGAGAATGATGATGAAGGGGGATCAGGACTAGTCACTTGACTGGTTAACTGAGTTGTTATTATGGAGGGGAAGACAGGATGGAGTGGTTGAATTGTATACTAGCTGGAGAGTTTCCTTGGCCTTCGGGGTCGAAGGCAGTGGGAGGAGGGACCCTTGTGAGGTCGAGTGCGAGTTGGAGGATATTCCTGTATTGGGTAGGGTGTTTACCCTCATGGTAACCTTTCTATGTATGATAGGCAGCTTGGCATACAGATGGTTGCCACTTAAGTTGCAGCACCTTCTGTGCTTAACACTGAGAGGGAGAGTATTAGGCGGAGACAACCGGTAAAGACTTAGGGTTGTCTAGGCCAATCGAGATTCATTTGTATAGACGGAGATTTGTTTAGGAAGGCTCGGAAGCAACTCGTTTCGTTTAGGACTACTAAGAGTGCAAGAAAGTAAAATAGAATCGTAAAAACAAGATTATATTGTTAAGGTCTCTTCTCCGTCACTTGATGATGTCTTAAGCCTGGGAGGCACTTCGATACTTAAATTCCACGTCTGAGTGTTCGCGGGCTACATCTATCTAGCATACAAAATATGTACCTCTTCAAATCTAATGCGCGACGTCGAGTTCTCTATAATGGTGCGAACACCGGGAGACCCTGAAAACCATCACACCATTTTCGGTAATTACTATTTCCTGCCTGGGAGACATACTTGTCACCAGTAGTAATTTTCCGATCCTCAGAGTCTATAGACCTGTAGCCGAGTTCTCAAGTCGAACTCTGTTGGCTCCAATAATTCTTTTCGTTACCAAGAGGATCAGTCTTGATACGAGACTGCATTATGCAGATATGCCGGAGCCGATGACTTCTAGTTGTGATAACTCAACAACTAACCGATAGAATTTATTCTGATGACTCTCTTCTCGTAGAGGAGAGGCCATTCTATTGAATAGTCTCATAATTCCTCGGTCGGCAACTCCTGATTGTTCTATGTAGAGGGGGTGGACCTTCGTGTTGTGTTGGTTGTAAATCCCGCAACTGCGGTACACCTCTTATCATAGTTGCAACACTCCTCGAAGCTCGCTGGCTTCTTTGGTAATGTTTCCAGGAGCTCTAGACTCTTTCTAATCGTCGAAGGGTGGATGTGAATGCATTGGTTCGTTATCCCAAACCTCCTAACATTCATCTCATGACCTTGTGCGAAAACGTCCCGTTACCTACGGCCCGTATCAAAGATGTCATATCTTTGAAGCCTTGTAACTCCCTGAGTAGTTGACGGATTGACTTCGTTCCACTTCCCAGGTCTAGCCAGAGGTCCCCTCTTATATATCCTGCGAACAGCTTTCGGTCGGACGGACGGCAGCGACGTATACGGTGTTATTCTGACACCTTCAATTCTGTGATCAAATAGTCACAGGACGCAACTAAGGTTGATGTGTATGATGACGCACGGGCCCCGTAAGGGGGCCGGAGGGGGGTGTTGGAGATCAAGATTCTCGAAATCGGGTAAAGTTACCCTACCTAGGGTACTCCTAGGCTATTGGAATCGGGTACTCCTAACAGTGAGCTTCAGACAACACAGGCATAATCAACATCGCCCCTCCACCTCAAGTGGGTGCGGTGGCATCTCCTTTTGTACCTCCTGTTCCACCTTAGTTACACGACAGATCTGCCCATCGATTTACTCAGAGCTATCGTCAACATTATTGGAGTACCATTGGAGGGAAAATATCAGAGGGTATCTGCGTAATCGACACACCATCCAAATAAGGGACAGCGATAAATTATTCCCACACCGGTAGTGCTATGTGCGTCATATAATACGAATACAAGTACACGAGTAATCAACAGCTTTGAACTGGCAGGCCAAAGTACTCTACAAGTATCCCGAATTCTGCTCCACCTGATCCAAAACTCGCCAAAGATACATAGAAATAGACTTCAGTGTCCCAGATCTCGGGTATTTTCGGACCAGGCGGCAATTTGAAAATCTCGAACCCCTATTCACCTAGAAAATAAATTCAATGTCCCGGGTTTTCACTCCATTCTAGCCTAAAACCCGACACCGCGGCTGTTTAAAGGCTTGGATAATACCATACCATGAGCGGTCCCTGGCGGGAATGCAGGTCCAATATTTCTCCTCTTCCTTATCCCTTTCCCGGTCGTCCCCCTCGGTACTTGTGGAGTCTCCAACATATAAGGCTCCAGATTCCTGCTAATTCTTATTAGTAAACATTTCGGGCTCAAGGCTGGGTGTCGACCCTTTTGCTCCCATATGAGAGTTTTGCTGACGGGTTCACGAGGAGGATCCGGTATCATACTAGTAATCCGAAAAGAAAATTTTCTATCGAGTGCTATCAGAATGGTTATTGAAACTTTCAGTTCATTCCCCATGTCCTTTTATCGCTGCAATACCCTCTATCTAGACCTTATACAGAGTGGTCCCTAGTTATCACTGCTTGATTGGCACTCGACTTTCAATTATTTTAGAGAAGGTTTCCTCCACTCCCCCAGATACTTCCTTATCCAGGATAGTCCGCCCAGAGGGTTACTATCCGGGCAACGAGGTGCGATTGTGAAGTACAGTATTCGCCCGCAAGGTCCTGCTCCTTTTGTGAGCCTGGTGTCACCCGGTGGGCTGTTTGGTGATACGTCTTGGCGATACGGCCTATTCCCCTTGCCCAGGATGCACCACCCTCCCTGCCCTCAACACAGCTATGATAGAACACAAATCCGAAGACGGAAATCACAATACGGGTGATCTGGACTCCCTGGCCTATAAATATTGAAAGAAGAAAGAACTGATGTGTTCGGCCATAGAACGATGAAAATTTCGCATCCCGTCCGCTCTGCGGTAAACAAGCATCGTATCGTCCGGTTAGTACTACAGTGGGTGACCATGTGGGAATCCCGGATGCTGAACTCTTTTATTCCTATTTTTCTTGCTCACGACGATTCTAATATTCAGTGACGGTGCTGAGCCAGGAGGTATTGTATGTGGGCTGAGGCATATTGTGGGCACAGGGGTTCTGTTGGTGGGGTATTTCCCTATAATCCCCTGTGCTGTTGGGTTTTTGGGCCGTCGGTGAAGAGAACACTAAACGTCTATGATAATAATATCATAGGAGAATATTTCCCAATGGGGTTTCATTCACGGCCAGAATAAACCAATCACGACCACCGTACCTGATCCCAAGTGAAAGGAAACGTTCCTTCTCTAAAATCTTATCCGGGTTTTCATCCCGGCTCCTCATCGTATCACATTGTAAAATGTGACTTGAAGAAAAGCTAAAGTTGGGGGTCGGCTTACCGCATGGAGCAGGAGGGGATTCTAGTGCCGCTACCCCACCCTCGCTCAATCAAGCTATTCGAGTACCGGTACTCCAGTATAAGACAAATATTAATCATGGCATTTGACCATACCTGTGGTTTTCGTTTACCCACTTCCTCTCAGTCACTCTCCTGGACTAGACCTGACCCAGAGGCCCAAAGGACGCCATGGATGCACTACTCTACCCATGGCCGGTGTTTTTACGACAGATCTCGGGTTGTCCCTAATGGGCAAACTTTTTCTGGGTGCTTGGCAAACGTGATTTGGAATTCAAATTATCATCCGATTTTGTATAATCCGAAATCACATTTTTAAACCATATTCACGCTTTTTTCTTCCCAAAATCGCAATTTGAAATCACAGTTTACTAAACACCCCATTTTTCCATACTGCGCAGTACTGGGTTGGAGTTGAATTCTTTCCAGACTGCCCGCCCATCTCTCGCTCTTTATGGTACTACTGCCGTGGTCCTCGGCGGATTTTTTTCACTTCTTCGGCTTTAGGAATACCTTCTCGATTACGAGAGGGGGAAAAATGTGAACTGGCCCCTCTTTTGAGACATGACGGGGGGAATAGTTTACACAGATGGCGCTTTACAAGTAGCACATTTGTCCCCCATTCAAGGTCTTAAGGCCTGCGGGTATCGCCGGACATAAGCCTGGGGTTTCACACAGCTTTATAAGATTTTTCCCGAAGAGAGCTTGCTAGCTATAGTTATCCGCGTCGAGTAGCGCGAGCATGCTGATTAACGAAATCACAAGGGATGGGGGTTCTAGAAATACTTGCTGACGTTCTTGAGAAGACGAGTCAACGAAAATGTTTGGCGGGGGTGATCTGATTGTGGTAAAAGGGTTCGATTGGCCCTTCATCTTGCTGTTTAACTTACCGGTACTCTACGCTCACAACCTCCCCCTATAGGCCCCCCCTGCCTTCCTAAGGGAACTACCCGTGGAAATTCTGTGAACTGTGGGTTCAGAGTACGACATCGGGTGTGGCAAGTCGGGAAACTGAAAAGCGTGGATTTACAAATACAGTACCCGGATGCGAATCTTAAATTAATGTGCTATTAAGTTATAGGTTTCGGGAAAGAACCATTTAACAGCCGAGCAAAATATCCAAAAGCGATTATCAATTATCAATTATACAACCCAAATATCACCGAGAACTCTTCCGTCCCCCCAAAAGAAACACAAAAAATCACTCATCATCCAGCTATCCAGAGAGTCCCCCTCCCCTGTCCCTCCGCCCACCCTCTGTCCCGCGCCCTTCTCAGCAACAACCTCCCCAGCCGCCTCCCACAACTCTACCAAAATCCTCATCCTAGAATCCACAACTCCGTCAGCCTCCTCAAGACAGATCCAGCGCTCACCTTTCTCGAGGTCATGTAAGTGCAGAGTGTCCCAGACCTCGTCGACAATGCTCTTGATCAGTCTGAGCACTCTGTCCGTTTCGGCGATGGGTGGGCGCTGCGAAGTTAGTAGTTTTTTCACGTCGGCAGCAAGTTTTGCAGCGCTGTAGACCTTCTCCTGGAGGGTTATTATGGGTATGGGGCTTTTGGGTGGCATTTTGGGTTGGGCAGTTGTGGTTGTGTTGTGTTGGGCGGGGGATAGGAGTACCGGAGGGGGGACAGGGGATAGTTATATATCCAAAGGGATCCGGGTGGAGAGGGATTCAAGATGGTGTTTTTCTAGGGGCTCGATGGTGGGGTTTTCAAATAGGATTAAGTGTCTTTTTTCCCCTCTATTTTTTTCATCGGCTAACTTGAGGGACGTTGTGAACCGGGTCTTTCTGTCGGCTATCATCCGTGGGTTTTTCAAGCTGCCCATGGACTTAGTGCTGTACCGAAGGGCCGAGTTTCGACGCGGCTTAGTGGGCAAGCATACATTACTTGAAACGATATACTGTTTTGTCAAACTAACCGAACGAACCAATCTATTCTTGAAAACCACACGGCCGATTCTCAAACGAGCATCATGAAATTAGCACAAGGGAGCTAGGCGCATACCGAAATCTTGCAACCTCCTAAATATGTATGGAGAAGAGGTAATCACCACTGCGCGAAATACTATCGGGCTTGATAGAAATGAGGTGATGAAAATCAAGGTCACAGAATTTCACTCGAATGTCTGACCATCACTCGGGTTGTAATATGGCTTTCGAATAAGTTATGCATCAGCTGCGTATTTGATTATGGCTGTCATAGTTACTAGTATGAGCTCATCAGTAGATGAACTGAAACTCTATCGTGCCACTAGTTTAGTTATCTCGCTCGCTCTTCCTTTCTGTTACCGTTGCATTATGCAGCGCCGTTGTGATTGACCTTTCCTTTTTCTTATCTCTACCATACTGGTACATCATGTATTGCTTAGTCTGCCTCCCTATAGCATCAAGTAGGGTCTTATGGACACTTTAGGATAGGTACAATCAATCAAGAATTACAACGACTCGCACCGCCATTATATGATAGAACACATTACCCCCCATTACAGCTTCCCAAGCTATCCTCAGTGGTGTATGATGGGTCCGTTCCCTGATACGAATAATCAGAGTACGGTAGATTTCGCCAAACCCTTTGGTCGGGGAGGTTAATGCCAGAGCGCACCGAACAAACGATATGCTATTGTCCGTCAAACGGATATCTGCTACCTCTATCATACCATTGGGATTCTGAACCGGCGAAGCCGACCGTGGACCGACCTCCTTACCGCGGTCAAACACGTTGAATTCTATTCCAAACCACGCCCACCTGCGAACCACCTTGAATTGAAATAGAAAAGGCCTATCATATTATCATCAAGTTCAATGGCCCTATCATACCAACTCGCAAACAGCCGTTGAACTTGCAAACGGCCATTGAACTCACAAAATAGCCATTGAGCTCTCTCTCTCCAGAACTTCTCCCTCGCCTCCTACTATACAATACATCGCCGAGAGCATCCTCATCCATTGATCCATCAACGAATCTATCTATACCGACGAACCAACGCGAACCACAGACCAACGGAAAAAAAAAAAAAAAAAAAAAACATCGAATCCTGAAATTTTTAAACCAAAATGCCATCCTTCGCGCAACTCAAGCTCAAGATCAAAAGGGCCTTCGGCAAATGCTGCTTCTCATTGCCTAACAAGAGGACACCCACTACGAGTAGGAGTTTCTACGCCCCAAGACCCGAATATGGACCAAAGCCCACGAGACCATGCCTGAGCTGCCAGACAGTCTGGGTCCAGTTTCCCTTCGACCTGTGCCGCAACTGTAGGTGTTCCCATTGACGGAGCGTTTTCATAGCACTAATAACGACGGGTATAGGCGAATTGAGTCCTTACGTGCCCCCGTTCCTCCCGAAAGAGAAGGAGGAGGAGGGGAGGAGAGAAGTCGAAGAGGCGCCCGGTGGGAAGCGGAGGTGAAGGAATGGCTACGAAGGAGGGTCTAGCCCTGGATAGTGCCCTCGAGGGGCAGTCTCCGAAGGAGGATTGAGGGGGGTGAGGGTCTTATATGTAACTCTTCCACTCCTTGGCGGAGGTTACCATATCTGACATGAATCGGAGATCCGGGTTGGGGTGGGACTGGGGGATTTTTTATAGCGAATTTATAGTTTATATGTACAACGGTGCGGAAATTAAAGGCTGGTGTGTAGGCAGCAATAGTCATTAACGTGCCTAGGGTAGTGAAGTGCGGTGATTTGGCTTGTGGTGTGTGTTAAGAATGGGACATATGGCGAGGTACGATCAAAGGCCCGGTCGATACCTAAAATATTCTTTCGTCAGGGCTTTCTAAGTGGCAAAGTATTTGCCGGGGATGGGTAGGGAGGCTTTGGAAAGTAGTGGTGTATCATATGAAATCTAATTGTTCTTTCTCCTTGTCACAATCTCACATGACAGTGCACGGGCCGAATGTAGTGCCGGCCCCTGCTCCCATGCGAGCTTCAGAACCGCCGACTATCATCTATAATTCTATCGCAAACGAGCTCTCAAACTGTGGGAGGTTGAGGGAATTGTCTGTGTAGAGAAGTATTGCCTTTCGAGTGACCGGGAGCGACCCTTATCGGCAGAGAACTAATATTATGGTCTACCAGCAGTAGGCCAGCAGCGCCCCTCACAGCTACGGAACATCGAGGGAGACGATCGGAAATAAATACCACTAAGAATAGCTGGTAAGGTTGACCTGGCCGGTGGGGGTGTTGACTGTATCATAGTCCAGCGACTGACCTCTCCGGCACGGTAACTGGAGCAGCCGGGCGGGGGGGGGGTCGGCACCGTAATAGTCTCGCCGTTTCGGGGGTACGATAGCCATAGCATCATAAGGAGCAAACAGTAAGCTTCCGGAGAGCAATTGACTTGGAAAGCGCATTATCAAGGTGAAGCATTAGCGTGCGTTCCTGAATGGGATGGGCCTGAAACTGGACAGGCATTTTCGATGAGGCGTGCCCACGGAACAATTTCGCGATACCGTTCGATGCCGCGCTGTCCGGGTCTGCGTCATTGTGGCAGTCGCCGGGCTAAACCAGTTCAAGGCGACCCAAGAACTCGCGGAAAAAACTCGTAACGAGCAACTGAACCGCTCTGTGTAGTACTCGTACTTAAACTGTGGGTTGACCTTTTCATCTCCGGAAGGGCGAGAGGTTTTGTCATTTGGGATTGATATGTTTGCCTAGAATTATAGTAGGTTGTTCGTGAAGAGTGGTGATTTTGCGGTCCGAACGTTTCACCCAAGAGCACACTGATGCCTGACCTTGATATTGTGGGATATAACGGAAATTGAGGAGACTTTACTCAACCAAAGACATCGTGGCCGAGTGGTTAAGGCGACAGATTAGAAATCTGTTTCGTTCGCGAGCACAGGTTCGAGTCCTGTCGATGTCGTAATACTTTTTTGTTTTTGTTGGAGAAGTCAGCAATTTTGTTGCCCGAGGGGCGATTGCAGCTTCTTTTAGAGGTTGGGGGCGCTCGGTTGTATTATATCATCCGAAGATTAATCAAGAGAATTTTTTGCTTGCACTCCTCCTAGGCTGTACGAGTAAGTTGGTCTAGCTTCTGCGATTCATATTTTCTTTTTCTTTTTTAGATCGCCCGTCCTCTCCCCATCTTCCCTTTATTTCCATACTCACACTCTCACCATGTTCTGGTAAACGATAACTGATGGTGGAAGACCAATTTTCCTCGGAATGCCCAGACCACTACCGCTCGCTGAAACCACCACCACTCCACGCAACCGCCTATCATTGGCGATCCCCAGATACCGGTAGTCAATTAGAAGATGGAACGATAACTCCCTCTGTTCCACCAAATGCCTTACCAATTCTGACAACAATGCTGCCAAGCTTTCACATCTACACCATCACTGCTCAGCATTGTTCCCCAACACCGGCAGCAGCATGCGCAGGTACTGATAGTACCGTCACTCGAGTCCATTATGACAACGAGCCTCCTGCAAAACATCCCCGAAACTGGAAATGCGAGACAACCATACCGGTACCGGCGCGAGCAAATTTTTTTGCCTTCCGTCCAATGGGTGGGAGAAGTAACCGCGGGGTGAGCCGGCGCCAATGGGATTAGAGAAAGTTACCGGGGTGTTAGTTGGTCGTTGGCTACTGGATAGATGGATGGGGATATAAGTAGGCGAATATGGGACCTTCCACTCCGCGCGGGAAGAGGTTGGGAAAAGAAGGTGAAGAGGTGGACACGGTTCTAATCGACCCCCCTACACTCCAGACAAACTCGATTTGCTTTACGGTACGCTACACCACGCGAATTATCATATACCACAATGCACTCACCATCCACGACAACACACCTCCTCCTCCTCACCTTCCTCCTGACCCTCACCCACGCCCTCCCTAACACCCAGACCCCCCTCCTCCAGCCAGAGACCTCCTCCCCAAATAACCTCACCATCGCCACTACGCCATGGGGCTACCACTACCACTCCGGCCCTCTCTCCTGGCACAGACTCTCTCCAGCCAACGTCCTGTGCAAGACCGGTATCCGGCAATCCCCAATAAACATCCACCAAGCACTGAAGCGCCCGACCGGGCTGAAGCTGCGGCGGGGCGACTACCGTGAGTACGGGATCCTGGAGAACGAGGGTCAGACCGTTAGCATAAAGCCTCAAGAGGAAGATGCAAAGTACGGCTACCAACTCTACCCCGGTGACTCGGCCGGCGGGGGTGGGGGAGTCGGCAAGGGTGGAGGATGGGCATTACTCGACACAATGCACTTCCACACCCCTAGCGAACACCACCTTGATGGCGAGCACTTTGTCGCTGAGTTACACGCCGTGTTTAAGACTACCGACGGTCGGTGAAGCCCCCCCCCATCCTTCGTGCACGCCGCGAAACTAATCCGTGCATCAGGCCAAACAACTGTCCTCTCTACCCTCCTGGACATAGACACCACTAGCAGCAATCACCTCCTCACAACATTGCACCCTTGGCTCCCCTTTGTCGCCACACCACTCACCGCCACCTTTGTGCAATTCGACCCCAGCCCCATCCTTGACCGCTTCTATCGCGCGTATCGTCGCGAGCGGGTGTATACCTACCGCGGTAGCCTCACGACCCCACCCTGCACGGAGAACGTACTACGCATGGTCTCGCAGGACCCCGAGAAGATTAGCGTCGAGCATTACCGAAGGCTCAAGGCGATTACAAAGTTTAATGCGAGGTATCCGCAGAACCATCCGGGGTATATGAATTTGTTGGAGTGGGCTTGTGAGAAGTAAGAGTTTTGGTGGGGTGATATATAAGTAGTGTAATGAACAAGGATTTCATCCCCTTCTTTCTTTTTTCTTTCAATTTTTTTTTTTTCTTCATCTGTTTATCAAAGTAGGGCCCACATCACCGCGCTTTTTTTCATAACCACGTGTGACGTGTATCATATAGCCGCGCCCGTAAAATTCTCTCACCGTCCCTCGCATCCCGGAATAATACCCATCGGCAACAGAACGAGACCCCTTCACATGACCGTTTTCAGATCCGTCTAAGGGCATCATAAAACACCCAACATACTACAACCGCTTCTTACGTGATAGAAAGACTGGGCTAGTCTACCGGTAGCAAAACGTTTCCAAGGGGTATTTCAACTTGGCAGACACGACTGTACCCGTACCCAGTACTGTGCCAGTAACACGAGCGTCATAAGTCACCCCCGCTCGGCCCGAGGACACCCCGCACTACACAAGATCTACCGCGAGCCTAAGCCGGAACGGATTCTACTTGTAACTTGACTATGGTACTTTTCCGTTAGGCTATGTGAAATTTTGTTTTCGTCCGATTTGTAATGGATAAATACCCGCGAGTGGGATCAAGCGAGAGAAAGAAAAAAGGAAAGAAGAAAAAGTGTCGTGAAATATGTTACCTGTCGGAAGGCCATCATGGGTTGTGGTAGTAATCCCGCTGATGAGCAGGTACGGTACCGGTACAAGAAAGCTTTTTGGAAGGGGATGGATATATCATGATGTATTCCATGACCCGTACAATAGACAAGTGGACGAACGGGTAACAATCAAAAGGGAATCCCGCCAATTCCATAACCCAGACCAAAAGGTTAAAAGTAAAAAACGCAAAGATTTGATATATCCCTACCCCAATATCCAAACGGCGAACCACAACCAAGGTTTACAAATTCGGCTTCTTCAGCCCCTCCAATTCCCCATAACTCTTGACGATCTCCTCGACGACCTCGCTATCTTGCAGGCCAGTGACTTCTTTAACCGCCTCCCGAATCCCCTTCTGCTCAACCTTAGCGCGGAGCTCTCCACTCTGCTTATCATCTTTGTTCTCGTATAGGAACGCGGCAGCAATGCCCTTCGCTAGATTGCTGTACCCAAGCCCGAACTCCCTCGCCATGGTCAACGGACCGACGAGCCTATCTCCCTGGGTGACTTTGCGGATGGGTTCCCGGCCGACACGGACCACGTCGTCCTTGATGTATGGGTTCCGGAAGCGCTTCTGGATCTTGTTAATGTACTTCTCGTGTTCCTCCTCGTTGAAGGAGTGTTTCTTGCAGAGCGCAGCGCCGGACTCGAGCATAGCTTTGTGCACAATATCTTCGATCCACGGGTCGCCAAGTGCCTCGTCGACCGTCCGGAAGCCCTTCAGGAAGCCGAGGTATGCGGTGATTGCGTGTCCGCAGTTTAGCGTGAAGAGCTTTCGCTGGACGAATGCCGTGAGGTTGTCTGTTAGCTTCATGCCTGGGATATCTGGCTTCTCTCCCTTGATGGCGGGCTCCTCCACAATCCATTCGTAGAAGTTCTCTACGCCGACGGCGAGGGGGTTGTTGTCTTTTGTGAAGGGCGGCACGATACGGTCGACGGCGCAGTTCGGGAAGCCTACGTACTTGTCAAGGTACTCTTTGTCCGCATCCTCCTTAAGGTGCTTTGTAACTTCTTCTTTGAGAAGGGATGAAGCACCAGTGAGGTTCTCGCAGGCGATTATGTTGAGTTCGGAGGTCACACCGGCCGCTCGACGGGCGGAGATGCCGGATGCCACCCCCCGGGCGATGATTCGGAGGACATTGGGACCTACGGCTGTGGTGATTATTGAGGCTTCGGTGATGGTCTTGTTCATTGCTTCTTGGTTTGTGGAAATTATGCCTGATACGCCTTTTATCGTGTCGACTTCGCCTTTGCGTTCCAGGTCTAAGATGTATATTTCGTACTCCTTATTCTCGTTAAGAGCATTGATCAACTTCTCCACAACGTCCGCGAAGACAAGTTCGTATCCGGCTGTAGCAAGAAGGGCACCGATGAAGCCACGACCGATGTTACCGGCTCCAAAGTGGAGGGCCTTTTGCTTGGGCATTTTGGAGGGGAAGAGGAATTGAAGGAGGCTCTTTAGAATGGACGTCATGATGTCTGTCAGTCTTTGGGCTCTTGCTTTCTTTCCCTCTTATCTCTTGCAGCTAGAAAAGGTTTCCAAGGGGTGGGGATAGAAAAGGAGGAGAGAAAGAAAAACTTACAGGAAAGGAAAACTGGTGTTCGTTATATCACAAGGAAAAATGAAATAAAGGCCAGCTTGATCAACTCGTATCGTCCTCGATATTCATTGCCGATGCGGCCTGATTTATTGTCCCAGACGCACCCTCTCCCAAACTCACTCACTCCCTCTCACACCGGGTGTCCCGTATGGTATCTACTGCACACCTGCCTTGCCTGCGGGGAAATTCGGGGACGGAAGGGTGTCCAATGGCTCCGATTCACGCACTCCCCTTCTAAATGGAAACCCTAGAATTCAGCCGAGGAAGTAGTCTGGTTATTTGCCGAGTTTGAAGGTCCGCGGTATCGAATTGGCGCTGCAGCGTTTTATCTTTGCCTCTTGAGGACTTGCTCCTGAAAATCCTTGTTCGTTGTTATTGTGCGGTCTTTTTCTGCTCAAGTGAGCTTTCTTCTAGGTTCGGAGAGGTGTGACGGGCAACTATTTCAAATCAGCCTGAAGTGGCTTTACCAAACAATTCCCGTTAATTTGTTTTGTTGCGTGAAGGATATGGTTCATGCGTCGCTGCTCCTTTCTTCCTGCTGGCTGTGTGGATAGAAGGTGTGGAAGGGAACAAAAAAAAACGTTTGTCTGCTTTTTCTCTTCCAAGATATCGTAAATTCTCTCCTTTTTTTCCGGTCTTTTTGTATGCTGCGGAGCGGTTGGCAACAGTTGGAGCCTGCATTGGATTTCTCTCAATTCGCATTGGTGAAAGGTTTTAAGTGTTAGGCACCGAGCAGGCTGAAAAGAACGCATCAAAATTACGTCAAGTTCCTACTTGTGAGATTCCCCCGCTTTTCCGAGTCGACATTGGGGTTAGTAGACTACTGGGACTGGCACAAAGCTGGTCAACCTGGTGGCCCAAATCCAAGGCTCTCAAGCGTTTGACAAAATTGTACCGATACTCGAGTACTCTAGGGTCAATTGGGCGGGGTCGGACTGGGCAAGATGACAACTAGCCCCAGTACCGGCACGAAATTGCCCCACCTTCTCCATTCATCCCCCGGAAGATATGCACTGCACCGGAAGATTATCTCCCGCATGCTACCAGTTATCTTTTCGCCCGCAATCAAACTGTTTGTAGCGGCGCCAATATATACCTCCCGGTTGGACAAAGGGTTGAACGCAGGGTCCCATTATTGGAGTGGGATGGAGCGGATGCATATGTACCATGAGAACTGGAATAATTAAACCTCACGCTTTTGCGACGTCTAGAATTTCCCTCTTTGGATAAACGGGGGAATGGCCCCGGGAAAAACTGGCTATTAGCCACTGAGACAAATAAAGAGAGAAATACTTGAGTACAATAGATCTTACTAGGAGAGGCAGCTCCAACGTCCCAGCGTAAGGTTCAATTATTCCGGTTCCCAAGGCACCCCGAACCTGGCCGTCTTTCCATTTGGAGTCAAGCTACCGGCACAGTACCAGTACACTGATACTGAGGGAAGTACTCGTATTTCGGGTGAGGAGGCGGTGACTAAATTACGTAACGCTCCACTTGCATGATGGCCGGCCACTGTGGGTGGATAAGAATCCACTTACTCGAGTAGGTTACCGGTACGCTTATCGCCTTTAGGCTATTGCTTAGGGTCAGGAACGTTTTAACGAGGAGTCAAATTCTTTCCAGACGCAGCAAACACTCTCGCCGGGTTGTCGTCGACGGCAAAGGAGAGAAGACAGCAGGTTCCTAGTTTCTCTTTTCCGCACCCAAAGCCGATCAGGGGGAGCGAGAGTTCTTTTCGTTATTCGAGTACGGTATATGACTTGAGGGACAACTTTTAGTACCGGTACCGCATTAATTGGCGAGATCTGCAGGCGCCCTCAGGTCGAAACAAGGAGCGGCTGAAGTGAAAACTTACGATTTCGTCAAAGCGGGATCCCCGAAAGGATTAGTCTTGGCCAAATACCGATAAACAGTTAGGATATGGCGTTTGAGACAAAACGTGAATTAAAACCGTTATTTGAATGTTCTGTGCTTGTAGCGCCTGCCGGTTTTCGCCAATTAATGTAGTGTTTGCTTGGAAAGGACTAACTTGCTAAGACCCTAGTCAGCTGCTGACTCAACAAAGCCAAATATGTTCGCAGCACTCATAGAGTTGGTTGGGTTCAGATATCGCACTCTGCCGTCGGTATCTTGCTTGTTAGCAAAATTGGGTGCTAGATGGAATAAGGTGAGGCTGCGCGCCAAGCAGATCGCCGCACCATCTCGACACCGTGTTTCTGCCCAACTATTTTGCAGGTAATTGTGAGAAACCGATACCGTAAGAACTCGAATAGAAGGTACAGGGGCTACGACGTTGGAATACCCCCTTCTCCGCTAGGCGAAGGGAAGGCGCTGAATACCCAGGCCTCACTTGGGAGTAGAAGGAATAGACAAAGGGTCTTACTAGGAGAGGGTGTTACAGCGCCCTAGAACATTTATCTTCTGCTGGTATTCGGGCCCTTACAGTACTTGTATTACAGCAGGTTTGTAGACCCAAGCGGGGCTCTAAAGTGCATGCATGTTACCCTCTTCTCGAACGCTCGTACCTACACCGTATCGTATTATCTTTCGTTCGTCGACCCATGCTCCGAGTATGTGCAAACGGGTCTGGGCAATATTCTCGGGGGGAACAGTTTTGTGGGGTGTGGGTGGAGATGGGTACTGTACAGATTCGACAGCATCCGAATGCCCCGAAAAGGAGAGTGTTTACCGTGTCCCCGGTACACCTTGGATATTCCTATTGCATCTAACTCCCATCTAGATATGAGGTTTGTACTCGAGTAGACTATAGCGCAGCACTGTGCTTAGTGTTTAGGCCTTATCAGACCGGGTTGGGCGGAACGTTTCTTCGCCTCTGCATCACTACCGGGCTTGGCATCTCTGCATGCACTCCGCAGCACCAACCAATTGGACGTGTCTCGAGAAGCGGGGGATAAGAGCCAGCGTATCCTTCAAGCATGAACAGCCTATTAGCACCACTCGAGTACCGTACTCGAGTGACTGTCAATTTCGTTGGTCACTTACCGACCGGTTCCAATCATATCCGGGAATCTGCGTGCCAGGCACCGAAAACCACGTCCAAATCTGCGAACCCCGGTAGTACGACTTCCGGACACCTTGAGAATTGGCGTATAGTGATTCGCAAAGACTATGGATCCAATTGATCGATGAGCTTTTTGCTTTAACACGAGTGATTGTCCATGGTGCTGAAACGGCTCTGTTAAAAAACAAGTGGCCCTTTCTTTTTATTTTCCTCGGGAAAAAGAAAGAAAAAGTTGGCAATTATTTGGTAACAAGAATTACTGCCAAATAGATCGATTCTCAATCTGAGAATACAATTTAAGATGGTGGGCATAACCCCGCAGAAGGGATAATTTCTTTTGTCGTTTGAGAGAGGCGACCCAGAATATGAGGAGCGATAGCATTGGCAGCGACGATCAGGTGAACAACATGAGCCCAATGACAGGAGGAGAATCCACCGGGATAAAGCCGCAATTGAACCGGCACCGGACCACATACATCTATCGGTATTAGAGAATGCGGGCGAGGTGCTACTAATGCACTTTTCGAGAGGCGCGAATCGTCGTAGCTTTTAACCCGCTGGAGGACATTGTGAGCAGATGATAGGCTATCGATAACACGTTGGATAGCACAATTGCCATAACGGTAAGAGTAAGTAATGATAGCTGCACTATCGCAGTTATCTATCAAAGTACACCGTGAAGTCTGTGTGTACTGTACGGTACATTGCCGGCAGTTGCTGATGGTGGTAATAACTGCTGTGAGGTGCCGGCAATGAAGATAACTGTATGATACTGTCGTAAATTATGGCGGCTCTTATGGGAATTGATAAAACTGCCCAAGTGGGTCCTGGATTGGTGCGGTGGAACAAAATGAAAGAGAAGGGTAAACGGAAAAGGGAACAGCTGCCAATTTATAAAGCCTTTTTTTGCCGTTTTGCGGAGTAAATCTCGGTTCCAGGTCGGGGGTTGAGTGGATGTTTTATTATTGTTGGCAGAAGAACTTTGACCCTGATACAGCGGCGTCAGTAAAGTTCCCATACCCTTTCTTGTACCCCATTAGCAATACCTGTCAAAAACAACAGAATAGACTCCTCTTTTCGGATATGTCTCTATGGACACTGTAAAAATGTCTTGCAGTTTGCTTCTTACGATACTGCGCAATAGAAACAGAACTTAGTGTTTGAGGGGGTATGAGAACTTTGCACATTAGCTCTCGGAATTCTCCTTGAAACTTCTTGGCTGACCTCGAGTTCCTGAGGTATTTGTAGTTTGGGATAATGATGATGATGATGGTGGTGGCGGCGGTGGTGGTGATGGGGGTGATGATGAACATGAACACTAACAGGGGTATGAAGAGAAGGAGAAGGACAAGGTAATCCAAATCAAGTGGATCTGGACCTGCAGGTAAATAGGGAGAGTTGTGTCGTTGGTGCCAAGTTGGCACGATGTTTGTCTTTAAAAGCTAGGCGAAACGGAAGGGGAACTATCGACCGAGGAACCGAGAAACATGATGCTATGAAAATCTGAATTGGAGCTCACTCGCTTACGCTGTCTCCCTTTATGTATCCCATTGTCTTGAGCGCTGCAGCCGTCAGCGCAGTCGTACTTGTTTGGCTCAGTTTTCGGGAGTATCAACTTCCGTATAGCAATAGTTAACGGCCAGCAAACAATGCCGAGAAAAAATCATTATAATTCATCTGTAGGAAAACAGAGTGCTTGGGACTACATCTCCCTCGAGAGTAAACCCAGTCTATTGTACGGGGTAGATTTGTCTACTGTAGAATCTCAGATAACGGAACCATATACTTGAATGCTAGGCGGTCCAAAATCCCTTCCCTGGAAAAGGGGCGAAAAGCAGACCAGAAGGTGAGTCGTTCACCCCCTCTGAGGGGCATAAAAAAAACCCCGAAAATACCAGAACTTACCAGAGGAGGAAACTTCGAACGACATAACATATGGCTTAATTATATGAGATTCTACGGTATTCAGGCGTTGTGGATAGGGTGCTTATTGGCTCTTGGGTTTGGCTCTTGGGTTTGGCTCGTGGGATATATGATACTCCGGTGTCTAGGTTCTGATGGCCCGCGGGTTTTTTGTAACGACCATAGTGCCGGGGTCGGGTGGGAGGGTCTTCTCGGATTGCTTGCGAAATAACAATCTCAAGAGCCGATGTCGCCTTCTCCTGATGGCAATCCATGCACATCTGCCAAAACCCTTCCGGAGCTCGCTATAGAGCGAAACTTAACCAAAGGAAAACCCACAAGTTTCTCGGTCCGATGACCCGGCCCAAAATCAGCTTCAGTTATAGACTCTCGATGAGTTACCGGTACCGTAAGGGGGCCGTTTGGAGCACCAAACGACCACTAGATATTTTTTCTAAAATTGTGCAGTCCTATGTTTTCACTATATACCGGTAAGCGGGTGTTTGGCGCACCGTGATTTGACGTGAGTTAGAGAACAGCTCAGAACATTGGTGTGCCAAACAAAGGTCCAAATATTTCGTTGGGTCTTGGGGTGGTAGCGGAACCCCGTGATCCGGCCAAGCATGAATAGACCTTGGGTCGCTTTCGAGAACTACGAGTTGCGTATCTGAGTTTTTAAAAAATCCCGAACACTACCCGAGTACAGATTCCAATCGTAAAATGGCTTTTATTCTCGATACTTGGCAGCTTCCCTTGAATATTTGGGACAAATTTTTCATCTATATCACAACGGGGAGAAAAAATGGTTTCTTTGCTAGGTATATATTGTTTGTAGGTGGTCTTTTGCCTGTTTTTTTTGTTCCAGTACAGCAACTGCCTATCGACACCAAAGCCGGAAAACTGAAAAAGGCCATCTTCGGAGCAGTACTAAAGTATCGGAAGTATGGTTTTTAGTTGCCAAAAACCGAGTATTGGAGACCGCAGAAAAGACCGAGCGTGAGTCTCCCCCAAGAACGGTATGTATTGGTTGCGTGGGGCAAGGGGCCCTTCAGAGCGACAGGTATGAACATGCTCCTGTTATTGTGCTGTTGGCAACCAAGTCCTGGAAATCTGGGATTTTGTGCCTGCGTGATTCAATCAGGTTTATTAACCTGGGACCGCCGGACCGGCATGCGTGGAGACTTCTCTACTCCCAATGGCAAAGAAAATTCCAATGCTGGCTAAAAATGGGGGTCTGGGGCGTTATGGTAGATATAGGATATAAAGCGGTGGAATATTTAGAAAAATAACGATGGGAACTGGGGTCTTATAGGGGCGGAGGTAGAGAGTTGAGAGCTAATAGTTTTCGATAGCTGCCTGACTCATAGTCGTATATCACTTCCCGCTGGGCCCCTGCTGGGAGCTCTTCCCTGCTGCGCTCTCCAGAAGAATCGCTCACACATGACTCTTGCTAACAAGATCGAAAGGAGTGTGCTCAGGGATGGCGTACACCGTCTCTATGTTGAGGGGAGCGAAGCCATATAGTCTATTTTTAATACGTTTCACATGAAAAGGACACACAAGTAATCTCTGAGCGTCACAGCAAAAAAATGTTGATAAAAGGGAAAAGGTGGTGGCAGACCGTATTAAAGATGATCGAGGTGGTTTTCTTGATAGAAGCTGCAAAGTATGCCGTAACCCGAACTTGTTAAACACAAAATTAAAATTCTTATGATACTACTTGAACGAGATAGGTGAGGTGGGTGTTTTGCTTTATAATTGTGATACCCGGTCACAAAGTGATTTATCATACTTGGTCTAGAGGGTAGCTACTTGGCCAATCGGGGACCCATTGGTCGGGTGGATTTTCTTGGCGGCTGGGGTGGAACATACCTAACAGCGCAAACATTGAAAAAGTGATAAGGAAAGAATTCTAGAAGAAAGGAAATTATGATAAATGAATGTGAGCTGGATTTTGACTGGTAGAGCAGTGTTTAAATATTTAATTTTTTTCCTCCCAATATTCTGTCCATCAAACTGGAACTGAGGCTTCATAGTACGATATTTTGGACTTATAGCATTAGAGAATCTGCTCTTCACTAGCCTATTTCCCTTACTTAACTTTTACGGTTAGCTCGTCCATAAGGTTGTAAAATTCTCAAAACTTCCGAAGAAAAAGTTAGAGTTTGCTGCTCACCTTTTGGCCTCGTGACCCCTATTCGTATAACATTGGAGCACTGTTCATACTAATCATAGCGCAAGTGGTTACGCTCTCCTGTAGGGAACGCCAACCTGTTAGTGGTCTACCTGAGAGTGGGGTATCACGTTTCGAGCGTGGGTAGCCTTTTCCTCCTGACGTTTCCAAGGATAGGATAGTTGGGGTAGATGAGAGCACGAGTGCATGGGTACAGTACAGCACAAGTTATGGAAGTAATTTGTTTGACTTTCTAGGAGGGGTAAGCGGGTTCCTTAAATATGTGGAAGCTCTCTCTCGTAGATATCGTACTAGGATAGACATCTCTTTGATGCATCTCGTGGATCTCCGGGGACTGGGAAGGGGGTCGAGTGATTTCTGGTGATGCTTGATCGGTTGCCCAATGGTGTTCTGGTTTTCTTCCCGGTGCTTGATGATTTCGTTCGCAATTTTTGGCAATGGTGTGCCTAATCTAAAGGGTCTGGGAAATTATATAGGTGTTGGTGGCGAACCGTTCCTCCTGGTAGGAGCTTCTCTCTCCTGGAGTCATATTCCTCAGAACCCTAAGCACCCTTTTGAACAATGAGCTATTCGGACAAGCTCTAGTAAGCTTGAACTTTACTGATAATAGTTGGAGGGTCTGTGGCTTTTTTTTTTTGTTTCTATTTCTATTTCTGTTTTTTACAAAGCGATAGGGCGTCTGACGGCTGTTTTCATAGCTCACGACTCCCTGGACAATCATTTCTGTATTAGGGGGCCCCTATAGGATTTAGAATACGTTGCTATGGGAAACAAAAAGCAAAAAGATCTTAATTGCGATCTCGATCTTTAGTTTTTGTTATATGTTTTACTTACTCGCATACAGTATCTCGACCTTATTCTAGCGATCTCTGCTATGATACCACATATCTTAGGTTGCGAGCCTTCTTAGGTTTATTGCCTAGTAGGAATCCCATGACAGGGTTGGTCCACTATGCGTACGTGTTGAGGAAGGTTGTGTATTCAATCTTCCAAGGACCCATAGGGCGACTATTGATAACTCTCCTACTCCATATGATAGGTCGTTCAATAGTAAGTCATAAATGGGGGGGATTTGGATCCTGGGCTCCCGTCGGCTGCTTAGCCCCGAGTCTTTTACGTGAGGCTATTCTAGGATGGGGTAATTATCCCTCTAGAACATGGATATCAGTGAAGGGTGGTGCTTCTCCACCTATATAGAGGAGGGTTTGGGGAAGGCCTTGGTGTCTTCCGAATGTCTTTATTATGAGAAACTCTACCTTTCTAGAAAGGAAATAGTGGAGGCTATGACGGTGATTATGTTGTCATCTACCGGAACCTTGTTTGGGCAGAGTTCTTGGGAAGGCGCACTAGATTGATGAAGGCTAATAATGTTATTTTATATGCCTTATTCCCCTGCCGGCACAGAGTACCATTGAGTCGGAGGTGCGAGCCTGGCGGGAGCATGTGAGTCATCCGGTAGATAACCCTTCTAATATTGCACCGTATTGGAAGAATGCCATCGTTGTGAAATTGATTGTAGCCCAATAGCGTGCAGGGCGACCAGGGAAATGAAAAGAGTGCACGCAAGGGAGGAAGAGCTTGCTCGATTCCTTTGCTCTAATCTACGGTGCTACAGCACTTTTTATAAAGCCGCGGGGACAGGAGGATTTGCAAACCTATGCTATTATGACAGAAAGCGGGAAAAAATGAGTATATCCGACCATGATAATATTATTATGATATTATGATCCGGTGGCGCCTGCTGTTAATAACCTTAGTCATTACCGGCCCAAAGCTTAACTCAATGCTGAAAGCCACGACACGAACTGGTGGCTCCAATCCTGGATTGCACCACCATAACCTAACCCCACAATCGATAATCACGTGATTTCATTTCCAATTTCTCTGCCCCTCAGCGCACTTAAGTTTCATCGCCTGCAAGCATCCCTTCTGTAACCTTGCAACTACAAATAGACCACATCTTCGACGCGCATTTTCCTTCCCCACTGTCCATGAGAAATACTCCCTTGGCCATTACTGCGGTGAAAGAACTTCCATCCCCCTTAACAGAGTCGTGCTGACTAGTACTATTAATAAGCCCCCTATTTTCTTGATCGACGGTCCTCCCTCTCCACCGCGACAATCCGATGACTGACGCGGAGTCATTTTACGATAAGCTTTTGGCCTCACTGGCGATCCCTGGACTCGAACTTGGCCCGCGAAATGAATCGGAACGGAGTAATTCTGGGGCGGAGGCACCGACTACAGAGGCCCTTGAGGGACGGGGTCAGATGAACGGTTTGGGCTCTGGGAGTGGCTTAGTAGGTTTCCAGGATAGTAGTAGGAGACTGGTGGCTTCAAAATCACCAATTGAAACGCGTGATTGTGGATTAGGAGAGGAGGTGGAGTCAGTTACTACTCGCGTTGAGCAACGCCGTGATGAAGTTCTCCAGGACGCCCCCTCGCCAAGAGAGCCAGACAAACCTCACCCTCCGGCGAATTTGCCATCGCCGGAGCAGCCGAAATCGGGCTCTACGGGCGCTCTAAAGATACGGACCTCGGCTGCACTGGAGGCGGAATTGCGGCGGCGGTTGTTGGAAAGTGGATTGAGGAAACGAAAATCCGTTTCTGAGCCCGAGGTATCTGCACCATCTACAGCATTAGAGGAAAACGCCGAAAGCACCGAAAACACCGAAAACACCGAAAAACGTCGAAAACTACAAGACCCCGGAGATGGCTTACAAGCCAAGAATGCGCCTGCCAGCCCAGAGAATTGCGCTCCAGAGCCTGATCCCCCGGGCCCCGATAAGGCGGCGGAACTTCGTCGAAGATTACTATTCGAGCGCAACACATATGAAAAACAGAAATCGTCTGCACAGACGCCCAGCTCAGCCCCGCTAAAAACACCAACTGGGCCTATGAGGTCGCAATCGCCGATTAGCATCTCCTCTGATGATGACGACCAACATACTACTAAATCCTTGTCCCATCCTGTATCACTTCCCCCACGGCCCCCTCCTCGAATTGGTTTCAGGTTGAGGATCTCAGTTCCTTTTGCTGCCTCGGCAAGTGGATATCTTGTTATGCAGACGGAAGAGTTGCCTTTAAGCACTACGTTGGCCAGCATTATTGAGTTATTTGGCCCCCTGAATGACCGGGATCACTTGTATTTCCCACATTCGAGACCCAAGCCTTCTCAGAGTGTTATGAAAGCTGAGGGCGGTGATGAGGAAAGACGGGAGGAAGATTTGGGGCAAAGATTTTACTATGAGCCTGAGGATTCTGAGATAGAACCTCAAGGAGATGCTACTGGACAATCGGTCGGAACCCCAACAAAAAAGCCAAGCGAAACTAGGCCCAAATCGGCAAAGAGCAGTTTAAATGGCGGAGCACCTGAATTTGTACCAGTCGATAAGAAGGAACGACCTGACGAGCCTGGGAGTTGGGTAGTAGGACGGAAGACCTTAGAGGATGTTTGGACTGAAGGGAAGCAGGTGGTCGAATGTGTACTGATTCGGGCAGGGGAATTAGATCGTCATGAACAAGGTCAGGCCGCTGAAATGTATGAAGATGTCGAGTATCTTCAGCAGAATGGATGGGGGGGCGCGAGAGAATTTCTGCCGGCAGGGAAACAGTCTGATGGAGAATCCCATGGACAATGGGGATTTGGTGCATCTGGGTTCCCCCCTGACAACATGAATTACGGATATCCGAACCAGCAATGGGGGGGACCATATCTTGATCCGAACATGCCCAGTCCTTCGACACCTTGGTTCCCGCAGCAAAACTTCACCCAGCAATCACCAGTATTCCTTTCACCCCAGCAGCCACAGCCCGACTTTTCTCCGGAAGGCAGTAACGGCCAACAGGCCATGCACTGGATACCTGGGCATACGGATTACACTACTGCAGGTTGGATGTACGGTTTTAATGGAACCGCCGATACCTCAGTTCCACAAGAGTCACCCACCGTCGGTGAAGGGACACCAATCCCTCCAGCCCCAGAATCTCGCGGCGCACCCGGTAGCGCGAAGAAGCGCATGAGGGGCGGTCGGAGAAAAAAAGATAGAGGGAAACCCGGCCCGATTAGCAGTCCGGGAGTAGCTAGGGCCGGTGGACCATCACGCCCCGGCCACTGAACGGGTACTTGTCCTCTCCAATCCATTTCCGAACATTGAGTTTTGCCTCTACTTACGAGTTTTAGTTTCTGCCCCCTCTCCCCCCCCTTCTCTCCTTCTGTTCTTCTCTTCGCCGCCGCTTCTTTGCAAAGCTAAAAGGTACAGTATCGTCATGATCTAAGACTAATAAACGAGTCCTACTGATCGCTCTCCACCGGCTTATACCTAAATTTCTGCAATTTCTTCACCCTCCCTTCAGCATAGCATGTTTTTCCTTTATGCCCCATAGCTCATCATTTGTAACACCTGCTTCACAGCGGCTTCCATTTGTTTCTTCATACTTTGTCTCCTCTCTGGAATGTCAGAAACAACCTTGTTGGGCGCATTCTTCCTGTCCCTGCCGGACTTTCTTTCCCTTCCTTAGCTGGGCTTCGCTCCAATTATTAGCGGCATTCGCGAGGGTTTTTGTAGTGTAGACTTATTTTTATTTTTCCTTTACGATACAGATAGCCTGGCTTAGTGGGCGAGTGGGTTTGCGAATCGAGATCGTATCATACCTACTGCGTCCTAAAAATTCGTTCGATGAGTGATCTATGTACAGTACCGGTACTTGTGATGTACTTCGATGTGATACGGCATTACGAGTACCCCGCTTTACCGTTGCGTGGGGGGCCTGATACATGACCAATTAGGTTGGGAATACGGAGGGCAAAGGTTTCAGCCCTGTGACCTGGGTTCTGCTATTTCCAGAAATGGATAGGGTGCTCAAAAGGGAATTCTGCACAGTGCTTGTGTGAGAGATGGGGGTGGGAAGTGGGGTGATTGGAACTTGGAGGAGGTGGGAGATTGTGGCGGTGAGTCGGGCGAGGGGTTGCTTGGGCACCACAGGATTGGGAGATGGGCTGATGTGAGATGAATGTGAATACGTGGCGCGATTCACTTGTAGTTTTGATAGAAGTCCACCGGATTTTCCGAGAGGTATGATATCTTTTTATGATAGTCGGCAGTTTCTGCGAGGGTGGCTTGGGGTACTGTATCTGCACGAGTTTGGTGGAAGCTGTATCAACCGGCGGGATTGTTCGAGTGATGATACATGAACCCTTTTTTGAGTTTGGCGACTACGGAGTTGCTATTATCGTATATCCAGGGGGAATGTGCCCTGTCTAGCAACCTGAGTGCTGTGCAGTGGTAAATGGGAGCGAGGCGGGGGTGGGGGGTCAGGTTGGGCCCCTATTAAAGAAGGAGAGGGGAGGATGGGGCTCCCTACTTGATACAGGGATTTCCTGCCCAATCTCGTTGCTTGTTCCTGGATATATGCTATCTCTATTATGATACCACATATGCCAGTCTTTTACTTATTCACCCTCCAGTTGTAGTCTCGGGGAAAACCCTTCGACTTTGGTACAGTACCTACAGCAATCCCAAATGTTCCGCTGTGCGTCCGGTGTCCTCCGTTTCTGGTGGGCAGCCTCACCTTGGTGGCTCTGCGTCGCCCGAACGCTAATTCCGCAGCTCGTGAGCCGCGGACTGGGAGAAATAAGCCGTGGTGTTAGCACCGGCTCTGTGGGTGATTTGCAGGATGGTTTGGTGGCCCAGAGGCAGTAAGTACCGCGTCAGGCTCTGCAAGGCACGAGGGGTGTAACAGCAATGTGGGGGAGTACTCAGGGCAGTAGCATCCTGCACTTTGGAACTCCAACTACAGTCTTTCCCGTTGCCCCGGGCGACTGGAATCCTGAGTTGGCTATTCGTGGCGGCAGAACATCTGGGTGGGTGATGGGGCAGACAAAATATTCTTCGAGAAAAGAAAAAAAGAAAGAAAAATAGAGTGAGAATTGAGCAGCAATAGCTAGAATCTATCCCACACAAAGCCTAAGGAAGAGATGAGCTGAGAACCCCTAAGGTGGCCATAAATTAGTACTCAATAGACTATTTTCTGTTACTGTTACTGAGTCTTCCTCACATGCCACTTGTAAGGCTCTCATATGGGACCCAAAAGTGTAATGAATTAGAGAAATCCTAATAACGCTCCTAAAAAAAGCACAAACTCTGCTCTCTACGACGGAGGTATTTGGCGTTGACATTTCGAGTCCCCGCAGCTTGAGCAATATTACCGTAGACCTGATGGACTACTCATGATATCAACTATCATAACAATAATATTATCATAATAATTATAATATGACTTTTAACAACTGTGATGTTAGGTTTTGTGCTAGGATAGGGTGAAAATCTGGGGAGCTGAAAATATTTTCTATGCGAGCAGCGCTAGAAACCTTTTATTTTTCCATCCAATCCGAAGGTACCCGCAATCCGGGATAATGAGGCACATTTATGTGAATCTTTGACAAATCTTGCAATACCGCCCGGGATAACGAAGAATCCGGGAGAACGAAATCTGGGACAAGGGGGGTGCGGCTATAGTAACGATACCTTTCGCTTCGCAACACCGGTCCTCTGCCCATAATATCATGCCGGATCCTCTATACCTAAGGTGCACACAAAAGCCTGCTGAACCCTGGCCCACCTGGCTCGAGGGGGGTGAGCGTTTGTAAGGAGAATTGCACAACCGAACACCATTCACGCTAATCCCTGGCGGAGGGAAAGGGTGCGTGGAACTCTTGGCCCAGCGACTGAGCAGACACCCTCCTCAGTGGTCGAGAAGGCCCTCGAGTGGGCCGGGGAAAGTTCGGCAGGCTTACCCTTCATATCCGGGACGGGCCTACCGGTGGTGGGAAGAATGATCTTGGATCTGAGATGTACCATAATCACATCGGTGCAATACCTCCCATACCGCCCGTCTCACGTGGTTTGGTGGGAAGTTGTGAATAAAAGTTCCCTAACGGGACGCACGCCAAATCCATCTCCATGCCAGAGTGTAGCTTCATGGAGGGTTTGATCCGACAAACTGCCCCCAAAAAACCCTGAGAGTGGGTCCCAAAGGCTATTTGGATGCTAAAGGGACAATTTGAGAAGCCTGTGAAAAGCCACTTCAATTCAATTCAATGAACATAAACATTGTGGCTGTGGTTTGCAAAGATTGGGGGGAACATAGCTCCGAAAAGTGTAAGAGAGGAAATCTGCTGAGCCTGATTGGAATAAAAGACGAGAGGTTCTGCAATAAAGAAAAAAATATTTAAAAACTGGTTTCAAGAAACCTAAGTTACCTATTAACTTTTTTAAATGGCTGAGGAGTTCGCGGTGCCGCGGTATGGACTCAGAATTCAAATCCTATAAGACGAATCTGACGCTGAAACTGCGGAAACCTGCTGCGAAATTTGAAACTGTTCGCAATTTACATAATCTTGGTAGAGCCTTTGCGCGGCTACCGGTACGTGAGGGAAAGGAGAGAAATCAAAAGTTTCCGTTTATACCTCTGAGCCAGCCAACAGCTTTGTTTTGAGAAAACCTTTCGAGTGTGATACCATGGAAAACAGGGGGCATGATACCTTCAGAATGCCATTCTAGGCAAAAACGGACCTGGGACAAGATTCCACACCCTAACAAGAATCACATACTTTCACCTGTATCTTTATCCCTCTAACAACGCAAGGGAAATTGGAAAAAGAAAATAAGAATTACTTGAAATATGCCGGTGCTTTTTTTGAATGCAATTTTTAGGATTAATTGAGCGATTGGGCAAAGTTTTTCTTGGGATTCCTGGCACAAACTATCATACTCACGAACATGCATCTTTTGATTGAATGCAGACCGACACAAAGAAAGGTTTTTAGACTCCCTAAAGATATAGATATAATAATTATTATGACAACTGATTGCGCTCATTACTCCATTTTTTTTTTTAATTTTTTCTCGTTTTTTTGTTTGATTGAAGGGTGCGGCGGAAAGGAAGAGACCTACGTGGTGATGAGGAGACATTTCACTTTTCAGATGGGAAATTTCCCGGGCGATGGTAGCTAAAAGGCTTTGCCAAGAGCATAGCATGATTCCGTAGTCAAAAGGTTCTTCCAGCTAGGTGCGACTGTACTGTACGTCTTTGCCACACTTGTAATTGTAGGTCACCAAACTAGTAGAAACTGCTTTTATTTTTATCAATCTATTGTACTAGTCCGAATAAAGAAATCACCAAAAATTATAACATTAGATTTCTGGATAGTACAACCGACAACCAATATAAACAATACTTCCCAGTTAAACAATATCATACTCCATTCCAAGATAATCGGCAATTCGTTTTCTAAAGACCTCCTCATGGAACTCAAGCGGCACAGGCTGTAAGCCGAGATGCTTAATCAATTCTATACAACTGCCCTCTAGATGCATTATACGTTAGCACATTTCAAGAAGAAAAAATGAAGCACCTCTGGAATGGAGCACGTTACTAGAGTATTTGCGGAGCTCGAACCTGTTCTTCGGGCGGGGAATTCCATCAATCCTGGGTGGGTATCTGGTCGAATTTCTCTCAGGCTGCGAGGAATTGGATGAATGTACAGGCAACCTGTGAAGTAGTTAGAATCTATAACCTTCTAGTGATTACCGGGAAAAACATCTTACATGTCTTGCTCGTGGACGGTTTGAACTCGGCTTTCGACAACTCCAAGACGAACCTCTAGCTGTTGAATGTCATCTCGGAGGCGTTGGAAGTCGGCTCGGAAATTCTGATTATCGTTTCGTATTCCCTGTAACAACTCAATAATTCTATTCCCTTGATGGATCATAGTAGTATTGGGAATTTGGTTGACTCCGTTCGCTACCCCCTGCGGATTCTGGACACCATACATGAGGTTGGGTTGCCGGGCTGCCATTATGTTGCCGGCGTTTGGGGGTTTTTTTTTTTTTTGCTGTGAGCGTGGTCGTGAGGGAGGTAGAAGGGGAATATACATCCCTTTATATAACCCCTTGGGCGGTCGGGGACAGCTGTTTCCTGACATTACTATTATAGTGCGGCCGGATTTGGAAAAGATAAGATTAGGTTTTCGGCCCTTTATGATAGTGCTTAAATGGCTCGCCACTCTTGGTGAATTTAAATATTTCTGGTGGGTATAGGGCTTAAAATATCACCTAACAGGCTTGGCCGGGCCTACTTAAAGACGATTTTTTGACTATCGCAGACCGCCTGAGGGACAACCTGTGGAAACCGACGCAGGTAGCACTCTCAAGTGCCATAAAGTGCCATAAATATCTACGAGTCGAATGGATGTTGATAGATGAGAGCTCGGGATATATCCAATGGGGGTACCGAAAATGCCCATATTATATATCTTTCTGTCTGCTACTCGGCACAGAATTTCTCAACCTAGCAGTGAACTGAAAGACAAAGCAAACTCGAGCGAGTATGATAATATTATAGGCATGGAGCTGCGCTATGCTCAATAAAATTGTGAATGATAAACTACAGGTTACATAGGTGATGCTGGAAGGCGAACCGGCAGGAAACTAGTAACAGACACTAGTAGGATCAAGTGGTCTAGCGGGCTGCTAGACCCTGATCGAGTATAGCCTGGTGCCATCGAGTATGGTTGATTGTGATCGGCTTTGCTTCGGGGCCTCGGGGGTGGTTAGGCGTTTTCTGGTATAGGTAGCCACTGAGTGGTAATTGTTCTCCCCCCCCCCAATCCTATCATTAAACATCTCTCCTATTTACAGTTGCGAAACTTATTATCAGAATTTAATCTACTATTGTTGGTCCCATGGATGATTCATACCCCACTGTCCTCTCAAAGCATCACGTAAATATGTGACTGAACCGGAGCCATTGGCGCGAATGGGTTCGCTTGCAGTCCTATACTGTTTCTGCCACTTTCAAGGGGCTGGGGGCGATAAAATAGATATTTTATTTATAGTTCAAATCATTTACTCATCGAGATCAATTCGATAAAATTGCTTTTGAAGTGAAATGTATCGAAGAATTAATAGTGGTCTTATCGAGAATGATGATCTAGTGTTCGGGGCAGACAGTGTTTATACTGTCATAGTATACTACATCAGATTGCCATGTGTCGTAATATGGAGATATTTCGTAGGAGAGAGAATGCTTAATTTCGTCTCCCACCTTCTGTTCTTACATCCTTAGACTATATACTCTCTCAGCTCGTGTTCTCCATTGTCTTCCCATTTACACTTCAACAGTTTTCCTTTGTTGCTCATATCCCTTAAGCCTTTCCTTGTTGTGCCTTTGTCCTTCTCATAACAAAAGATTCCTCTCCAGAACAAAAGATTCCTCTCCCGCATTAGGAAGCCAAATTCCAACACCGTGACTGAGATATAGAAAGAGTGATCTATCATGATCTAATCTTAACCACACACTAATAGGCAGCTCTGCGGCCTTCGGCGCGTTCCTCGTGATACAAGGGCTGACTATCCTACCACTTACAATGTGCTCGGGACCTAAATACTTGGCCATTCCAAACGTATCCGGAAATGTGGAACCTGGTCTTGGCATCCAGTGGGGCATCAATGGGAGAAAAGTGTAGCAAGTGAATGCTGATGAAATTGCAACTTACAAGCAGACCAATCAGAAGGTGAAATAGTCAAGAAAAAGAATCACTAACTACAGCTAGGCATTAAATTTGTTACCTCCACACTGTTCCATACATTGTGCCAAAATAACAGGTAGTTTTGAGATTTCATTATTAATCTCCTCTATTATAATTTTAGTCTATTCTGCCTCTAAAACAGTCTTCATTTCACCAGGAGTAATGATTTTCTCTTTCCCTCAGTAATGACGGATTCTTGATTTTATTACGTACCATATGTGCTCAATGGAGTTAAAGTCTAGATAGTTTGCTGGCCAATTGACTTTTGGTATTTTTTGTTTTTCTTGTTTATAATTAGTGAAATCAGAGTGGTGCGCAGGAATATTGTCTTCGATTAATTGGAAATTGAGGTATGTTATTATTCTCTCCTTACATGCTGGTCAAAGAACAGGCTGGCAGAGATGAGTAAAATACACACAGGAATCAATTTCCTTTCAATTTCCTATTATCTTTGGCTTGAAAGTACATTTCTTTCTCCAGAAAGATAGTATTGTTTTAATGTAACGTTATCTATAATTATATCAACAGATAGTAATAGGTAATGATACCTTTCCTCCTTCTTGAGATATATCTCTATTGGTACAATAGTTCTTAGATCCATTAATCTATGTTATCCGAGTCACACTTAATTGAATAACATCTATTGTACTTAACAAGATCTTGTCACCTTAGAGGCTAGTGAGAAATGTGCAGGATACGTGATCACAATAAAGAGTATGAAGATGTTTTATTCATAAAGTAATAAGTAAGGAAAGTACTTAGAACAAAGTGTTGAGAGCCTATCTGTAATATTCCTTCATCATGGTTAATTAATAGCAATGGCCAATGATACTTCTCCTCGGTTCTACTATCTTATTAGGTATAACAGTTCTTAGATGCATCGATCTACATTACTATCTTTCATCAAATAATGCCTATTATATCTTCCTAAGATAACTTCATCTCACATAGACTCGTGAGAAATGTGCGGGATGTGTGAATATGATAAAGAGTATAAAGGTATTTTATTCGTAAAGTAATAAGTAAGGAAAGCTAGAATAAGGTATGGAGAGTCTATCTTCCTCTGCTGCTCTTTTTTTTTTTTTTTTTTTTATATCATGTATTCGTTGTTTACGGTACAAGAACCTGCATGGAGCGCTAGCTATGGCAAAAACAAAACTGAAAAGCATGCATCCCTCCTCTGTCTGAGGTAAAAACCCCAGGCTCCAAGCCCCTCTAGTATGGAGCCACCCGCACATCTCGCCCCGAACCAGGCCTACAAAGAAACCCAACCCAAGACAAGCAGGAAGTTACAAGGAAAAATCCCTGCAGAAATCCCGGCCCAAAGGCACAAAAGAAACAAATCCGATACCTTCCAGAAAAACCCCAAGGCAGTCCTGGCCGCTTACAAGCTAACCTTAAGTAAAAGGCCCTAAATAATCAGGGGCACACTACGACAGTGCCCCCCTACCAAAACGGTGGGAGGCGAAAGCAGAAGATGGTTCCGACTGGCCAAAGGCAGTGCAATACTGACTGGAGGAAGGGGGCCAGGGCTGAGGCCCCCACGAGGAGACGAGTGGCCAAATGGTTCCAGCTGAGGAGGGAAGCAGTAAGGTGCCAGTTTAAGGTAGGAGCAGTAGGGTACCAGCCAGATGCGAAAAAGGGAGGTAGTAGGGTACTAGCCGACCGAACCGAGGAGAGGAAGAAGGAGGGGTAGACCCAAATACCAAAACAACTATCGGAAACGTGTTTGTGTCTTGACTAGGTGGTCCCCTTGTACTCCCAATACCTAAAAGTACCAAAGCACCCACAGAGTGCAGAGAGGAGGAGAGTGGCAAATTCGACTATAGCCTGTTGAGAAGACCAACCACATATCCCAACCGTGGGACTAACCTGTACCTACCGGCAGGACAAGACCCAGACTCAGAAGAGGGATTAACCCGAACCGACAAGGGTGAAGTAGAGGGAGTCTATTATAGTTGCGTACTGCAAACTGTGTTTCCAGCCGTCTGGTGTAGGGAAAAAGGAGCTGCCCAACCGTCCTGATGCTAAGCGAGGCTACAGCAAAAGTAGGGAATGGGTGAAAAACAACATCTTGAGATGCTGGGAGGGAGGAAGGAGGATCTCAAGAGGGTAGACCTCAAGAGAGAAGGTAGGAGAAGAGTTCCACTGTGGTGGAAAGATAAGGAGGGATGGCCTGGTCTCCCCCCCTAGGGGGAGGACCAGACGCAAAAAGAGGTGAAAAGTTCTTGGTATTGAGTCGTTCCCAAAGAGGTAACAAATTTCAATCACCAGAGTTGTAGTGGAGATGGTTGGTGCTATCTTCCTCGGCTGTATTGACTTCCTTATATAGACCTCTCCTTGCAAGCCCTAACCCTGATGACTCATAACTCCAAGTCATCCAATTATAATATAAACAAATCATATGATTTGAATGAATGATTGTAACGGATAGGACAGGACGCGGATGGAAAACCAAGGCACACTGCAAAGAAGTATTAGGAGAACACTAAGGTTACACTCCCCAGGATTAAAACTGTGGTGTTGAGATGAGCTGTATATTTGTAAGAACAGGTGATGCTAGCAAAATAGCAGGTTGCATAAAGAATGTAAAGAAAGAACAGAGCACACTCCCTTATATACATTTCAAAGCTATTACCAATCCCCTACAGTTCTATTCTATTTCCATTGATTCCATCACATTCTATCTAACCTCTAATTCTATTTACTTTGTGTAACCATATACCCTTCATGTAAGTACAGGTTTATTTCACCCTACATAATCATCTTAGTCTCTCCAATGTATAAACAGGCAGGTGTCACATAACGCCATAACAATCATACACATAAAAACCTATGACTCATAATTGAGTCATGTGTGAAAATATAATAAATCATAATATAAATAAGTCAAATAACTTGAATGAGTCATATATGTAAGACCAATGACTTATAATCAAGTCATGTACAAAATATAACAAATCATAACATAAACAGGTCATATGACTCATAATCGAGTCATGTGCAAAATATAACAAATCATATCATAATAGTCGGTTCTCCTCCAATTTCGCTTTGCTCATAGTCGGCCAAAGCAAGTGCAACGCCAAAGCAAGTGCAACGCAACACAGAAAAAGGATATTTTTTTTTTAGTTTATATAAATAGATGTACATAATATAAGTTATTAACAATAATTAACCTTTTTCTGTGTTGCGTTGCACTTGCTTTGGTGTTGCACTTGCTTTGGCCGACTATGAGCAAAGTGAAATAGGAGGGGAACCGGCTATTAATCAAGTCGTATGACTCGGATGAGTCAGATGCATGAAACCTATAGCTCATAATCAAGTCATGTGCAAAACATAATATATCATAACATAAACAAATCATATGACTCAAATGAGTCGTATGTGTGAAATCTTGAGCTACCTATCACATCAGTGATACTATCTTTCTTACGTATTTTTTTTTTTTTTATATCATACATTTATTGTTTACGGTACAAGAACCTGCATGCAGTGCTAGCTATGGCAAAAACAAAACCGAAATGCACATGTCCCACCTCCGTCTGAGGCAAAAACCTAGAGCCCGAAGTCCCTCTGGTATGGAGCCCACTGCACATCTCGCCCTGAGCCAAGCCAAAAATAAACCCAACCTAAGACAAGCATGAAGCCACAAGGAAAAATCCACCTGGAAATCCCGGCCGGAAGGCACAAAAGAAACCAAACCCGATACCCACCAGAAAAGCCCTAAGGCAGTCCCAGCCGCTTACAAGCTAACCCTTAAATAACCCACCACAAATAAACAGTAGTGCACCATGACGGTACCCTACTGTCAAAACGGCAGGAGGCGAAGGTAGAAGATGGTTCCGACCGGCCAGAAGCAGTGCAATACTGGCCGGAGGAAGGGGGTAAGGGCAGAAGCCCCCCAGAGTGAGGAAGCAGTAAGGTGCTAGCTGGTGGAGCAGTAAGGTGCTAGCTTAAGATAGGGGCAGTAGGGTGCCAGCCAGGCATGGAGAGGAGGTAGTAGGGTACCAGACGACCTAACCGAGGAGAGGAGGGAGGAGGGGTAGACCCAGATGCCGAAACAACTATCGGATACGTGTTCGTATCTTAACTAGGGGGTTCCCTATGATCCTCAATACCCAACGGAGCCAGAGCACCCATAGAGGATGGAGAGGAGGGGAGTGGCGAAATCCACTGTGGCCTGTTGAGAAAACCAACCACCAACCCTGACCGTGGGACTGACCTGTACCTACCAGTGGGATAAAACCCGGACCTAGCAGAGGGACTAACCCGAACCGAACAGAGAAAAGTAGAAGGAATCCATCGTAATCATCGCGTACCGCAAACCGTATTCTCAGCCGTCTGTTGTAGGGAAAAAGGAGCTGCCTGACCGTGCTAAAGCTAAGCGAGGCTATAGCAAAAGTGGGGAAGGGGTGAAAACCAACATCTCGAGATGCCAGAGAGGAGGAAGGATGGGCTCAAGAGGGTAGACCTCAAGAGGGAAGGCAGGACAGGAGTTCTACCATAGCAGAAGGATAAAAAAGTGATGGTCTAGTCACCCCCATAAGGGGAGGACCAGACACGAAAAAGTGGTGATGATTCCTGTAGTCTTGAGATTTCAATCACCAGAGGGGTAGCGGAGACGGTTGGTGGTATCTTTCTTACCTATACTGGCCTCCTTTTATAGACCTCTCTCTGCTAACTCTAACCCTGATGACTCATAACCTTGAGTTATCTGATCGTAACATAAACAAGTTATCTGACTTGAATGAGTTATTTACATGAAACCTATAACTCATAATTGAGTCATATGTGAAAACATAACAAATTATAATATAAATAAGTCAAATGACTTGAATGAGTCATACACGCAAGACCTATAACTCATAATTGAGTCATGTGCAAAATATAATAAGTCATAATATATAACATTTCCTATAAATATATCTATAGATAGTAATGAGTAATAATACCGTATTCTTCTTTTCTTCTCTATCTCTGCTGATACAATAGTTCATAAATCAGTTGATTTACATTATCACCTTTCGTCATATAATGCCTATTGTACTTTAGAGATAACTTCTCCCTATAGGCTTGTGAGAAATATGCAAGATATGTGATTATGATAGAGAGGATAAAGAAGTTTTATTTGTAAACTAACAAGTAAGAAAAGTACTTAGAATAAAACGTGGAGAGGCTACTCGTGCCATGGTTGTGGCTGGTCGCAACAACCTCTAGCTGCTCGATCTCTCGCAACCTGGGTGTTAGGAGTACCCGATTCCGATAGCCTAGGAGTACTCTAGGTAGGGTAACTTTACCCGAGTTTGAGAATCTCAGTATCCAACACCCCCCTCCGGCCCCCTGATGGGGCCCGCGCGTCATCATACACATCAACCTTAGTTGCGTCCTGTGACTATATGGTCACAGGATTGAAGGTGTCAGAATAACACCATATATGTCGCTACCGTCCGTCCGACCAAGATCTGTTCGCAGGGTATATCAGAGGGGACCTCTGGCTAGACCTGGGAAGTAGAATGAAGTCAATCCGTCAACTACTCAGGGAGTTACTAGGCTTCAAAGATATAACATCTTGGGTATGGGCTGTAAGTAACAGGACGTTTTCACATAAGGTCGTGACATGAATGTTAGGAGGTTCGGGACAACAAACCAATGCATTCACATCCACCCTCCAACAAATAGAAAGAGTCTAAAGTTCCTGAAGACACTACCAAAGAAGCCAACCAGCTTTGAGGAGTGTTGCAACTATGATATGGGGTGTACCGCAGTTGCGGGATTTAAGACCAACACAACACGAAGGTCCACCCCCTCTACATAGGACAACCAGGAGTTGCCGACCGAAGAATTATGATACTGTTCAATAGAATGACATCTCCTCTACGAGAGGAGAGTCATCGGAACGAATTCTATCAGTTAGTTATTAAGTTATCACAACTAGAAGTCATCGACTCCGGCATACTCGCATAGGCAACTTAGTCTCAAGACTGATCCTTTTGGTGATGGTAAAGACTACTGGAGCCAACATAGTTCAACTTGAGAACTCGGCTACAGGTCTATAGACTCTGAAGATCGGATAATTACTACTGGTGACAAGTACGTCTTCCTGGCAGGAAATAGTAATTACTGAAAGATGGTGTGGTGGTTTTCAGGGTCTCCCGGTGTTCGCACCTTTAGGGAGAACTCGACGTTGCGAGTTAAAATTAAAGAGGTACATATTTTGTATGTTAGATAGATGTAGTCCGCGAACACTCAGACGTGGAATATAAATATCGAAGTGCCTCCCAAGCTTAAGACATCATCAAGCAACGGAGAAGAGACCTTAACAATATAATATTGTTTTTACGATTCTATCTTACTTTCTTGCACTCTTAGTAGTCATAAACGAAACGAGTTGCTTCTGAGCCTTCCTAGACAAATCTCCGTCTATACAAACGAATCTCGATTGGCCTAGACAACCCTAAGTCTTTACCGGTTGTCTCCGCCTAACAGTATATTGTTAGATCTCCTTGTTACCAAGGCTCTCTACCTACGAGTGAACCATGGTTCACATTACCTCCTCACTGCACGATATGGCAAGACACCAAGTGTCTAGCCTTTAATCCATAAAACCATTGCCTCCAACACTCCGGCTTGGTTAGCTCGGGTACGAGCACAAAGAGAAAAAGAGATGTCGCAGCCTCCAAAGCAAATCGGTCCAGGGGAACCGATGGATACTTCAGGGGACAATAGTCCCAGTGCCTTCAGTAATCCTACCTCTCTCGATCCAGCTCTTCGAAACCCAAGAAGAGGAGGAAGGACCTCTAGCATTGCGCCGACATCAAGAGCAACATCTCCTCATTCCAGATCTACTACATCAAGACCAAATACCCATGCCATCGATCTCGCAAGACTCGCGGCTCGCTTAGGGGTGGTTATTGGGCAGATCCGTCAAGACATTACTACCAGTATCGATACCTCCAATATTGCATTTGAAACCCTCTCTGCAGATTCTCAGGAAAATGTAAGAGGGTTAATCAAAGTCCAAAAACAATTATTGGAAGGACAAGATCTGCATGATAGCGAGATGACACTCATATTGCAGCAGTGTGTCTTGGTTGAAGCCAATATTCGGGATATCCAAACCCAGTAGGCGAAGGAGATTGCTCCTAAGTTAGCGCAGCAACATGCTCGACATGAGCGTCACGAGGGAGTAACCTCTCAATTGCAACGAGAAGCCCTAGAAAGAGATCTCACCTTAGAACGAGATTTCCAAGCTTTCAAAGACAACCAATTTCAACAAAATCAGGCAATTCGAGACCTGATATCCAACCTCGCCGAAAGACAAGAACGCGAGGCTAATAGCTACAGCGACTTCACCTGAACCATTCAGAACGACCAAGCTCGTATCATGGATACTCTTGGATTGCTGACAGAGCGGATAGCAGAGCTCTCACAAAATCAACCAACTGGTCGACAAGTAGCGTTGGAATCGGTCCCTGAAAGTTGGGCAGAAGCAAGAGAGGAAACTCAACCTCCAGAGGGGCTCTCCCGAGATAAGGGAAAACAATGAGAGGGAGAACCTCCCATCCATGCGGCACCAGGGCGTGACCAAGATGACGATGGGAGTGATGATGAAGGAGGAAGCGGAGGAAGACGTGGTGGAGGCTCATCCAGATTTAGCCGCGGATTGACACCCGAACAATGTGGAACAGCCGATGTACTGGCGGAAGTCTTTACATTAACCACTAAATGACCGGCTGATGCACCCCCATTCTTCGAAGAGAAATCTTCACAGTGCATTCGCTATTGGTTACTACAATGTGTGGACTACTTCCAAAGAAATCCTAGAACTTGGGATAGTGACCGAGAAAGGGTCATCTTTGCACTAGGAAGAACTAAAGGGGAGTTAGTCAACCCGGTAGCAATGTGGTACCGGAGGGCTATGGATGGACTCCATGGAGTGGAGCAAGATGCCGGCCTGGCAACCTGGACACGCTTCGATCACAAGTTCACAGAACGATTCGCATCAATCGAAGAAGGACGAAAGGCAGTCCGAGATATGGAAAAAGTTGAATATAAGGATAATATTCAGAACTACGTCCAAATCATGACCAACCTTAATACCAAGGCCAAAATAACTGGCCCGGCATGGCGTTTAGCAATGGAAAAAAGGTTACCAGCCAGTATACGCTTACGCCTGTCCCTCAAAACCTTCGATACCGATGCAGAATGGGAAGCAGCACTTCGGAAAGCAGGCTGAGAAGAGGAGGAGTTGAAGGAACGGGACCACCTATTACGGGATAGACCAAAGCCCGCAAAAGCTTCCTCCGATGATAGAAAACCTGACAAACTCAGGTTTAAGAAGGAGAAGCCCCAAATCAAAGGTGGTGGTCCCTCCAAGAAACGAAGACGGGAACCGGAACCCGATAAACCGGCAAAGAGACCTGGCGGAGTCAATAAACAAACGCATACCAACTTCAAAAAGGCCCATGAAGGAATTCCCCAGTCCGTCATCGACGAACGAAATAAAGACGGCATATGCACTCGTTGTGGAAAGAAAAACCACGACTACAAAACATGCTGGGGACAAATTAAGGTGTCTACTACCAGGGAAGAGCGACCCACTCTCCCTATTAGACACAGGCCTAGGACGGTAGCTACGGTACACCGTCCTCGCAGCGTTTCCGCCGCCCAAATACCTGGAGGGAATAAACTTTGGGAACTAGGCGAAGATGAGGAAATGACTTAGGTCACCCCATTTGGCACCAACGGCGACGGCGTTTGGGTAGTCGGGGTTCGTTAGGATACGAAACCGCAATCGAAATGGGGAACCCCCTGGGGCTGGGGTGAAGTTAGTGAACGGAACCAAGCACCAGCGGTATTATCGTCTGGGTAGTCTGCCCAGGTCAGCGGGAATCAAAAATAATACCTTGACTAGGCATCCTATCCATACCAGCAGGCAGGCATATTAAGTAGGCTTGTAGGGAAGAGACCTCCAGTCAGAAGGGTTGCCGAATTCATGATGATGAAATCGGCCTGAAAGATTGCGCAGGCCCACATTCTCGAACTTATCAGTCCTGAAGCTGAGACTATGTCGGAAAGAGAGGATAGTTCAAGTGCCCAGACAGGAGCAGCGAACAAGCTAGTTGGTCTCTCCAGTACGCTAGCTATTGCGCAGACCTTACCCACGAGCGTTTTCCACTCCCAGTTAGCTACTAGGGTTGGTGAGAGATGATATGGATGACCATATCACGTGTCGGGATCTTAACCCTGGAAGACATATGTGGAGTTGCAGGACACGTATCCGGGAAGTTGTACCAGCTGGACAGCGTCGGGGATATCTCTATGTTGCACACACAGCTGTTTCTGGTTGGAAGATCAAGCCAATCCTTAAGGGAAAAGGAATTGGAGAGGAACAATAGGTTTCGCAAAAACCGACCTCGTTACCACCAAGGTCCTAAGTATGAGAGAAAGGAGAGGCATCCAGCCTGAGAACTGGTCGTACACTATTAAGTGTATCGGTGAAACGCCGAGTAGGGATTTAGGATTTTCTTTATTAATAGGAAACCAGTTTGTCTGAGGAGACCTCAATGGTTGAAACTGCGCGGGCGCGGTAACAAATATCCTAGTTGTTAACAAACCTCAGACATGTCGAAACGAAAAGACGACGGTTCGACCCCTCATCCAGAGAGATGCGCGTTTGACACGCCAAAACCCACGCGATATGGCTGTCCCGAGGGATATGCTCATATCCATGTCATGAACCCAAACAGGCAAAGGATCAAAATCCGTGTTCTGTTAGACTCAGGATCCAATGTGTTCCTAATAAACAAAGACCTCATTAAGGAATTAGAAATTCTGTTCACGGAGAGACCGAATCCGGTCACTATCCAAGGCTTCGATGGAGTACCATCTCCATCGGGAGGAAAATTTTATACGCGTCCATTATGGCTTGAAATTGGACGCAACAAACACTTATCCGAAGTTGCGTGCGAAATCGCAGCAGCGGGAGACTATGGGATGATTATCCCGTTTGGGTGGTGGCATTCAGAACACCCCCTATCAAACATTGGGGATCCCGATAACTGGGAATTTAAAGACCCCAAATGCAAAACTACATGTGTGGAAGAAGAAGACGAAGGAATCGCAGACATGTTCGAATACGATGAAACGGTGGCCTGGGATGAGAATGCAATTCACATTGGAAGAATCGGAACCATCGAAGACCCGAATGAGGTCAACTTCGACTGTCTCCCCAGACACTACTGAGGATTCAAGAAGGTGTTCCTACTGCAAACTTCGGCAAAGCTACCACCAAGGAGAACATTCGATCACGAAATCAAGTTAGTTGACGGAGCGAAACCTTCTTGGGGGCCCATCTATCCCCTATCTGAGAAACAACTAAAACTCTTACGCGAACATCTTAAGGATATGATCCGACAAGGAAAGATCAAACGAAGTCAGTCGCCATTCGGTCTACCAATCCTCTTCACACCGAAGGCTGATGGCCGGCTACGCTTGGTAGTAGATTACCGGAACTTAAATAAGATTACCATCTTAAACAAGTACCCACTACCACTAATGTCGGAACTACGCGATCAAGTGGCAGGCGCAACCGTCTTCTCAAAAATTGATTTAAAAGATGGTTAAAACCTAATTCGGATAAAGGAAGGAGACGAATGGAAGACAGCTTTCCGAACATGATACGGGTACTACAAATATAACGTAATGCCTTTCGGACTAGCAAACGCTCCGGCAACATTCCAGGACATAATGAACCAAGTTCTGCGAGAACATCTTGACCAAGGCATTGTCTGCTACCTGGATGACATTCTCATCTATTCGAAAACCGAGAAAGAACATATCGAGTTGGTAAAAAAGGTTCTGCAGAAACTAGCAGACTTCCAACTCGCGATTTCAATAAAGAAATCTTTCTTTCACGTAAAAGAGGTGGAATTTTTAGGCTATATAGTAGCCGTCGATGGGGTGTCTATGAGCACCCGAAAGGTGGACTCCGTTTTGAACTGGAAGCCACCGAAGTCAGTCAAAGAAGTTCAGATATTCCAAGGATTTGCGAATTTCTACCGACGCTTCATACAAAACTTCTCAAAGGTATGTGCTCCAATCACGGAAGCATTGAAGGGCGACCCGAAAAAATTCCGGTGGGGCCCGGAACAAGAAGCAGCCTTTCAAGAACTTAAGAGAAGATTTACTTCTGCCCCTATCCTACACCATTTTTTCCCCGAACGGGAAATGGTGGTAGAAACAGACGCTAGCGACTTCGCTTTAGGTTGCGTCTTATCACAGTTTGTGGAAAAACGGCTACACCCGGTAGCGTTTCATTCCCGCAAACTGAATTCGGCAGAAAGAAATTATGAGATCCACGATAAAGAGCTATTGGCAATACTAGAAGCATTCAAGGAATGGCGCCAATACTTGGTTGGAACCGAAAAACCGGTTACTGTCTATACCGATCACCAAAACCTTCAATATTTCCTCACCTCGAAAGTCTGGAGCGGTCGCCAAATTCGCTGGGCGCAGAAACTCGCTGATTACAATTTCAAAATTGTTTACCGCCAGGGCACCAGAGGTGGAAAACCGAATACACTTAGTCGACGGCTGGAGTACTGTCCTGAGGAGGGAGCTGCACATCGCGAACAAGTGATCTTGAAGCCCGAACATTTCCAAATCAGTTCAGTTACGAGAACTAAGATGGGGGAAATTCGAATCTGCTTACTTGCAGGAAACCCTGAAGGCGATATATGTGCAGACGACATCCAAGAGAAGCCCAAATGAAATGATCCTGACTCCATTATTCGGGTCAAAAGGTTAGACACAAGAGCAAGGCTACCAACCAAAGGCTCAAGAATGGCAGCGGGCCATGATCTCTACGCTCTGCAAGAAGACATAGTCCCAGCAAGGGGACAGTTAATAGTTGGAACCGGTATCGCAGTAGGATTACCGGTTGGAACATATGGAAGAATTGCTCCCAGAAGCGGGTTAGCCGTTAAAAGCGGGATTTCAACAGGTGCCGGAGTGATTGACGCGGATTACACCGGAGAACTCAAAGTTCTACTATTCAACCACCGAGATGCGGACTGTCACATCAAAGAAGGGGATCGTATCGCCCAACTAGTGATAGAAAAGGTTAATATCGCTGATATGATGGAAATAAATAACCTGGATGAAACAGAAAGAGGAACGGCGGGATTCGGTAGCACAGATATCGCTACAAGAGCTATGACTATCCAAGAAATTGAACCAGTAGTCAGTCAGCTCCATGCGTCAAAGGATCAGAATAAACACTGGTATGACGTATCTGAAATACCCGAGGGAACCCTCATGACTAGTACTATACTAGCCCGCAAAGAATTGAAGAAATTCAATCCCGAATTTCTGGAGCAGATTCTGAAGGCCATTCCAGGCGATAAGGAATGGCTCAAGCGAAGAAAAGAGTTGGAAAAACTCCGAGACAATAACAAACCTTTCCCAAAGGATTGGACCCTAACCGATGATTTGCTGTACTATAAGCAAAGACTATTCGTACCAAACAACCAGAGCCTTTACACCACAATAGCCGAAGGATGTCACGATGCAAAGATTGCAGGACATTTCGGACAAGAAAAAACTCTCGAAATCATCATGCGAGATTTTTATTGGAAAGGCTTGGCCAATTGGGTAAACGATTATGTACGGTCATGTGACGATTGTCAACACAACAAGTCGCCACGCCATGCGAAGTATGGTCTACTTCAACCACTATCGATACCATATGCAGCCTGGGCATCTATATCCGTGGACTTCATAACGCAGTTACCACAGAGTCAAGGATGTACCCAGATAATGGTAGTAGTGGATCGATTCACCAAGATGGCTCATTTCATCAGATTAGAAGGAACGGCAACCGCAAAAGATGTCGCTACCGCCTTTACAAAGGAAATATGGAAGCTACATGGCTTACCATCAGAAATTGTCTCGGATATGGATTCCAAGTTTGCAGGAGAATTTTGGGAATCATTGTGTAAAGCGTTGGATATAAAGAGGAGGATGTCAACTGCATACCATCCACAAACTGACGGACAAACTGAACGAACCAACCAAGTGCTAGAAGGTTACTTACGAAGTTTTGTCAATTACGACCAGGACGATTGGTATCAGCTCATACCCTTAGCCGAACATGCCTATAACAACTCGGCTACCAACGTACATGGAATGACCTCATTCTACGCAAACTATGGGTTTCATCCACAAATGGAATGGATGAAAGAGCGCGAGGTGCATAATCCAGGAGCAACCCTTTATGCAAACAGGATAAAAACGATTCATGAGCAAGCGCGGCAATCACTCGAACAGACACGAGATGCTATGGCCAAATATTATGATAGACAGGCCAAGCAACAACCAGACTTCAAACCCGGCAATAAAGTAATGTTAAACGCAAAGAATCTTCGCACCCGCTGGAAGTCTAAAATGTTAAGCCCAAAACTTTATGGGCCCTTCGTGATTCTGGAGAAACGAGGAAGCCGTGCATTCAAACTCAACATATCGGATCGTTGGAATATACACCCAGTATTCCATGTATCCCTGTTAGAACCTTACAGGGAGTCGGTACGAGCAGACCGACAACAACCTCCCAGGGAACCCGAAGACATTGAAGGCGACCTACAATGGGAGATAGAAAAGATTGTAAGAAGCGAGATACGCTCTTACAGGAAAAGGGTCCATGGCCGGTATCAACAGATACGCGAGCTATGGTATTTTGTTAAATGGCAGGGTTGTTCCGAAGATGAGAACACTTGGGAACCTGCGACGGGAATGGATAATGCGAGGGAATTGGTGGAAGAATTTCATCACGATAATCCGGAAATGCCATGGCGGGCAGAGGAAGGACGATGAAGATAAGGATTTCCTGCCGTGGACAAGCAAACGCGGAAGGTTTTTTACCCTGCTTTCATCGGGTCCTTAAATGATTAATGTTTAAGGTTTATTATTTAATATTTAAAATTTAATGTTTAATATTTGTTTTTGTACCAATGGGGCGTTCGAGGCGAAGCGCTAGAGGAGGGAGTTCATGTTAGGAGTACCCAATTCCGATAGCCTAGGAGTACCCTAGGTAGGGTAACTTTACCCGAGTTCGAGAATCTCAGTATCCAACACCCCCCTCCGGCCCCCTCATGGGGCCCGCGCGTCATCATACACATCAACCTTAGTTGCGTCCTGTGACTATATGGTCACAGAATTGAAGGTGTCAGAATAATAATATATACGTCGCTGCCGTCCGTCCGACCAAACGCTGTTCGCAGAATATATAAGAGGAGACCTCTGGCTGGACCTGGGAAGTGGAACGAAATCAATCCGTCAACTACTCAGGGAGTTACTAGGCTACAAAGATATAACATCTTTGGTACGGGCCGTAAGTAACGGGACGTTTTCGCATAAGGTCGTGACATGAATGTTAGGAGGTTCCGGACAACGAACCAATGCATTTACATCCACCCTCCGACAAATAGAAGGAGTCTAAAGTTCCTGGAGACACTACCAAAGAAGCCAACCAGCTTTGAGGAGTGTTGCAACTATGATATGGGGTGTACCGCAGTTGCGGGATTTAAGACCAACATAACACGAAGGTCCACCCCCTCTACATAGGACAACCAGGAGTTGCCGACCGAAGAATTATGATACTGTTCAATAGAATGACCTCTCCTCTACAGGAGGAGAGTCATCGGAACGAATTATATCGGTTAGTTATTAAGTTATTACAACTAGAAGTCATCGACTCCGGCATACTCGCATAGGCAACTTAGTCTCAAGACTGATCCTTTTGGTGACGGTAAAGACTACTGGAGCCAACATAGTTCGACTTGAGAACTCGGCTACAGGTCAATAGACTCTGAAGATCGGATAATTACTACTGGTGACAAGTACGTCTTCCTGGCAGGACATAGTAATTACCGAAAGATGGTGTAGTGGTTTTCAGGGTCTCCCGGTGTTCGCACCTTTAGGGAGAACTCGACGTTGCGAGATAAAATTAAAGAGGTACATATTTTGTATGTTAGATAGATGTAGTCCGCGAACACTCAGACGCGGAATATAAATATCGAAGTGCCTCCCAAGCTTAAGACATCATCAAGCAACGGAGAAGTGACCTTAACAATATAATATTGTTTTTACGATTCTATCTTACTTTCTTGCACTCTTAGTAGTCATAAACGAAACGAGTTGCTTCCGAGCCTTCCTAGACAAATCTCCGTCTATACAAACGAATCTCGATTGGCCTAGACAACCCTAAGTCTTTACCGGTTGTCTCCGCCTAACACTGGGCCACTCTTCCAGTGTGCCTGACAGCTCAATGTAAATTTACGGCTCACTGTAACTTTGTGGCTCAATACAACTTTGTGGCTCAATAGAGCATTGAGCTACAAGATCACTTTGTAGCTATATTGTATATTGAGATTTGATATAACCTTACAGCATAATAAATACTATATTTTATTTTCTAATATACAGTGATTTTATCACACTTTATTTGCTTTTTAATAGAATTTACTATTTGCTTACACATTTTTTTTTTATAGGTTTCTCTGATCTGTCTTGCCTTTGCACTATCTTTTATTTCATCTAGGAAAGTCTTCCCGGCAGCTTGATCTGCCTTTTTCTTTGCATTTTGTGCTCTCTGTAATTGTTTCTCTGCTTTCTCCACGTCTGCATCCTCTCTTCGTTTGACCATTCACCTGGCATCTCCAACATACATTACTTCCCTTCTCTGTACTTGCCTTCTACTCTGTGCTCTACATCTAGCACTTCTTACTTGTTCCGCTACATTTGTATTTTCCATATGTTCTATCACTAAAGTACCCGATTGTGCTTGCACTACTAGTAATCTACCTTGTATGATACATCCGAGCTTATTCTGGAAGGTGAGTGATAGATTTCCAGCATCTTCCAGCAATTCCTCACTGACTTTTAAGACTAAGAATGGTAAGTGAAATGTGAGGAGCTGGTGAGAGAGGAGGTGTTGTAGGTTGCAGGGATGGAATAACTGACTCGCATAATTTAGAAATTACAGCATCAGGATTGTATGGAATGAGGCCAGTTGCATGAAATGTGGAGTGAATATTGGACTTTTTGAAGGTTTGCTGATATATTGAATCAATCATGTCGAGAAATTCAATTTTGTCAAAATTACCACATCTAGTCCAGGTTGCTGCCTCCACAGCTTCAGCATGATAATGCTTGTAGGGTTGAGAAATAACCACATCAAGTGGTTGGGGGAGATGGCTAGTATAGGAAGGAAGACAGAAAACAATAATCCTATGTCTATTACAGTAGTCAATGAACTGCTTGGTACAGTGTGAGCCAAAGCCATCAAGTAGTAGTAATCAATGCAATCCAGTCTGCCGTGCTGTGGAGTATTGATTAAAGTGGACAATCAACTTCATGCATAGTTCATCGTTACTATAGCCAGTCTCAGATGTACTAATAAGGTAATCGTCCGGGATTGAGGTAAGAGTATTCTAAGGCTCTTGGTGGATTACACCAGGAATAATAATCATGGGAGGAAGGACAGCTCCATCACCACTTATTGTTTCACATACTGAAACAAGTTCGCGATTTGTTGAACTACCCAAATAGGATTGACGGTTAGGGTCTCTGGTAATTATCCACTGGTCTCGTCTAACACCGATGCGGAAACCAGTTTCGTCAAAGTTGTATACATCGCCATCCTGAATCTGGTACTCCTCACAGACAGATTGATATTTCTCAAACCAGGTTCGAATATCATCTGGTTGGTGTGCGTTCTTACGGTCAGCATCGATGGTGCGCTGCTTCCGAATATAATACTGTGGATGTCGACTAAGGAATCTCTGAGCCCATTGTTCACTAACGACAGGAGCTGGTAGAGGCCCATTATGAGCATTTTGCAGAATTGCATTAGCACAACCAGAAACCATTCGAATTCTAGCACTTGTACCAATTGCATTTAAGCAGTACAAATGCTGACAAACAGCTAGCTCCTATTATTCTAAAAGTTTTCAGTTGCTGGCTTGTTGATCTTGTCTTGAGTGTAGTCCTTGCCAACGCCGACGGAGTCGAGATACTGGTACTTCATACATTCATGCAATTGCAGCAAGAATTGGAGAATCATCACCTGCTTCATGAATGGAAGCAATTGCTGTCTTAATATGTACTTCAATATTGGCAATTGGCTCTACCTGCTGACTAGAAAGGATGAAGGATGGACCTGGTAGCATAACTGCAAATGATTGTTGTAATAATTAATCAAAGTATGATTGTTCTATATTCACCCACTCTACTATCTGAATAATTACAAGTTTATTTTACTTTAATACTGGGAAAAATACAATGCTGTAATATAATATTGAGTCATAAAGTGAGCCACCATATTGTATAGAACTACTATAATATTAATACCTTGAGCCACTAAAATGACATTGAGCCACAAAGTTGTATTGAGCCACAAAGTTATGTTGAGCCATAAAGTTATGTTAAGCTATCAGACACTCTGGAAGAGTAGCCCAGGTTGCGAGAGATCGAGCAGTCAGGGGTTGTGGCGACCAGCCACAACTGTGGCACAAGTATCTTCCTCAGCCATACCAGCTTCCATTTATAGACCTCTCTTTTCCAACCCTAACCCTAATAACTTATAGCCCGGAGTCATCTGATCATATTATAAACCAATAATATGACTCATAATTGAGTCATGTGCGAAACATAACAAATCATAAGATAAACAAGTAATATGACTTAAATGAGTCATACATGCTAGACCCATAACTCATAATAGAATCATGTGCAAAATAAAACAAATCATGATATAAACTAATCATATGACTCCAATGAGTTATATGTGTGAGACCCATTACTCATAATCAAGTCATGTAGGAAACATAACAAATCATAATATGAATAAGGTACTATATGACTTATACTTGAGTCATGTTCAAAGTCTTGAGCTACCTGTCACATTTATAACATTTAACTACTTTGCTCACTACCTTTGCTACTGAATACATCTCCGCAGCTATTTATAGTTTCTTCTCCAATAGCCTTCTCCACTCTTCTGACCTGTTTTACTCTGCATTCTGTTGGTCTGTATTTAGGCTTCGTTACGGGGCCTGTGGGGCTCCGAAAAATACGGGCCTCTGGCAATATTCTCCGCTCCGCCCCGCACGACGGCCCGGGGTGGGGCCTATTTTTTGGCAATTTTCTGCCAAGCCCCCCCGCCCCGCCCATACCCCAGGCGGGGCCACATCAAATTTTGGTGCGACGGGGGGGGCACAATCAGGCCCCAGGCAGGGGCAGGGCGGGGCTGGGAGGGAAAATTATTACTCCACCCCCACGTAACGGCGGGGCCTCAGAGCCCAAAACCCGGCCCGACCCGCCTCATAACAAACACTATCTGTATTCTTCTGTACATTCTTATTTGTAATGGAATCCTATTATTATTTACCATTTTAGCTAGCTTAAAGTTAGCTCTCACCTACTGAGGACTCTTACTAGTAGTAAATATCGCCTTTACTGCTAAATTAGTACTCAATTGAGTGCATCTCCTTTGTTCGCTTATTTGTACCCTTTGCTATGTTACTACTCAGTTGGGTATTCCCTTGCGCTACTGTTACTACTAGATTAGTACCTTAGTTGTGACCACTTGTTTTACCTTATTTGGATTGTATTACTTGTGTTGTTAATTTTATCCTGTGATTTCAAGTCTACTCCTTTAGAACTTTAATTTATTTCCTTTTGCTACTATATTAGTACTGTTGAATGTTTCCCTTGTATATATTAGTATCGTTATATTTCCTAGTCACAATCTTTGTATTTAAAGAGACTTCCATCTCTTAAGGATTTAGTCTCTTAAGCCTTACAGGAATGCTCTTCTGAATATACTACAGGTTGAATGGTCACTCTATATTTCCCTCTGCTCTGCTACTATTAAAGAAGAATTTCATCATTTCATGTTTTTTTTTTAGTGCCAATACCATCATCATACTATTTTTTTATTTTTTTCTAGCCAGATAAAAGAGAGACCAAAAACAGCATCAACCTCAATCAACATGTTATTGGTGAACAGGTAGTATTCTGTAACTGTTACAGGTACTCAGTTAAAAATTTTGTTTTATGTTTTGTTTTAAGTATTGATTGGATACTTGGTTTGTTTTAAGTATTATTTGTTACTTAATTTATTTTATGTTTTGTTTTAAGTATTGTTCTGATACTTACTATTATTAAAAAGATGGAGTTCAACTGACAGTATTTCAATATACTGGGTTGAAATGGTTCCTTCTTTATTTTTCTCAGTACAACTTCAGAGTCTCCTTTAGTTTATAGCTCTCACATCTGTTCTAGAAGAGCTGGTCACCTGTCAACTATTATACACTACCTTGAAATGTGATTAGCATCTAGCAAACCCATTATATTACCTACTCATTCAACACTTGAGTACCAGCTAGCTCAGGCTCAACTGAAATTCTATTGATATAAAAGTTAGTATTATATTGAAATTATTACTACTTTAGGTATCGAGCTTCAACTTAGGTATACAAAAAAAGTAGAGAATACTACTTACAAGGTGGTTTTATTTATATTTGGGTTCAAAAATAGCCTGAGGGTTAAATTTCTCATGCTATGCACACAGATCACATGAGACCAAGGCACGATAAATTGTACCATCACCCACATATCGTAAGCTAACTTCTTGGTAAATATCCACTAGCCTCATCCCTCATGTTTTGAAGTCCCTTTTACCAGTAGTAATGTGGTAGTCTTTCATGTCTTCAGTTAGGCCCTGTTTGGATAAGACCGTTCAGTTCGGTTCCCCAATACAAATGACTGTTCCCCTTCCATTTCGAAATGGAAGGACCGAACTGGTGTTTGGCAAACTTGGAAGATGGCAACTGTTCAATTCAGAAATGGTCACACCAACCATTTCAATTCAGAGTGGCTTGGCAATTAGAAAAATAATATGGAAATAACCTCTATGACATTGTATATAGTGCTAAAATTATAAAATACTTAAATTCAACTTAACATATGAAAAAATATCTTGGGCAAAAAAGAAAACTCAGAAAACAACAAACCAACACCAGAGCTACAAATACTAATTGGAAAAAATTACAGGATGCTATCATTCAAAGAAACAGGCAGATAGCCATTGGTGCTACAGCTTACAGCCATTTTTTTCTCTCCAAACTTCCTGTTTATACCTCAATTGGTACTGGTTATTTTTACATGTAAGAGATCCTCTCTTCCTATCATGGCCGTACCCTTGGAATAATAGGAATGCCAATTACAACTCTCCTCAATCCGCGTGACTCGGTAATTGGCAGGGACTAAGCTTCCTCCTCAGATTGGTTTTGCAGTTCAAGTTCCATGATTGTTGCTGAATAGAGAAAGTTTTCCTATCGGGGTGAAGGAGAAAATTCTGTTATTGCAGTTAAGGAGAATTTTCTTATAGCAATGAACGGTTGCAATGAATGGTCAGTACATCCAAACACCATCTATCAGTACAACTGTTCCTATATAGATAGCAACCATTTGTCCTTACACAACCATTTCGAAACTGAACAGTCAACCCGCCTTCTGTTTCCGCCAAACAGGGCCTTAAGGTTTCAGGCTGGCTAGTGTTCGTTAAGGTGGTGGAGTGGGGCAGGTTTTACCCCCGGGGGCCTGTAGTTTTTTCTCCTCCCCACCCCGCCCAGCCTCTGGGCCCAACCCTACCACCCTGCGCCACCAAAAATCTGCAGGGGCCCGCTTAGGGTATTAGCGGGGGTGGGGATGGGGGTCAAAAATGAGAAAAAACCCTACCCCGCCCGGGGCTGGGGAGCGGGCTAGAGAGGAGTTTTTGGCCAGGGACCCAATTTTTTTGGGCCCCTGGAGGCCCCGCAACGAACACTAAGGCTGACTGGAATACATATTAAGATACAAATATCTTGAATATACCAATTGCAGCAATGAGAAGGGCTCTTCCAATTTCCTTCCAGCCGCAGGTTGGATCTGCTCAGCATTGTTTACTGCATGTAACCATATGTCATTTGCAGTGGAAATTGGAATGCCAGTTAATTCCTTGATTTATTGAAATGTTACTCGTTGTAGCAGGCTATGAAGAGTCATAATTACAGAACTCTAAAATGTAGTTATCTCTTTTCCTACATTCTCAATGATTAGTTTCTGAACAGTTATCATATTTCAAATTCATGGAAGGTGTGGGTAGACTTACCTTGTTTTAATACAGCATGTGTCATTGTTCTGCAGATAGGGGTTACATGGGCATTGTTATAATAATATTATGCTGGGTTGCTTGTTAAATACCGTATTATTTCGCAAATAACGAACGGGGCTGGGCTGGGCGTGTATGAGAACTATGAGATTTGAGTGGTTGATTCCCACAACCTGCATACAATACAACCACGTTGCACTTACATCGGTGTATGAAGAAATTGTATTCCAGGGGTTTTGCTCTCATGATACCGGTAGCAGCAATTTAAACAAAATCAGTTTTTAATTACTATCCTCTTGCCCAAATTTCTATACTCCAAAGATGCCTCTTTCAATACTTGAAAATACAAATTCAGAACGGACTCGTCAACCTGGAATTAAGCCTTCCTTGATCTCTCAGAAGCCCCGCGCATACCGATTAAAGCCAGTAAAAACTAAAGCTCGCAAATCTTTTACCCAAATTAAGAAGTTAGAAGTATTATCATATTGGGCGACACCCTCAATCCTTAAGACACTACCGGGACCAGTGGCAGGTACTGGCAGTAATACACCACAGGAAATGCGAGTACCATCTCTTCTTGAAGTCTCAGCATACTTTGGAGGAATTCCCCCATCATGTATATCAGTATGGCGCCGAGACGAGGAACAGATTTTGACCGGAAAGGGAAGTGATAGGAAAATCAGGTCAGATGCTGGTGGAAATAGGACACATTGGCCCGCAATGGAGGAGAAATTATATGCCCTGTTTTTGGCAAAGAGAGGAGGGGCAAATAGTTCGTCGAGGCTGGTTTCAATATACAAGCCGGAAGGTCTTTCACAAATGCTATCCACAGGATCCCGTATCATTCAACTTTTCTCATGGCTGGTTCACACGCTTTCTTGGCCGGCACCGAATATCTATCAGATTTACCACTAATTGTGCCCAAAAGATTCCCCAGGATTACCTTACACCTATCATCAATTTTATGCGATTTAACCATCGGAATATGCAACCCCGCATTGAGGAGGCACATTTCTTAACACCCGATCAGCCATCTTGTGGGCGGCTTCCTCTTGCACGTATTGCAAACATGGATCAAACACCCGCTCCATTCGAATACCTTTCCGGTCGATCATATGCATTAAAAGGATGTAAAACTGTGTGGGCAAAGGCAGAAAAGAGTGGATGGGATAAGCGGCAAGCAACTATACAACTCACAGTACTAGCCGATGGATCAATGCTCAAGCCATTAATCATCTACCGTGGAAAAGGAAATCTCCCTGAAGCAGAGTTGAGGCAATATGACTCCCGTGTTACTGTAAAGTTCAACCAAGAAGCCTACGCTAACGAGGCCATCATTTTGGAATGGATCAAAGAACAATTACTTCCTGTAATTCACCGCAAAAACATCCATATTCCGGGACCAATTTCTCCTGCGACAGGACTTTTAAGAGGAACTCCCTGCCTTAATGCACCTGGCCTTGTTGCCCTCGATGCCGCAAGCTTTCACAAAACTCCCACCGTACTTGAAACCTTAAAAAAGGCGAATATTATCCCAGCTCTAATTCCTGCAGGTTGTACAAGTTTAATCCAAGTACTTGATGTTACTGTCAATCGATCCTTTAAAGATTTCCTAAAGGAGGCATTAGACGAGGAGCTATTTCAGCTTGTTGAAATAAAAGGCAAAGATGTACTAGATTTGTTGGATGGTTCTATGGTTGAGAGTGAGGACTTGAAGATAGATGGAATTATATCCGCAATTGGTCTACGACGGGTTCTCCTCACTCGTGCTATTGGTACAGCTTGGGAGAAGTTTTCCGATTTGAAGCATAAATCAAGTATCACGAAAGCCTTTAGAAGGTAAGCAGTTCTACTACTCCAATGAACCTTATATCTGAATATTTTCTAACTTCATTTTTCTATATATTATAGTACCGGAATGTCACTGCCTATTGATGGCTCTCGAGATGATGAATTGTCTATTAAAGGTCTCAATCCTGGTGAATTAGTTATTGGAAATTGGAAGTAGGATATTCCTGTTACAGGACCTGGGGAAGAGTTGGAGGTTATCAACGTACAGACCTCACGATCAGGACTTGATATGCCAGCCATCGAGGATGACAATACAGGTGTTTTCTTTGTTGAATTAGAGGGCAGTGTACTTCAAGTTGGGAGGAAGAAGAAAGTGCTACAAGGGGGAGGAGACATGTTAGTTCCGGGCAAGGCTGGTAGTACCTTGGGAGAGCGACGTATAGTAACTTGCTCAGCCTGCCATGAACGTGGGCATACAAAACGCTCACCATTATGCCATCTAAAGGGCAAGCGGGAACCTCAAGCAATAAGGCTTTCTTAGTTCTAATACATACTATTTCTTATAAACAATTTTTTATATATTTTGAACAGGTCTGCATGTGCCAAGCACCTCTCAGATCTCATAGTTCTCATGCACGCCCAGCCCAGCCCTGTTCGTTATTTGCGAAATAATACGGTACTGTATGTGGAATTATCTTGGCAGCTTGGCGCCAAGCCATCGCCCCACATTTCCGAATACTTTTGGAATCGCCAAGTACGGAAAGGAGACAAAGCATTGACGAGGGTACGGGGAACCCTTCCAGGAGTACACATAGTCGTACCCTTAAGCTCCCGAGATATTAGCTGGTCACTCACAATTTGCTTTTACCTCCTGAGCAGAAGCTTTCTAAGTACTATACTCTTTTCGCAACATTGAAGGTAGTGCTTAACTTAAAGGTGACCTAGCCAGATAGGCCACCCCATTCCGTCAATGTCAACAACATCTTGAGAAAGTTACTAACAGGAGATCTAACGGTAGAGGTAGAACAAGGGGGTCAGGGAAAACAATGATAGCCCCATGACAGATAGGTAGGAACCACATTGTGAAAGCGAGCTTCGCGACTGCTGTTAGTTATCCTCAATTCGCTAAGCTCTCCGTAGTTGATGCCCTCCTTCGACTCGTTTGTCTTTTTCTCCGTGTATTTCACCGGAGAAGGAAGCTCCCTCAATTACTTTGCCAGTCTCCACCGGGGCACCGTTGCGGCCTGCAACTCGTGTTATTTGCGCTACTTTCCCTCCCATAGCCGCCTAGCCGCTATCCTGCTTATGTAGCTTCTTGTGCGCTTAAAAGACGCGGAATCCGGCATCGAACAGAGGGGTAACCTCGTCAGGTTAGATTCAGCATCTTGAGGGAACAGGGGGGAATAGGGCGTGCCCCAAGTCAGGCTATGGGGAAGCGACCACACCTGCTATGGTGCCACATTTGCTAAAACCAGGTTTTCGCTATAGGTTCTCCTGCCGGTCGGTACGATGTTTATTGGAATGTGGGGGGTTTCGGCACCGTTGCGACTTCTAATGATAAAAAAGATTCATTGCAGCAAATTCCATCTGCTTCTGGTTCAATACGCTCTATGTCAACCGTGCCCAAAAGCCAAATCGTATGCTATACTCCAGCGCCTAATGATAATTTCCTGGGGTCAAAATCATCAGCAGACTCTTAGCACTCTGAACTCTCGGGCTCTGATTTTTTTTATGTGGGCCCGAATCTGGCTGCTCCCCTGTGTCCCTATATCGAATATTTTTTCCGGATCAACTGAAATACACAATCGGCCCCCAATCTTCAAGACTGCCTTTGCCTCAACGAATTCGGTTTCGTCTCACTATCGCGTTGGTATTGCTGGCCTTCCGATCAGCTCAACTCGGGTATTAGCCAACTGGTGCGTTTGGTCAATCAAGCTGGGCCGCCGAGATTCGGTTTCGCACTTGAAAGATGAAAGGGGTTCATGAAAGATCATAATATATTTTATTAGCACTATAAATTCAAGTAATCGAGCACCCAACCATCAATTAAGGCACCCAATTCTCTTCCATGATACCCATCATTTTTCTTCTCGCCACTACACGCAGAACGCGCAAATCCCCCCAGCAGCCTACCGGGGATCTCTATAGTGTTGGCATAGTATCGTACATTTCTGTATGCAAACGGTTGGTGGCATACAGTAAATCGTAGCTTTAAAGCAAATCGCCGGAAAACAGTATCTCGCAATACAATGTCTGATACCCGACACTGTTTTGTTTTTTTCGCTATAGGAATTCGCGTCCCGGAAACTGCTGATACATTAAGGCCCTGTTCGGCATGTCACTTTTATAGTATAAATTTTGGCATATTAAATTTTTTATATAGGGGTGTGTTCGGTAAGTGGCATTAAACTATGATAAATTTTTATTATGTATATAAATTTTTATTGTATATATTTCATGTAGGGCTAGTTCTGAATGATGAAATATGACACATGTTTTGATAAAAAGGAGGGGGGAGGTAATATTACTTACTATTACTTCCTTGCTTATAGCTTGAGGAAATGTAAAAGATTTCATGCTAAGTGCCCTTATAGGCTGCATTGAGCTCTCCAATACCATTGAGCCAAACAGACTTCTTGAATCCATTTTCTCCACATTCACCATTCTCAACATGTCTCAGAATAGCTTCAACCAAGCATCTTTTACTATTCTTAACTCAGGCAGTATTCCTAATTTTCATACAATCTACTCTTCTAGGAACTATTATTAGCTGCCTCAGATATTAAGTCAAGAATTATAGAGCAATTTTAATGCACTAAATAACTCACTACAAGAAAAAGCTGAATTAGGGAAATAAAAAAGCCTTAAGTAGTAAGATAAAAAGATAAATAAATGGAAGTAGGATAATATACCGTAAGAACTCGAATAATTGAACCTCAAAAAAGGAGGTTAAAATAAGGTGAGGAAAAACAGAAATTGCGTAAATCCGGAAATCATTCCAAAATCAGCAGCTCCTACGGATTATCACACAATTCTATGGTCCAACATTTTCTTTCTTTGGACTAGAGTGTTGTTTGATAATCCTCAAAAGCTACTAATTTTGGAATGATTTCCGGATTTACGCAATTTCTGTTTTTCCTCACCTTATTTTAACCTCATTTTTGGTGGTTCAATTATTCGAGTTCTTATGGTATGGTATAATGCGTGGTATTGTTTAATGGAACATCTAAGAAGCAAGCTTTCGAAATTTATTATTTATTATTTTGCATTTACCCTAATGTGTAATATATGACAACTGTTTTAGGGTTCACTACAGTCATAAATCTTTGCCGAACAGCTATATACTTTTTCAATACTGAATTTTTTATTTGCATATATGCCATTTTCAACTTTTATTGTTATATATTTTTATTGGTACATGCCGAACAGGGCCTAAGTCTCCTTACAACAACCGTATTTTAAACCATAGGCTTACAGTGATTAGAGGATGGTGAGACAAAATACTAAAAATGAGGCATTGGCAGAGCATACGAGAAGGATTATATACAGGACCACACACTACCGAGGAAGGGCCAGGTTGGATGCACAGTGTTCTTATCCGGAATGCGGGGGGGTTAATTGTGTATTTTTTTCTGAACGGAGTTCGGTTTCCTTCTCTATACGCCCTTTGAAACCCCCACTTCCCCAATTACATCTTAATCGAGATACGGGGTGCTTCTTTTGCTTCTTTTGTGCCCGGCCGGCTGATGGCGTCTTGTGGATTTACGGTGGGTTACCCGTACTGTATCGTATTGTATCGTATCGTACGCTACGTGAACTCACAAGTTAGAACTCTTGACCTCTACGAGTGATATCTGATGAAGCTACGTTTTTATTATTATTTTTGATAACGAATTTATTTCCATTCTACGGGGAATATTGAAAAGCCATAAATGGGGGCCAAGACAGAGAATGAAGCATACAAATTTAGTAGCAATAAACAGCCATGGGGATAAAAATAGTAGTCGGGTTAAAAACAGAACAGAGGTTAAAAACAGAACAGAAAATGGAAAATGGAAATAGAAAATTACCAGTTTTTTTTTTTTTTTGGAGGGTTTTGCGGTTTTCTTGATTTTTTTGTTGGTTTTTTTTTTTTTTTTTTTGATAAGTTGTTTCGAGGGGCTTTGTTCCCCAAATTTTTTCGTTTATCCTGATAGGGATTACCGCAGCCTACTTATCCTCGCTCACCAATACAAGTACTGTTGAGCATTGGCGGGCCCTGCCTGGCGCTCCTCGACGTTTGCTTCGACGGGCACAGGGTTCTGCTTTGCCGAAAGACGCTTAGAACGACGGATCTGAAGGTGCCTTTTGTGCACCAAGACAGACGGAGATGGGGTGTCGACCGAGAAGGGATATGGCGAGGACTGTGGGGTTTCTGGCTCCGGGGTAGGCCAGATTGGGAGGGCCGGCAATTCAGACGATATCCCGAGATAGGCATTGACGGCATCCCTGCGAGCCTGGATGGCGGCGATCGACTGATCCTTTGTTTCCCTGCGATTCTTGACCCTGATCGACTCGCGCGTGTGGAGAATGAAGCGAGGAGGGCTTCTCCCTGGCTCGCGCGGGGAAGGCGTGAAGAGGTGTTCAGCGTTAGTGTCGTGAACATCGAATCGACCTGGGTCGGGGAAGATCGACTTTTGGAAAACGGGGGATTTAGGCGTGAGGGGGTCTGAATCGACTGGACGGCTGAGGCGGTTTGGCGGGGTGAGTGAGGCAGGCAAGCCTTCGTTGCGTTCGGGATCCGGTGCCTGAGGAGTTTGGCGAGGAGGACTGCCGGAGGCTCTGGGAGCGAGATCAACCCTCATTGGTGCTCTCATGGGTCTGGTCCGCTCAAAGAAATTGAAAGCTTTATCGCTCATGAACGCCTCCCTCCCAATGAAATGCACATTTAGAATTGGCTGGTTTTTGAACCGTTCAGGGATTTCAAGCTGTGGGATCTCTATGGGAGGAAGGAGTCGGGCACGCCCATTTGCCTGGGGGATCGTATGGCTACTAGTTCCCAACGCTTCCCGAGAACCTATCAAGGGCTCAGGAATGTCAGACACCACATGGTCCTCTCTTGTAGCATCGCCGGGCTCTTTTGTGTAGGGGGGAGGTTGGGAGTCCATGAAATAGCGGGGGGTACAGCCGCTGTGGTACTCAGACGAAGTTTGGCGAGCCTGCACGGGATTACGACCATTGAGTTCCCCCTCCACTGGTACCCCCTCCACTGGTTCCCCCTCCACTTGTTCCCCCTCCACTGGTTCCGCTTCACCATGGTACCCAACAGACACTTGGTGGTCAAGCTCCCCGCCATGGTGTAGTTCGACAAATTCAGGAGTAGCAGCGTACCCGTGGGGGGGGTAGTTAAAATCATAAGACAAACCATTCAGATTTCCATTCTCCTGAGTTTTATGATGCCAGAGCCAATCTGGGAGTTGCCAATGCAGCGCCTCCGTGTCATCCACGCCGTAGCCTTGATATAGGCAGTTGACCTCCTGGGCTTCGAGAGACTTGGAGGTCATTTGAAGGAGTGTCGATCTGGGAGGAGCGGGTCGAGGAGCAAAAACCTTTAGCATTGGACCATGGGGAGAACGGAAAACTGGCTCTTCAGGGGAACTCTCAAAAGAATTTCCCGAGTACTGGGACTGGTCCTGAGAATCGTTGTAGAGATCGGGGGTTTGGGTATCTCCAGATGTTGTGGGACCATTAGGCATCTGTTCTTCCCACGCTTGTGGGGGCTCATTAACTTGAGAATTTCTGATTAATTTAACAAGACTCTGAGCCTCTGTAGCACCGCCGCCCCTGCGGGACTTGAAGAATTCTGGAGTGCGGGTGTACTGTTCGTATCCACGCGCTGTCGACGCATCGAAGGGGCAGTCACCAGCGTTTATCTTCTCGGCCATCTGGGATTTGAGTTCCGCAACAAAAGCGGCAAGTCCCTCCGCACTCCCAGCCGACCGCACTTGAGCAGCCCCCGAAGAAGGCATGGGGCGAGCATGAGCCGGAATGCTATCCTGCTTTTGCTGCACAAGCTGAGCGGCACCAGTCCCATCCTCCCTGCACGGACCAACCCCACCGGTAGATGCATTGGGGATGCCTCCATTCTCGTTCGAATAACACTCCTCAGCACCAACTTGCTTATTCTTATTCGCAAACGCAGGGTTACGATACACAACCAACTTGCGAGGGGGGTCAGAGCAAAGGCCAGTTTTAATGGGTTCTTGGTGATATGCGTCGGGAGCGGATTCTTCGTGTGCAGTTTCGACGGGATGGTAGAGAGATCCATTAACTGCATCGAATTGCTGCTGCTGTTGAGCCCATTCAGCCTCTTCCGCGAACATTTGCCTGAGTGCCGCCGCTCTGAAATCTTCGGTTTGTATAATGCGGTAAAGCTGACCAGCGAGCTGCCTCTTTGCCTCTTGGAGTTTCATTTGCTTTTGGTGCGCGACCCAGTTGTTCAAGGAAGACCAATGTTCGGTGGGCAGGGTGCGTGGAGGATTCACAGCAAAGGCGGAGCAGAAAGAGGAATCTTGGGCGCAAGGCGGTTGGGAATCCTGATGGCGCTCAGTTCTAGCGGACAACCACGGGTTGGACCCGGGAGGGCAAGGGGGATTCATTCTCTCATAGAATGACATTGATAGTGCTTGTTGTTGATGCTAAGACGTTTGAGGATTAGAACTTCTTGGGTTTTTTTTGGGGGGGGGGCAGGGAAATGGATCGAAGGGAAATTTTTAAGATAAACGGAAACTGTCGGGGGGTTGTTTGAGGATGTTGTAGTAGGGGATAGAACTTCTAACAGAATTTTGTCAAGCTAATACTTACCTTGAGATAATTTGTTATCAAAAAGCAAGAATATGAGATGGATCAATGGTTTTGGCGATGATTGAAGATGGGGAGTAGGTGTGCTAGGAAAAGCTGAGCGGAAGTAGGTAGGGATGAAGGTTAGCGGAGGGAAAGCGGTTGGTATAAAGTATTGAGTTAAGTATAAGAAAGATGTGGAGAGCGAATTTGTGGAGGTGTAGAGAGGAGAGGAAAGGAGGAAGGAAGGAAAGGAGAGTGAAATATATTGTGGGAGAAAGAGAGGGAAAAATTCAGGGTGAATGGCCCCAGAGGTCTCACTTAAGACCTAATGCTTTCGTTTGTATTTTCATACCAAACAAACGCCCCGTAAAAAGGTCAGTCACATAGGTCACCACAAAATTGTAAACAGGATCAATGGGAGTTAAGACCACACTGAATAGGAACCCCTCTGAAAACAATGGCACATTGAAAAAAGAAGTGATTGAATAAGAAAGAGAACAGCAAAGCGTTTCATACCTCGTTCAATGGGGGTACTGTTCCCATTCAGGTTGGAAAACTAGTATTCATACTACCCCCTTCCATTTGCGGAAAGTCCTGCGGAATCAATGGCTAACACCCATCCTCCCTATTACGGAATAATCCGTACTATTTAGACGCCAAAACTATTGCTGTGGTCTTTGATTGAACTTCTATCCGGATCGGCAGATAGCAATCGTCTCAAGTTAGAAACCCCCGGAGTCCGGAGCAAACCTAGAGGCGGCTGACTCATCACTCTAGAGGTACGGACAGGAAAACGGTTAGACAGCAGGTGATGCCACAGGAGCGAAGTGATCACCATTCGAGATAGTAGTGGTCGGAGTTCATGTGTGGAAATATCCCCTATCTTGAACCCATTGGCTAACTGACCCTGCAGGAGTTCACTAGTTGATAGCCCGAGGTATGTTTTCACAACGAGCTTGAAAAACAGCGCTTATTTGCTGTTAGGGAGCGCCTCACACTTCACGGCGCCCGAGAGTTCGTCGCGCCTGGCGGCAAAACACAGGCGGTCGAGTGATGTTTCATGATGGGTGAGTGAGAGCAAGCCCCTTTAGGAAAATCTTTCTCTTGAAAGGGTGAAAACTTTGGCAGAGGCGGCGCCATGTGGAAAGGTATCGCCAAGATCCAATCCTTGGAGGCAGCTTCCCCGCAAGTCTCGCTCGTCGATCGGGTCGCGCTTGATTTGACTACCCAGATGAATTCTAGCTTAACCAAAGCATACGGTCTCCCATGCAGCGGTGTGATGCCTAATTTATCAACAATACGCTAAAAATTGGCTAACAGTAATACCCTTAACCGGAAACCGGAAGAAGATACATCTAAGGTATTTCCGTGTCTGATATGGCGGAAAGTTAACTCCGCCCACGGGAGATTAAGTGGAACACAAACTTTGCCGTTTCTTCTCGATCATTTTGATTTTATCGAGCCGATAACCCCCATTGAGGCCTTGAGCATCTCTGCTTGTCTGGGTGTGTGTGATACCCCGCTACCCGGCAAACTTTCAAATTTGGTCATATATAATACCACGAACAGTCTTAGGCTATATAGTCCAAGAACCATAATCCAGAAGACTGCCACAAGCAGTACTTTCAGCTAGGAAGTCCGCCCACCCTAAGGACGGGGCGAGGACAGACTCTGGATTGTTCTCCGCCTGGTCCTAACTATGGTTTCTCGCAGGGCCTTCGGTTGAAGGATGGGAAGACGACAGACCCTATGACAATTTGGTCTATGTCTTCGAACGTGGGGCCCCGCATGACCGCCGGGGAAACCTATCATGAAAGCTTGCTGAGGAGTCCAACCGAGGAAGTTTGGGGGCTTGTAGCAACTTGGCAGGGCCGGCAAGCCTTGCTCGCTACCACTGGTAAATATAATTGCCCGTTCGCTAATAACCTCTCCTTGGATCAATGCCGGTGGACAAACCCCCGCCATAATATTTTTTGCGCCGTGGAAAAAGGAAATAACTCTTGATTTCACATCGACTAGTACAATGGCAAGAATCCCTTAGACTGCCGAGTTAGTGGAGGGAGGGAGGGATGTGAAACAAAAATCTTGAAATTCTCAAGCACCCCATGACCATATGCATACCATAGTCCACATAACTCAATCGGTAGCACCCTGCAGTCCCCTCTCGATATTTCCTCCAATTGGTGGAAATATATATATTAATTCCCACAGCTGCCCACGGCCCTCCACAGCCCGCTTCAGTCCCCACAAATCCCCACAGATTTTGGCGGATTGACGCAGTTCTGGAGGAAATCCTGAAGTCCGTTAAGACCACCTGGGGTCCTAGGATGAGGACTAAAATCCAATTTCTCAGCTCATCAGGCCAGGGGTCCCTGCTGAAACCCATCGATCCCAAAACTAGCAGGACAGGACGGACTTGCAAATGGCAATCCCGTCTAGTCCAGCCCTCTTGGCGGCTATACGGGGGCCGCTCGGGCTCCCAGACCCTTGTAAACACTTGCAGAGAGTGGGGGTGGAGTAAGCGAGAGGTGAGAATTCAGTGTTTGCGTCGGGCCAGTGGACTATACATGGGGGGAGATAATGGAGGTATTCAACATAGGAAACACTCCCCTGTCCCCCAGCACCACGCCTCGAGCCGATCCATCAGGAACATGCGAAAAAGGGCGATACACACCAAAGTTCTTGCACTCGAGAAATCTGAGTATATGGACCACACCCCAACTCCGAGTATGAGTCCTCCAATAGCCACACCAGCTCCAGCACATATGATGCGGCGCCGACTCTAAAAATGTCATGTCGATTCACAACACCCGGACCCCAACTAAACGAATCTCCGAAGGAAGGAGATCTCACTCCGGCATACATGTCGCACGTCACAAGCAACGTTGAAGACTTGAATCGAGGATTTATGGTCCCGAACAGCGGCGAACCACGGGGGTTTCTAAAATCCCTCTCTGCAGCATTTAGGGGGTGTTTGGCTGGCCGCGATTCTGATTTTGAAAACAACAGGAGTAATAGTTAAAACCAATTTAGGAGGTGCTTGGAGCACACCTTATCTGAAATCATAAATACGAGTATGTCCAATTTGAGGGAAATCCAACTTGAGGGAAATGTATCTGATTTTGAAATCACCAAGCCGTGATTTCCAAATCAAATCGCGGTACGCCAAGCCCCCCCCAGTAAACTAGGGCTCCCCATTAGCTCTTAGGTTCTGTTTGGATACAACGGTTCCGTTCCGTTGCCCCATGCAAAGTGACCGTTTGCTTAAGCTCGGTGGTTATTTTTGCATCAGAAAAGGTCGTAAAACGGAACGGAACCGTTGTATCCAACCAGAGCCTAAAACCTTTGCTTGATTGCTGGTGGAGACATGAATAATCACTCGGGGAACTTTACCGCTTAAGGGGTGGTGGTAGCGACAGGTAGAACCCAGAACACGCAAAGAAAATTAAGGGAGTTTAAGCCATTCCCTATTTCCCAAAATTCAGCCCAGTATTGATGCAAACTTTGACCAGAGCCTCAGCGTCAGAAGCGACTCTCCACTATAGTGTAATACCTCGCCCTCCTTGGCGATTTCTTCCTGCATTATGGGGTAAAGCTCCCATGCAAGCGCACTAACAGCAATAACAGAAATAACTCTCGGTAAGGACACGGTCGGTCATTTGAGCAAATTGTGGGAAGTAGTGGAATATTCGCTTGATCTGGGATGAGGTGATCTTTGGAAAAATCACACGAATTCGCGACGTTCTTGTTGAGAAACGCAATACTCTGAGGTTTACCGCAGGAGTAGTGGAAAAAATAAAAAATTCAAAGTATATTTCAGTACAGGGGGAGACCACTGTTAGAGGAGAGAGTGATTTGAATAATGACGAAGTCAAAGGTGCGCCCGATGCTATGTTGCAGCAATTTAAGGCCGTAGGCCCGTAGGTAGCTTATGTCACTTCATAACGTCAAATCCCACCATCACCCCTCCTAAAAAAGCCCCACCACAATCTCGCCGCGGCTGTCCAAACCCTGCCAACCGAATCAGCCACCCGCACTATAAACCGCAGTGCGATACGGCCACTCACTCACTAACCCACTCACCAACACCCCAAACAAGTGCGCGAGCCCAACCCTTCGCCATAGCCCACCTCACACGCCAGTATCCAAGCCCCTCGAGTTGTGCTTCGGCACCGGCGATAGCAGCTCTACGACTCGCGATGGAGAACCTCGATCTAAGATCAGGGAGAAAAACCAGGCGTGGGGGAAGGGGAGGGGGAGACGCAGGGGGGGGGAGGAAGGGAGTTGCTAGGTTTGTGATTTGGTAGGATGTCATTAGAGGTATCTGGAGGGTGGCTGTTAGTCGGGGATTTTTGGACACTATAGGGTGGGAAGATTCCTGATAATTTTTTGAGAAAATGAACGAAGATAAAAATAAAGGCTTGGTCTGATTTTGTTTTGTTCCAATGGTCGTAGTACTGGTGGATGATGTTTGAGGAAAGGAGGACGAGATGGAAGGGAGGTGGAGGGAGCGCAAGTCTTTTACATCCTCTAATCCGGGTTACTTTCAGCCATGACCTATAGCTTTAGCTAGGATACAGGACAGGGGCGCGAAGTCACTGCATGCTCTCCCTAAGATACCACGAACCACTGGGTTCATGATGCAAGGAATTGAGCACCGCTCGATAAGCCGGGTATGCTACCTTATGTGCTGTATCATACTTTCCCGCTGAGGTCAGAGAATTTCATTACACTTTTCTCCCCGAACGGGCCCAGCGCGGTGATATATACACCTGGATAACGATATTTCGAACGATTAGGCAAGTACTCCTAGAATACAGTACAACGTTGTGCAAGTGCTACATGAGCCCCCTCACGGAGCCGGACTGCTCATGGTAACAGATATATGACTACCACTCTTAGAAAGAGAATAAACAACTGGAGCAGGAACTGCGTAATTCAATAGTACCCCCGGGGGTTGGTCGCCGACGGCAGCACATATGATCACAATTACCGACTCAACTAAAGTAACTTCGGTAGCCTAAGGCCTACAAGACTCCAGTAGCCTTCTAGGTGGTTATAATTCCACGAGATTCCCATCCGATAGTATAATACTTGATTTAACACCCACCTCGACCCGGACATACCCAATCACGATCATTACCAATCTCGTGGAAGCGGACCAAGCACATCAGCCCACGAAAAAAAAAGAGATGGAGAAAGGGTAAAGTCCCCGATTGTCACATCGCCAATGCACGTCTCTAAAAAGTACAGCGTCACCTGAAACCAGCCTACTTGGCTTGGCTATTCGTCCTAACTATCCACATATGATATGATACCACACACACTACAAATCATCGAACTAAAAGTATAAGAATGTAAGAATGACCGAAGCGTGTAGCTCTGCTGCCATCAAATTCACTACACGCCGAAACCATCTCCCGCCCACAATACCTCTTCCACGACCCGCGCAAGATTTTCTCAATGACCTTGTGCCTCGCGTAGCATTGATCAAACGTGCGATCCAACGGTGACCGACCTTCATTATCCAAGACTATAAATTCCACACCCATTGCCAGCAATACTGCTGTAGTAAGATAGCGTCCACTTCTAGCAGCCCAATGCGGTGCGGTATACTTGCTGTTTTCAGGACAATCAACTTCGGCGCCCGCATTTATGAGCATGAGTGTGCATTGACCCTTATCCACCGATGCCGCAACGAAGTGCAACGGTGTAGCCCCCCAGAGATTCCGGCGGTTGACATCTGCTCCAAGATCTAATAGCTTCTTTAAAGTCCCCGGGTAGGGCCCCTACGCCGCCCGGTGGATGAGGGATAAGCCAGAGACGTCCTCCGCATGGATGTCCTCGTTGCGGGAGACGAGTAGTTCGACTAGTTCTGGAGAGAGTCTTGATAGAATCGGTCTGTAGTGTGGGCCATTTCCACGGGGGTTCGCACCGTATTCTAGGGGCATTCGGGCGCTTCCTAGTTGATCTAGTTTGCATGTCCTATATAACGTTGTCTCTCCATAGATGTTTCCGATATTCGGGTCCGCGCACGCCTCAACCAGAAGGTTAATGATTTAATGATCTAATGATCTGTTGGCTATTGTAGGCGCAGAATAGCGCGGTTTTTCTGTCGCTGAGTTGAGAGTTTGGATCTGTGCCTAATTGCAAAAGAAGCTTTACTCTTTCGACGTCGCCCTCCTGAGCTGCCCGATGGGGATTTTCCCGGGGAAGTCTGGGGCCGAGAAATCTACCCCACAGTCTCTAAGCGTGCGCAGAAGTCGCCGCACGTTTCCCGACGAAGACCGGTTATATAGTAGGTGGTATGACGTAATAGCGTTCCAGTTCGGAACCCTACCCTGGCGACATTTGCTCCCGCTTGGAGAAGAAGGAATGATATTTGATCATGGCCGGATGATATTGCGCCTCGGAGGGCTTCTGGGTCAACCTTTCTTTCACTGTCCAAGCCCACCCTTTTTGAAAGCAAGAGCTTCACTAGCGGTACATACCCGCGAAGTGCTGCCCATTGCAATAGTGTCATTGTGTTGGAAATACGTTATCCACCCTATGAGTCATGGGTATGAGTCATGGAATTGACTCATACATGTGACGAGATATGAAAAAGGGGGTTTCCTTGGCAGAAGAACCATGTTATCACGTGATGAAATATGTCTATATAAGACCAAGTGTATTTCCCTCTGTTACCACGTACTTTGCTAGTGCAAGCGTGGAATCTTATCTTTATATCTAAACTATACTGCGTTCAACTCTCAGTGCCGCCTTAGTATCTAAGAGACAGCCTCAGAGACTGCAATATTTTCAGGTTATGAGCCCGGCTAGCAAGCCTTTCTGCTACCAAGTATCATATACCATATAGATAAAAGAAAGACCCCTAAGCGAGACGCTACTACCGTTACGTCTTCTACACTTCCATCCCTCCTATCTGACCGTATGGTCAACGAATACCTCGATATACACAATCTATTCCATTGCAGATACTGCAACACCACCCGTCCTCTTACTCCTGAATACCGGTACCTTTCCTGCTGTAAAGCAGACACATATCGCATACAAAGACAACTACATCGTCTCAGACTACTCAGACTACGAGCAGTTGCGATCCCAATACCAACGAACTCAGGAAGAAAATAAACAAGCCTACATGCCACGCACCTACCACGACGCCCTTGAATATACTATCGAAGAAACCATCATCAGAGTCAATCAAACCATCGCTCAAAAGAACCTCGAAATTATCGACTATAACGATCGCCTTCAAGCCATTCAGAAAAAGTACGGTGAACAACTGGACACACCTCTGGTACCCACCATACCAGAACTGACCCTTACCGACTTCGAACACCTACAATACGATCGCGAAAACGATAGTTACCGAGTTTACTTCGATCCAGAAACTTTGATCAAGTGTACTCGCTATCTCAAGTGGAGACCCTTCCCGATCCTCTCCGGAAACGTACCGAAACCCTGTTGCGAGTTATTTGAAATAAAAACTAGTGATTTCGCACTTCTGAAGTTACGGGAAACAAGACGTGTCGCATACTGGAAACCTCTGTCAATTGGTAATACCAAACTACGACAACTCCAGTAAACATGTCAGACTCCACATCACCTGAACAATCCTTCGGCCGGTTGTCCTTATCCTTCAACAAGTACCCTACACTACAAGGACAACAAAACTATCGGTCATGGGCAACGATGTGGAAAACAGCCTTTAGGGTCTGTGGCATATGGGATTACGTGGACGGAACAATACAACAACCAGTCACATTAGATGAAGGCTCCTCCTCTCAATCAACCGTAGTTACGGAATGGGAAACAAAGAACGAACAAGCAAAGTTCCTTCTATTCCAAGCAGTAGGCGATCACTATGAAACCGTCACCTGCTACCCTGCCGCTAGCGATGCCTGGAAAGCCCTCAAAGACAAATTTGACAAAGAAACACCCTCAACAAACCTTGTCCTACTTGAAGACATATTCAAGAAACTTCCTCCCAATAAGAACATTACCGAACACGTCACGAGTTTCGAGAATGCATCGAACCGACTCTCTCAAAGATGCTCGAACGCAAAAGGAAAGACTGACGATGACTTCCTATCAACAATGCTACCGGTCACGCAATCCGAAGCTGTCAAAGGAGCCTTCTTCATGTTGTCTATAAAGGAACAACATAAAGACCTTTGTGATATACTCGCAGCAAGAGGAGACGACCAGTACGCCGATATAAGAGAATTCTTCATCAGTCGAGCTGCAGAAAAGTCGGAAACAGAGGAAAAGGTACTGTTCGTACCGAAGAAAAAGGACAAGAAAGAATGTTCCTGGTGCAAAAGCAAAGGACACAAAGGGTTTCAAAGTCATAACGTCAGAGACTGTCGAGGCCTGAAGAGAGAAAAAGAGAGACGAAACAAGGAAAACCCGAAGGGACAAAGGACCGCCAACCTTACCGATGCCACTGTAACTGTGCTTATGACGAAAACCAAACCGAATGAGGAAAGATCGATAGACTGGTTATGCGACTCTGGAGCGTCAGATCATATATCACCAAGCATAGGTGACTTCCTCAACCTCCTACCAGACAATACAAGCATAGTAACAGCAGACGGCAGAAAACATTACGCAACAGGAACTGGAGATGTGCAGATCCCTGTGCGGTTGTTGGACGGATCCCATCATACGATTCAGCTCAGACGAGTACTGTATGTCCCGACATTTAGGTACTCCTTGGTGTCCGAATCAAGACTGGATAATGTCGGAGTTAGGATAGAAATTGAGAAAGGAAGGAGAGAATACAAGAAAGGAGGAAGAGAGATCATGATTGCAGATAAGAAAGACGGTTTGTGGTATGTTAGGATAAACAATGCAAGAGTACTTGTATCCACCTATGAAGAGAGACACCAAGCACTTGGACATCCGAGCGTGATCAAGGATTGTTATCAAGATGCAAAACCGATACTTCGCCCAAACGATTTCAGTTGCGAGATATGTAGACTACAAAAGTCAACACATCATGTTCCCTTAGGAAAAGAGATAGAAACGAAGAAGCCATTCGATAAAATCCATTCCGACTTAAGTGGACGAATCTCTACACCAACTCTGGGTAAAAACGAATACTACATGACATTCGTCGATGACTATACCAGATACTGTTGGTTGTACCTACTGAAAACAAAAGATGGAGCTGAAACAGCAATAAAGGACTTCTGGGAACTCGTCCATACCCAACATGAAGCTAAGATCAAACGCCTTCATAGTGACAATGGAACCGAATACATTAACCAAGAAGTATTCAAATTCCTGAAAGATAAAGGTGCTCTCCATACCACATCACCAGCCTACAATCCTGAATCAAACGGTGTTGCCGAAAGGATGAACCGTACCTTAACCACCATGGTACGATGCATGTTACCGACCGACAAGAAGTTTCTATGGGGGGAAGCCTATGCAACAGCAGCCTACCTATACAACAGACGTTGGCAGTCAACAATAAAAACAACACCTTTCGAGCAACTGCATGGAACGAAACCCACTATCAACCATCTACATCCTTGGTTCACGAATACAGTTGTGCACATACCTTCGGAAAAGAGAGGCAAACTTGACCCTACAGCCGAAGAAGGTCATCTAGTAGGATACACTTCCAGTCCTACAGTATATCGTATATACATACCCAAACGACGTACAGTGACAGAAGCAAGAGACGTAAAATTTGGTACAATAGAAGGAGTATCGTTCGAATATCATCTAGACCAACCAGCAATACGAAATAAAGAACACAAAACACCACCACTACCCGAAGACATTCCATTACCTGAAGAATCAGAAGAAGAAGAATCTGAAGTAGTACCCGGCACGTTTCCAGTATCACCTGAACAAACTAAACCAACAAGAAGGTCAACTCGTCAAAGAAAGCACACCGAAAAAGGAGCTGGTTACCGAAAAGACCTAGCTCAGTCAAAGCTTAAAGATCTCAACAATAAGCTAAGACAAGCGAATGAAGCCTTCAGAACCTACATGAGAGGGGAAGGTGGATCCGGCAGTGTACAACAAGTTGGTTTACAACATCAGCTACGTATCGAAGAACTTCAGGAAAAGATTCGCAGACAACAGGCAGCCATTGATAAGGAGTCTTTCGTTGGATTATCCTACCACATACCAGATCCTGAAAGCTATCGGGAAGCCATCGAATCACTTGAACGTGATGAATGGCAAGTGGCAATGGATGAGGAGATGAAAGTCTTAAACGAACACGGAGTAGGGGAAGTGGTTGACAAACCACAAGGTAGAAAAGTTCTGAGAGGACGATGGGTGTTCTAGGCAAAAGTGAAGAAAGATGGCACGTTGGAAAGGAGAAAAGCGAGATATTGCGCAAAGGGTTTCAGTCAAATCCCAGGAGTGGACTTTGAAGAAGTATACGCACCGGTAGCACGACTAGAGTCACTTCGAGTACTACTGAGCATCTCAGTTATACGCGGCTACGCTATGCGACAACTCGACATTAAAAGTGCATTTCTATATGGCGATATAGACTACGAATCCTACTTAGAAATGCCAGAAGGTTACCGAAAGCCAGGCAAGGTATGGAAACTACGAAAAGCCATTTACGGACTACGACAGTCACCTCTCCTATGGTACAAACATCTCACAAATACCCTCGAAGACATTAGTTTCAGTGAAGGGACCTTCGACCCATGCATCCTCGTTGCGAAAGACCTGTATTGCTGCATATACGTCGATGATATCTTAATAACAGGCAAACGACACTTAGTGGATAAGTGCGTCAAACAACTCAAATCCCATTTCCAATGCACAGATTCAGGAGAACCATCGCTCCTACTTGGCATGCAGTTAGAAAGAACCGAGGATGGACTTCGAATTAATCAACAAAGATACATCACGGAGAAGCTTGCAAAATACAAACTCGAAAACGCCAATGAAGCAAAAACTCCTATCGAAGCTCACTCACCACTCGTCGTAGCTACAGACACTGAGACAATGTGCGATCAGAAATTGTATCAGTCTATACTTGGTTCTCTCATGTATGCAGCTTGTGCAACAAGATCTGATATAGCACATACGGTCGCTTTCCTCAGTCAGTTCTCAGCTAGACCTACCGAAACCCATCTATCAGCAGCCAAAAGAGTACTCCGATACCTTAAAGGAACAAAGACTATGGGACTCATCTACCGATCAGACACAGAAAAGACGCCGATAGAAGTCTTTAGCGATAGCTCCTATGCATCCAACCTTACCGATAGGAAGTCCTTCTCCGGTATCATACTCCAAACCTATGGTAATACAGTACTCTGGCGCTCCAGAAAACAACGTACCGTAGCTCAGTCCACAACCGAAGCAGAATATGTGGCACTAGGATTTGCAGCAAATCAAGGAGTTTGGGTCAGCAGAGGACTCAAACAGATGGGCGTCACAACAACACCGGTTGTATACTGTGATAATACCGCTGCAGTCAGCCTAACCGAAAACCACGGTGTTTCCGATAGGACCAAACACATCGATGTGCGATACCACTACGTGAGAGAGTTACGGGCAAGAGGAGAAATAGAAATCAAACGAGTTGAGTCAGAAAAGAATCTAGCGGACATATGTACAAAGGGATTAGTTAGAGTTACGTTTGAGAAATTGCTATGTTACATCGGGATGGAAACGTAGGGGAAGTGTTGGAAATACGTTATCCACCCTATGAGTCATGGGTATGAGTCATGGAATTGACTCATACATATGACGAGATATGAAAAAGGGGGTTTCCTTGGCAGGAGAACCATGTTATCACGTGATGGAATATGTCTATATAAGACCAAGTGTATTTCCCTCTGTTATCACTTACTTTGCTAGTGCAAGCGTGGAATCTTATCTTTATATCTAAACTATACTGCGTTCAACTCTCAGTGCCGCCTTAGTATCTAAGAGACAGCCTCAGAGACTGCAATATTTTCACATTGCCTCATGGCCGGGAGGAGTCAGAGCACGCTGGTGGAGGACTGGGGTATGCAGAAAACATAGGCCCTTATTTGCTCGGAGGAGACTCGCGATGGTGCAATCATCGAGATATCCACTGATTATAAGAATAAGTTTATTTGGGAGACGGCGGGGGCGACATTGAAGGACTGTAACTTGTTGAAATGAGGTTGAGATAAACTCTGGGAGAAAGTGCCTGCCAAGCCTGTTGTTTTCCCAGTTAGAATCCTGGACAAGCCAAATGAATTGGCCACCAGAAAATTTGAGGGATGATCCACGAAGCTGGCGATGGGTCCTAATTTACATTACCGTACATCCCTTGAGATCTTATACCGCTGACCCCCAGAGACTTCTCGAGTATCGGTAAGATCGTTTCATCCTCAAGTAAGTTGTCCCTCCGATAAACCTTGGCACTGCACTAGCTCACTTACATCTAGATCATAGAAACACGCGCGGTTACTCGAGCAAGCAATGCGTCTAATGCCGTAGGGGTTTTCAAAGTTAAAAAGATGATTTCTCAGTAACGAGTAAAGCGGGAAGTTGCATTAGGTTACTTTATAGTGTTAGCCAATCATGTCCCCATGTTTGGGGTAGCATATTTGAATACACCAAGGTAACTGAAGGAAAATGTGTCAAGGCTCAGGTAGTACTCACGAACATTGTGTAAAGCCTGTTTTATCAGTAAGAAGTCAACTTCAAGAAATTTTTACCACGGAATGTAGATAATTATTTCTAGAGCCACTAAAAACATTTTAGAATTTTTCATCAATTTTTTTCAATTTTATTTGTGCTTCATGTATTGTTTCTGGATTTTGGTAGGTTGAGTAAAATGGAGAGCTGTAGCTGATACCGCCCTCCAGACCTCTGTCTCTACCAGTAAAAAAGTATTGTATGGTATGTTAAAGTAATAGTGAATTAACTGTTTTTGGGGGTGCCAAGTTCACATGAAACAACAAAGTAAGCTAAGGCCCTGTTTGGCATGTCAGAAAAACTGAGTTTTTCTCACTTATTCTCAGTTTTTTCTTCTGTATTAAACTAAAATTTTCAAGGGGCGTTTTACAGGTACAAAAATACCATGGTATTTTAAAACTTTGTTTTTTTATTCTCAGTATTTTTTTAGCCTGTATTTCATGAAAGAAAAATAGAATGGGAATAACTCTTTCTTTTTGGGTATCAAATTATACTTGTTTGAAAATTAAGTTATACAATTTCATAAGTTGGATTATAAGGTATTTTGTTTCCAATAATATACAAAATTTATCCTTACATGTATTCAATTAATAGTAAAGTAATGGATATTTATAAAAACCATAAGTTTCTCTGAATATTCAGAATTTCGATAATTTAGACTACAATTCTACTATCTACAAATACTCTTAAATATGTCTTAATAGGAAAGGGATAGTAAACAATCTCAATTCAAGATTGATAGTTCTCGCATTTTACAAATAGCAAGTTCTATTATTGAAAACATAGGAGATAGATTTGAGAAGAAACCATATTGTACTTCCAAGTTGGATGGTAAGAATTAATTTTATACTTTAATTTTTAAGTATAACCTATACTATCAATATGGTACTATTATGATAATTATGCTTTTAATGATCGTCACCTATTGAAGTAAAAAAAAAAATTTGAGCTTGCCAAACACCAATATTTTTCATAAAAACTCCATTTTAAAAAAAAACTGAGTTTTTTTATTCTGTGTCATGCCAAACAGGGCCTAAGTTTTTTCTACTTTTTTAACTTTGAAAACCCCTAGTACTCGAATAGGTACTGTAAATACTGCACCCCAATGTTGATGCCGGGTCGGCGATACAAGGGTAAATATATTTATTGAACTGCGCCCCAAATTCACAACACCGCACCCGAGACACGAGTACTGTATTCTGTACTTTACAGTACAGTACACAGTAGGATCCTGTCCCACGGAATATTCAGACTCTCTAAATGCCCAACTTGATATCGCACATACCGTACAAGTACCAATTAACTTACCAGATCTATTGTCATCCGGTCCCCCACCCGCCACCAAGACCTAGCATTACATAAGGTTAGAAGATGCTTAGCCTTATTCGAAGAGGGAGGAACCTTGATACGATTACCGGGAATGCCGGTACTGTACGTAGACAGGCTACGATATCACACCCTAGTACCTATTGAGCCGTACTGTAGCGAGTCTTTTCGGGTTCGGCGTTGTTTAGTGGGTATTTGACACCACAGGAATCACCGGTCGAAGGTGTTGCGATTGCTGCCTGTCCTCCTGCCTATGACAGGTGAAGAACGTTCCCTTAAGGACAGATGTATTTGGACTTCAAGAATGACAAAGGTGTACCAGAAAATCTACTCCCCAATAGGCACGAAAAGGCTGATGGACGAAGAGAAGAGAAAGGCAGAGATAGAAAGCAATAAAATTTGTGAACAATGGCACCCAGCCATGAGTATTCTGTGTGCTCCTCCATATCCTTCTGGTCCAGCTTTCGACAATCTCCTTCCCTTTCACCACCCCCGTACGTCTCAGAGCCCCTTTTAATAGCACCCTTCCAATAATGTCCACGAATCAGTGATGGAGAAACAACATACCAGGACTACGAAGATCCTCGTAAGTCACGATGTGTCCTCCGACAGCAGCGAACAGTGTACTATGTCGTTGGAGCTTCCTGCTCCGGTAAGGCTTGGTGTTTGGTGTTTTTTGTTTTTTATATATGTCACCCAGAGGGACAGAGCAGCCCTTTCCTGCAGCGTTTTTTTGCCGCTTTTCCAAAGTAGGGAACCTTCGACTATCGTACTTAGCACGGGGTCCAATAATTTGAGGTCCTACGGTACTGTACTAGTACGAGTGAGTACTGCTACTCAACGCCTCCAAGCGGGAGGGAGAAAAACGGCCCATAAAGGTCTCCCATAACAGCCGGCGAAGAGATAATCCCCACAATAAGAAACCCCCCTCCCCCCCAAAAAAAAAGAGAAAAATAGAAAGAAGGATTGCAATACTCACCAAGGAACCCAGGAAACCATATCCCCCAACATGACCGTAAAATTATCAAACCTAAGTCCCAACTTTATCGTTGGTTGTACAATTGGTCAACCGGCCCCGAAGCCATAGTTCCCGGCCCATTAGGCCCCAGTTCTCAATGCACAAACGGAGAACCGACAAGCCGCCATAGTACTTCAGGATGCGAACCCATGAAAAATAATTTCTTACCAAATCCTATATTTAGTATGTCTCATAAAGTTATGTGTAATTTCATTTTTCCACAATGACCATGATCTGGAAATTTGGAAAACGATTTCTCCTCCACTGGATCATCATCAACCTGTGATCCAGATTTTTGCTCCAAACTCCAGATTCTTCCAAACCCCCGCCGGGAGTCCTCCAATGGTAAAGGTTCGTGGGGTCCTACGGTAGTTGCCCCAGATGGCAAGGCGCTATTTAGGTTGCTAGCCCGCTCGTGCACAGCACTTGTAGAGTTCTCCAATTATCATATCATACTATGGTCTACTCAACACAAGCCTGAATGCCGTGCCTGTTGAGTATCTAGGATTTTAGGAAGGCTGTTCTGTAATATGACAGTGCTTGTATGATACATGTATACGCTCGTCGTAGCTCAAATAGGTATCGTGGGGCAAAAAAGATGTAGCATATGACTGATGGAGGGAATACTCTATCGCCGTCGGCGTATACCTAAAGTTACAAGCGAATAGCAAAATAGATACCGTAACAATATATTAGAAACCCAATCAACCAGTCTTAAAATGCGGATAAAGTGAATTCTGCAATGCATCAAAACCCTAAAGGGACAGGAAAGAAAGAAAAGAAGAAAAAGAGATTCCAGGGATATTTGAACCCATCACCAAATCCTCTTCGCCGCCATGCTATACCTCCTCACAGTCTCCAACCCTGGGCCTGGTGGGATCGGCCTTGAGTCTCTCTCCCGTGCTAGCTTTGCTCCCTCGGGATCGTCGGCGTAAATCCATTTCTTCTGGTCCTCGTTAACCTCAATGGTGCCGAATCCGCCTACCCGTCTAGCTCCGGTCAGGAAAGTCATTCTTTCCCGATCCTTCATACCCTTATACCTTCGTCTAGCGAAGCCCAGTAGACATATTCCCAGGACAAGTTTGAGGACAAGGAAAACGAGGAAGAAACCGATGAAGAATATTAATAACATTGCAGTTGCCACAAGGTTGTCGGGCAGGGAGGTGGGGAGAGAGGTTGGGGAATGGCCGAGAGCGCGGCGGAGGAGGACATCGATATTTGTTAAAGCCTCAGTTGTAGTGCGCGATGTGTGGGATTCGCTCAGAGAGGTTGTTGTCGAGGGCATAGGGAGTGGGACCTGTGTTGCTAGAAACATTTGGTATGTTTGGAGACTAGCACGGATGAAGAGACAAGCTAGAGGGATCACCGGTAGGCCAAGCCGCTTTGTTAGGTTTTGATCGGCGAACGCCTGCTTATCGTTAGCTTGTGGGATAGGGATTGAAAAGAGGAGGGATACACGAGAGTAGTAGTCTTTGGATAAGACGTCTAGGAATCTTTCGTATACAGCTGGACGGGTATTGTTGAATTTGGTGATGTATGCATGCTTCAACCAGTCGACAAACATTTCGCTTCCAAGAACTAGAAGGAATGGCCCCATCACCTGACCGGTCCATTTGGGGAACAAGGTAAAGCTCTTGGGCATTACACCTGCTCCATTGGCGCTGGAGGTGTCTGGTCCGGCTAATGACCACACGCCTGTTTCGACGAGATTCCGTGACGCGATTATAATCAGCATCAGCCATAACTGAAACCGCTCGACAATGTCGGCACAGGTCAGTTGAAAGAGATTTTCTTTCTCAAATTTCTTGAAGACAGTGGATTTGATCTCGACGAACTGAACCGAGAGGAGAAGTGTAACGAGAGCGTTGGAATATGAGTTGACAGCGACATTGAGGGTGATAACTTGATAGAATAGGGCAGTCGAGTGAGCCGCTGTGGTTGTCTATTAGCTTACAGATCCGATATTGGGTGTGGGATACAAAAGGTATTACTATTATAGGCCAAGGCTAACAGGAAGAACCCGAAGGGCCTCAATATCTTACTGCGCCCGTCTGACCCCCGTTCAAGCGTTTCCCTAGAGAAGAGGCATTCAAAAATGTCTTGTCCTAACGCGGAACATAACTTGTCGCTAATCTATCGGTTTCTATGGAATTAGCGAATATTTGAATTAGAGTCAGGGAGGACCCAAACCTCTAACATGTTATATATGACATATAACTTGACACCGTTCTGACCCCTGATCGAATGATACATTCGACTAGCATCGAACCTCATCAATATCCAACATGTACAAAAAACTACTAATCCTCTTAATATATCTGCCTTGTGGCTAGGCAAAAGGTCCGAAACTCTCGCTGCCTTCCTTCTAGTACTGAGAGAGTTTTTATCTCCTTTGGGTTTTTCCCATTTGTTCACATCCGCTTTATTTATGTTGCTGCTACTCCTGCGTCTAGGTTTGTGATCTTTCACACCTCTTCTACTACGCGTGCAATATCCCATTAAGCCTCCCCACCAAAACGCACAGAGTAAGCCTAGAGCTCGCATGAATCGTAGCGGTAATATTGTAAACATGTATAACCAACTGTCTAAACAAGCGAGAGCCCCAAACCATAGTGCGCCCTCAAGTTTTGGTGGAAGAAGAAGAACATTCATTATCCGCTCAATTGCAATCTCTGCAGTATCATCTGGATGGTGCTGTGGTGGGCCGTAGGTTTGTGTCTGGTGATGTGGTACCGCTTGTGGCGAGGGTGGAAAATCCATAGATGGGGAAGGGCTTGAGGATGTTGGTGAGGAGAGAGCCAGAGATAGATATGATTGTAAAGGTAGGGGTGGGAACGATGCTGGTGTGGGCGTAGCAGATTTCAAGAGGTGTGTGGTAGTAGGGGAGTGAGACTGTGTTGAGGAGACTGGCCCATTCTCTCGACCTGCATGCGCTGAATTGCTTGCCTGATTTGCTGATGTTGGGTCATTAGAACCATCGGGGCCGAAATGCGGTGCCGGGGAAAATGTATCGGAGGTCTTTTGGGGAGAAATTGTAACTCCTGGCTTCTCAGCGGTTCGTCCTCGTAGCTGCTGGAATGGCCGGCTATTGGAATTTTGAGTATTAAGTTGCAACGCACGCGGGGACGACCTTGACCGTTTCATTCCTGGAGGAGCTGAAAGTGTGCGCTCCTGGGGTGTGAGTTGGGGGCGTGCGGCGGATGAGGTCTTAAAGGCCACCGGTGAGGTATTGAATGGATTTGTTGTCGACCTATGGCGCGACCTGATTGTTCCCGGCAGTTCAGGCGATGTAGGTAAACGGGTGAATACAGGAGAAGCTGGGCGAAGTAAAACTGGCGCTCCCGGGTTGTCACTCACAAGCTCCCCTAGCCGGGTAGGCGAGAGCTTAAGAACCTTGTCAACTTCAGCAACAGGTGCTCCAGCAACCCGGAGTTTATCGTCGCTTTTTATTAGTTCCGGAGTAGGGAGTTGCTGCGGTTCGTCCGGAACCCAAGTATCTTCAGACGAAGCTGTTGACGATAACCGTTGAAGCGGAGCTATCGGGCCGATCGACCCTAAACAACCATCCCGGTTTCCATTAGCACTCCCCACTGACCCGCCCTGTCTCATGTCACCTTCCTCCGCTCTGTGGCACCCGTTCAAGTTTTCCCGAGGTTCACTGGAGGCGCCGTTCTTCAAAGGTTTAGCCCTCAGAGCGTCATCGGGAGGCTGGGATTCCTGGACGGAGTGGAGGTGAGGTGTCGCGGCAACTGCGAGAGTCGAATGAAGGTCTTCGCGGTGCTGAACTTCTGGGGCGGAATCAGAGGTCATTCTGGGAATCGAAGCGTTGGCCCTTGACCTACTATCCCGGGCTTGGTCTTGCCGCTCGACCTGATGCTCTTGAAGATTCGTGGTCTTTCTCGAGACTTGTGCCAAGATTGCCCAACTTTGTCCGGGTAACTCTATTTCTTTCCTCTACTTGTGTATCGTACTAATTTACCGCCACCGCTATCTTATCGGAGCCGCAGGAATCATGGGTACCCATGGTTGGGGACGTCGGGGTAAACGGTGACGGTTAATGACCCCGATCGCTAGGACACGATTTTGGGGTAAGTGGGGAAATTCTCTCGTTCTCATTTAATTCTCTCTCCTCGTACGCTATCGCTCAATTCAACTAACTAAACGGCAAAACCAGGAGCACATACGTATCGAAACAAAAGTATCTTCCTATCTTTCTACTGGTCGCCACACATATCCGCTCTCGTCCGCGCACGTCTCCCTTTCCCCTGTGTACTCCCATGCCTACTAATAAAAAACAGATCGCTGTAGCTAGTATAATATAATAAGGTTAACCATGCTAACAAAAGAAAGATAAGTTAGGCTTCATAAAGACCCCCACTGTTCACAGACTCCGCTCCATTCCTTTAACCCCCGTACCGCTTCCGACGGCGCATTATTTTCTTCCGACGGCTCCATCATTTCCTCCTGTGGATGCGTTAATCCAAAGCGCATCTTGAAACATTTATCCGAATAAATGAAACAACATCCTAAGCATCCGAGCATGCCGAGCAGCATCTACGGTTTCCAGAACGGTTCCCCTTGGCTTAAGTGGAAGCGCGCAAAGATGTCGTGAGCTATTGCGGGGCAGAAAGTCGTCGAGCGTTCCCAGAGGTGTCATGGATCATTACGAAGCAGACGGTAGTGGAATGTTCTGTGTCCAAGGACTGCCCCTACTTTGCAGAACCACCAAGGTTGAGCACCGGGCACAAATCCAGCATGACAGTGAACCAGAGAAATAAGATGCCGGCGCGCAAGCCACAGTCAAGGCCCCTCTACTTACGATTGACTTTGATTCTCACTTTTCAATACTTCCTACCCTTCTATTCCTTCCTCGAAATCATAATCCGCTTCGTGTGACCTCTTTTTTTCTCTACTTGGTCGCGATAATTGGACGGCAACACAGTCTTCACCGGGAGCGTGGCAAAACTAGGCGGATTGAGGTGTTCACTTTTTTCCCATGCAGTGCTTCTGTTCGCCACCCGCTTAGTTTCGTCATGCCCCTACTGGTAGTACAAACCCTTTCATATCATTCTCAAAAACCACTACCAGTATGATATAAGCTGCTTTCTCGGCGTCCCACAGACACCCCCGCGTATACTGCCACCTGCTTCAAGCACGAGTACCATGGACTATGGAATAGCACGACGCGATCTGAGGTCAACATCACCAAAAATAGTCGCAAAGCTATCGCCCTCTCCCAACTTTATCACCACTATGATACCTTCGCGGCCCTATAAGACCGCGAGACGCCCACCAAGACAAGGTTGTCAAGGAGACAAAGAAGCATATCAGCAAGAAGCCTACACAAATCGGGGTGAGCTGGGACGTTGGCTTCGCCAAAGCTACAACAGAGCTCGAGAGTGAGGAGGTCATTACCGACGACGGAGAGTTAATAGATGCCGTCACATAAGTGCGCCTACACTGGCATGCCCTGGATACGGAGGCTGGCGTCGAAGTTGTTCATGCTGTAGAGAACTCTCTTGCGCGCTTGGCCTGGGTGACCCGGCCAAGGGCGCCGCTAACGAAGCAGGGGGTGATGAGGATGTTGTTAAAGAGTGGATAAAATTCTCTTTACTTTGAAAATGGCGGGACTATTGTATCGTTTTGGGCATGAAAGGCCCCGACGGGTTTGGAAGGGCGGTAATCTGCCTTTTTTGGCTTAGCTACGTTCACTATCCGCTCTACTGCTCTACTCTATAGTACCTTTTTTGAGTTCATTTCGGTCCTTGGTTTAGATACCCTCATGGGGAATTGCCGCGGTGACATGTAAGATCCATTTAACCAGTTTGTTGCGAAACCGGTGGTGGAGAATGTTTGTTCCCAATGACCTAAGCGTTATACCATATCCCACAAACCTCCATCCTGATCACGGCCTGGTTAGTATAGTAAGTACCAGCAAGAGGCCCCCGGGACCTCGAGGGGGGAAGTAAAGGATAAAAATCTTACTAATCACCCCTGGTGTTCACTTATAATTCATGTTTTTTTCCGCCCTATTATCTGCCCTCCCTCCACTGAGAGATACTGTTGGACGGATATCCTTTTTGGCTGCTCCGTATGAGTATGACCGAGGATATGCCGGTCTATGGTATCCCCACATGATAGGGGCACTGCCTTCAAAAAGGAGTTGTCGCAAGTGTTGCCGCAAGTGATGCTTGATGTTGTTTGATGTGTAGGACTAATTGTTGGTCAAACGTATAGAGATACACTCGAGAGGCTGTATGTGTGGAGAGAGGGTTAGGGTTTGCTTGTAAGAATACGAAGACACCGGGGTCTGCGTATTCGGGTCAGGGTTGTGGAGTGTTTCAACGGAAGCGGATAAGTGGTGAACTTACCCTCGGTCAAATCCCTTCATCCTCGGCCAGAACAGCAAAATGGGAGGCGGTGAAGTTGAACGTGGTGAAGGACACGGCATACGCTGAAAATATGCGGGAAAGGATCTGGATGATCCAGAGAAGGATAAAAGGCAGCCTGTTTTCCTTTATTAGCCGTTTTCGTTAAATCATCCAATTTGCCTCTCTCCTCCGTTACCTGTGTTTGGGTCGATCAGCCTTTGGATTTTTTTTTCGTTTCCTATATTTTTCCTTTGCGAGAATCTTTCTCTAGCTAGGATATTCTAATATGATCTCTATATTGCACAATTGTCTGGTGTACGATCCGACTACTCGTAAGTGTCTAGATCGCTCTCCGTAAACCTTGTTGTTGAAAAGATACCGCAGTCTTTCAACCCAGAGCCCCCCTAGTGGCCTTCGGTTGTGTGACATCAACAATAACTAGTTAAGGTGGAACGTACTCGAGTATGTGAGTATATACTCGTAATTAAGGGGCGAGAAGGCAAGAGTAAAGATGGAAAAGCTTGATATGGTACGCTACTTCTTTACTGCCTCCGGCTAGCCCACCGATACCATACTAGTAGAGGGTGAGAAGCCAGAAGTGAACACGAAACTGCTTGACTGCCTAGAACATCCCTTCGTTCACCTGATATTTCTAAATCGCTTTCTGGCATCAAGCCTAATAATACCCTCCCACCGACTAACGGTTACACACTAACCCCCCCCCAAGACCACCACTACCATCCTCCCATGCCTTTCCAACACCGTTACCACGGCACGAAGCTAGGGCCTAAAAACCTACTGGTTTTGGTCATAGGAATCATATATTTAAATTAACGCCCCGATACGGAGAAATATTTTGCCGTATGTTTCTCTACTTTGCTTACGGGTGCTACTGGCCTGTCCACCTACCCACTCACTAGCCCAGAAAGAAAAGCCTAAACCCATCCGCCTCGTTAATGCGAGTACTCGAGTAGAGTGAGTTATCTTGGCTAAACACTGACATTTTCTTGCTTGCTTTCCTCACTTGCCTTCGCCTGGAATCATATTGCTAAGGCTCCTAGTAGCTTTTGTAGCCCACCCCTCTTCTTTTCCTCTCCTACCGGCATTTGATTCGATTGATCCTCATTATCGTGTGCCCTCAGAGTAATGCTCTGCTCGAACCTTGTAACCATAGTTACAGTACCTCACTCTTAAGATTCGGATACTATCTCACCGGGGGGTTCAATATAATTTATTTATCCTTGTATCGGGGGGGTTTTACTTCTCCCAGCATCTATGTACTATAATTACCGGTATTAAGAATACTCAGAGACTGTTGGATCTTCTATGGTTAGAATCTCAATACAGTGAGAATCTGACACCAGGCTGTTGTGCACGCCTCCGAATTGCTAATTCAGGCCTGCCGTGGTTCACCTCGTGGTTCACCTGACAGTTTGACCGCACAAGCTCCTATGCAAGCAATGTTCTGGGGTGGCCTGCAAACATGCAGTCCGGGAAAGCCAGATCTAAGTTAGGCCGACTCTCTGGATGGCCGGTGATGCCCGCAGTTTTTCGGTACATGCGATGTGGTGGCCAATATTGTGTCAATGGGTACCCGAGATATCTTCAGATGCGCGCCGATATCTCTATACGCCCGTAGATACCTTCTTCAGTGGCTCGCAGTTGTCTTCGAATGTCCAGATATTTTCTGCTGGTTCAGGCCCGGGACACACGAAGAAATCGAAAACATTGTGATAGGTTAAGGGCATCGATAGTGGTGTGGATACTATAGTTTCCTGTCACTCAATATATTACTAAATCTAGATAAATTACTTACGCATTCGCAAGTAATGTTTGATTATCAAAGTACTCGATATCCTGACTATTCCCTATCGCACGCAGCCTCTTCTCTTTTAATCCCGATCACCGGGCCGGATACAACTATCTAACCGAGAATATGATACCACTGATACTCGTACCGGTAATACTGTAAGTGCGCGGTCAGGATCTGCGCCAAGTCCTGTGCCCAGCCGGCTTTTGACCTCCACGACCCTAAGCAATAATAGTGGGGTTAATGCTTGTATAGTATGTCACCCTAGTATCCCATAGGCTGTCGGGAGATTCGGTCTGTTTTAAAGTCTACTCTATCATACAATAGAACACCAGCTCACCCGGGTAATCAGGAGTAAATATACCCGGAATTGCTCGTTTCCATCATGGCTATGTTGGGTAGTACGGGATTTGCGAATCCTAAGCACTTCACCTCTTACAATCAACAAGATTTTCCTATTACGACTACCGAAATAGGCTAACGTTATAGATTTTAAAACCAACCGGAATGTGGATAGTAATGCACTCGAGTACTGTAGGTTTAGTTACTCGTATGCGTATGAGTAGAGGCTGTTGATGCATACGCTAGCGTTTTGTTCGATTCGTGTCAAGATATGCACACTAGTTCTCTAGAGAGAATCGGAGAATCATGCTCAATAACTCGGATACCTGCATATATGGGCTGTCCTGCTCGACAACAACCTTTTTTTTCCTTATGTAGCCCCTTGGCCTTAAGATAGAATTAATTTATTTAGGAGTTTTGCCTATTGCACTACGTTTTTCCACCGTGATTAGAGTTTTTTTGCATTCAAGGGTAGCTTTCTACTTTTATCATCATTACTTTCTCTTTATTTTTTCTATGGGCTGTTTCACAAGATGATAGCATTCATATTTTGTTGTGCTTTTTTTGCATGTAGTATCATAGTTCTTTTAGATTTAAGTTTACTATCATAATATTATATACAGAACAAAATAATATTATGATACCAATATTCAATTTTGAAAAATTGAGGTATGATATTATCATACTGTCATACTTTGTCTCATAATCCCTCTGCTTTTAGATAGCTAGCTAACTCTACGGGAGGCCGCACGAGCCGCTAACAAACTTTTCTTGGCGAGTTATCACTACAGGTAAATTTGAATGAATAATGTCGATGGCCCATTAGCTTGAACTACCGCTCCCATGGTAGGGGGAGGGCTCGAATCTTCAGACTAATCTCAAAGGTTCCATGGGCGGGCCGGGTAGCCCAGTCCAAGACAAGAAATCTTGGACCTAACTTAGCCCATTTCAGGCCCGGCCTAACCAAGGGCCCAGGTCTTCTCAAGAAATCTTGGCCCATTGGAAGTCTTGCGGCGGATTGTGGGAAACCCAAGGCCGAGCCTGGCCTGGGTTTGCCGTAGGCCGAAGTTTCAAACAATAGCTTGGATTTCGTTACTGGGAAAGGGTTTGTTGCCTGGGCATCTGGCAGCTCTGACTTTGGTTGGGCCAGGATTCGACCTGGCAGTTTCCCGCGCACCCCGAGGTTTTTTCGAGAGCTAATAATTTCAACAAAACTGACCTAGGTGTTCAAATCCATGGCCAGACTGCCGACCCTTGGTCAGAACTTGCCACTTGGGATCACTGCGCCCATCCCACGGCAAGTGGCGGAAATAGTATCGGACTCTGTAAGCGAACGCAGTAGCACCAATGACTTCTTCGGCTTAGTCACAGATCTCACAGATACCTGATCAGATAGTGGGGTATGAATCATCCATGAGTCCCATCTAGTAGATGAAATACTAACAGATGGAAGGGTTGCCCAATGATAGGACCACCAGTGGAGAAGAGCAATTGCCATTCAATTGGCACCCGCTCAAGAAACGTTTGATCATTCTCGAGACTATCAAGCAAATCCAATCATAATTGACTATACTCGACTATACTCGATCACAATCTAGTAGTTTCCATGATAGATTACTCGATCAGGGTCCACCAATCTGCTCGATCATTCAATCACTGGTCCTCTCGATAATGCTCGTGGCCATCACTACTTGGAAAACCCCCACATATATCAATTCTATGGATCCCGATCATTGAACACTCCCTGCCTGCTGGTTGTTTGGAGAGTGTCTGGGCGAATGGGACTCCTCGAACCAGCATTTATTAAACTGTGGTTCAAAGGGTGCTGCACTTCTCTGAGCAAAATGCGTCGTTGAGATACCTACATTTTGGATTCTGTTCCCTTTGGATAATAGGGGGCACTTCGGTGTCTTATCCATTTAAAGAGGTCGCATAAGACATTCTTTGGTGCCCAAATACATCATTTCTAGATGGGGAGGTAATGGTTGGGGACTGGGTTAGATTTACTCATGCATTACAGCTGATAATACTATAGGGCGGCCACGCACACTGCTCTCAAAAGGGGTAGATATTTCCTTTTGGAACTCAGATTTCCACCTGCCACTCCAGAGCAGCTAAATCTGAGAGGTATCCTCGCCCCGGATGTCCCCTATCCGACCCCTAATCCCTCCATACCACCCATGACAGTGGACTGGACTGTACGGTACTGGTAGTACTATACTCGAGTACTTGAATCAGCTGATAAGGTCGCTGCCTTCTGCCCAGAACCCGACATTACACTTTCATTCTTTCATTCTTTCATGCTGTAAGTTGGCCTCCAACTTACGCCAATGGCACAACAGCCCTCGAAAGGCGGTAAAACTCAAGGAAGAGGGAATTACATTTACAAAACTACGGTGAGCAAAACCCTTCCGGGAGCAAGCACTGACGCTCGAGGTCTCCAGTTGGGCTTTGCTTGTTTAAGTATGATCCAAATCAATTAAAACGTCTGTAAAGGTGAGTGCATTTTCAACCGCCCCTAGTCGCATGGCCCCGAGCGTCTAGGTTTTAATCTCACTACCTAGGAGTATTAGAATGCGTTTTTGTTGTCGCACAATCAGGGTCTTCCCGCTGGGAAGTGTTGTGTAAGCCTTCTGTATGAACGTGCACAGTACTTTATGGACTATCTATACATTCGTACACAGTTATGCTTCTCTGTCTTGTGCGCGGAATTTCTCTCACTGTTTGTTCCCTTAAATAGGGGGTAGTCTTCCTTTCCTTTCCACTTTTTTTTAAATCGTTCAACGAGATAATCCCCCCGACTAGTGCTGTTCTCACCTCGCATTTCGTCGCCTGCACTTGTTGCTGCAACAGTGCTTGAGGTAGTTGGAGCACAATAAGAAGGTTCGAAGTCCTGGGCACATGGAAGCTACTGGTGCTTTGGTAGAGGTGTAGCCAAACGAAAAATAAGGTAAGCAGCAAACCTTCTAGCGAGGAGATTCTGTACACGGTATACTAAGCGCATTTTATCTCTTGCCCCATGCTCAAACCAACCTATGCTCTGTTCAGCCAAAGTAAAAAGATCAAACCAATACACCCTGTCCCGGCGGCACCTTATATGGGTAACACTCAAAGCGGTATTCGCGCTGTGTGTTGTGTACTGTGCTTGGTTTTCGGCATCCCGGAACGTCGAACCTCCCCTCATACCGGACTCCGCTGGTTCTCCAGGAGAACAAGGCTGACAGAACAAGTCCTACATGTGTAACATAACCTCGCCGATGCCAAGAACCAACAGCAGTGAAAACTTTGTCTTTTTTCATTTGATCTGTGATGAAGACTACCTCTCTTGACATTACTGGAGAGCTCGAATCACCTCCAGGGCTCAAGCCCCTGGCTCCACCATACCCACCATCGCTATTCCCCTCCCATAAGCATGAGCGTGGGTGCAAGCTCGAAGATGGGGTGGGAGAACACCTCTTCCGATCAACGATTTACTGTGCGGTGTCCCACGGAGGTTCATCCCGGTTACTTGCTCATCGGTTCCTCCACAATGCCTAATCTCAGAGAGCTAAAGCGGAGGCCCTTCCTGGTGATTTATTGCAACCAAAAACATGTTATCTGCTTGTAGGTACTCCCCGATGGCAGACGTTACCCACAGTCACCGTTGATACATTGATACAGGCCATTCACCTCACTACGAAAATACGAGTCATTCAACGATGCCTGTCGTTATCACGGGAGGGAACGAAATACCTACTACCCAGTCTCGCCAAACCAAAACGGCGGTATATACATTCCGATAGCAGTACCGGAGTATTGCAAAGGATACATTGACCTCTTATGTCCAATGACTCTTGGAACGAACACAATCGATTGGGGTAGCAAAATGGGCAGAATATCTGACGAGGACCTCACAAGAGTCACTGAGGCCCACACAAGGATTGTGTGGGGTATGAGCGAAGGCAGCAATGCATCCGGGATGGCTCTCAGGAGCGCACCAGTGTTGGCTGGACACATGCTCGAAGGTGGAAACCATCGACCTCATACAGTGCCCGGCATACCACAGCGTAACTGCGAACCTAAAACATCAGAGAAATCACAACTGGGTCAACCAAGCAGCTCCCACCAACAAATTGCGCCACTGAAGAACACATCTTCTGAAACCCGACCACCGATACACTCAACACAAGGCCCTAAACGGAACAGAGGCTCAGGCTGTCGCCCGTCAAAATATAGAACCCCGAATACACCGTACGATCGGGATGACCGCGGTAGGCGGGGTGGTCATAGCCACGCTGGGGACAGGATACCACGGAGCTCCAGGAATGGCCTCAGCTCTCAGGATAAAGATGGAAGACAAATGAGAGATAGGCAGGCGAGTACCGAAAACTCGTCCTCCAGAACACGCCGCATGAGCCATAACCCCGGGGATCCAGGTCGAGGCATATAGACCCACACCAAGCGTACCAAGTGCTCGCATGGTACTTATCCGCACCAGGATGGGTCAGATTGGAAGTGCATGTGTTGGAAATGGCCCTAACAGAGGATACCATGAGGCACCACCATAGCGAAATCCACGATAGAAAAGTACGCAGACAACCTGTTTATGAGATACTCGAGGACCAGGCATCCTGTCATACCCCGCTCCTCAGAGGAAGGTCAGGGCTGAGGAATTTCGCCCACAACAGTTGTGATACATACGGGAGCGTGGAGGAGGAAAGCTCTCGATACTGCTACTAGGATAAAACCAAATAGTCTGCTTGTATATTAATAGCATTTCTCTATTTGATCTAGGTAAACCTAGTATAGTATATCGCATCTTTCTTACTCTCTAGAGGTTGGGCCTTAATATTAAGGTGGGATCCGAAGAACTGTAATTACGAGCTGAGAACGCAGGATGGGTGACTTGGAATCACCCATTAAATCCTAAGATCATAATACTCTAGAAATTTTAGTGTGTGAACAGTCCATGACTTTGATAATGATTTTTATTCTCTGTTTCGATGAGAATTAACCCTTCAGATAAACCTATATCATGTGCATTGCACTTCGCTAATTAAAACGTCTCCTAAATGGTTACACGTGTTACACTGACCAGTATCATACCGGTACCTATCCTAGAGCAATAGCTTCCGAAAACCGTTTTAGATAAATTACGACCGTTCTGTTGCCCCATAGTCCACAAATCGACCGTTTCCTTCCGTTTGACCGCCATTCTTGCAGTAGAAAGGGTCGCAGAATGGAACGGAAAGGGTATATCCTAATTAACAATTATCCAACACAGCTGCTCATGGCGAGATTGATACTATAACATCTAAAGAGGAATTTAGTAAACCCAGAACATGACTCCCGTGAGCAGGAGGAATAGAGGATCGAGCGGGAGTTTATCAGAAAACCCCCACATACTGGATTCCATTTTTCTCTCTTTTTCTCTCTTTTTTTTTTTTTTCTTTCCCGCTTGCGATAATGAGGTTGATATCGGGACTCAGGAGGGTCCGGTGAAGGCATTTGAGTCAGCGCCTCGAGAGGTTACTCTCGCAGCTTTCGAAGATAACGAAGAGCGGAGAAGGGGCCACCCACTAGAACAAGTACGACATCTTCAGAACAATAAAAATAATAATAAAAGCCTCAAAAGAGCTTGAAAAAAAAAAAAACCTCTTACGAATTTTCCGGAAAGCAAAAAATAAGCTAATATTTTGTGCATCGCCCTTTTTTTCTTCTATGATATACAAGTTTATTTACCATTACAAGACGCAATTTTTCCTCGTATGCACTACGACGGAGGAGGCTCTCTTCAAGTAGTCTTTTTGCTGTTTTGGCATCGCGATGGTGGGTAGGCAGGGGAGCGCACCCTCCACTATGATACCGTGAAAACTAAAATAAATAAACGAACAATGAGCCACGATATGTCGTTGGACCTGCCTCCTCTGGTAGGGTCTAGTATTTTTTATTGTTTTTATTTTTTGCTCCTGCGCGTCTCTCGGATGTGCTGAGCATGCCTTTTCCAGTGCACAAGTACACAAGCAGGGAATGCTGAACGTCTAGATACGATAGTACGGTAGATTGTTCGTCTATTTCAGTTTCCACGGCACCTGTTGCACAAGTAGTCGTCTCAACATGCCTACTAAGACATCTCGGATCCTCACGAACACGTCTGACTAGGAACTGTGCCATAAAGAGACCGACATCTCCAGGGAATAGGAGGCGGCAGTGTTGTTAAAACCCACAATGGAATTGGTGCCGAAAGGCTGTGAAGCGCCGGAGTTCGTCTTGGAAGGATCGTGAGAGTGGTGTTGGTGTTTTACCCCATAACCACCTTCTTAAATAGGAAAGCGAAAAGCGGGGTCCGGAAAATTGAGGAGAAGGAATTTGTGTGAGCTTTTTCATCTATGTTCCTCCCTTGGTGCTAGATTAAAAAAACCAAGTTCATAATATTATGAGTAGTTCTATCTAGAGTTTCCTTTCAATCATCTTATTCACTTAAGTTGTATCTAATTTTGATTCTGCCTGGTAGTTTTAGACTTTTAGTTACTAGTACAGTACCGTACTCGAGTACGAGTACTTTTTTGATACTGTACCATAATAAATTCGCTAACTTATCAGCTGAGCCGTTAATCTTGCCATTTAGAGACAAAAGAGGATTAGTGCTTTCCTGACACAATAGCCTGAGTCATATGGCTACTGGTACCGTACGGTATGTTGGATCTCATTAACTGGATTTCGCAACCCCATCAACTCGTTTAACCAAACCCATCTTGGGCTGATGTCGCGATTTGGCAAAGATATTCGTACCGCAACCCGACAGTGATAGAGAATCGAACAGGTTTTTACGGCACAAGTACGAGCTTGGCAACAAAAGAAACGTACCCCCATTTTACACCAAAAATGTGCATTTTCACTTCACAAAATCTCAGCTTTATCACTTGCAAAAAAAATTCAAAATTTTCCAGAGCCTTTGGAGCCATCTAGATATTATCATTTATAAGTGAAAAGCTCTGTTAGTTAGTGCCCATGGAGTACTACTAGAAGGAATGATAGTGATCAAAAGGTACATTGCAACCACATCTAATCTGTGCTCTAAGCTCTCAGCCATTCATGTAGAGTGGCAAAATTCTGATAAAATCTACCCAGAAAGTCTAGGTAATTTCCTACATCATGGCATTAATTTTGTTAATTCTTTATTGTTTTTCGTGGAGTTGTGATTGCTTAAAATCGGCCATTTTTGGTGTAAAATGGGGGGGTACGTTTCTTTTGTTGCTAAGCTCGTACTTGTACCCGGGAATATGTTTTCCTCTCAGTTAATTTAAGTTAACCCGCATAATAATCTCTGTCTTGTACGGTACTTGTAACGATCCCCTGGCGCAAAACCTGATAACACCAGATAATGGGGTACTTGTATCACACCCAAACAACGCCATGCAGAGGTCAGCAGTCATGCTCGGGTACTCGAGTGTCCTTGGATGGTTGGCTAGATGTCGCACCCGCATAATATGGTGGCTGAAGGTGAGTGGGTGGGTTCGTCAGCCCCTTATCCCTTGTTACTCAGAAGTGTGCCCAAGAGGTGAGGTTAAGAAAATAACGAGATCTAGAAGGTATCCTTCCTTAACCGGAAACAAGTGACCAGGAGAGCTCAAACTGTGTGAGCTTTAGCACCGATTTCTTGGGTCCCGCAGTTGGGCTCAGGGATTCACACCATGAGCGACTCGCCGATCATGGATGCCGATCCCTCGATTAGCTCAGCTGTCCGAGGAGCCACAGGAGGTAGGAGTATTGCGGGCTTGGGCTGTGGCTTGTGTGGAGGAATGAATTCCAATGATGTGTGCTTTGACAATCCTTTTGGGTTTGTGTGGTATACATTGTACCGTACTAATACGGGAGCACAATACCGAATACCCGTGCACAATTCGCGATACCCAACAGTCGGCTTCGATGTTCAAGGACGGCACTGCATGCAGGATCGGTACACTTTCCTGCAGGTTTGGTAACAGGGGGAACAAGTGGCGGTCGTCACCCTTGTTCACATATGTCCATTACAGCAGAGACATGGCCAGGCTGATACAAGTAACTCCTTGCACTACGCAATCTCCTACGGTAGTGAAAAGTTCCATCCTGACTTTGCCTGCAGTGCTGACAGTATCATACAAGTAATTTAATAGCGATTAATCTGTGAGCACCGCAGGATTGGCCAAACTGCCACGGATACCCTTTCGAGCAAATCCAAAGTTGCAATGCGTTCGCCGAGTTTCTTCTCCTCAAAATTAGTAGGTTTAGTTAGCTACGCATCGGAACTGGCTATTTATTGGAGCCTTCACGGATTATCTCTGGCCTTCGATGGATAGTAGTTGTGCTCGTACAATACTCTGGAACTGTACCGGTACCAGTGCTCGTACAGTCCTAAACGTGGCAGTGACGAACAGGGATCAGCATAACTATGATATCTTGCGGTTACACAGTAATACCAGCCCCCTACCCTACCCTATCATACTCGAGCACCGGTACCGTACGGTACTTTTGACGGCTTTTTACTTTTTTCTTCTTCCAAAGGCCCCTACTGTACAAGTACTGTACTCGAGTATTCGAGGAATTTACCAACTCAGGATTACATTCCGTAGAAAAGGCAAGATGAGGCTCAGGCTCAACTGCAGGCTTTCAGTTTGTGTGGCCCGATTGGCAAATAATTGTACCCACACTTTTTTATGATTGGTGAGTGCTCATGGTGCGAACAAGGGTGAGTGGTCGGGGGGGGGACCTCTCAATAATATTCAGTAAGATATTTCTGCCTGCAAAACCTATTTCCAGTTGGCATCCCTCTGGAGGAGCGCCAAGCCACTGACCCCCTCTGCATCCTCCAGGAGGGATCACACTAAAACGACTCACCCCGATACAGTTCCATCGCCACTCGGAGTTTATTTAGTCTCTATACGATCGATAGAACTCGTACCTTCGACTCCATCATTTACAACGCCCTTACTCCAACATGCGCGTCAAGGATACTGGTTCAAGTGGACAACCTAGAGTTTGCGATACGACCGACATTCACCCGGGTTTTGTGATTTTTGCTTCCTCCACCTTGCCGGATGTCCGACAACTGAGGCCGCGGCCTTATGTAGTGCTTTTTCGCAAACAGAAATATATTATAAGTTTGTGAGTAACCCCCTGAGAAGATGTATTGCGCACAGTCTGTTAATACTTTATACAGGCCATTCACCTCACCCAGGTTATGTCGGTCGTTTAGCGATGCGCGTCGCTATTACGAGAGGGAGCCAGATACCTACTACCCAATAGCACCCAACGAAAATGGAGGTATCTATGAGCCGATAAGTGTGGTGTTTGGGTCTTTTTCGGGATACATTGATCTCTTGTGTCCAACAACTCTTGGAAAGCATACAATCGAGTGGGGTATGAATATGGGCAGGATATCGGGCGAGGATCTCACCAAAGTCATTGATGCTCACAAACGGCTTGCGTGGGGTGTAGAGGATGTCCCCCACAAACCAAGGATCGCCCCACCTTTAGTGGACATGTCTTCCGCAATGCCCTTGTCACAATCTGAGCCGGGTTCAACCCAGGGCGTGGATAGCGACCGCCAAAGCCCGCGGCGCCGCCACCTCCCTATCAAAGCTAGACCCCATAATCGTGGCTCCCCAGACGACGGAAGTGACGGGAAGGGCGGGGGGGGCAATCAGGACTCCAGAGGCCTCACGCGAGGCCAGCGGGAAGCCTGTCTTCAAGATAGCATTGTGAGACATAAACGAAGGTGGCAGGGTAGTGGTAAAAAATCATTGAAGAGAACACGCCATCTGAGTCCCAGTCCAGTAGATACCATCCGAGGCGCAGAGTGCCGTACTGGAAGGGGATATTTAGACTGTTATGCGAAACCGGAGGGGGCATCAGAAGAAATATCTACACTATCCCCCACAAGCGCCAAGTCATGGGTCTGGTCGGGCACCTCGAGCGAGTCGGAAGAAACCTCGGAGGCAACGAGAGAGGGGGGGATAGGCCGGGAAGGTATAGCAGGGCCGAATATGACTTCCCCATGGGCTCCCCCCTTCGATGGCCGAGCATTTCCTCCCCACAGCAGTCAGTCAACACGATGTCTACCATCACCCTTGAGTACTAGACGCCCGTTCGACGCCTCGGCCTTCGTAACCATTGATGCCGCCTCCACAGGAGCCCAAACTTCCCTACCAAATCCTGACGTTGACGGGCGCCATGAGTTTTCCCATCGCTATTCCGTCCAGCCTTACCATCGCTTCTAGTAGTGCAGCCATGCCTACCGAGCACAACGTTGCGATGAAGACTTGACGGGGCCAAAGGGGGGTTGCTTTTTCCTCATGAGTACAGAACCTGGAGTTCGGCTTGGAACTATGGGCCCATAGACATGTTAGTTCGGCGAGCGAAAAAAACATTTTCTCCAGCACTCTCGCAATTGTCTAGTGTAGGTGGGGATAGGTGGGCAGTGGTATTGAAGGCGGTGGAGGGATATGCCCTGAATTCGGCTTGGACCAAGTTCTCTATTGTTTTTTGCCGCCTATGCTGCTCCATAATCCCAATATATTGGAATTTTCTCCATAAATTCTCATACTCCGCGAACCCCTCCAAGCGTCCGATGGTTGATTTTAATCAACGCCGTATTAACTCGCCAAATTGAGTAACACATGGTGGGCTCTAATCACCGTTTTGAGACCAGCTCGTAGGACACCTGATGCTACCGATTTTTATTTTTTATTTTTAACATTGTACAGTAGAGAAGCAGGAAGACTTCTTCAATTGCGGTTGAGAAGCCCTAAGCTCCCGCTGCGCACCAGGCACAATGAACCCGAAAACTGGGGGGGGCAAAATTTTGGAGAAAGTCCGGGTGACAACCTGTGAAAGTGAGTTAGAATCTCAATGACAGCAGAGCCTGTTGACCACTTCCAGTGCGTAAGGTGGCCACTGAGGGGTGCTCCGACAACATGCTGGACAAGGGCCAAGGGTATTCGAAGTTAAAAAGATGATTTTTCAGTAACGAGTAAACACGGGAAGTTGCATTTGGTTACTTTATGGTGTTAGCCAATAGCATCCACATGTTTTAGGTAGCATATTTGAGTGTATCAAGGTAACTGAGGGTAAAGTAGACTATAGATATTGTCACCAATCTTACCCATACCATAAAATATAAGAAAAAGTCAAAATAAGGAGATTTATTGCTAGAGAAAGTAGAGAATTATTTTCAATGTATGCTCATATCATGTATCAAGTCTAGGCTCCGGTAGAATTTGGTTTTTAAGGTAGATGCAGACCTCTTGACCTCCGTATCTACTCAAAAAAAAAAAAAAGTATGGCTTGACGACGGCGATTCTGGGTGTGCCAAGCTTACATGAAACAGCGAAGTAAGCTGGTTTTTCAGTTTTTCAACTTTGAATAATTTACCCTTGTGAGTTAACCTATGGCAACCATTGTCTGCACATCTGAGCGCATATGCCGGTACTAGATTCGGCCTCTCACCATTCTAGTTCATTATGCCTGATAATCCTTGGCGATCTAGCCGGTCTCATGAAAAGCACAGAAGCCTTCAATGCGGAGATGGTCATTCAATCTTTGGACTACACCGAGCAAGCGGTGGAAACCTTTCCGAACCGCGAAGAAGGGACGACATGCTTTTTGCAGAACCTCCGCCCCCCCCAAAGGTTTTTTTTTCGCACCTATCATTCGCAACCCTTGTAGTGGACCCTCGAATGCGACAGCAAATTTATCTGTGACAGCTATTGTTGCTGTTGATATGCGGTCGAGTAGTCCAGCTATTGCTCGGAAGCCTCATGCATGGGAAATATGACATGGTGCGTCGGCCAACGACGAATTATCTTTTTAGAATATGAGCCTGTGGCAATTAAAACCTGGAAAGTCAGGTTTTAATTGTCACAGGCTCACATTATACACTCCAGGACAAGGATCATGACATCTATGGAGAAAAATGTGATTCCTCCCCTGGTATCATACTTGTACTTGTAAGGCGCAGTTGTACAAGCACCTACGAGTACTCGAGTATGTAATTCCTTTTGCTTTAATGTGTGGGCTAAAGTCTGAGTTTTCAGTGCCTTCTCTCTCTCCACGCTTGGCCGAGGAAGAGGGTTCGGTGGCCGAGGACGTGATTGCCCTTCTGCCGGTCCTCGAGTACCGTACGGTATTCCAGATCGACACAAGTCTCGCACCGAAACCAGGCTGGTAGCGAACAGGAATCAACTATGATATCATAAACCCTAACCTTGGCGATTTCTTTCCTTTCAAACACCGCCACCCCGTTCGTCGCCCACCCAGTTTCCTCACGGGTATGATACGGGGAAGACTTGACCGGCACTAGCAGTGTCGGGCAAGAATCAACCCCTCTCCAACCAACCCTCCCCAGATCAACAACCACAACCCTTAAGCTCAAGGGCTTTCGTAAAAAAAGTGTTTTTCATTAATGTTCACGATCGTTGGGTGGAATAAGCATCAAAAAGAAATTCGCACTCAAGTGATGCTGGGGCGATTCGGAGTTTTGTTGATTGTGCACTCGTGCAAATGTGAGCTGTCGGATCAAGACCGCGAGAGCTGGTAGCATTATCCAGTAATATATACCCGCCAGATCACCCAATGAGGTAACCTGTTCACCAGTTTTTGACCTTAAAGGACTAATATAACCCGGAGAGGAGGGGGATTGTCAGCTGAATTAACACAAGTGTCAATTTCATGTGTCTGTCACTACTCGTAAGGCACCATGGCGATTCGTTTCCGGCGTTTAGGAACACAGTTGCTATTGCATACTGATGGGGAAAAAGAAAAAAGAAAGACCAGGCGAGGATACGATTACCGGTACTACTCGTATAGGTAGCATAAGTTACTCGAGTACTCGTACCGCAGGCCGGTCACGTCCGTTCCGTCGGAAATCAGGAAGCACCCCACCGTAAGCTGTCTCTCTCTCAAAAAACTAGGTATCGTATGCAGCCAAGACCCCTTCGAGTTTTGGGGTCGTGGAAGATCGGAGAAATAGGACAGGCCTCTGATGGCCGTCCTGAAGATGCCACCCATCCCGGACACTTTATGGATTGGCCGGACCGACCGGGGGGGGGGGGACAGAAAATACCATCCCACCGGTGGAAGCTCCGCATTGGCGGCCTTTACTACATTATGAGCTTGCCCGCGCAGCTGCTCTCGGGGCGGCCAGGCCCGCCTACAGATGGCCGGCAGGTTATACGAGTATACTACGGTGCGGGACAGTCAGGCCAGATCAAAGTGAAAACCCGACCTGGGCTCTGTATTGTAGGCTAGGCTGTTGGATAGCCTGGCAAGGGCCGGCACGCAGGGTTTTGGCATATGCCATCTGATTGGTAAATATTTTTCAGTTTGTAAGTGGTGGCAGACATCTTTGGGCGCATGCTAACATATGGAGATAGGGTATCTCTAGACTATATGACTACAGATATCTGAAGATGCTTGAAGATATATATACTAACATCTGTGCAATATCTAGAGATATCTTCCTCTGGGTTCTTGCCCCCGGGACGCACGAGATGGGAAGGGAAAAGCCCTCTCGATACGTACCATGCATTTCGTATCACACCTTTCGGATATCATACCATCTGCAGGAAATATACCCTATCAAAAAGGGAAAACCTTCACCAAGAATTACTTCACCTTTTCGCCCGTCGCGGGGTGGGGAAAAAATAAAAAATAAAAAACATACCCAAAAAAAAAGCAAAGACCAATCTAATATAATAGGCTGTTAAATTTTTTTAAATTTTTTCCACAGTCAGAAAGGATTTGTGTGTTGGTCTACCCTTGTCTAAAGTGGGTCTATTTCGCGTGATAAGTTGCGCCAAGAATTCTAAGAAGGTTGCTAAAACTTTCACACCAGGTCCTAGTCCATCTTCGAGGCTTCGAATTATTTTCAGCATTTTTTTTTTGTGATTTTCTTAAATTTATTTTAAATTATTTGAGGAATAGAGAGACTGTGGGTATTTTGTGCTTCGCTGTTATGTGAAACCTTTCGGACGGTATGCGCAGAATGCATGGTATTGAAAAGGTTTACCCGAATTGGGAATCAAAGGAAATCCTGATATCGTAGCCTCCCGTCTGCTACGGGCGGTGATCCCGAGCGGCCAATGGGTCGGTCCGGTCGAAATTCTCAGCAGCAGCCCAAGCCCAACGGTGCCCAGGTAAGCGCGGGGTCGGATCTCGCGGCAACCCGTGTCAAAACTACTAGATGCTCAGGAAATCAAAAAAAAAAAATGACTTTGGACTGCCTGCGGGCTTTTCCATCACGCGGAACAGGTGAGCAAGAGCAACATACTCCCAGTTCTGCGGATTTCGCTCAAGACAAATCTATGACATTTACCAAACAACCACCACGATACCAACATCTATGATACCCAACCATTATCACCGTCCCACCCCAGGCACTCAACATCATTCTTCACACAGCTCTCTGACCACCCCGGGTGAATATATATATTACCCGAACGATTTTGTCACAACCAATTTATCCTCCCGAGTAATAAAATCTTTTTCTATCGATGGAACACAAGTGATCACCGGAAACCCCGGCCCGGAATTGACTTTGGTTTCGAAAAACCGCTTTTCCACAGCCCTACCATAGTGCCCAAAGCCGGACGGACTGGCCAGTTGGGTCCACTGTGAATAAATTCCAACCAAGGATCGAGAGTAGCGCGAATGCTGTGGGGTTTCCTATCACTCCATGCAGATAAACCACTCACACACCAAACCAACAACCATTATTTGGTTATCGTGTCGTGCTACCGTATTCTCCCTACCACATATCTACCAGCGCAAACTTAAAGTACCCAATAATCTCCCTCGCCCCGCGCCCGGGGCACTCCTCGCCCCAACGATTCCGCATGGCAAGTTGTTTCTCTTCCTCTCCATCCTGAAATCCCGGATTGGACACAACTATCCAGGCGACACTATGAGTGCAAACACGGATCTCTACAAAGTTGTTCACGGAGCGGCCACTTAACTCCCAGGGACACGAGCGGTGAGCGGTGAAGACAACATATCGCTCATATAGGTGCGGGGGCTGTTGGCGCATATGCTCGAGTTCCGTTCAATCCATGTGGATATATATACACATGCCATGAAAGCTCCCCAACGTTATAGCAATCGTGCCACTCGAAGAGAAATCCCGGGCCGGAATGGCCGCTTGCCAACACACTGTGTTTAACCTTCTACAATTTCATTTTTTTTTTTTCATGTAACCCTCGTTGACAAAATTCAATACAATTTATTTATCCTTGTATCGCCAGAAGGATCTCCTGAGGTGGCGGGGTAGGTGTATTTCCATAATCCAGTCCATCATATAATCTCACTCGGTGCACCACCACCCACATATGTTGTAATATGACTTCCAAATATGCATTGGTCTTGTCATTGACTACGACAGAATATTTTGATATGGGTTCATTAGGCGCTTGAGCTCATTACGCGGTTGACTAGAAAAGAGATTCCTCAGAAACTCTATTGTCGTACTAGTCTGGTTATCTCGCTCGCGTTTCCTTTCTCTTTACTGCTCGGCTATGTTGTATCATTGTCGCTTGTTTTTCCTTTTCTCTTGCGCGAAGCGCATGTCATGGGTGATTGTAGCGCGCTCCCCTGTAGCATAAATAGGGCCCTATGGCCCCCCGGTAGAGCATCAATCAAGCAAGAAGTACAACTTCAAACAAGAATTACAACAACATACCCTACTATAATAGATATCGTCATCCAGCTTATTCTAAGTATCATACCAAAGGGATTTCCATGCCACCTACAAGACAGTACCCATGCACCAGACAGGAGCTTATCCCACCGAGAGCGTCAAGCAAGTACTCTTATATTCCCCGAGCGCCGCCCTCCCCTCCCCATCCGCCCTCGGAGCTTCACAGCTCGACATGAACATCTCCGGACCTAAGAGCGGGATCTAACTGAGGGTGGGAAGGTGCTGGATATCCCTCGCAAGGCGATACTATTTCCCACCCTTCCCACAAATATTCACCCGATTTGAATAAGCATGCTTACGCTTATGGCAGCCTAGATATCTCCAGGAATACACCACTCACACACACCCCCTCCGGTAGTCCGCCCCACCGGGTCCACCAAATTCTTGGGAAAAAAGGGAGAGAGGAATACGGAGGGGTGCGGGGCATGATAGCATTGACAGCTCTGGGTTCCAGGCTGCTATCATACCATATCAACCGCCTAGGCTCCTCCGTGTTCTTGCCGTGTAGGGCTCGAACTCGTGATTGCCGGTGGATACTTGTAGGCTTGTTTTGGTCCGTGGGGTAATGGTAATGAGTTATTTGAAGAGTTCAAGAACGGGTTGGTATTCTTTGTTCAAATCCTGCACCACTTCGTAAGGGAATCATAATGGATGATTTTCCCCATTTCAGCTGGCTGCATTTGAAAAGGCATGTCTGCACTAACGCACCGCCGTTGGAAAGGACAGCTCTCCTTTTCCTCTCGTCCGGATTGGTTTGTAGCGGTCGAACATTTCAAAAAAAAAAAAATATCCCGTTCAACTGGCACAAAAACCTCCAACTATGTCCTAGCGGTCTCCAAAAACGAATTTCGGAAAGTATCATATCAGTTTCTGCCCAAGATCTTGTATGATATATATATATATATATAAAATCGGTGACCCCATTCGTGTACGGTCTTGTGGCAGAAATTCTAGCAGCTTTTCTTCCCCTTCTTTTTCTTTTTTCCCTTCCACTTATGATACCGCTTTAACAACCCCCCACCGCCAATTTTTTGGCTATGATACATACACATTTCGTAGTGGGGGGGGGGGTATACCGGGGTGAACCGAAGCGCAAACGAAAATACTAATATCAGCTCATCAGCATGCTATTTCGAGAACAGTAGAGTAAGTTTTTCGGAAAGGATGAGGGTCTCTAGTACCACACTTAGGATTTTAGTATGGTATGGAGATTTTGTAAAGCGCGCTTGTCATATCCCCGGGCGAGCTCCGGGTGGGCATGCGCTTTCCAGCCATACCGATAGTCACGAGCACGGATTCACAGCGAGTCCCTGATGCGGCATGTCACAAGCAAACATCGAAACATAAAGACATATGATATATATATATTATCGGTGTATTTCGAGCACTTGACCGCTATGCATTTCTTCTTCTTCTTTGGTTATTATCAACCACTTGACCGTGATAGCAACCCACGTGGCTACAGGTAGTTGATTAGCGTTAGGAAAGATGCATGGGGGGAAGTGACCTCCCAGCCCGCCGCCATATTCTGTACTCGTATCACGGATGACGGAAAAGTATGGTCGAGTAGGGACCAGAGTGTCCGTAACCCAAAAGAGATTTCACGTTAGGAAGGACCGCTTTCTTCCTTCCTTGCGAAGCCATGTTTTCTTCACGTGAATACTAAGGTACAGCTACGAATTCCTTACATGTATGATACCGTACTTTCCTCCACTCCCAACTAGTAGTGAAACAGAACGTCACTCGATCCTGCTTCGATCCCTGCTCTTATCTGACGTTGCCAAGGGTAGCGCTAGCGGGCTTTCGATTTTTGGGACCAGACTATACTGCTTTTGAAGAGTGCGTGTTGTCGTATGATGATGCCAACAGCGTGGGCTCCTAGAGGCCTCCGGGAACCTGGAAATGATTTTCCTCTTTTCGTGATCGTGGATAGATATTCGGAGATCTCCCACCCACCCAGCTCCCTGCTTCCATTTTCCGCAGAGCCAGAGATGTTCGCTGATTCCCACTCAAGCTCTCTCCCTACTGCAGGGCGGTCCAAACTGGGGTGCCGAGATCGGATCGGATGGGTTATCAAATGATCAAATCATAGAATGTGGGTTACATCACACGGCATTGCTCTGGCGCTGTATGATATAATACTAGTACAGTACTGCACTGTGCCGTGTAAATTATCTACTCGAGTATGTGCCTTCGATGGTATTTCTGCTTGGCTATGATGAATGATAATTGTTTATTTACTCATTCGTTCCTTCAAATAAATTCGGTCTCTCAAATACCGATCATCTTAACTGACTTTTCACGACACACAATTGCCAAAAGTACCCAGTCACCCAGCCAGAATACAAAACCCACGAGACAGCATGCGGTATAACAGGCAATTTGTGTTGGCGATGCAGAAGAAAATGAAAATAAAACAGGAAGCAAACTACGCAACACTAGAAATTTTAAAAAGCGCAAAAACAAACCGAGGGGGAAAATAAAAAAAAGTATGATATAAGAATAGGGAGAGAAAAGGGGCAGATGAGGCTAATAAAAAAGCAACGCAGGGTAAATGGAGAAATCAGAAATGCGCCCGGTCGTATTCACATCGCTACTTGTCCATACCGCCCGAGACGGGACGGGGGGAAGGAAGTACAAGTAACCCTTCCCCAGCGCTCGCTCTCGTCCCAACCGATCAAAACATGGTGGATCCCTTCTTGCTCAACTTCCCCCCTCTCACTTTGGCTCCCCCGGCCCCATTCGCTCTGTCCCCCGTATCCCCACTGCGCCCGCCACCACCAAACCTCAGTCCCAAAAAGCTCTTTCGAGAGCTAACCTTCTTGCCTTCTTGAATAGGCTTCAGTCCACCCCCACCTCCAACAACTGGCGGTCTCCCACCCCCCCAACCTCCGACGACAGGCGGCCGCTGCCGCTGCTGCTGCATAACGGCCGCGTTCTCCCGCTCGTACAGCGTCCTAAGTCTCTGCGTCTCCTTCTCAACCTCCATTTCTTGCCGCTGCCGTTCACGCGCTTCCTCCTCGGCGAGCATGCGGAGCGTTGCTTCCTCCTCTTTCTTTAGCTGTGCTGCGCGGCGCGCTGCTTCCTCGGCTTTGTGGGATTGGTAGTCTCGTTGTTGCGGAGGGGGGGTATGCTGTGGGTAGGAAGTTCTGTGATTTTGCGGATATGTTGGACGGGGGGGATGTTGCGTAGTTGGTGTCACGGCCGCCGGTGGGGGGATGCTCGAAGTGCTGGAAGTTCTCCTCCTCTCACCATTCGCGCTGGCTACGGCTGTCGCTGTCGCGGGGGATGAATTCGAAGTAGGGGTGAGGTTGAACATCACGTTCGTCGGGAAAAACCACATATCACCGATCGCCATAGCACTGAGCACCAGCGCCACCTCCAACCCCTTCAGGTCCTCCACCTCGACCCTCTTGAGATTGCTCTGGTAGATGGTGATGTCCCCCATGCCCTTCTTATCCCCCAGTCCCTCGAACGTGGCAATGGGAATGTCGGGCTCGTTCGCGCCGGCCTTCTTCGGCCCGTTGCCGAGGTTCGCGGGGGACACTAGACTGCACCTTAGCATACTCTTGGACAGCACACCGCCCTCTTTGCGCCATCGGAAGGTGGCACGGGGCAGATGTGACAGGGCATTCCGGTGCGCCGCGCTGGCAGCGTCCAATCTCGAAGCGGTGGGGGGCAAGAATGAAGTCTTTGGCAGTGAGAACTCCCAGATGTTGCCGCGGAGGGTGGAATGGTTGTGCGTGACGGTGATGGTCGAGTCCGGGTTATACAGTTGCAGTGGGAATTCCTTGGGTAGGAGGACCTTTGGCAGCGGTGGGGGTGTCCCCGGTGAGCTCGGCAGCAGCTGGATAATCTCCGGCGTTGCGATGACGGTTGCGTACAGGATGTCGGGGACGAATGCGTCGTGGAGGGTGGTGGAGTATGTTGCATCGGTGTCTGGTTCCCGGGTCTTTATGTATGAGGCGGTTGGTGGAGAGCCGTTCACAGTGAATGTTAGGGTTGTGATGTGGGGCTCCTTAGCTTTGGGGGTCAGGTGGAAGACTTGGAAGGATCTTGATCAGTATGATAAGGAGGCAACACACCCAACGGCAAGCGAGCGAGCGAGCAAGAAGAAAGGTGGATCACTCACTCGGAAGACCATCGTCAATAGGCATCTTGCTATTACGCTATCAAACTTTTGGAAAGCAGCAACAGGGAGAGTGAGGAGAGTAAGGACAGATGTGTAGGTGCTGGTGTTCAAGCGTAGTCTAAGCTCCAAAAGCTCATGTACCCTACTCGAGTACCGGTTCACTTGCCCACTAACTTGGAAACTCGCGGTAGAATTGGGCTTCGATAGGAAGAAGGGAGAAAGGAAGAGAAAGGCCAATCCGACCAAGCACTGCCCTCCCCCCTCCGTGTAACCCTCAGAAAACGGGACTGCGCAAGAGCCCTAGCGCTAACCCGTCTCAAAAAAGCACACTCGGATACCGGTACTCGTATGATACCAGGGTTAGTTCGGTGGGCATTTTCAACGGGTGAGTCGCTTCCGACACGCATCTACCGGTAAGCCTATTGACTGTCAGGAGAAGGGATTCCGTGAACGCTTCGCGTTTTTTATATCTGCCAGAAGGGTTTATCTACGGAAATTTAACCAACACTGTACGAGTACGACTGTGTTCACGGATTAACTCTCCCACCCGAGCACAACTGGGATTTTGGTTAGACCCCTGTTGATTGTCATTCGTGCCTGACGATGAACTCGCAATTACCCGGTCAACACAAAACCTTCCGTGAGCAACGGGGTTCCCACGAGATCCTGGGAGGTGTGTGATTAGTAATTGAATGGATTCTGTGTTGAATAATGAAAGATACGAATGGGGTGACGAGTGAGTATCGGAATCCGGGGATTGGGTCTACGCATCCGCGTAGCAGAAGTGAGGCTTACGAAACTGCCGATTGACGGTGAAGCGGAGCCCAAGTAATCAATCACCGGCGGAAAGGGCGAAATGAGAGCTCGAAGAAGAAGTCGGATTCGTAGCCCTCCCATTCACCATACCTCGAGAGTCACGTGCTGTGTTGTGCGAATGCAGTGATTGACTACCGTAGACGCGCAGAGAATGTGGTACTGGTATCATATCGTATACTCGAGTATCGTCCACGCTCATGCTGTAGCCTACTCGTACCCGAGCACTGTGCCATACAAGTGCCCGCACCTCTATCGGTAACACAGTGGAAGGCTTGCGCAATCTAATTCGTGAACGAGTCGGGCGTCCAGTACGAAGTGACGGGAGGGTTGTTTCGAATCAGCCTTGGAGCACGAGTATTCTCCTCATACTCGTACATACTCGAGTACGTAATCACCCCCATCGGAGGGAGGGAAAAAACCAAAAATAGCACTTTTTGAATAACTTTACCGCAATGGCAGCCTTGGCTACCAACACTCCCCTCCAACGTCGGGCGCGAGATTCCCACTTTTTAGAATGCCCGCACCCCACATAATATTACCGTATGGTTCGCATATATCATACAATACTGGGTGCAGTGCTTACCTCCTCGAACACCGGCCAAATCTCTTACTCACCCCTTCTCGGCATCATAAACAACCTGGCCGGAAACACAAAAAATACGAGATTAACAGAACCCCGCCCTACGGGTTGGTCTGTCACTAACCTATTTATGCGGTACGATACCCGTCACCCCTAACTGGAAACCGCCAAAGCACTTCAATATTGCTGGCTAGTAAAAATAACTGAACGCGCCTACCGTACTCGAGTGGATACTGGGCCGTTGGCAAGGGGGCCGAAACCGTTATTGTTTTCTGTTGCTGCTTGGGGTGTTCGCTTATTATTATTGCTGACTAAGTCATTAGCAAGGACGCTTTCGACCCAGGATATGCCGTACCCACGCATGTCCCCCAACTCCTCGACGCGGAAACCATGATATTGCGCCCAATAAGCGCACACACCTCCTCCCTTATCGCGATGGCGCGTTCCAAGGGTATCCAGAAATCCTGACACGGGTTAGGGTTACGATGCGGTTGGGAAATGTCAAGGTCCAGTTAGACTACTTTGGGGACGCGTGGATGCAAATGTGCTTTCATGGCTGGGTAATGACGGTATGGTACATCATATTACCGGTCCAAAGTTCCTAGGGCGGTGCAGATGGTAACTTGGATCTGTTCTACAATCAAGATGGTATGATATAGGCGTTTGTGGTTTCCGGGAGTGAACCTGGAAGGTGTTGTCCCGCATTGGCCGATTCACTGTTTGGGTGAGAACTCCCTAGCAGCAGGTATACTGGTACTAGTACTTGGAGATAAAAAGTGTCCTGGGTGACCCTATAGGTACCCGGAGGATTCCAGCCAAATATCCGAAAGCGTACGACCAGAGTGCCAGTCCGCCGGACAGATCGTCGCCTAGAGTATGGCGGTAGACGCAGGTCCATAAGCAATTGGTAACTCCTACCAGACATGTCTGCGCCTCTCTAGTCCCCCCCGCTACGCGCAGTATAGGTAGCTGGTCAATCCGGCTATTCAAGGCGCCTACGGGGCACCGGGGATAGGCAGATTGGACGCTTGAGTTCGACGGTTGTTGTGGCTTGGGTTTGGCACCGGCGGTGTATCAGTTGTATCGTAGATACCAAGAGGCTTAGACCGGTTTGTTTTTCCGGATAACGTAAGATGCGGTAGTCTAGTTAGTGAGGGTGAACAATGTTGGGCTGTAGCAAGTATGCGAAATGTAGTGCGTAGTCCGTGAATTTCCGACATCGCCGCACTGAAGCTTTGATTCTGGGGATCTCCATTTGAATCGGCGGCTCAAGTGCTGAATTGAACAGAATTGATGGATATTACTCTGACTCGGGACGAGTGATGTTTAACTCGAGACTATGATACAAAGAAATTGTATTGCGCTTACAACCCATGGAGTGATCAATACTCGTAGTTCCCATGCCTGACCGCTTTAGTCCCCTTGTGGTCACCGCAATGCAGAGGCGTTTCTATCTAGTGTTCGCATACCACGGTACTATAAGTCATATGATAGTATTGTGCTGTGCTCGGGGAAGCTATTGACAGGATACTGGGTTACGGGTGACGGCTGTGGGGTACAATACTCGAGTATCATACCGGAAGAATAAATCTCGCATCGTAAAGTCCGACAACCGGTAACGCTATATTTTGCTATAGCAGTTCAAGCTACCGGGGGACGGGTTAATTATAATTAAGCTTCTTGGTGACAAGCAGATTTTAGATCACCGACCGGCGGGGATTAGTACCAGCCAGGCTAACGGCGTGTGATATATATGTTTACAGGCACCCACTAGGGGTTTTCAAAGTTAAAAGGATGGATGAAGGTAAAATGATCGACACCTAGTAGCGCATTAGCATGCATTAGTGTATATAGCAATAGTAGCCAATTGTATCCAAGGATTTTATGTAATATATTTGAGGCTCCAGAAAATAAGAAAAGTTAAGTGGTGTGGAGCATTAGTTGTAAAGTAAGAGAAAAAAATTTTCATCACCAGTTCTGTCACAATAGGTACAACGGTTTCAGCATTTCAGCCATGGCAGGTGTTAGGCATATAAGACCTAGCATAGTGGTAATGTCACGCATCTGACCATAGAGGTCAAGTTACTCGATAAGATGGTTACGGCAAAGCTATATAGAAATTGAAATAATAATTTCTAATTTATAACTCCTTGACCGTAAACCATATAAGACCACTCGCAATAGTGAATAGCCGACTGAGGGATTTTCTATCAATTTAATACAAGACGTCCGGTACCATCAAACTATTTCAGAAATTACCAATACCCGTCCAAGATTAGGTGTATGTCAGACGACTCCAATAGGAGTCCCTCTTAGAGGCAGGAGGTCCGAGGAGAACCATACTTGGATTGGAAGACTGGAGATGCATGAAGCCTTTCTATGATACTGGCATGTCGAGACTCATGCAAGCATATATTAATTATGCACCAGTTCCTGACAATGAACTTAGCTAGTTCTTGATCAGAAGGGACGATTGAAATGATAGCTATTTGGACTACATTTACATGCTTAGTCCATTCAAGCCAAAGAGATTGTAAAGAGATCATTGAGAGATAGGATGCTATCATCTCAAGATAAATATCTGTTAGGCATATAAGACCTAGCATAAGTGGTAAGGTCACGCATATGACCATAAAGGACAAGTGACTCGATAAGATGGTTGTGGCAAAGCTATATAGGAATTAAAGTAATAATTTCTAATTTATATCTCCCTGACCGCGAACCATATGAGACCACTCACTATAAGTGAATAGCCGACTGAGGGATTTTCTATCAATTAGATACAAAACCTCTGGCGCTATCAGATTACACCAGAAGTTACCAATACCCATTCAAGATTAGGTGTATGTCGGACGGCTCCAATAGGGGTCCCTCTTAGAGGCAGGAGGTCCGAGGGGAACCACACTTGAATTGGAAGACTGGGGATGCATGAAGCCTTTCTATGATACTGGCATGTCGAGACTCATGCATGCATATATTAATTATGCACCAGTTCCTGACAACAAACTTAGCTAGTTCTTGATCAGAAGGGACGATTGGAATGATAGCCATCCGGACTACATTTACATACTTAGTCCATTCAAGCCTAGAGATCGGAAAGAGATTATTGGGAGATAGGACGCTATCTGCTCAAGATAAATATCTCATTTCAATTAAGGTTGAAGTGGTGTACGAACTTCCAGGGTCAAACGGTGTTCGCACTTAGTAGAAACTAAAGTTAAAAGCTCCTCGGTACAAGTTAGTATAGGAATACTAAGTACTGGTAGATTATTATAAATAGGTTTAAGGTCTCCGGGTTAGTTAGAGGAATCAAGCAACGGAGAAGAGACCTTAACAATATAATAAGTTTACAACTACAAATCTTTATCTTTTATTCTTTACTACTTTACGAGTCTTCCTAGACAATCTCCGATCAAAGATTCAGGCCCTAGTCCGACAGATAAGTCTGATCTCGGCTACCGCCTAACAATATCTCATCTCAATTAAGGTTGAAGTAGTGTACGAACTTTCAGGGTCAAACAGTATTCGCACTTAGTACAAATTAAAGTTAAAAGCTCCTCGGTACAAGTTAGTATAGGAATACTAAGTACCGGTAGATTAGTATAAAAAGGTTTAAGGTCTCTGGGTTAGTTAGAGGAATCAAGCAATAGAGAAGAGACCTTAACAATATAATAAGTTTACAAAATTACGAATCTTTACTTTTATTCTTTTATTACATTACGAGTATTCCTAGACAATCTCCGATTAAAAGATTTAGGCCCTAGTGTGACCGATAAGATCGATCTCGGCTACCGCCTAATAGCAGGACAGGGTCAAAATAGCAGCAGAGGAGGAAGACGCCATGGCCAACATTCGATTTGGACTGAAAGCGAGAATGAGCAGCTTGTCCAGTGGCTGGAGGATCCCGAAAACCTACGAAAAATAAAAAAAGGATCCGGAGTCTCGAAAAAAACTGTCATTGCAGAGATCGCCTCCCATATTCCAACAAAGCCTTCCGTCAAAGTCGGTTACAAGTATGATAACCTTTTGAAGTCGTACAGAGCAGCAGCAAATCTCAACAGTCAATTAGGATGGGGGCTTACTGAGCTGGATATTTGTAACGTTTTTGCTAGGTGCTAATCACGTTTCGATAGGTGTATGGTAGTTGACAGGTGGCCTGCTCTTCCAGAGACGAGGCGAGAGCTGTATGAACTAAAGGTGCCTTCGGAGGTGTACAGGAGAAACTAATGAGTAACCGTTCAACCAAGTAAATTGAAATACTGTCTGTCGAAGTCTCTCCTTTCTATCTTGGGATAGGACGGTCTTTAAATACACAAATTTGTTCAGGTCTAGCATGAATGAAACTAAACAAAGGAATTAAGCGATACACCTCGGCAAAACATTATAAGTATCAAATCAATACTTAAAACAAAACATAAAACAAACTAAGTATCAAAATGATACTTCAAACAAATCAAGTATCAAAGCGATACTTAAAAGAAAACATAAAACAAAATCCTTAACCGAGTGCCAGTACCGGTTACAATATTGATGAAGGAAGAAGGGGTTTGCGAGATATGTATATTATCAAACATTATTTTTCTAAACAATAAAAAAAAATAACTGTGGAAAGGAATTTGTTTAATAAAGTACAAAATTCTAATATTAATAGAAAAACTCCTACTACGATGCCCATATTTCTTTCGCTTGGAAAGGATTCTGGGAGACGAACCAGATGTACGTCCACCAGCCATCTATGATTCGGGCTCAGTTGAGGGAGAGGCAACAGCTGTTGAGGGTCTCCTAAAGGCAATGGCAACGGCAGCAGAAATGGGTGAGATTAGAGAAGGTAAAACCGAGAAGGAGGAGGGAAATAGAGAGAAGGGGGGAAATGGGGAGGAAAGGGAGGTATATTGGGAAAGAGTGAATGAGGGAAGTGATGAGAGGGGACGGAGAGATACAGATTATAGGAATGATGAGGAGGAGGAGGGATGGCCTGGCAAGATAGCCATAGAAGAAGAGGAGTGGGAATTTGGAGAAGAGGCGGAAATTGGAATAGGGATAGGAAGAGAAGGCTTACAGGAGATGGAAAGCGTCGGCGGATCTCGAGGTTCTGGTGTGAAAAGAGGTGAGGGAAGAGTGGCAGAGGAGGAAAGAATTGGGCGAAGCGGAGAAGAAGAAAGTGGAGAAGGAGGACAGACGAGGCAAGAAGAAAGGTATGTCATATCTATATAAATATTAAATTATATTATGATATAATTAAAGAAACTAACAAAGTTAGAAATTACTCAATTCCCTCCTCCGCAATAAGAGTTTCGAAGAGACGCCGCTTTCCAGAAATGCTTGATGATGAAGATACGGGAGCTGAGGCGAGTATGGGAAGGGGTTTAGGAGAACCAACAAATAAAAAAAAAAAAAGTGGATCAACTGCTCTTATTGATGCAGTTAGTATTTTGGCTTCCGCAAAATCTGAGGGGGAAGCAAGGAAGTTTGACTTTCTTAGTGAGCACTTACTACAGCAGGGGGCATTACGAAGGCAGGAACTAGATCTTGAACGTGAGAGGTTAGCAATTGAGAGGGAGAAAAATAAGGTAGAGCAAAAACGAACAGAAATGATGATGATGCAATTGCAAGCATCAGTGGACCGGAGATTGGGTAAAGGTATGGGACATCAAAGGGTGGACGAGGAAGTCAAGACTGGTTCTGATAAGGAGGTGGATGAGGATATTATTGAAATTGACCACAATTGAAAATTTGATTACGTTTTTGTTAGGTTTGACTTCTGTTTATTTTTATTTTTTTATTGTTTGTTTTTTATTCATTCCTTCATTTATTTTATTATGTTTTTGATTATTGATTGCTTTATTTTTTAATTGTTATTATTGTATTATCAATCAACATTTATTGATTAATTAGTTAAAAAGTATTCACGCATTTGATTTCTCCATTCTGCTCCAGCTCGACGTTCTGCTTCAGTACTTATAGCTTCATCTTCTTCCCAATTTTGTCCCTCCTCTAGTCCATTATAATTTTGTACCCATTCCTCATCACTTTCAAAATCACATAAAAAGTTATGAAGTACAATACAAGCCAGAATCCAACTCAATACTTGTATGTGATCCTGTACCCTTCTGATATTAATATGTATACCCCTTAGTGATCCCCAACGGTTTTTCAAAATCCCAAATGCATTTTCAATCTTAACCCGTGCTCTAGCTAAACGTAAATTGAATTCCTTATATCCTCCATCTTCACGGCTTACGAGCGGTTCTTTGTATGGTGTCATACAACGTCGGGTAATGCGATAGGCCTTGTCGGCAAGAATATACTCGTCAGGGCGCGAGAAAAACGAATTCGGTCGTTTAAAAAATGTCGTTCCACAAAAAGCTGTTGCATCACTTACTGATGCTGGAAATCCTCCCGATACGAAGGTAAATCTCCTCCGACTATCACAAATTCCTTGGATATTAAGTGCGTATTGTTTTTTGCGATTGAAATAGCTTTCACCATGATAGGATGGACTGTGCTGCAGCACCAGGTCCGTCCCATCAAGAAAGCCCACACAGCCAGGAAATCCACTCGTTCTCTCAATCTCTATTCGGATACGAGTAAAATCGTTACTCACTGGCTTCGGCCAGGAAACTAATCTCGGTAAGAGACGAACTAGAGCAGAAATTATTTGATTGCAGTAGAGTCTTGTCGTTCCTTCTCCTATCCCAAGGTGAGCTGCTCCACGGATAACGGAAGCTCCTGATGATCCTAAGAAATACAAAGTCGTAGCTAACTGCTTTTCAATAGGTGCTTGAGGATTCTTCGAACTGTTTTTAAAAACAGGATCGTCTCGTAAAAGCACCACTAATGCGTAGAATGATTCACGTTTCATTCGAAAAAACACTCGAAATCTGGTATCTGACATGGTATCAAACTAATGTTATTTTATTTGTCAACATCTTTCCTATTCTTGATTTAATATTATTAAAGTAGCTAATTGTGAAAGATAATTCACTTACATGATGGGCAAACAGGTACTCGCTACGAGGAATTGGCACTCGCGGTGCCAGATACCGTATTTCTGGTATTATTATTCCCAGGAAACCAATTTCTTCGACTATTTCCTCCTCTTGATCGCCGATACCGTCCTCCACTTCCAAACTTGTCTCTGAACCCAGCCAACCAAGTGCTCCTCCTTCTCCTTCCATCAGCAATCCTCCTAAACTAATCCGATACGGAGGATAGTAGTCTTGGTACTTGCTTCGGCCATCGGTTGATGCAAATAATAGGATTTGCTGTAGGAGATCTGTATCATCGATAACTGTATCGAATAAAGTGCATGCTAACCAGGTATCTTGTAGTTGCTGTATGAGTTGGACCTTTTCAGAGGAGCGCGGCATCATGTCCAGTTCTTGGTTGTCTAGCGATTGTTCGATACACCATTTACTTTACTAATATGGGCTTGTTACGAACCTCTTAACGTCCGTTTCCACTCCAAAAAACTGTATCATAAAGTATGGTAAACCCAGAGTAAGTTAACTACATTTGTGTATGCCAAGCTTACATGAAACAGCCAAGCTCACTACTTTTTTTCAACGTTTTTAACTTTGAAAACCCCTAGTGAGTTGCCGTAATGCACTGTATCGTATTGAGTCGTATGTATCGTGCTCTATAGAGACTAGCTGTTCGAGCCCTAAACTTAGAAGAATGAGGATTAGAGAAGGGGTTGTATGGTGGGGGAGTGGTGGTGACAAGGTTGACAGCGGAGATAATAGCGCGCGAGTGAAGCGGTGTGTGCTTTTAGGCAGAAGTGGATTAAGCTCTGTTTTTTGCATGTACGAGTGCGGCAGTGTACTGATCGTAATTTTTGTTTTATGCTAGGGGTAAACTATTAAGAGGTACGGTGTCCGATATTGAAATTTGTTTCAGGGTTCAACGGACATTTATTTTAGTCCTTCGATATACCGTGATTTGTGTGGTGGTAAGATTTGTATACCAAGTTATCCTAGGATCAGATAAGGTCATTCATCACTAGTATTTCTTAGCGAGGCGTGATATTTCTTGCTACTCGAGTACCGATGTCGGAAGGGTGAGCAGGGGGATATTGTCTCGTAAATTTGGGGATTGGTTGGACGGTCCTGAGGTAGCAGCGAGGTTCCACGAACGACCCCACTTTTCTTCAGCCCTTAGGAATTTCATCATTCGGCTAACTCCACCATCCATTCATCATCTACCGTACCGGTATCCCGAGAAGCAAAGATCAGAAAATGTCTTCAGTGTTCAGTAATAATCACAACTCTTTTAACACGACTATTGTCAGCCCTACTGTTGCCGGTGACCGATCAGATATCCTTGCTTGGCTGTCTCCACTAGATCCCAGGTTACGGCATCAGGATATTCGAGACCGCCGAGTGGAAAATGTAGGGGAATGGCTCCTAGAAACCGAGGAATTTATAAACTGGTTTGCCGGGAGTGGAGGAGATGAATCCGGTAAGGGAGTTTTGTTTTGCTACGGAGATCCGGGGGTTGGCAAGACTTTTATTAGGTAAGGAGGGCGGATCGCTGGTGAAAGGAAATGAGCAAGTGCTGACAAACTGCAATGATAGTTCATTGGTGATAGACAGCTTGTGTGCTCAGGCGGGGGGACGGGATGCCACGGTCGCATGTTATTATTTTGATTTCGCTGCTGAAAAGGCGCAGACCCCGACGAGCATGCTAGGAACCTTGCTGAGACAGCTGGTTTTTAGGCTGGAGGAGACCCGGAGGAGATATCGCGAGCATACCTAGGCCGGAAAAATTCCATTAGTGGACAAGGACCACAGTTTTCCGACATTGCGAAGATGATGCAGGCTACATCATCGAAAAAGCCCACATTCATATGCATTGACGCTCTGGATGAATGTGCGGCAGGATACCGAGTCAAGCTTCTTGACTCTCTAAACAAAATTCTCGAAAGGTCTCCGGGCACTCGAGTATTCATAACAGGGAGGCCACACATCCGACCGGAGGTTGGGAGGTGTCTGGCTGAGAGGACAACGAGTGTGCGCATAAGTCCGAAGAGAGATGATGTTATCAAATATCTTCACACTAGGATGCACGAGGACACAACGCCAGAGGCAATGGACAGTAGTCTGGAGGCAGACATCTTGAGGAAAATCCCCGAAGATGTTTCAGAAATGTGCGTAGAAGCAACAACACTGGGGAAGCTACCTCAAGATATCGACTGACAGATACATATCTAGATTCCTGCTGGTCTCGTTGAATATCGATGCGATATTGCAAGGAACCACCATCCATCGCAGGCGACAGAAGCTCAGTGCAATGACGGATGGGCTGGGATTGGAGGATGTCTATGGCACGACAATAGATCGGATAAGGGGACAGGGTGGGGAGAAAGCAAGGCTTGGAATGGCCACCTTGATGTGGATATTTCACTCGGAGAGGCCACTGAAGACGGATGAATTATGTCACGCCCTGGCAGTCGAAATAGGGTCGGAGAATCTCAACACTAGCAATGTTCCTTCAATAGGGACATTGCTAACCTGCTGCCAAGGACTTGTTGCCGTGGACAAGGAAGCTTCCACGGTCCGGTTAATCCACTTTACCCTTCAAGAGTACATCCGGGCCCATCCCGAGCTTTTTGGTGGAGCTCACTCGACAATTGCAGAAACCTGCTTAAGTTATTTGAATTCCCAGCAGATCAAGGCTCTTTCGACCAGTTCCTCTCCCGACCCCCGGGGAACACCTTTTCTCGAATATTCATCTCTGTACTGGGGGACACACGCGAAACGGGATCTTTCAGATCGGGCGAAATTTCTTGCACTAAAGCTGTTTGACGGCTACGATGACCATATCTCCACTAAAATTCTCTTACAAGCACAGAAGCTGTATTCAATCTTTTGTGATTTCGGTAGATCTTCTCTGTTCACTGGCCTGCACTGTGCATCCGTATTCGGGGTTGTTGAAATTGTAGCCGGCTTGATAGAGGTCGAAGGTTGTGATATCAACCAGAGAGATTGTGTGGGCAATGCACCCCTCATTTGGGCTGCTCACAATGGGCATGAGGGAGTTGTGAAGATACTGCTCGAACAGGAAGACGTGAACCTTGAGGAACTGGATAGGTTCGGCCAATCACCACTCTGTTATGCTGCTGAGAATGGGCATGCGGGAGTGGTAAAAACACTACTCGAACGGGGCGACGTCGACCCCAACAAACTGGATAAGCACGGCCAGACATCGCTTTTTCTGGCTGCTTGGAATGGGCACGAGGGAGTATTGAAAATCCTACTGGAACAAGACGGCACCAACCCCGACGAGCAAGATAGCCTTGGCCGAACACTACTCTTGTGGGCTGCTTGGAATGGGCACGAGGGGGTGGTGAAAATACTACTCGAACGGGACGACGTCAACCCCGACAAACCGGATAAACTTGGTCAAACACCACTCTTTAAAGCTGCTTCCGATGGGCGCGAGGGGGTGGTGAAAATACTACTCGAACGGGACGACGTCAACCCCAACAAACTAGATAACGATGGCTATACGCCAATCTGGTATGCTGCTGAAAACGGGCATGCAGGAGTGGTAAGAACACTACTCGAACGGGGCGACGTCGATCTCAACAAACTAGATAAGTACGGACGGACACCGCTCTCGCTGGCTGCTTGGAATGGGCACGAGGGGGTAGTGAAAATACTACTGGAACAAGACGGCGCCAACCCCGATAAACCGGATGAATTTGGTCGAACCCCACTCCGTAAAGCTGCTTGCGATGGGCGCGAGGGGCTGGTGAAAATGCTACTCGAACGAGACGACGTCGACCCCAACAAACCAGATAAACTTGGTCAAACACCACTCTGTGCAGCTGCTTTCTATGGGCGTGAGAGGGTGGTGAAAATACTACTCGAACGGGACGACGTCAACCCCGACAAACCAGATAAACTTGGTCAAACGCCACTCTCTAAAGCTGCTTCCGCTGGGCATGAGGGAGTGGTGAAAGTACTCCTCAGACGGGACGACGTCAACCCCAACCAGCCAGATGATGCCGGCCGAACACCACTCTGGTTGGCTTCTCAGCACTACCATGCGGAGGTGGTAGCGCTGCTGCAGCCCCGGATTCTGCCGGTATAGAACTTCCCTTGTCTTAATCTTTATTGATGTTTCTTGGTTATAATTCCTTTCTACATACTTGATCCTATTTTCCCTATCATCCCCCTTTCCCCCTTTCTGCCCTTTGAAACCTATAGATAAGTATTGTTTAGACATAGAACGACAATATAAAACGCAAGCATTTCTGAAACTCTTGAGAAGTGATGAAATACGGTAGCTAGCTGTTAACAAAGGTGTGATTGTGATCGGTTTCCGCCGTGGACATTGTATAGCGGGGGTCGTGCTTATGCCATTGCCCTCCAGGTCTGAGCTTGAGGGTGACTTTCAGAGGTTGTCCACACTCGTTTTAGGCTTGCTCATACAGGTAAATCAAGCCACAAAGGAATTTTTTAACTATGAAATCAACACCCATTCTACTGGCAGGGGTACCGTTTCAACTTAGGAAACCTTCTGTGTAGCCAAACCCTTCGCGCGTGGTCTTAGATGCTGATGAGTTACATGGCTTGCAATGCCGGGGAGTAGTACGGTACTCGGTGTACTGATAATTCCTCCACTCCGTCCACGCACACCTCCAAGCTTGCTTCTCCGAACGGGCTAAACATTGGTAGGGACAATCTTTGCTTCTTTGGCTCACTAGTGCGTGGCTAAAGTCCTCGGTATCCCCACCTACATCCCAAGGTGTAGAACGGTCTTTTCCTGTTTATGTGGCACCCTACTCTACCCTGTCAATAGTGATGGAGCTGCTCATAGCGCTGTGCAATATGAGCTTACGAAACCGTTAGAAAGGCTATTCTACGCTCCTGCTGCAGTCCTCTCTCTCACGAGGGCATTCTAGGCGATGCGCGGGCCCAGCGTCGCGAAGACATAAAATGCCAGGCGGTGAAAACCTTGCCATACCCAGGGGCGTTGGTATTCAGGTGGCGCATTACTCTTCGTTTTGTAAAATAATAATAATCTGATATTGTAATACGATGCCGATATTTCAGCTGTAAGGGAAATTTACCGAAAAATAGTATCTTGCGCTGTGAGGGTTGGTGCCGGGTAAGGGGGGGTTTTTGCCATAAGAGTTCATGTGCTATATTATATCATGGAGAGACGGTCAACTTGCGAGATTGGGGGATGATTGGGACAACAGAATCAACGATGAGAATTAGGATTAGGTAGCATATAGAGGGGATTGTGCGCTGGAGGGCACTGCGGAGGAGGAGGAGGAGGAGGAGGAGGAGGAGGAGGAGGAGGAGGGTTGGATTCATATTCCTATCCGCAATTCCCAGGGTGGAGTATGTATTTGGAATGCTAAAAAGGGGTTTCTTTTCATCCTCGCAGTGTGTAAAGCCTCCTTCCCTCCCGCATCTACGTCAATTCTGGTGTATTTTTTTTTGCGTTTGCCCGTCTAACGGAGTCTTGCAGGCTCAACGCCAGTCCTCGTACAGTTCCGTATTATGCATTGCATTGTACCATATTTTTATTTTTTTTATTTTGTCGTATGACAATATTATTATGGTGTCGTGAGCACTACAAACTTATAGTTCGAGCCTTAAACCTAGCAGAGTGATTATCTGTGATGACGCTACAAAACAACCGAGGAAAGAGTGGTGATAAATGTGTTTCCTGCTTGGTGATGATGGCGTTCAAGTGTTGTAGTATGCATGACCAGAACGAAGCAGAGTTTTTTTTATTTTTACACACATGGTACTATACTTATCATAGTCTCGTTTATGTTGGTGGGTATAATGTACAGTACAGTGCTAAGAGTCGCCCATATCGCAATCTCTTTAGGAGTAGTTCGCTGAGATTTGCTCTGTTGTGCTAGTCGGTGGTAGATCTTGGATCACGAATTATCCTGGGAGTTGATAGGGAGCTGCTGATCAGCATCTCCAACGGCCCCCGGGTAACTACTCAGATCAGCAGGTGAGCTGGTATTTGGTTTTGACCATATTATTTAGCGGCTAGCGGGAGGGAGTCTGTTATGAGAGATGCGGCGACCCATCGCGACGCCTCACTGTACGAGTAATTTACAGTAAGGGTATTCAAAGTTGAAAAACTTGAAAAAAACTTAGCTAATCCTACTTCACTAGGGGTATTCAAAGTTGAAAAACTTGAAAAAACTTAGCGTACTTCACTGTTTCATGTAAGCTTGGCACACCCAGAAACAGTTAATTTACCATTCTTTTAGTTTACCATACCATACTTTTTTTTTGAGTAGATACGGACGTCAAGAGGTCCATATCTACTCAAATCTCAGTATAACCGAACTCTACCAGAACCTAGACTCAATACATAATATGAAAAGAAATTTTAAAAAAATGAGAAGAAAATTCTAAAATATTAGCACATACATTGAAAATAATTCTCTACTTTCTCTAGCAATAAAACTCTTTATTTTGACTCTTTCTTAACAATAACAGAGATTTTATGGTATCGGTAAGATTGGTGAAAATATCTATACTTTACCCTTGGTTACCTCAGTACACTCAAATATGCTACCCAAAACGTGTGGATGCTATTGGATAATACTATAAAGTAACCTAATACAACTTCCGGTATTTACTTGTTACTGAAAAATCATCTTTTCAACTTTGAATACCCCTACTGTTTCATGTAAGCTTGGCACACCTAGAAACAGTAATGGTATTTAAAGTTGAAAAGGTGATTTTTCGGTAACGAGTAAATACCAGAAGTTGCATTAGGTTACTTTATGGTGTTAGCCAATAGCATCCATACATTTTGGGTAGCATATTTGAGTGTACTGAGGTAACTTAAGGTAAAGTATAGATATTTTCACCAATCTTACCGATACCATAAAATCTCTGTTATTGTTAAGAAAAAGTCAAAATAAAGAGTTTTATTGCTAGAGAAAGTAGAGAATTATTTTCAATGTATACTCTAATATTTTAGAATTTTCTTCTGATTTTTTTAAAATTTCTTTTCATATTATGTATCAAGTCTAGGCTCTGGTAGAGTTCGGTTATACTGAGTTTTGAGGTAGATACAGACCTCTTGACATCGGTATCTACTCAAAAAAAAAGTATGGTATGGTAAAGTAAAGTAATGGTAAATTAACTGTTTCTGGGTGTGCCAAGCTTACATGAAACAGTGAAGTAAGCTAAGTTTTTTCAAGTTTTTCAACTTTGAATACCCTTACTCAAATATGCTACCCAAAACATGTGGATGCTATTGGCTAACACCGTGAAGTAACCTAATGCAACCTCCAGTATTTACCCGTTACCGAAAAACCATCTCTCCGACTTTGAATACCCTTCTTACGAGTACAGCACTTGACAATGACGACGGGTATCGGAAAGCCCGGCGCATAGCTTCGCCGAACCTTGGGCGAGGTTGTGGGAAGAGCTTTCCGGCCTAAATTAAATAAACATCCCGAAGAACTCTGCTGCGATGATTTTACTTAGGTTGTGTGTTTGTTTTTGGGTTGATTCGCTTGGTAAACAGCACTGTAGGTTCGCTTTTATACAGTACCGGTACATGCCTGGTTGGCTGGTTCCTCCGCGGATACTCTGGTCGAGTAGGCTGATGGTTTGAGGGAGAGATACGCCAACCCAGATCTACACCAGTGGAGATGGGGGGAAAAATTGAGTTACGAGGTAGTATCATACGTACAGGACTTGTGCTGCGCCATAGGAGCGCACTTGTGGGTAAAAAAAAGTGCCATTCCTAGCCACGGAAGGGTAGGCGCAGGCGGGACGTTGTTGTCATCTGGCAATCAAGCAGTACCGTCTGCCGTACAAGTATCCCCGAGGTTACACGAAAAAACCCCGCCTTTCGTCAGCCCTTACGAGCTCTAGTATCCGACTGGCTCCATCACCTATCGATCATCGACAATACCGGTATCTTGACCAGAAAATATCCGAAAATGTCCCAATTATTCAGTCATAACCACAACTCTTTGAACACAACTAATTTCAACTTTAACGTTGCCGATGACCGATCTCATATCCTAGCCTGGCTATCCCCACTTGATCCTAGGTTACAGCATCAAGATATCCGGGACCGCCGTGTCGAAAATATAGGGAAATGGCTCCTAGAAACCGAGGAATTTAGAAGCTGGTATGCCGGTAGTGGAGGAGATGAATCCGATAAGGGAGTTTTTTTTTGCTACGGAGATCCGGGGGTTGGAAAGACCTTTATTAGGTAGGGGTGGGCCACCTGCGAGAGGAAATGAGCAAGTGCTGACAAGCTGTGATGTTAGTTCATTGGTAATAGACAGCTTGTGTGATCAGGCTGGAGGGCGAAATGCCACTGTGGCATGTTTTTACTTTGATTTCGCCACGCAAAAGGAGCAGACCCTCACAAGTATGCTGGGAGCCGTGCTTAAACAGCTGGTTTTTGGGTTAGAGAAGACCCCAGAGGAGATATCGCGGGTATACCAGGGCCAAAGGAGTTCCATCGGTGGGCGGGGACCACAGTTTTCCGAGATTGTCAAGATGATTCAGACCACATCATCGGAAAAACCCACATTCATATGCATTGACGCTCTAGATGAATGTGCGGCAGGATATCGGGTCAAGCTTCTTGGCTCGCTGGGCAAAATTCTCGAAAGGTCTCCCGGCACTCGAGTATTCATAACAGGGAGGCCACACATCCGACCAGAGATCGGAAGGTGTCTGGGTGGGAGAACAACTACTGCATGCATAAGTCCACAGAGAGATGATATTATTACATATCTCCACACCAGGATGCACGAGGACACAACGCCAGAAGCGATGGACAGTAGTCTGGAGGCAGACATCTTGAGGAAAATCCCCGAAGATGTTTCAGAAATGTACGTAGAAGCAACAATACTAGTGAAGCCACCTCGGGTTATCTACTGACATATACATATCTAGATTCCTGCTGGTCGCGTTGAATATCGATGCGATATTGCAAGAAACCACCATCCATCGCAGGCGACAGAAGCTCGGTGCAGTGACTGATGGGTTGGGATTGGGGGATGTTTATGGTACAACAATAAATCGGATAAAGGGGCAGGGTGGGGAGAAGGCAGGGCTTGGAATGGCGGCCTTGATGTGGATATCTCACTCGGAGAGGCCCTTAAAGGCGGATGAATTGTGCCACGCCTTGGCAGTCGAAATAGGGTCGGCAAATCTCAACACTGACAATGTTCCTTCAATTGGGACATTGTTGACCTGCTGTCAAGGACTTGCTTCCGTAGACAAGGGGGTTTCTACTGTCCGGTTAATCCACTTTACCCTTCAAGAATACCTCCGGGCCCATCCCGAGCTTTTTGGTAGAGCTCACTCGACAATTGCAGAAACCTGCTTAAGTTATTTGAATTCCCAGCAGATCAAGGCTCTTTCGACCAGTTCCTCTCCCGACCCCCCAGGAACACCCTTTCTCGAATATTCATCCCTGTACTGGGGGACACACGCGAAACGGGATCTTTCAGATCGGGCGAAATTGCTTGCATTAAAGCTGTTTGACGGCTACGATGACCATATCTCCACTAAAATCCTCTTACAAGCACAGAAGCGGTATTCAATCTTTTGTGATTTCGGTATATCTTCTCTGTTCACTGGCCTGCACTGTGCATCCGTATTCGGGGTTGTTGAACTTGTAGCAGGCTTGATAGAGGTCGAAGGTTGTGATATCAACCAAAAGGATTGTCTGGGTAATACACCTCTCATGTGGGCTGCTCGCAATGGGCACGAGAGAGTTGTGAAAATACTGCTTGAGCGGGACGACGTGAACCTTGAGGAACTGGATAGGTTCGGCCAAACACCACTCTGTTGTGCTGCATGGAGTGGGCAAGAGGGAGCGTTGGAATTACTGCTTGGACGGGACGACGTCGACCCCGACAAACCAGATATGTACGGCGAAACACCACTCTGTAATGCTGCTTGGCATGGGCACGAGGGGGTGGTGAAGATGCTACTTGGACGGGACCATGTTAACCCCGATAAACCAAATAACGAGGGCCAAACACCACTTTTTTGTGCTGCTTCGAATGGGCACGAGGTGGTGGTGAAGATGCTACTTGGACGGGGCGACGTTAACCCCGATAAACCAGATACCCTTGGCCAAACACCACTCTATTGTGCTGCTTGCAATGGACACGATGGGGTGGTGAAGATGCTACTTGGATGGGACCACGTTAACCCCGATAAACCAAATAACGAGGGCCAAACACCACTCGGTTGTGCTGCTTGCAATGGACACGAGGGGGTGGTGAAAATACTTCTCGCACAGGACGACGTCAACCCCAACGAACCAGATGACAATGGCCGAACGCCACTCTGGTGGGCTGCTTGGGATGGGCACGAGGGGGTGGTGAAAATTCTACTTGAACGGGACGACGTCACCCCCGACGAACCAGATAGAGACGGCCGAACACCATTCCAGATGGCTTCTAAATTCCACTATACGGGTGTGTTGGCTCTGCTACGTCCCCGAGTTTTGCCGGTATAGAATTTCCATCATCTGAACTTTATTGGTGTTTCTTGGTTTTGATAAATTCATACTTTGCATACTTTCCCCCTCCCCTCCGAAGGGTATCATAGACACGAGCGTTGTTTAGAAATAGTGGAGGAATATAAAGTACAACCATTTCTGACACTCGCCGAATGCAACGTAAAACCCAGCTATTAGCAAAGGTGTGATTGTGATCGATTTCTGCCCTTGGGGTGGTTTAGACTGGCCGAGATCACGCTTATACGCCACTGCCCTCCAGGTGTGAGCTTGAGTCTGAGCTTGGGGGACTGTCCACACTGTTTTTTAGGTTTGCTGACACAGAAAAATTAATATAGTGAGGAGTATTTTAACAATGAAGCCAACTCTCATTCTACCTGTAGGAATACCGTTTTAATTTGGGAAACATTCTGTGCAGCAAAGCCCTTCGCGCATGTTTCTTTACATGCTGATGACCGGCATGGCTTGCGATGTCGGGGAGTCGCGTAGTACTCGGCGTGCTGATATTTCCACCAGTCCACCCACGCTCACCTCAAATATTCCTTGTCCCAAAGGGCTAATCATTGGCCGTTACACTCTATGCTCCCTTTAGTCACTACTGCATGGCTACGATCCTCGGTATCTGCACTTGCATCCCAATGTGTAGAACGGGTTTTCCAGGTTATGTAATACTCCACTCTGACTTGTCAAGAGTAATGGGGCTAACTACACCATTGTGCAATGTATGCTTAAGAGCTGGTTGGAATGGTTATTACTCTGCCCTCAAACATTAGTATTCCAACAATACCGTGCTTTCGCTTTTGTAAAAAATAATAATATCCTACCGAAATCACAGGCAGAAAACAGGACTGTACCTCGCGCCGTGAGGGTTGATCCCCGGGAATAGATCCTCTTGCCACAAGGCTTTAAGTTACAGAATGCACCGATAGATCAAGTCTCATTAGAACAGGATTTTAGATGTCAGCCTGCAAAGGTCAGAGGATGGTTGAACCGAAGAATTCAAGATGAGATTTAGATAGAGTGTGAAGAGAACCGCGTGTAGGAGGGCGCCACAAAGGAGGAGCCATGTTGGATGCACGGCATTCCTGCCACTAATGGTAGGGGTTAATTGTGTATCAAATTTTGGAAATTAAATTGGGTTTTACTTTCCTCCTTTGTGCATGATACCATGTATAGCCCTCCCACCATACTACATCTCCGTCAATTCTAGTGTTTTTATACTGGCCCCGCTAACGGTGTCTGGTAGGTTCACTGCGAGTCCTCGCGCAGTATCGTATTGTGTATTGCGTTGTATTGCGTGGAATGGTGTTGTATGCACTATAAACTCAACCTTCGAACCCTCAACCTATAAGAGTGATAATCTGTGACGTAATATAAAGCGACTGGTGGGAGAGTGGTTCTAACTGTGTTTCATGTCGGGAGATGATAGTCCTCAAGTGTAGCAGTGTGCGTGAGTAGACCGGAGTAGACCGGAGTAGAGTTGGTTTTTTTTTTGCACTCACGGTACGATGCTTATCATAACTTGAATCTCGTTTATGTTTGGGGTGCAGAGTACGGAGACAGTTGCCAAGTCGCGATTTCTTTAGAAGTGGCTCGCGGAGATTCACTCTGCGGTGACGGTTACTTAATCATTTTAGTGGTATCATAGATCTTGGATCGCGAATTATCCTGTGGTTTGATAGAAGACTATTATCCCTAGAGGACGAAAGGTCATGGGTTTCACCGCTCGCAACAATAGCTTTTTTCTTTTCTTCAAGAAAGCGGTATGACATCCGGACACACCAGCGATGCCATGACATAGGCTATATTTGACCGGCGAAAATGGGGTAAAAAGAGGTAGTATGCATTAAATTGTAGCTCCCGTGTTCTCTAGGTTTTTAGTGTGAACTGTATCGTATTATCAATAGAGACACAACCTCTAAAACATGACCCCCGATCAACAAACATGGACGATCAAGGTTACCCTAATTTAAGTGCCATTTCTTGGGAATTTTGAGCACACGCTAGCCTTCCCCTTCGATGGATCTTCGGCTCCAACTCAATTAATTACCTTGATAGGTGTGAGGAAAGGGCTACGTGTTCTTTAGTGCTTCCTTATTCTTCTTTATTTAAATCGAGTCGTTCGTGTCTGAGAAATGACGAAGTCCGATTTTCGGGAATCATTTTTTGGTGCGCTGTTACGGGACAAAAAACTCATGCACTTTTGTGCTCTAGGTGCAATTAGCATCTCCTACCGCACGCGAATTAATACCTAGGTTAGCCGGTGAACGATATTTGGCTTTGACCAAATTGCTCCTCAGTGATTAGCAGGATGGGGTAAATTATGGGGAAATGCAGCAACCTATCGCGACACCCCACTGCGCAAGTACGAGAGTACTGCACTTGACGATGCCGATGGGAATTGGGAAGCGGTGCATTGCTTCACAGAACCCTACGCGAGATTACTGGAAGAGCTTTGCTGCCTGAACGGATATCCCGAAGGACCATGCTATGATGTTTCAAGGTATGTTATAGGGTATATTTGCTTTTAGGTTGATTGGTTTGTGACGCTGGATGAATGGTGCCGGTATGATATGTATGATACGATGCTTGCGCTTCTATACTGTATGTGCTTTAGATGCCAAATTGGCAGGTTCCTCTGCGGGCGCTCTGGTCGAGTAGAGTGGTCGTTTAGGGCAAAGCCACACCAAGCCAGGTCTACACCGGTAAAAGCAAAGACAAAATCACGAGAGAGGATCATAGAAGGATTTGTGCTGCGCCACATAAGAGGACTGGCGAGTAAAAAAAGTGTTATCATATGTCCGCGAGCAGTTGCCCGTATGGTAGGCACAAGCAGGTTGTTCATGCTGTCGTGCGGTCAAGTAGGATCAGCGAGGTTACACAAGGAATCCCCCGCTTTCATTCAGCCCCCAGCAATTCCAGTTTCCCACCGATTCCATTACCTATCCATCATCGACAATACCGGTACAAGTATCCTAAGCAATAAAGATCAGAAAATGTCCTCAGTATTCAGTAATAATCTCAACTCTTTGAACACAACTAGTATCAACATTAATGTTGCCGACGACCGATCGAATATCCTCGCCTGGCTATCCCCTCTGGATCCCAGGTTACGGCACCAGGATATTCGAGATCGCCGAGTGGAAAATGTGGGGGAATGGCTACTTCGAACCGATGAATTTAGAAGCTGGTATGCCGGGAGTGGAGGAGATGCATCCGATAAAGCAGTTTTGTTTTGCTACGGAGACCCGGGGGTAGGCAAGACTTTTATTAGGTAAGAAGGATGAACCGGGGGTAGGGGGAAGTGGATAGGTGTTGACAAGCTACCGCTTTAGTTCGTTGGTGGTGGATAGCTTGTGTGATCGGACTGGAGGACAAAATGCCACCGTTGCGTGTTTTTACTTTGATTTCGCCGCTGAAAAGGAGCATACCCCTACGAACATGCTGGGGGCTGTGTTGAAACAGCTGGTTTGCGGGCTGGAGGAGACCCCTGAGGAGATATCGCGAGCGTACCAAGCCCAAAAAAGTTACGTTGGTGGACGGGGATTACAATTTTCCGAGATTGTGAAGATGATGCAGACCGCCTCCCCGAAAAAGCGCACATTCATATGCATTGACGCTCTGGATGAATGCGCGGCAGGATATAGAGTCAAGCTTCTTGGATCGCTAAACAAAATTCTCGAAAAGTCCCCTGACACTCGAGTATTTATATCAGGGAGGCCGCACATCCGACCAGAGGTCGAGAGGTGTCTCGCTGGGAGGGTAACGACTGTACGCATAACCCCGAAGAGAGATGATATTATTACATATCTTCACACCAGGATGCACGAGGACACAACACCAGAGGCAATGGACAGTAGTCTGGAGGCAGACATCCTGAAGAATATCCCGGATGATGTTTCAGAAATGTACGTAGAAGCAACCCCACCGGGGAAGCCACCTTAGTTTATCCACTGATAGATGCATATCTAGATTCTTGCTGGTCTCGTTGAATATCGATGCGATCTTGCAAGAGACTACCATCCATCGCAGGCGACAGAAGCTCGGCGCGATGACCGATGGCTTGGGGTTGGGGGATGCTTATGGTGCCACAATAAACCGAATAAAGGCACAGACCGGGGAGAAAGCAAGGCTTGGAGTGGCTACCTTGATGTGGATATCTCACTCCGAGCGGCCTTTGAAGACAGACGAACTGTGCCACGCCCTAGCAGTCGAGATAGGGTCGGATAATCTCAATCCAGACAATGTTCCTTCAATAGGGACATTGCTGACCTGCTGTCAAGGGCTTATTGCCGTAGATAGGGAGACTTCCACGGTACGGTTAATCCATTTTACGCTTCAAGAGTACCTCCGAGCCCATCCCGAGCTTTTTGGTGGAACCCACTCGACAATTGCAGAAACCTGCCTAAGTTATCTGAATTCCCAACAGGTCAAGGCTCTTTCGACTATCCTCTCTCCCGACCTTCTAGATACAGTTTACACAACACTTGTAGAAACGTTCTTACCTATCCTCTGCCCAGACCTTGTTGGTACTACAGCCCACACAGCTATCACAGAATCACTCTTAAGTTTCCTGAAATCTGAGGAGGTTGGGGCTCTTTCCACCACCCCATCTCTGGACCTCGCGGCCACGCCCTTCCTCGAATACTCATCTCTATATTGGGGAACGCACGCCAAACGGGAGCTTTCGGATTGCGCCAAATTTCTTGCGCTCAAGCTATTTGATGAATACAATGGCCACATATCGACTAGAATTCTCTTGGAGGCACAAGGACAGTATTCACAGTTTCATGATTTCGATATATGTTCACTGTTCACTGGTCTGCATTGCGCATCCCTCTTTGGAATTGCTGAACTTGTGTCTAGTTTGATAGAGGTGGAAGGTTGTGATATCAACCAAAAAGATTGTCTGGGTAATACACCTCTCATGTGGGCTGCTTGCAATGGGCACGAGGCAGTTATGAAAATACTGCTGGAGCGGGTTGATATCAACCCCAACCAACCAGATAACTCCGGCCAAACACCACTCTTGTTGGCTTTTCGGCGCCGTTACGAAGGGATTGTGTCGCTGCTGCTGCCCCGGTCTGGGTTGGTATGACTTGAAATTTCAATCACGCTTACGGGTATACATGTTTCTTGGTTGTAATTCCTCTTAGCACACTTGTTGGTTTTTTCCTTCCTATGACATAATCCTCGTTCTCCCCTTTCCCACCTCTGAAGCATAGGCATGAGCATTGCTTAGATATGGAGACAAAATATAAGCACTAAGTTAGTTGTTGATAAAAGTGTTGAAACATAGTATGGCTGGGCCTAGTGTTTCGATGACCTCAACAGCAACCTTCGGTGTTTGGGAAACATGTATCGGGTTGACCTTGTGTAGTGCAGACACAGATTGTTTAGGGATGAAACAGACGAGAGCAGATACTCGATATCTACACTGGATTCATGTTAGTAGTGTTTGATGATTAGGTAGTGTGGTGGATTTCTTTCCTCTTGTGATTTTTTTTTTTGAGTATTTATCTCTTTCACCGGCACATGTGTTTTTCGCCGAATTTCTCTCTATAAAAGACCATGCACTTTGCCTTTCTTTTCCGCTCATTATTCTCATACTCATGCATTCCTCTATTCTCTGGAGTTCACCCTATCCACTCTTTTGTCAGTCTCATTCTTGCACCTCAATAGAAGTGAATATACTGGTAACTCGAACTTTGCCCTATATACTTCAGAAAAAGGTACGATTGTTGATTGTGACAGTTTACATCATAAGCATGGTTCAGCGGAGATTGTGTTTATATGCCCCTACCTCTCTGGTGCGAGCTTTCAGGTGAGGTTGATAGGCCGTCCGCGGGTTTGAGCTTGCTCATACCCGAAACCCGATCTAGTAAGCTCTTTTTAAACTATGAAGTTAACTCCCGCTCTACTCGTACGAGAGCGATACTATTTAAACTCGAAAACCTCTCTTTGTTTCCAAACTCTTTGCGCATAGTCTTGGATGCTAACCACCTGCATGACTCAAGGTTTCGGGCCTAGAGCTCGGCGTATTAGTATTTCCTCCAGTTCAACCACGCATAGCCTGGTCTCTAGACCACCGGTATTCTGTGAGGGTTGCCGCTGCACTCTCCAAACCATTTTGTCACTAGCGAGTGGCCGAAATTCTCGACATCCCCTCCCTGCATCCCAAGGTGTATAACGAGTTTTGACAGTTTGGGTGGCACCCCACCCTAACTTTCCAAGAATGATGGAGCTGCCTGCATTCAAGTTGCTTTGCAATATGAGCCTACGAGCTAGTTGGGATGGTTATCTCACCCCCCCCCCCCGGTGTAAAGATGTGGTGGAGGGGGAGAGGAGGTGGAAACTTCATTGATAAAAGTGGGGAGAAGTGCTGCTTTATATTCGGACTATCATAACAAACATGTCAAGAGGCATCACACATTCACCACAGCTCAGGGTAATGCCTACCGACACACCTGCTCTCCACAGTAGGGCGGTTGCCCATACCTAATAACGCACAATACCCCGACCACTATAACCTTTTTTCTCCTATGAGCGATTCGTGGGTCGGGCATCCCGAACGCATATTAAGGTGGGTGGTGGGAACTTTATCATGCCATAGTGCCTTATAATCCGAATAATGCGATACTTTTCCTTTATTAAAAACTCATATTGTGCCTAAGCTACGGGCTAGAAACAGCATCTCGCGTGATGAAGTTTGATGCCGCCTTGGATTCTTTTGCCAGCAGGGTTCGGTGTAGAATCTGTCGACAGGTTAATTCTCATTAGAACAGGATGTTAGATGGCCGACCTGCAGAGATTAGAGGATGGTTGGACAGGAGGATTCAAGGTGAGACTTTCGTTTTGCTACGGAGATCCGGGGGCTGGTAAAACTTATATCAGGTAACAAGGACAAGGCCCGGGGAATGGATGGGCAAGGGCAAGTGCTGACAAGCCCGATGTTAGCTCATTGGTGATAGACAGTTTACGCGATCAGGCCAGAGGACAGAATGTCGCCGTTGGGTGCTTTTATTTCGATTTCACCGCCCAAAAGGAGCAGCCATTGACAAGTATGCTAGGTGCCCTACTCAAACAGATCGTGAGCGGACTGGAGGAGGTACAGGTGGATATAACGCGAGACTATGAGGACCAGAAAAAGGTCCTCGGTGGACGGGGCCCGCTACATTCCGATATTGTAAAGATGCTGCAGACCACCTCTTCGGAAAAGCGTACATTCATATGCGTTGATGCTCTGGATGAATGTGTGGCAGGAGATCGTGTCAAGTTTCTCGATTCGCTCAACAAAATTCTCCAAAAGTCGCCTGGCACTCGAATATTCGTGACCGGAAGAGCCCACATTCGGGCCGAGATCGGGAAGCGCCTTCTGGAAGGGTAGTGACTATACAAATCACTCCCAAGAAAGATGATGTCGTTAGCTATCTTCATACTAGGCTCGGCGAGGACACAACCCCAGATGCGATGGACAGTAGTCTGGAGGCAGACATCTTGAAGAAGATCCCCGAAGATATTTCAGAAATGTACGTTTGTTGATGCCGGGTCGGCGATACAAGGATAAATAAATTATATTGAATACATAGGAGCAACACCGCCGGGGAAGTCACCTCGAGTTATCCACTGACTGATACATATATAGATTCCTGCTAGTCTCGTTAAATATCGATGCGATCTTGCAGGAGACCACCATCCATCGCAGACGACAAAGGCTCAATGCAATGACGGATGGGTTGGGGTTGGGGGATGCGTATGGTGCGACTTTGAATCGGATAAATGGACAGGGTGGGGAGAAAGCAAAGCTTGGAATGGCGGCGTTGATGTGTATATCTTACTCGAAGAGACCCTTGAAGGCGAATAAGCTATATCATGCCTTGGCAGTCGAAATAGGGTCGGCGAATCTCAATCCCGACAATGTCCCTTCAATAGGGACATTGCTGACTTGCTGCCAAGGACTGACTGCCGTAGACAAGGAGGCTTCTACGGACCGGCTAATCCACTTTACCCTTCAAGAGTACCTCCGGGCTCATCCCGAGCTTTTTGGTAGAGCTCACTCGACAATGGCAGAGATCTGCTTAAGTTACCAGAATTTCAGCAGGTCCAGGCTCTTTCCACCAGTCCCTCTCCCGACCTCCGGGGCACACCTTTTCTGGAATATTCATCTCTGTACTGGGGAACTCACGCAAAACGGGAGCTTTCGGATTGCGCGAAATTGCTTGCTCTGAAGCTATTTGGCGACTACGGTAACCACATATCTACTAAAATCCTCTTGAAAGCACAGAAACCGTATTCGGACGTTTATAACTTCGGCATATCTTCTCAATTCACAGGTCTCCACTGCGGGTCCGTCTTTGGGATTGCTGAACTTGTAGCTGGTTTGATAGATGTGAAAGGTTATGATATCGGCCAGAAAGATTGTGTGGGCAATACACCTCTAATGTGGGCTGCGCGCAATGGTCACGCGGGAGTGGTTAAAACACTCCTCGGGATGGGTAGTGTCAGCCCCAACGGACTAGATACGCCCTGCCCAACACCACTCGGCTGTGCTGCTATGAATGGGCATGAAGGAGTGGTCAAAATACTACTTGGGCAGGGCGACATCAATCCCGATGCACCAGATGATTATGGCCAAACACCACTCTTTTTTGCTGCTTGCAATAGGTACGAGGGGGTGGTGAAAATATTGCTCGAACGGGACGACGTCAACCCCGACAAACCAGATAATTACGGCCGAACACCACTCTGTCGTGCTGCTAGGTACGGACAAGATGGAGTGGTAAAATCACTACTCGAACGAGGCGATGTCGACCCTAATCACCCAGATAGCTACGGCCAAACACCACTTTATTGTGCCTCCCGGGCTGGACATGAGGGAGTGGTGGAAATACTGCTCAAACGGGACGGCGTCGACCCCGAAACACCAAATAACCGCGGACAAACACCACTTTATTGTGCGGCTGAGTATAGGCAAGAGGGAGTGGTGAAAATCCTACTTGAACGGGACGACGTAAATCCCAATACATCAGATAACGATGGACAAACACCACTATGGCGTGCTGCTCAGAATGGACATGAGGGAGTGGTGAAAATACTGCTCGCACGGGACGGTATAAACCCCGACAAACCGGATAACTACGGCCAAACGCCACTCTGGTGGGCTGCTTGGAGTGGGCACAATAGAGTAGTGAAGATACTCCTCGAACGGGACGATGTCAACCCCAATCAACCAGATAACTACGGCCGAACGCCACTCTGGTCAGCCTCTCAGCGCCGCTATGCGGGAGTGGTAGCGCTGTTGGAGTCCCGGGTTCTGCCGGTATGACTTGAAATTTTTATTATATTTAATTTATAGAGGTTTCTTGGTTGTAATTCCTCTTTGCAGACTTTTTGTTCATTTATTAATTTTTTCCCTATTCCTTCTTTTCTCCTCCTTCCCCCTCCTCTGAAGCCTGGTCGTGAGCGTTGTTTAGATGTGGAGAAAAAATATAAAGTGCCAGCGTTTCTGATACTACTAAAAAGCGCCGTAGCCACCACCAAATGTTTGACCATAATTAGTTTCTGCCGCAGACACGGTTCAGCGGAGATTGCGCTTATATGCCACTGGCCTCGAGGTATGAGCTTGAGGGTGCGATTGGAATGCCGCCCACAATTTTTAGTCTTGCTCATGCAGGAAAATCTATTAGGTAAGCAGTCTTCTAGCGATAGAATTAACTCCCATTCCACTAGTACTACCTGGCTTTACACTCGACAAAAGCTACTCGAAGGCGATCGCTGATTATTGCTGACTAAAACACTAAAAAGACAATCCCAACCCAGAAAGTAGACCGACTTTGCATGATGCAATGGAATACTGTACACACGGGTGCTCCCCGATGCGGAAGCAATGTCATTATACCCAATGAGTGCGCATATTTCCTCCCTTGTCGCGGTGGTGCGCCCTGAAACCCTGACATGGTTTAAGGTTGATCTACTGCCAGACCCTTCTACCGGTTTGGCGTTCCATTGTCGAAAATGGCAACAGTTAAATCCGATTTTTCTTGGATGCCGTCGGAGCCCCTGCACCTGGGGCGATATCAACGGTTTGTCTCTCGATCCTCGGTGAGAAGAGTGATGAAGTTAAAACCTGAAGAGAGACGGTGTCAGTAGAAAGAGATTTCAGGACGAACCTTGGTCGTTTTCCCAACGAGGTCAAACGGGTGAGAACAATCAATGCCGAAAACCTCAAGAGAGAGATTGGTTGGCAATCCTCACTTCCTGTTAACATGTGGTTGTGCATTTATCCTTCTCTCACGACGTGCCCCCGAGCCGCCGTAAATACAAGAATTTCTTCTGGGACATCATGGAATTCGTGATGTATAGTTCTTGGACAAAAGCCATCATCGGTAGGCTCGCTCTAGTCCCTGCCGGAACAGAGCAAAAACGGTTGGAATTCGGGAACATGGATATCGCAATTTGCACCACCACCTCTTCGTAAACTGAAATAAAAAATATATATCAATAGATAGCTGGAGACCTAGTGGTTCCGAAATTCGGATTTCCATAACAAATTTGTTTGCCCTGTGGGCAGCTCATGTTAATTGGTAAGAATGATTCCAAAACTGGACTTGAGCTACAAGAGTTTGTATGGCTGCTTATGCGGGGGGATCCCTGTTGTGCCCGTATCTCCGGTTTCGCGTCGCCACAGGGCAGGCGGTGTTACACCACGCACTCCAAGATCTAGATCCCCTCCCTGGAACACCTGAAAGTACTATTTTATGAAGAGTTGGCTTACTTCCACTGCAGATCGCTGAATTCTAATACTGTGAAAAGGGTGTAAAAGTGGCCATTAACGATGGCTTGTCACCTTATTTTTCATACAAGTGGCAACCGGCCTCCGGCTGGATTTGGATTTCGAGGCCAAGTGAGGAAATGATCAGTTGGCAGCTTATTCAGTGGAGGAAGCTGAAAGGCATGACTGAGTATATTTTTCTAGTAATAACAAAACTAAGGAGCATATCAAATTGCAGACAAACTCATATACCATTGTATATCCTACTCCCATTCCTCCTCTCCCACTTCCAATTCCTTCTCCAAATCATTTCCATCAATCTTTTCATCCATATACCTCTGCCAAATATTCAGAAGCCTGCTAGGAGAAACTATACTTAGACCTACCTGTCCTCTACCTCTGTTAGAGTCAATACTCTCTAGCTTGGCCAAGCTAGTACCATGATACATCTTGGTTTGCCAGGCCATCATACTATTTGTAGCGCCTTCAAGTTGAATTCTGATTCCATAATCAGAAATAAAGAAGTTACCCCCATCATCTTACCCCAGGCTTCTATCGGTTATCTAGAATAGACTATACTTATAAGGTCTACTCTCCTTATGAATTGCTATATAGCTCTCAGTTAGTGGTTTTCTAACCAAACTTTATACTTGACTACATACCTGGAGTAGTTGCTGGTGAATAAGCTCACAGGAGGGGCTATCTCTTCTTGCTAAAACTCATATACCTCCCCTCACTGGCATACTGGACAGTATAAGTATTATTCTTGCTTTTTCCCCTATTATCCATTCTCTTAATTCCTGAATCTAGAAATTCCTCAATCTCCTTCCTGATATCACTAGGAATAAGCTTTCTAGCCATGTTCCAAAAAAGTGCAAATACACTACTCTCTTAGTAATCGATTTTCTGTTACTCTTGAGTGTTGTAGTTTTGGGACAATAGATTTTTTGCCCATATCAAATCAAGGATAGCTTTGAGAACCTGTAGAATAGCCAGCTTAGACTATGCTTCCTAGATCTTCTAACTATAGTATAGATTTTCAATTAGTATTATATTAATTAGTACTTGAATAAGGATTGGATATTAACTTACTCTATGTTAGGCGGTAGCCAAGATCGATCCTATCGGTCAGATTAGGGCCTGAATCTTAAGATCAGAGATTGTCTAGGAAGACTCATAAAGTAATAAAGAATTAAAAGGTAAAGATTCGTATTTTGTAAACTTATTATATTGTTAAGGTCTCTTCTCTGCGGTTGATTCCTCTAACTGACCCAGAGACTTTAAACCTATTTATACTAATCTACCAATACTTAGTATCCTTATACTAACTTGTACAGAGGAGCTTTTAACTTTAGTTTCTGCTAAGTGCAAACACTGTTTGACCCTGAAAATTCACACACCACTATAACCCTTACTGAGAGGAGATATTTATCTTAAGAGGATAGCGTCCTATCTCCTAATGATCCCTTTACGATCTCTAGGCTTAAATAGACTAAGTATGTAAATGTAGTCCAAATGGCTATCATTCTAATCATCTTCTCCGTTCAAGAATTAGCTAAGTTCGTTGTCAGGAACTGGTGTATAGATAATATATGCTTGAATGAGTCTCAACGTACTGGCATCATAGAAGGCTCACGCATCTCCAGTCTTTCCATTCAAGTATGGTTCTCCTTAGACCTCCTGCCTCTATGATGGACTCTTAGTAGAGCCGTCTGACATATACCTAATCTTGAATGGGTATTGATGACTTCTGAAGTATCTTGATAGTACCAGATATCTTCTATCTCATTGATAGGAAATCCCTTGGTCGGCTAGTCACTATTGTGAGTGGTCTGTATGGCTTTGCAGTCAGGGAGTTATGAATTAGAAATTATTGTTTTTAATTCCTATATAGCTTTACCGCAACCATCCTTAGAGTCACCTGACTCTTATAGTCAATTATGTGACATTACCACTATACTAGGCCATATATGCCTGATACTAAGTAACACTCCTATTGTGTATCCAACCCAGCTATACAGGCTACCAGTATATACTAACTATATGTAACCAGTACTGGTACTGGGTCAAGGATTTTGTTTTATGTTTTGTTTTAAGTATCGCTTTAATACTTGGTTTGTTTGAAGTATACTTAGTTTGTTTTATGTTTTGTTTTAAGTATCACTTTGATACTTGGTTTGTTTGAAGTATCGTTTTGATAGTTAGTTTGTTTTGTTTTAAGTATCGATTTGATACTTATGTTGTTTTACCAAAGTGTATCACTTGATACCTTTGTTTAGTTTCATTCATGCTAGACATGAACAGATTTGTGTGTTTAAAAAACATCCTATTCCACGATAAAAAGGACAGACTTTGACAGACTGTAACCAGTACTGGTACTCGGTTAAGGATTTTGTTTTATGTTTTGTTTTAAGTATCGCTTTGATACTTGGTTTGTTTGAAGTATCATTTTGATACTTAAGTTAGTTTGTTTTATGTTTGTTTTTAAGTATCGTTTTGATACTTGATTTGATACTTATGTTGTTTTACCAAAGTGTGTCGCTTGATACCTTTGTTTAGTTTCGTTCATGCTAGACATGAACAGATTTGTGTATTTAAAGACTGTCCTATTCCACGATGGAAAGGACAGACTTCGACAGACATCATTTCAATATATTTGGTTGAATGGTTACTCTTTAGTTTCTCCAGTACACCTCCGAAGCCTCCTTTAGTTCATACAGCTCTCGCCTCCTCTCAGGAAGAGCAGGCCACCTGTCAACTATCGTAGACCTATCGAAATGTGATTAATGTCTAGCGAACATATTACACTATAATACTCTAATGTTATAGTTTGAAACTAATTGTACTTTTTTTTTTTTTTATATATCATGTATTCATTGTTAAGGTACAAGAACTTGCATGCAGCTTGAGCTATGGCGTGAACAAAACCAAAAACACGCATCCCTCCTCCGTCTGGGGCAAAAACCGAGAGCCCTATGCCCCTCTGGTATGGAGCCAACTGCACATCTCGCCCTGAATCAAGCCTACAAAGAAACCCAACCCAAGATAAGTAGGAAGCCACATGGAAAAATCCCGCCAGAAATCTCGGCCCGAAGGCACAAAGGAAACCATAGTAAACCCCACCAGGAATGCCCATAGCAGACCCGGCCGCTGAAAAGCTAACCCAATATCGGGCCCCGAAAAAGGGGCAGGTGCGCCCATGAAGGCACTCCCCCTGTAACCGGTACTGGTACTCGGTTAAGGATTTTGTTTTATGTTTTGTTTTAAGTATCGCTTTAATACTTGGTTTGTTTGAAGTATCGTTTTGATGCTTAGATTGTTTTATGTTTTATTTTAAGTATCGCTTTGATACTTGGTTTGTTTGAAGTATCGTTTTGATACTTAGTTTGTTATGTTTTAAGTATCGATTTGATACTTATGTTGTTTTACCAAAGTGTATCACTTGATACCTTTGTTTAGTTTCATTCATGCTAGACATGAACAGATTTGTGTATTTAAAGACAATCCTATTCCACGATAAAAAGGACAGACTTTGACAGACAGTATTTCAATATACTTGGTTGAACGGTTACTCTTTAGTTTCTCCAGTACACCTCCGAAGCCTCCTTTAGTTCATACAGCTCTTGCCTCCTCTCTGGAAGAGCAGGCCACCTGTCAACTATCGTACACCTCTCGGAAAGTGATTAGCACCGAGCGAACACGTTACACTCCCCACCAAGATGGCAGGAGGCTGAAAGAGGTCCCGACCAGCCTGAGACAGTGCAATACTGACCGGAGGAGAGGGGCCAGGACTGGGGGCCCCCAGGAGGAGAAGAAGGGGAGACAGAGAGACCCGGTCAACTCTGCTCTGGAGGAGCGGGGTGGCAGTAAGGTGCGAGCTGAGTAGAGGAGCAGTAGGGTGCCAGCCAGGTGGGAGAAGAAGAGTAGTAGGGTACCAGCCGATCGAACCGAGGCGAGAAGAGAGGAGGGGTAGACCCAATTTCCAAAACAACTATCGGAACCGTGTTTGTGGCTTAACTAGGTGGTCCTCTATAACCTCAACACCCAAGCGTGGAAGAGCACCCATAGAGGGCAAAGAGGAGGAGAGTGGCGAAATCGACCGTAGCCTGTTGAGAAGACCAACCATAACACCCTGACCGTGGGACTGACCCGTACCTACCGGCGGGACGAAACCCAGACCCAGTAGAGGGACTAACCCGAACCGACTAGAGGAAAACAAAAGGAATCCATCGTGATCGCGTACCGCAAACCGTATTCCCAGCCCTCTGTTGTAGGGAAAAAGAAGCCGCCCGACCATGCTGATGCTAAGCGAGGCCGCAGCAAAAGTGGGGAAGGAGAGAAAAACCAACATCCGGAGATGCCGGGAGGGAGGAAGGAGGATCTCAGGAGGGTAGACCTCAAGAGAGAAGGCAGGAAAGGAGCTCCACCGTTGTGAAAAGATAAGAAGTGATGGCTTGGGGGGGGAGGACATGACGCGAACAGTGGTGAGAAGTTTCTGGTGTTGAGTCATTCCCAAAGATGTAATAAATTTCAATCACCGGAGGTGTAGCGGAGACGGTCGATGTTGAAACTAATTGTACTATTACTATTAATTGTATGAAATAATACTATTCTAATACTATTAACTATGACCTCTTTTATATGTTAGTAATAGTATATGATATCCTTGACCTCTTTTATACAATTATTGTACTACTAAGTGTACTAATATTATCTATGACATCATTAATCCTGATTTAAACTATTATACTACTTTATTTGAGTCATATATGATATTATTACCACTTTACAAAAGTGATATCATTTTTAACCTTTCAACCAATCAGAACCCTGGGATTTGGCCGATACCTAACCCTAACCCTGAAAAAGCAAATATAAAATCCGACCGATGAGAAGGCTTTAAAGTGACAAAAATCCTAAAGTATCTGCTTATAGTTTATAGAAACAGCACACAATGGTCGCAAATACCCATGTCGCCATTTCGAGTCCATTCGCGCCCCCGACAATACCATTGAGGGGTACCAGGTTTTGGGTTACTTTGGGGGAGCTTAGAGAGAAAAGGTGCTTTCATGGCTGGGTCTTTAATGGCTGGGTAATACATGGTGTTATTACCGGTCCGAAGTCTCCAGAACGGTGCAGATAATAACTTGGATATGTTTCGTGATCGAGATATTAATAATATGATACAGGCGGGTTTCATTCAACAATATCTCTCTGGGGGTTTCGTCTCTTAATAAGGACAATGGTGGATAACCGACCGCACAACGGTAGATAAAAGACTAAGTGAATATTTGGGGAACTATGGCGGTGTGTGGACAAAAATCAGAGTTAAGGTAAACAACCTCAGCCGTCGATGCTTTCTCTAAACTAACGGTAAAGACAGCTGTATGAGTAAAGTATAATCAACATGATCCTTCCATAGACCACCACATCTTTATCAATGCCTCCACAAATGCCCCCGTTCCTCCGCATACATCCGTGATATCTAAGGAAAGACATGCTCGGAGAATCTAGGCTCAATCTCTGAACCTCCGCATTGATATATTGAACTTCTGAACTCTCGGTCAGACTCCCGAAACTTCCAATATCTACTCCGATTAATCAACATCTATCTAGAACCTTCAACATTGTCACCGATCAATAGTGTCTTTAAGGTATCATAGGTATGGTCGCGCACATGCGCAGCGTTTGTGGTTTCCGAGAGTCGGCCCGGAAGGTAGCGCCCCGCATTACCATTTGGGCCAGGACTCACTGGCAGTAGGTGTGGCCAGTAATAAAAGGTGTCCTGGGCAACCTATCGGCAATATTCCTGGAGGATTCCAGCGAAATGTCCGAAGCCGATCATCCAGAGCGCCAGTCCGCTGAAAAGGCCGCCGCGTGGAGTGTGCCGGTAGGACTGAAAAGCCCATTATCTATCGGTAACTTCCGCCGAACATATCTGCGGCGCCCTAGTCCCCGCTGGTACTTGCGGCATAGATAAACGGTCAATTCGAGAATGTAAGGCACCTACATTTCCAGTACTGTACGTCGGCCCGAGCACCTCTCGGAGACCACCGCCCCCCTTGCCATGACATCGTGGATGGGCAGATTGGACGCTTGGGTTCGGAATTAGCGGGGTATAAGTTGTAACATAGATATCATGTGTTTTATTTATTTTTCTGGATAGCGTGAGATAGTCTAGCTGGTGAAGGTAAGCAACAGTACTCGAGTAGGCTGAAGGAGGTATGGGAGAAATTGTTGGAATATTGTCCCTGAGTTTCGATTTCATACCCCCTATTGGTTTCCTATAAGATCTTCAAGAACTTTCCGTTATATCATACCTTACTTGATGTCTGAAACTATTATCACCCTGTTGTCTCCGTACTGTTTCCTCTCTATCTCCTTGCAGTGAAAATTTCTCTCTTGTTTCTTTCATGTTTCTTTCTTGTTTCAGTGGGACAAGACTTTTGTCCCCCTTACCGGAGATGAAAATTTTCATCCACACAGGCACCGGATTAGATGTGGATCATCTTGTGTTAAAAGGGCCTTATTATCTACTTAGAAATGATATGCGAATTCTGACCTTTCAATCGTGCGCCTAAGAAAACTCCTGCTGGATTTTATCTATCATTCCTACCTATACTTCTGTCTCTTCACATTACCGAACGCTTTATTTTACTTCAGAAATAAGTACTCAGTCCGTGAACTTTCGAAATTGCCGCACCGAAGCTTTGATTCTGGGAATTCTCTGGTTAACTAAAAGCTGAAGTGCCGGATTGAAGAGAATTGATGAAAGTTCTCTGGCTCGGGACCAGTGGTGCATAGCGGGGGGAGGGGGGTTATGCGGAGGTGAGGTATCACGCTTGCAATAGTCAAAGTTTTATTTTTTGCATGTACAGTACGAAACAGAGCTAATCATAATTTCCTCCCCTGCAGGGGGTAAACTATTAAGAGGTATACAATATTGTAATTTCTTTCAGACTGCCGTTCACCAGACATTTAGTTTAGTGCCCCAATGTTAGTTTAGGCTTAGATCCCGAATTATACTGGAATCTGATAGAAGGTTATTCATCATACAGGTAGCACAGAGGAAAGGGTAGAGTTTCTTGCCACTTGATGCCAGAAGCACAAGAAGGGCGATATGGGCAAAAATGTGGGGAGGATTGATTAAATTTAGATTGCCCTGAGGTAGCAGCGAGGTTGCACAAAGAGCCCCGCTTTTCTTCAGCCCCAGGAATTCTAGTATTCAACTAACTCCACCATCGATCCACCGCTTACAATACCGGTATCCTGAGCAGAAAAGATCGGAAAATGTCCTCAGTATTGAGTAATAATCTCAACTCTTTTAACACGACTATTATCAACCCTACTGCTCCCGGTGACCGAGCAGATATCCTAGCCTGGTTATCCCCACTAGATCCCAGGTTACGGCATCAGGATATTCGAGACCGCCGGGTCGAAAATGTAGGGGAATGGCTCCTGAGAACCGATAAATTTAGAAACTGGTATGCGAGGAGTGGAGGAGATGGATCTGATGAGGCAGTTTTGTTTTGTTCTGGAGATCCGGGGGTGGGAAAGACCTTTATTAGGTAAGAAGGACGAACTATGAATGAAGGCAAATGAGTTGGAGCTGACGAACTGCGATGTTAGTTCATTGGTGATAGATAGACTGTGTGATCAGGCTGAGGGACGAAATGCAACGGTTGCATGTTTTTATTTTGACATCGCAGTTCATAAGGAGCAGGCCCTCACCAGCATCCTGGGGGCCGTGCTGAGGCAGCTGGTTTGCGGGCTGGAAGAGATCCCGGACGATATATCGCGAGCATACCGAAGCCAAAAAAACTCCCTTGGTGGACGGGGACCACAGTTTTCGGATATTTTAAAGATGATGCAGGCCACCTCATCGAAAAAGCTTACTTTCATATGCATTGACGCTCTAGATGAATGTGCCGCAGGATATCGAGTCAAGCCTCTTGACTCCATAAACAAAATTCTCGAAAAATCCCCGGGGACTCGAGTATTCATGACAGGGAGGCCACATATCCGACCGGAGATCGGGAGGTGTCTGGCTGTGAGGACAATGAGCTTGTGCATAAGCCCGAAGAGAGATGATATCATTACATATCTTCACACCAGAATGCACGAGGACACAACGCCGGAGGCAATGGACAGTAGTTTGGAGGCAGACATCCTGAAGAAGATCCCGGATGATGTTTCAGAAATGTAGGTAGATGCAACACTGCGGAATCCACCTCGAGTTATCCACTGATAGATGCATATATAGATTCCTGCTGGTCTCGTTAAATATCGATGCAATCTTGCAGGAGACAACCATCTACCGCAGGCGACAGAGGCTCGGTGCGATGACTGATGGCTTGGGGCTGGGAGATGCTTATGGTGCGTCAATAAATCAGATAAATGGACAGGGTAGGGAGAAAGCAAGGCTCGGAATGGCGGCATTGATGTGGATATCTCACTCGGAGCGGCCCTTGAAGACGGAGGAATTGTGTCACGCCTTGGCAGTCGAAATAGGGCCGGAGAATCTGAATACCGACAATGTTCCTTCAATTGGGACATTATTGATCTGCTGTCAAGGACTTGTTACGGTAGACAAGGAGGTTTCAACGGTCCGGTTAATCCACTTTACTCTTCAAGAGTACCTCCGGGCTCATCCCGAGCTTTTTGGTAGAGCTCACTCGACGATTGCGGAAACCTGCTTAAGTTATTTGAATTCCCACCATATCAAGGCTCTTTCGACCAGCCTCTCTCCCGACCTCCGGCGCACACCTTTTCTGGAATATTCATCGCTGTACTGGGGAACACACGCAAAACGAGAGCTTTCAGATTGGGCAAAATTGCTTGCGCTGAAGCTGTTTGACGACTGTTGTGACCATATTTCCACTAAAATCCTCTTACGGGCACAGAAACCGTATTCGGACTTTTATAATTTTGGTATATCTTCTCTGTTTACAGGTCTGCACTGTGCATCATTCTTCGGGATCGTTGAGCTTGTAGCTGGTTTGATAGAGGTCGAAGGTTGTGATATAAACCAAAAGGATTGCGTGGGTAATACACCTCTCATGTGGGCTATTCGCAATCGGCACGAGGGAGTTGTTAAAATACTGCTTGAGCGGGACGACTTGAATCCTGAGGAACTAGATAATTACGGTCGAACACCATTCGGTTACGCTGCTTGGTGGGGGCACGAGGGAGTGCTGAAAATTCTGCTCGGACGGGACGACGTCAACGCCGGCAAACCAGATAAGTACGGTCAAACACTACTCTATAATGCTGCATGCGGTGGGCACGAGGGAGTGGTGAAAATACTGCTCGAACGGGACGACGTCAACCCCGATAGATCAGATGACTATGACCGAACACCACTCTGGGGTGCCGCTTGTGGTGGGCACGAGGGGGTGGTGAAAATGCTACTGGAGCAGGGCGACGTCAACCCCGACAAACCAAATTACGATGGCCAAACACCGCTCTCTAGTGCTGCTGGGGAGGGTCACGAGGGGGTGGTCAAAATGCTACTCGGACAGGGCAACGTTAACCCCGATAAACCAGATGTTATTGGCCGTACACCACTCTGGTGGGCTGCTTGGAGAGGGTACGAGGGGGTAGTGAAAATTCTACTCGAACGGGACGACGTCACCCCTGATAAACAAGATAACAACGGCCGAACACCACTCTGGTGCGCTGCTTGGTGGGAGTACGAAGGAGTGCTGAAAATACTGCTCGAACGAGACGGCGTTAAACCCGGTAAACCAGATAAGTATGGCCAAACACTACTCCATAATGCTGCTTGCGATGGGCACGAGGGAGTCGTGAAAATACTACTCGAACGGAACGACGTCAACCCCGACAATCCAGATAACTATGGCCGAACTCCACTCTGGGGTGCCGCTTCGAATGGGCACGAGGAGGTGGTCAAAGTCCTACTGGAACAGGGCGACGTTAACCCTGACAAACCCAATAACGATGGCCAAACGCCACTCTGCAATGCTGCTTGCAATGGGCACGAGGGGGTGGTGAAGATGCTACTCGGACAGGGCGACGTTAACTCCGATAAACCAGATAACAGTGGCCGAACACCACTCTGGTGGGCTGCTTGGGGTGGGCGCGCGGACGTGGTGAAAATGCTACTTGGACAGGGCGACGTTAACCCCGACAACTCGGATAACCACGGCCGAACACCAATTTCGGTGGCTTCTCAGTTCGGCCATGTGGGTGTGGTAGCTCTGCTACGTCCCCGGGCTCTGCCGGTATAGAATTTTCATCATCTGAACTTTATTGGTGTTTCTTGGTTATGATATAATTCCTCCTTGCATACTTGTTTTCCCCCCCCCCCCCGAAGCTTAGACAGGAGCGTTGTTTAGACATAGTGGAAAAATATAAAACGGCAGCAATCGTGGCAATCGCCGGAAGCGACGTAAACCCTAGCTTTTAACAAACGTGTGACTGTGATCGGTTTCCGCCGTAGGCATTGCTTCGACTAGAGAAGATAACGCCCATACGCCACTGCCCTCCACGTGTGAAGGACTCTCCACACTTCTTTTAGGCTCTCTCATGTAGTAAGATAATCTAGTCAGGAGTCTTTTAATAGTGAAACTAACTCCCATTACACTCGTTCGAGTACCGGTACTGATTAAACTCCAAATCCCTTCTACGCAGTTGAACCTTTCGGGCATGGTCTTAGATGCCGATCAACTGCCTGGCTTGCGATGCCGGGGAGTAGAACTCGGCGCATTGGTGTTTCCCCCGGCTCACGCGCACTCGCCCCAAAGCTTGTTTCTCCGAACGGGCTAAACATCCGTTCTTACACTCTCTACCTCCTTCGGTCCCCAGTGCGTGTTCAAAATCCCCTGTTTCCCTACCTGCATCCTCGGGTGTAGAACGGGTTTCTCTAATTTGTGCGCCCCGACTCGACTTGTCAAAGGTGGTGGATCTGCCCACAGTGCTGTGCAATATAAACTCACAAGATAGCTGGGATGGCCAACCTACACTCCTGCGGCCACCCCCTACCATCACGGGCTTTTCTCTTATCAGGGCATTCTAGGCGATGCGCCTGCCGGGCGTCTTGAAGACCTACAAACCCTGCCGGTGAAAATATTGCCATCCCCTGGTGCGTTAGTATTCGAATAATACCGTACCTTCCCTTTAACGACAAAAAAAAACCGATGTCGTGATGAAATTACAGGCAGAAACCAGCATTTTGCGCTGTGGGGGTTGATGCCGCGTAGTTAATCTTAGAGCTGCAGAATGTGCTGACAGACCAAATCTCATTGGAACGGGCTTTTAGATGGCTGATCTGCTCGAGTTAGAAGATGGTTGGACAAAAAAGAATTCAAGATGAGACTTTCATTGCATTTGGGAGGGATTGCTGGTAAGAGGTCACTACCGAGATGGAGCTAAGCCGCATGCACGATATTCCCGTCACCAATGCCTCGGGCTAATTGCGGGCAGAATATTGAAGATTGGCTTGGGTTTTATTTTCCTCCTTTGTATGTCCTATGCGAGGCCCCGTGCATTCTCTCATCACCGTCAATTCTAGTGTTCTTTTTTTTTCCTGCAACCGCTCCGCGAACGGTATTCTGTGGGTTCGCCGCAGGTTCTCGTACAGTTCCATATTACGTATCGTATTGTATTGTGCGGTGTGCACTATAATCATAACTTTACAGTTCGGTATTCGAAAAGTGACAAAAATTTTTTCGATTGGGGTCGGAGTTGATTTGATTAACTACATCGTGAAAGGAGGCATGAACGATAGATATATGCATCAATTCCCTTTCGCCATACCTTACATGGAGGGATAACCTCCACCCGTACATCTGTATCCGAAATAGTGAGTAGGTAGCAGACAATAAACTACCATTCTCTAACGTAGGACCTGAAACATAAAAGAGTGATAATATATGACGGGGTTATAAACAAAGTAGGGAAAGAGTGTGATATAATAGCTATGATATGTTGCCTGCTGGAAGATGATACGGCTGGGGTGTAGCAGTGTGCAGTAGCAGACAACATAGCAGGAGCCCCGGTCGGTATTATACATCCTTCCCGGGTTCCTCCTTGCCTCGAGGGTAGTTATTTACGTGTGAGGAGCATGGCACCTGTGCCATGGGGTAAGCGTGCTGCTATCATACTGTACGGTGCTCTGACACCAGGAGCTCAGTACAGGCAGGGGGCTTGCGCAATCCAGCTCGTGAATCACGCTAAGCTAGTCTATCAATGATAGAGATCGCGTGTAGGGGGTGATTCAAACCAGAAAAGACGGGACGTCTCCACGCATAATTAGCGTACGGCAAGGGGAGAAAGGGCTAAAAAAGGGAAATTCCTGCACACCGCCAATGCAATATATGCTACTTTCCATCAACGTCCGACTTGGGGTTCCGAATTATCCCACCTCTTATGATGCCAGGCACCCCACATAATATTATGGCTCATACAATAATGGGCACAGTCAGTGCTTACCTCGTTGACCACTTGGTAGATCCCTTAGGAACTCTCTCCACCCCCTTCGTGTCATACATAACCCGGCCGGACATGACCAACAGGACACGAGAAATACAAAAAAAAGCACTGATCCAGAGATAAGCCCATCACCAACCTACCATCGCCCCAACCCAAAGAGACTAAAACACTCCAATATTACTGGTTAGTAAAACAACAACAATTGAACAGACTAAGAAAGCTACTGGAACAACCACTGGATACTTTCAAACGGGGGAAAACTGTTAATGTTTCTTGTTGCCACTTGGAGGTGCTCGCTTATTATTGCTGATGAAAACATTATCAAGGACATTTCCAGCCCAAATATATCAAACCATGCATGCAATGGAATCCTGCTCCGATGCCTACTCCACGACGGAGAAACCATAATATTGTGCCCAATGGGTGTGCATATTTCCTCCAGTATTGCAATGGCTTGTTTAAAAGGTATCCAGAAATTCGGGGACGGTTTGGGTTATGATACCCTTGGGAAATGCCGAGGTCCGGTTACTTTTGGGATGCGTGGATTGAATGGTCCCTTTATTTCTGTGTAATGCTTCATATTACCTGTCCAAAATTCCAGGGCAGTGCAGGTGGTAACTTGGACCTATCCTACAATCAAGGTGGTGGGATACAGGCGGGTTTCGCTCTATGGAATCTCTCGAAGGGCTTTGTCATCGATCAATCGTGTCCTTGAGGTAGGTATAGTTACTCACGCACAGAGCGTTTGTGGTGTCCCGGAGCGAATCTAGAAGGGAATGCGTCATATTAGCCAATGCACCGTTTGAGAGAGGACCCACTAGCAGTATGTGTGGCGGGTGATAAAAGGTGTCCTAGTTAACCTATCGGTATCACAGCTAGAGGATTCCAGCGAAATGTCCGAAGGTGAGCAGCCAGAGCGCCAGTCCGCCGGAAAATCCGCCGCGTAGAATGTGACGGTACACCTCCACATTCTATGAGCTATCGGTAACTTGCACCAAACATGTATGCGGTGCCCTAGTCCCCGCTGTTACTTGCAGCATGGGTGACCAGTCAATTCGGTGATTTAAGGCGCCTGCAGTGCTCGTACCCAAGCCCTGGGTACCTCTTGGGGACCACTGTCCACCTGGTCATGACATCGTGGATGGGCAGATTGGACGCTCGGGTTTGGTTTAGCCTGGCATTAGTTGTATCATAGATACTATGTATTTTAATTATCTATCTTCCTAGATAGCGTAAGATAGTCTAGCCGGCGAAGGTAAGCAACAGTACTTGACCATTCATAAAGTATTAGGATGCCTTGGCGCCAAGATTCTATGTTTAGGTGCCAGTTCGTATACCTTGGCGCCAAGCATCCGAATACTTTATGAATAGTCAAGTAGAAGGGAGCAAGTCCGGGAAATATAAGCGCTTAGGCTGTGAAATTTCGACATCGCCGCACCAAAGTTTTGATTCTGGGAATTCTCTGGTTAACTAACAGCTGAAGTGCTGAATTAAAGAGAATTGATGGGGGTTCATCTGATTTAGGACCAGTGGTGAGTAGCGGAGGGAAAGGCTGTGATGCGGAGGAGTGGCACCACGCTTAAAATGGTCAAGTTCTTTTTTTTTGGGTATAGGGAACGGAGCTAACGATAGTTTTTGTTTATGCAAGGGTAAACAATTAAGAGGTACATCAATATTGTAATTTTCAGAGTTCACCGGACCTTGACTTTCGTGCCCCAATATGTTAGTTTAGTAGGAAGATTTAGATCTCGGATCGTTCTAGGATCTGATAGAAGGTTATTCATCATGTGGGTAGCACTGATGAAGGGGTACAGTGCTGTACGGTACTTCGTTCAACGTTTCTTGCAACCGATGGCGGAAGCACAAGCAGGGTGGTATGGGCGAAAATTGGGGGGGGGTTGATTTGATGGTCCTGAGGTAGCAGCGAGGTTCCACAAGAACCCCGCGTTTCTTCAGCCCCCAGGAATTCTAGTATTCAACTGACTCCACTATCCATCAATCACTTACAATACTGGTATCCTGAGCAAAGAAGATTGGAAAATGTCCTCAGTATTGAGTAATAATCTCAACTCTTTTAACACGACTATTATCAACCCTACTGCTGCGGGTGACCGATCAGATATCCAAGCCTGGTTATCCCCACTAGATCCTAGATTGCGGCATCAGGATATTCGAGACCGCCGAGTCGAAAGTGTAGGGGAATGGCTCTTACGAACCAATGAATTCATAAACTGGAATGCCAGGAGTGGAGGAGATGGATCTGATAAGGCAGTTTTGTTTTGTTATGGAGATCCGGGAGTGGGGAAGACTTTTATTAGGTAAGAAGGAGAAATCGCTGGTGAAAGGAAATAAGCAAATGCTGACTAGCTACAATGCTAGTTCATTGGTGATGGACAGCTTGTGTGACCAGGCAGGAGGACGGAATGCTATGGTCGCAGGTTTTTATTATGACTTCGCCATCCAAAAGGAGCAGACCCCCACGAGAATGCTGGGAGCCGTGCTGAAACAGCTGATTTCCGGGCTGGAGGAGATCCCGGAGGAGATATCGCGAGAATACCGAAGCCAAAAAAATTCCCTTAGTGGACGGGGACCACAGTTTTCGGATATTGTAAAGATGATGCGGACTACGTCGTCGGAGAGGCGCGCGTTCGTGTGCATTGGCGCTCTAGATGGGTGTGCCGCAGGATACCGGATCAAGCTTCTTGACTCCCTAAACAAAATTCTCGAAAAATCCCCAGGGACTCGAGTATTCATGACAGGGAGGCCACACATCCGATCGGAGATCGGGAGGTGTCTGGCTGGGAGGACAACGAGTTTGCGCATAAGCCCGAAGAGAGATGATATCATTACATATCTTCACACCAGAATGCACGAGGACACAACGCCGGAGGCAATGGACAGTAGTTTGGAGGCAGACATCCTGAAGAAGATCCCGGATGATGTTTCAGAAATGTAGGTAGATGCAACACTGCGGAATCCACCTCGAGTTATCCACTGATAGATGCATATATAGATTCCTGCTAGTCTCGTTAAATATCGATGCAATCTTGCAGGAGACAACCATCTACCGCAGGCGACAGAGGCTCGGTGCGATGACTGATGGCTTGGGGCTGGGAGATGCTTATGGTGCGTCGATTAATCGGATAAAGGGGCAGGGTGGGGAGAAATCAAGGTTTGGAATGGCGGCTTTGATGTGGATATCTCACTCGGAGAGGGCCTTGAAGGTGGATGAATTGTGTCACGCCTTGGCAGTTGAAATAGGGTCTGCGAATCTCAACACCGACAATGTCCCTTCCATTGTGACATTGTTGACCTGCTGTCAAGGCCTTGTCTCCGTAGACAAGGAGGTTTCCACTGTCCGGTTAATCCACTTTACCCTTCAAGAATACCTCCGGGCTCATCCCGAGCTTTTTGGCACAGCTCACTCGACAATTGCGGAAACCTGCTTAAGTTACCTGAATTTACAGCAGGTCAAGGCTCTTTCGACTGGTCCCTCTCCCGACCTCCGGCGCACACCTTTTCTGGAATATTCATCGCTGTACTGGGGAACGCACGCGAAACGGGAGCTTTCGGATTGAGTAAAATTGCTTGCGCTGAAGTTGTTTGAAGACTGCGGTGACAATATCTCCACTAAAATCCTCTTACAGGCACAGAAGCCTTATTCGGACTTTTATAATTTTGGTATATCTTCTCTGTTCACAGGTCTGCACTGTGCATCATTCTTCGGGATTGTTGAGCTTGTAGCTGGTTTGATAGAGGTCGAAGGTTGTGATATAAACCAAAGGGATTGCGTGGGTAATACTCCTCTCATATGGGCTGCTGGTAATCGGCATGAGGGGGTTGTCAAAATACTACTTGAGCGGGACGACTTGGATCCTGAGGAACTAGATAATTACGGTCGAACACCATTCGGCTACGCTGCTTGGAGTGGGCACGAGAAAGTTCTGAAAATACTGCTCGGTCGAGACGACATCAACCCCGATAAACCTGATAACGATGGTCGTACACCACTCTGGCAGGCTGCTCGGAATGGGCACGAGGGGGTGGTGAAAACTCTACTAGAACTGGACGACGTCAACCCCGATAAACCAGATAAAAATGGCCATACACCACTCTGGCAGGCTTCTAGCAATGGGCACGAGGGGGTGATGAAAATATTGCTCGAACGGGGCGACGTCAACCCCGATAAATCAGATAACGATGGCCGTACACTACTCTGGTGGGCTGCTTGGACAGGGCACGAGGGGATGGTGAAAATACTACTCGAACGGGACGACGTCAACCCCAACCGACCAGACAACTATGGCCTAACATCACTCTGGTGCGCTGTTAGCCATGGGCACGAGGGGATGATGAAAATACTACTCGAACGGGACGACGTCAACCCCGATAAACCAGATAAAGATGGCCAAACACTACTCTGGTGGGCTGCTTGGACAGAGCACGAGGGGATAGTGAAAATCCTACTCGAACGAGACGGCGTCAACCCTGATAAACCTAATAAAGATGGCCAAACACCGCTCTGGTGGGCTGCTAGCAATGGGCACCAGGGGGTGGTGAAAATGTTACTCGAGCGGGACAAAGTCAACCCCGATAAACCTGATAACGATGTCCGTACACCACTCTGGCGGGCTGCTCGCCATGGGCATGAGGGGGTTGTGAAAATTCTACTAGAATTGGACGACGTCAACCCCAACCGACCAGACAACATCGGCCTAACACCCTTCTCGTCGGCCTCCATGAACGGTCACGCTGGGGTGGTGGCGCTGCTGCGGCCCCTGGTTCGACCTCTATGACTTGAAGTTCCCATCATATTTACATTTATGGAGGTTCCTTGGTTGCAATTCCTCTTTGCACTTGTCTATTTATTTATTTATTCTCTCCAATCCTTTCCCCCCCTTTCTCTCATCTAAAATCTAGCCGTGAGCGCCATTTAGGTATGGAGAAAATAATATCAAGCGCAAGGATTTCTAATACTTGTGAAAATCGGCGTATCTGGCTATTTTCAAAAGCATGATTGTAATTGGTTTCCGCCCTGGAGATTGTTTAGCAAGGATCATGCTGATATGCCACTGCTATCGAGGTGTTAGCTTGAGGATTTGATTGAAACACTTTTTAGTCTGGTTCATACAGGAAAATCTGCCCTCTAGGCAGTCATGTAGCGATGAAATTAACTCGCATTCTAATGAATATTTTTTTGTTATATCGTATGATACTTTGTACAATACTTGTATGTCCATCTCGTGCATCCAATACCCCGCCCAGACTTGTGATTGCTGAACCACATTCTCACACTGACTACGCCATCGCTTAGTATTATTTCATACCATACAAATCATAACACCGGTATTTGCTTATGTTGGAGGTATAGTATGCGGAGAGTGTCTCCCATAATGGAGTCGTGTAGAGTTTTTCACCAGACATTTAATTCAGTGCCCTAATTAGTTTGTTAGGTCCCATAATTGGGGGTACTGATTCCGTACTGTACCGGTGAGGGGTGAGGATGGGTAGGATGGAAAAGGTCATGTATTTGGTAGGGATTGGCCCTGCGAAATTTTCTGTTCGAGAAGGGGGAGCACATGGCATGGGAGTTTTCTCCCCTCGAGCCTCTCACCCTTCCCACCTTAGACTAAGCAAGCAACCACTTGGATAGTGACGAGATAAAGTGTTCTTTCTTCCCTGTCCAATTGAGCCGTGCTTTACCTATTTCTACTTCCTCTTATCGTTCGAGTTACACAATACCTTTGCCAGTCAACTTACCATTGCGATACAATACGGTTTAGCCACAGGTCCTGATCACCAATTTTTCCAAGGTCCAGTGCGCATACGACACACCATCCGATTAACTACGTCTTCGGGAAAAGCGTAACAACTGGTGCTCTGACTCGGATTGGTGTTGACTTCGTTTGAGCGCCACACCTACTACATTCGTCCTCATTAAACCTCTTGCGTTTGGTATCCATCATATCCGTTTTCCGCAAGCATCTTGAAATCCCTTTTGCCATCAGGAAGCCAACTTCCCGAGTCAGGAGACTACACCCCTATCCTCTTGAGCCCCGTGTATTCCTCAGAGAAAGTTGGAATCGATCGAAGTCTTGAGCAACAGAGAGCCCCCACTGTTGTTGATACCTTGTACTACCAGCGTAACGGTTATTGGTACAAGATCCCGCGACGAGTGGCCCAAAATCCTACTGAAGCTGAAAGTGACGGTTTCTGCCTTCCTTTGGAACGAGAGTTTGTTCCACCAACCTTTTTCGAAACATTATCTCCGCCATTACCAATTGGTTACTGTGAGCCCTTCCGTCTATCATCAGTCATGGGTAGAAGGGGTCCCTCTGGTCTCGCCTTTACTGGTGACAGTGGTATTGGCGTTAAGACCTTCTTGAACCGTATGAAGACCTGGTTTGCAACGATGGAAGAGGATTTCAATGGAGACTCAGTTGCGGCAAGAAGGAAAAGAGCTGCACAAATTCGCATGGCATGCCCAATTGGATCAGAGGCAAATACTTTTATCGACCAACTTCCGGAAGAGGTGCACAACGATGATCAAAAGTTGTCTCAAGCTTTGATTGCACAGTTTCACGATGGGGAAGATGATGGAGCTCACGAGGACATTCTTTCCATTATGCATGATATGGAACAAGGAGACCACAATGTCTTTACATACTCACACGAAGTGCTAAAACTATTACGCCAAAAGCCTACTGGGTTTCAGCAGTATGACAAAATGCTTATTCGGTACTACATTGATGGGCTGACAAGCCAACGTTTACGCGAGATGGCTGTTATGAGCTTCTTGAAGCCTGATTCGAAAGAGACCCCACACCAAGTCGTCAAAGGTGTTATGAGATTCGCCACACAACTTAAACTGAAAGGTTATCAGAAGGCCGGGAGACATGAGATGGGGGACCAGTCTGATGATGACACATCGGAGGAGTCTAGTAGTGATGAGGACTTTGATAGTGATGGAGACTCTGATCTAGAAAGGGCTTACAGGTTTTCGAAAAAGTTTGCAAGAAAATCAAAAAAGGCGAAGAAGCACTTGGAGCAGAAGTCGAAGCATAAGTCCAAGAAAAAGAATCCTACAGCTGAGAGTGACTTGATTCAAAATGAGTTTAAGGAGTTGAAGGATCTAATGAGAGATTTGTTGAAAGAACAGAAGCCTACCGTTGAGCTGGGCACTGTAGTAACAAGTTGTGAACCAGAGGTTATTCCACTTGATAGCTATACCGTTGGTCCAGGATATGGTGGAATCCCTCAACAACATCAGCAGTACAGACCTGGACTTGAAGAACCTGGCCATTTGCCAGTCAGACAAGCATCCGACTTCCTTAATTCACGTGGCCTTCCTAGAGTTCCTGTTGGAATAGGCAGAGATCGCGTTATGGGACAGACATCTTTTCCCAATACTCCATATAATAGAGGTCAGCGAGCTTCAATGAATCAGTCGTACGGGAATCTTAATCTACCGGGTCTAAGTACGAATATGAACTGCCAGCTCAATACTGAAGCAACATCTACTCGTGGACCAATACCTTCTCAACCGATTGTTGGTCCCAATGGAGTACTTTACTATCCTGCACGCAATCGTCCTATGTGTTACCATTGTGGCGAAGAGGGTCATATTCGCCCTTACTGTCCAAAGCTGATGGCGTATGATGGAGGTCGCCAAAGAGTTGCTTCTGAGCCAGTTTATAGTGCCCCTTTACAAACAAATAATAGTCTCCCGCAACAACCACTTCCAGTCCCAGTATTGGACAAACCTGTTAGTGTCGTGGAAATTGCAAGTTGTTCTTCCGCCTTGGATGGTATGAAGATACGGGAAGTGTCATCAACTGAGGCAAACTCGGAGGACTTGCTGAAGTTCGTTCATAAGCTTGCTGAGACGCATGTTGACGATGATTGTGATGATGGGGAGGGTAGTGACAGTGATGGGAGAGGTGTGCCAGTGATGGCAGGAGAGAGAGCGAGGCGATTCAGTGAATTGCCAGCTGAATTTGATGGAGAAGAAGGCCCTGCCACCCAACGACCCCGACGCAGATATATGGAAAACGAAGATGAAGTTGAGGAGATTCTTCCTAGTGGATGGAAAATCAAACCGACTACCAAACGACCTGTGATGAGAAAGCCCATTCGGATGATGGCGGGTCGGGAGAAGTTTGACTTTGTCGGAGCCTTTCGCAACGCACCAGTTGTTGGACTCAACTGGGGCTCCTTTTTCGACCTTACACCTTTGGTGAAGAAGGATATTTGCCGTTTGTTGGTTCAAGAGCGTGCGAAAGGAGTGGATCGTCTTAGGGGAAGAGCAAAGGGAAAGAAAGTTACTGTGGATGTCGGTACTCAGGAGACTCCTATGGCTGAGGAACAAGTACTGGCAGTGGCCACAGATAGGAACCTTGGAGAAGTGGCAAATTTCTACACTAAAGGAATTGTCAGTACACCGGCAGGAAGGTTTTACGTGTCCAGGATCTTGGTAGATGCGGGTTCAGTTGTTAACCTTATGCCGATCCACCTTTTATGCTCGATGGGAGCCAGATTGCAAAGAGCTGGTGGAATGGTCATTAGAACAGCTACGAATTCATTGGCAAAGATTGCATACTGTGCCGATGTCAGAATCACCATTGCAAATGTTCCATGTAACCTTCGTGTTTACGCTCTCCCAGAGGAATACAAACCAACCTACCCAATGCTTCTCAGTTGAAGGTGGCTACAAGCTGTTAAAGCGAAAGGAGATTACGCTAGCAGCAAGTACTATATTATGAGCAAGCACGGTACACGAGTTCGCATTCCAAGTGACGAAAGTTACAAAGCTGATACTCGATCTACGGTACGCAAGCATAGACCCCGAGTTCCGATTATCATGAGAGACAAGAATATGAGCCAGAAGGGTCTCTCAGCAGAAGTAGAAGAGGAACTTGAATTGCAGCAATCTGGTGGAAATGGATTCTTTGAGGAGTTGGTAGAACTAATCAAAAGGCAGGCGAAGGAGCAGATGAGAGATGAAGATGAGTATGAGGAAGAGGAGGAAGACGGTACTATTTCTGAGGATTCGGAAAACTAGTACCACCGGTCAATATGTCGAGCCGTTTGGCTGGTGGGGGTGAGTTGGAAGAAGGGTTGATGGAGTTGAGAATGTTAGGTTCGAATGATAATGATGGCGGTATTGGAGAGAGTAAGCGGATGTTTGAAGAAGTTTGTGAGAGTTCTGAAGAAGTAGATAGTCTACATGTTTCAAATGATGTTAATGGTGTTTCTGTGGAGGAAAGGTCATGTACGGCGGAGTCCAGTGGTGACAGCATGTCTACAGATGAAGTTGACAAGTTTGAGAAGCAGAATGTCTACGGTTGTGGAGAGGGGGAACGATGGAGGAATGTGGTAGGGAGTTCAGGAACGGTGAGTTCGTGGGAAACAGGAATGGATGAGAAAGAGGGGGGAGAAAGGGAGTTGGACTTTGGAGGAAAGAAGGTGGAAGACCAGGTGGATAGGCCTGGAGTACCAGAGGAGTACGATAAGTTAAAAGGAGTGTATGAGACAGGTGCTTCGAACTGGGAGGATCCGATCGAAGCTGCAGAGAGGGAGACATTTGGACGGATTTTGGACTTCCCGACAACCCGAAGGCCCACTACCTATCGCCGTCAGTTATCCAATAGTCCAGTCCCTGAGAAAACAGAGTGGTTTGCCTCTTCGAAAATCAAGTTGGGAAATAAGTTGAGTACAGTCCAGAAGCAGCAAGTCCAGCAGTTACTATTTGCTTGGAAGGATATTTTCGCAAGTGCTTTACAAGAAATGCCGACGACAGATTTGATTGAGCATTACATTCCGGTATATCCTGGAGCGCAACCAATTCGAGCAAAAGACAAGTTATATACGAAAGAAGAATCTGACTGGTTAGACAAGAACATACCGGTAATGGAAAAGGCAGCTGTGATAGCAAGGTCGGAGTCACCTTGGTCACATAGGACTCGATTCGTTCGCAAAAAGGATGGGGGTTTTCGGATGGTTCATGTCTTCTGTCCCATTAATCGAGCAACAATTCTTTCTTGCTATCCGATGCGGAGAATCGAGCCAGTATTGAATAACTTGATGAAGTCGCGATATACAACATATTTCCAGGCGGATGCTGCAAATGGATACTGGGCTGTTATGATGCATCCACCTCATTCCTACCGAACAGCCTTTTCTGCTCACAACGGACAATGGCAATACCTACGAATGGGTCAAGGTTTGGCTGGCGCACCTCATACATATACAAGATTGAAGGACCTTTTTAGCGGACATATACCACCTCCAGATGAAGAGCCATGCCTAAATCAATGTTCTGACGGCTTATTTGAATGTTTTATGGATGACGACTTTGGCGCATTTCCCACTTTCACATCACAGTTCAACTTTCTTCACAACCACTACTTTCCACGACTAGCTTGGGCAAGATTGACATTGAAGGGGTCAAAGTCGGGCTTCTTTCTGGATCGGATTGAACCTCTGGGATACCAGAGTGATGGAAGTGGCCTGCGCCCATCAATTGATAAAGTAGGTGCAATACGCGATTGGCGCCATCCAGAAAATACCGCCGAAGTGGAAGCCTTCCTGTACATGACAATATACCTACGCCAGTTCATTCCAGGACGAGTTGAATACTCTCGAATTCTTAAAGAGGCTACTCTTTACCGGCCTTTGCACCCATCGGAGAGAAATAAGGTGACATCAACTAGTAAGCGGGGAAAGTTACCGAAGGTGGTCTGTGGATTTAATTGGGGCGAACAACAAGAAAAAGCCTTTCAAGCAATCGAAAAGGCAGTGGTTGAAAATGTGGTCTATGGAGGTGATAAAACTAAGCAGTATCACCTTATGACTGATGCCTCAATTCACGCATTAGGTGGTGTACTTTTTCAGCTACCTGATCTTCCGGCAGGAACAACCCTGACACCGGCTACGAGATCTAATATGAGGATTGTCATGTTCCTGTCTAAAAGGTTCTTACCAGCAGAAACACGGTATTCGACAACAGAAAGAGAGGCGTTGGCAATACTTAGGTGCCTTGAAGAAGTCCGCTGGTTAGTCCTGGGATCACCCTTTCCAACTAAAGTCTATACGGATCATCAAGCACTATTAGGACTCCTAAGGAAAGATGATGCCCATGGCCGAATTGTGAGGTGGCAGGTCCGTCTATCTGAATATGATGTTGAATATGTTCATATTCCAGGAAAGGAAAACATCTTGGCGGATGGCTTGAGTCGAATGCGTAGAACTGGAGAGGACGTGGGAAAGAAAGCGAAGAAGAACAAAATTGGAGAAAAGTTAGGAGAAGGACAAGAGGTGTTCAGTTTAGAGAAGGAGAAGACAGTTGAGAATTGTCAAGAATGGCTTGCAGATAAATGGTATGGTGGGGTGGTGCATTGGAAGCTATTTGGTACTTTGGAAGACTTTCGGGATGCGGACGGAGAGCCTTTAACACCTCATCGAAGGCGTTTAATCCGACAACAATCGAGATCCTATCGTTTGCTCTACCACCGAGCCTCTGAACTGAAAGTCAAGCAAGCGAAAATACCTGATTCGGGTGGTAATGGAACAAGTCCTACAAATCACCTAACATATATAGAGCGCAATGGTAAAGAGGCATTCTGTATAGGCGAGGAGCAAGTACTATCAATTTTAATCCAATTCCACGACTGCCATGGACACTTCGCCGCTGGAATCCTGCTACGCACTCTTATCGGAAGGTATTATTGGCCAACTCGGACACGCGATGTCAATGTTTACTGTGCGACTTGTCTTAGCTGTCAATTGATTGGACCATTGAAGCACTCAGTTAGTCAGTTGGCCATCGTTCATCTTCAGCCACTTGATATGATGGGATTTGACTTTGTTGGCCGCTTCCCAGATACTTCTCGTGGGAACAACTATATCGTCATTGGAGTGGACTGCTTTACGCGCTTTTTGTTTGGCAAACCGGTTCCTGATAGCCAAGGCAAATCCACTGTATCCCTTTTACTCGACATAGTTAAGCAGTTTGGATGGCCAAGAGCAGTATACACAGACAATGGAGGTCACTTTGTGTCTGGTGAGTTTGCAAAGACGTTGCAAAGTATGTCGGTCGTCCATCTACCAGCACCCAAGTCTCATCCGCAGTCAGTTGGGTTAGCTGAACGTTACGTTAAGCTTCTCGTGGATGGCTTGAAAGTTACCATAAATGCGCAAAAGGCTCCGCAAGCAGATTGGGATCTTTACGTTGACTCTGTCATTTACGCAATCAATACACGAATTCTTAACATTCATGGGTTCAGTCCGGCGGAGCTACTACTGGGGTACAATCCAAACAAGATCGGTTGGGATATTATACCAAGCACAGAGAAAGCAGTGGCAACCATGTCTCTGGCTATTGAGAATGGCCGTAACCCTTGGAGTACTGAGATCGATTTGGCAGAAAGACAGCTGGAGCGATTGGTACGACTTGACCATATACGTCAGGAAGCGGCGGAACGGATGGTACATTATGCTGAGCAGCGGGAGGCAAATCAAAAGGCACCACGATTCAAGCCACCACGGGATGGAGACTTAGTTCTGTCAAGAAGATTCATCCTTGACCAACGCAGAGGAAATAAACTCGAGACCAGGTGGGAAGGTCCGTATATACTATCAGACATCTCCTCTCATGGCAAGACAGGCCGGTTACTGGATATCAATACGAGACAGATAGTTTGAGTGAAGAAAGGTGGTTTGAAAGATCGAGTACATCTCAATGATCTGAAAGTCTACCTACAACGCACTACAAAATCCGCACCAGGAGTTACATTGGTTGATATTCTTACATACGAGCAAAGAGGTGGTGAGAAAATGATACAACTAGTGGAGGAAGTGTATGAGCTGGGGGGACTTGATAGGGATATGGGGGCAAATGGGAGAGGTCTTGAGTGGGTCAATGGGGTCGAAGGGATAGGATAATATATGTGGAGAGAAGTTGGAGACCGGCGGTTTAAAGAGATAGCGATTGGGAGAGGGATATATCCATCATGGGATATACCACTATCATGTTAGCTAGTTAGTTTTCTTTGGTTCAAGGTTCGCCTTCGGGGGCGAAGGCACTGGAAGGGGGGACCCTTGAGGGGTGAGGATGGGTAGGATGGAAAAGGTCATGTATTTGGTAGGGATTGGCCCTGCGAAATTTTCTGTTCGAGAAGGGGGAGCACATGGCATGGGAGTTTTCTCCCCTCGAGCCTCTCACCCTTCCCACCTTAGACTAAGCAAGCAACCACTTGGATAGTGACGAGATAAAGTGTTCTTTCTTCCCTGTCCAATTGAGCCGTGCTTTACCTATTTCTACTTCCTCTTGTCGTTCGAGTTACACAATACCTTTGCCAGTCAACTTACCATTGCGATACAATACGGTTTAGCCACAGGTCCTGATCACCAATTTTTCCAAGGTCCAGTGCGCATACGACACACCATCCGATTAACTACGTCTTCGGGAAAAGCGTAACACCGGTAAGCTATAAGCAGGTGGTATTGACAAATTTGAGGGAGATCAATTGGACAGTCCGGAGGCGGCCGCGTGTTCCACAACACACCCCACTTTTCTTCATCCCGCAGCAATTTCAGTGACGGTATTGGACCGACCTCATCATCCATCCATTTGCGAATCCGGTAGCGTGGGCACCGACTATCGGAAGATGCCCCAGTTCTTCAGTAATAGCGTTAATTCCTGAAATATCACTAATTACGCTCATGTCTAAGTTACTTTAATTTTGCCGATGACCGACCTAATATCCTAGCCCTGGCTATCCCCACTGGGCCCCTGGTTACGGCATCGGGATATCCGAAGCCCCCGGGTCAAAAATATAGGGGAATAGCTCTTGCGAATAGATGGATTTAGAAACTGGTGTGCCGGGAGTGGAGAGGTGGATCTGGTAAAGTAGTTTTGTTTTACTATGGAGATCCGGGGGTGGGTAAGACTTTTATTAGGTGGGGGGGAGCTGTGGGTAAAAGAAAATGAGCAAGCGCTGACCAGCTGTGATGTTAGTTCATTAGTAATAAATAGCTTGTGTGATCAAGCTGGATAAAATGCGACGGTTTCCACGTTTTTATTTTGACTTCGTACCTCAAAAGAAGCAGACCCTCACAAGTATGCTAGGAACTGCGCTAAAACAGCTAGTTTATAGGCTGGAGGAGACCCCGGAGGAGATATCACGGGCCATATCAACCCCAAAGAAATTCCATTGGCGGAAGGGGAATACAGTTTTCCGGCATTGTCAAGATGATGCAGACCACCTCATCGGAATAGCGAATTCATATACGTTAACGCTCCGGATGGAGGTGCGGTAGGGTATCGAGTCAAGCTTCTTGACTCAGTAAACCTAATACCGGAAAATATCCAGGCGATCGAGTACTCATTACAGAAAGGCCGCGCACAAGCCCAGAGATTGGAAGGTGTCGGTTGGGAAAAGAGCCAATGTGTGAATAATTCCAAAGAGAAATGACATTATCAAATTTCTTCACGCAGCCTGCGCGAGGACACGACCCCGGATGCGATAGATAGTGATCCGAAGGTAGAAATTACTTACACTGGTCTGGCGAACGGCGTCCACTAGGCTTACAGTAGGCTCTCGCACTGTGCCTTTTTGTGTGTTGAATGGAAACATGACATAGCATGGTACGCGCTCCAATTTTACATGTTGAGAAATGTCCCTTTAGGTTAAGGAACGAGAGTGTGGTCTGAGCTTCCTACTCGCTATTGTGAATATGAGGGTGGCTGTGGAGCTTGACATTCCGCGCCATGATTTGCGTCAACAAGATGGAGTGTATATGTATAGGTCATGTCTCTCTTAGTTAGGTAGTGACTTAATCAAGTATCTTCCGCAGCAAGAAAAATGTTCACTTCCGAACATTACAGTTCGAATCCTAGAAGAGTGATAGTCTGTGACGGTCCTATAAAACAGCTCTGCGAAGGGAGGTGATAATTGGGTTGCCTGCTCGGGGATGATAGCGCTCAAGTGTACTAGTGTGTATGGACAGCCCGAAGCAGAGTTAAATTTTTTGCGTGCCCCGTATTGTACTTATCATAGCCTCGTTTGTATTCGGGGTAGAGTGTGTTGAGAGAGTCGTCCGCATTGTGATTTCTTTTGGAGTGGTCGGCCGGAGACTTGCTCTGCCGTCTCGGTTGCTTAATTTACTGGTGACTTGTGTATCTTGGATCCCGAATTATCGTGGGTTTTGATGGCAAGCTATTCATCAGTATCTCCAAGGACCCTGAAATACCACGTAGGTAAGTCCGTAAACGGTATTGTTTGGAAATCGTGGATGCTGCTTGACATGATAGAAGTTTCGGAGATGCTCTTTGGATTAACACATCCATGGGAGGAAATCGGGTACGGTGCCCATTGGAAGCAGTATCATACGGGAAGGTCAAGGGGACGTAGCGGAGACTACGCAGTGTTCCCAACTGGCCAGGTTACTGGTAGGCCGGGCCAAGGCAGGCCACTCGGAAAAATAGCCTAGGCCGGTGTATGCCGGATTCCATGAGCTTACGGAAGCCTATCGGGCGCCTATAGGCCTGACCCCTAGCATCGAGAAACTGTTGTCATGGAAACCGGGGTGTTCGATTTGGGAACGGTTTCCAAACACTGCGCATATGGTTTCATTTACTTTACTTTTGTGTTTCTTGCTTTCTCCTAGAGATATCCGATGGGTTTCGGATTTGGTGCACTCGTGAGAATGTGTATGACTACCCGTGGCTTGCACCTTTTTTTCGACTCTTTTCCGTTAGAAATAAATATTTTGAAGCAGGAGCTACTACCGGACCGAGTAATAACGTTTGGGGAGAATTCACGGGATATATGAAGGCTTGGTATAAGTTAAAGAGAAACGGAGAGCAAACATCTGGCTTAGCGGGCTTCCAAAGGAAGGTAGCACAAACACTATACAGCGTATACAAGTACAAAGCCTACACAACCCATCTAACCGTTGGTGACACTAAGGCTACGAACGGTGAAATTCTTTATGAAAGCCCATCTCCCCCCCCTGTTAGCGCAGGGGTATGCGGAGAAAAGGGAGATTTTCGTGGATAAGAAAGGACGACAATGGACGAGAGTAGACTTATCTAGTGATTGTTGGAAAGACAGGAGGATGCATTTCGCTGTAATTTATACATACTCCTCCAGTCTTTGCTGTTTAGACAGCTAGTTGTGTTGAGCGATAGTGCGAGCAGAGAATTGAGTAAGAACGAGAGAACCCGTCCCCCCCCTACCCCAAAGTTTGTGTGCCGGTAATCAGAGTTATTCCTGTAGTTTACTAATCGTCACCGTTTCAGTGTTTCGCCGTTTTTCTCGGGCTCAAATGCCACCGACGTTCAAAAGGTATTTGACTTTGACGAAAGTACCCCTAAGGGGTTTACACCGGGATGGGATAGTACGAGAATTGCGGTAACCTATCGTGACGCCGGACCGCGCCGGGCTGCACGAGTACCGTACCGCACCTTGCGATCCCGACGAGTATCGAAAAGGATAGCTTTACAGAACCTTGCGCGAGGTTGAGGGAAGGGCTTTCCGGCCTGGATCAACATCGCGAAGAACTATGCTATGATGCTTTAAGTTTATTCATTGAAAAGGCTTGATATTCGATAGTAAAGTACTCGTATTGTACAGTACTTGAGCACGGTACATACTCGTACACTTTGATACGCCAAATTAGCCTATTCCACTGCAGGCGCTCTAAGGTGTTTGCTCATGGCAGAACTACATGAATCCAGGTCTTCTCGTAAACTTATACTAACTTAGCGAGAAACAAAAAGCAGATCGCTACGCAGCGCAGGACCTACGCAACACAGGACAGCCATTAAATTACAAGTGAAAAAGTGTCATATCCAGCAAACAGTACAGTACTAGGCACAGTTGACATAGGCGGGGTGTCGTTGCCACAAATGTGGGGAGATTGATTGGGCGGTCAAACGAGTATCCATGAGGTTCTACAAAAAACCCCGCTTTTCGTCAGCCCCAAGAATTCCAATACACTCCACTAACCCCATCACCCGTCATCGTCTACAATACCAGTATCCTAACCAGCGAAAATCAGAAAATGTCCCAATTACTCAGCCATAACCTCGGCTCTTTTAACACGACTAACGTCAGATTTACCGTTGCTGATGACCGACCGAATATTCTTGCCTGGCTATCCCCACTGGATCCTAGGATACGGCATGAAGATATTCGAGACCGCCGAGTAGAAAATGTAGGGGAATGGCTCGTACAAGTGGATGAATTTAGAAGCTGGTGCGCCAGTAGTGGAGAGGGTGAATCCGATAAGGCAGTTTTGTTTTGCTACGGGGATCCGGGGGTTGGAAAGACTTTTATTAGGTAAGAAGGTCGAACTATGGGTGATATTGCAAATGAGTAGGTGCTGACAAGCTGCGATGTTAGTTCACTGGTGATAGATAGCCTGTGTGATCAGGCTGAGGGACGAAATGCAACAGTTGCATGTTTTTATTTTGACTTCGCAGATCAAAAGGAGCAGGCCCTCACCGGCATGCTGGGGGCCGTGCTGATGCAACTGGTTTGCGGGCTGGAGGAGATCCCGGACGATATATCGCGAGCATAGCGAGGCCAAAAAAATTCCCTCGGCGGACGGGGACCACAGTTTTCGGATATTGTGAAGATGATGCAGGATACCTCTTCAAAAAAGCGCACGTTCATATGCATTGACGCTCTAGATGAATGTGCCACAGGATATCGAGTCAAGCTTCTTGACTCGCTAAACAAAATTCTTGAAAAATGCCCGGGTACTCGAGTATTCATGACAGGGAGGCCACACATCCGACAAGAGATCGGGAGGTGTCTGGCTGGGAGGACAACGAGTTTGCGCATAAGTCCGAAGAGAGATGATATCATTACATATCTTCACACCAGAATGCACGAGGACACAACGCCAGAGGCAATGGACAGTAGTTTGGAGGCAGACATCTTGGAGAAGATCCCGGAAGATGTTTCAGAAATGTAGGTAGATGCAACACTGGGGAATCCACCTCGAGTTATCCACTGATAGATGCATATATAGATTCCTGCTAGTCTCGTTAAATATCGACGCAATCTTACAGGAGACAACCATCTACCGCAGGCTAGGAAGCTTGGTGGGATGACTGATGGCTTAGGGTTGGAGGACGCCTATGGTGCGTCGATAAACCGAATCAAGGGGCAGGCTGGACAGAAAGCAAGGCTTGGAATGGCGGCCTTTATGTGGATATCTCACTCGGAGAGGGCCTTGAAGGCGGATGAACTGTGTCACGCCCTGGCAGTCGAAATAGGGTCGACGAATCTCAATATTGATAATGTTCCTTCAAGTGGGACATTGCTGACCTGTTGTAAAGGACTTGTTACCGTAGAAAAGGAGGTTCCCAAGGTCCGGTTAATCCACTTTACCCTTCAAGAATACCTCCGGGCTTATCCCGAGCTTTTTGGCACAGCTCACTCGACAATTGCAGAAACCTGCTTAAGTTACCTGAATTCCCAGCAGGTCAAAGCTCTTTCGACCAGCCCCTCTCTCGGCCTTGGGGGCACACCTTTTCTGGAATATTCATCTCTGTACTGGGGAACACATGCAAAACGGGACCTTTCAGATAGCGCAAAATCGCTTGCTATAAAGTTGTTTGGCGACTGCGGTGACCATATCTCCACTAAAATCCTGTTGGAAGCACAGTATCTGTATGGGAACTTGTATAATTTCGATATATCTTTGTCCACTGGTCTACACTGTGCGTCCGTCTTCGGGGTTGTTGAACACGTAGCCTGCTTGATAGAGGTCGAAGGTTGTGATATCAACCAAAAGGATTGCATGGGTAATGTACCTCTCATGTGGGCTGCTCGCAATGGGCATGAGGCAGTTGTGAAAATACTGCTTGATCGGGGCGACGTGAACCCTGAGGAACTAGATAATTACGGCCGAACACCACTCTGTTCCGCTGCTAGGGGTGGGCATGAGGGGGTGGTGAAAATGTTACACGAACGGGACGACGTCAATCCCGATAAACCTGATAACCATGGCCAAACACCACTCTGGTGGGCTGCTTGGAATGGGCACGAGGGGGTGGTGAAAATGTTACTCGAACATGGCGACGTCAACCCTAACCGACTCGACAACATCGGTCTAACACCACTCTGGCCAGCTTCCAAGAAAAGTCATACTGGGGTAGTGGCGCTGCTGCAGCCCCGGGTTCAACCTGTATGACTTGAAGTTCCCATCATATTTACTTTTATAGAGGCTCCTTGGTTGAAATTCCTCTCTGCGCACTTGTTTTATCATATTTATTTATTCTTTCCTCCAATCTTTCCCCCCTCTTCTCTCACCTGAAATCTAGTTGTGAGCTTTATTTAGACATGGAGAAAATGATATCAAATAATATTACGTGCAAGCATTTCTAACACTCGTGGGAATCGGCGTAACTGGAAATTTTTACAAGCATGACTAGAATTGGTTTCTCCAATGGAGATGGTTTTGAAAGGATCATGCTGATATTGTTGGAAATCATGGATGCAGCTCGGCATGCTCAAGGCTTTGTTCTCTAGTCCGCAGGCATATACACGTCCGTCGGCACAACTACCCTCCCGTCCACCCACCAACGGTTCTTTTGTCACCCGTTCGTTTGCCTGTCCGCATGTTCGATGTACATTCCCGGGGCCGACCATTTGTCCGTTCCCGCCTGTTAGCTCCCCTCCCGTCATTTTTCTTTTGGTACATTCGCTTTGTTGGGGCGGATGTTCTCATTGTGCGCTTCGGATAAGCGCTTCCGACGGAGAAGGATATGAACGGCAAGGGAGTCATAGCCCGTCGGGAGTCTTTGTTCTTTGTTCCTGTATTTCTTTTGTTAGCAACGGGAGTGCGGAAGGCAGCGGGAATACGGAAGGTAATTTGAGCGCGGAAGGAAAATTGGATCGTCTTTGAGTCTGTTGTTTGTTCCCTCTTTTGTTAGCATAATTGATGGCATGGGAGCACACTGAGGAAATGGAGATGACTGTGGGAAGTGTTGGAGATACATGTATGCGGTGATCCCAAGAAGGATTAGATTGGTGACCGTTGTTGTTTATTTATACTCCTGTATTTTCCTGTTAGTTTATTTAGAGTTGAAAAGTGTGGATAGCAGAGTCATGAAGTGCGAGATAGAGAGTCGTTGAATAGAGCAAGTTGCGGAGCGATCTTGGTGAACTTCCCTACTTTTGGTTGTGCAGAGTTTTCACAGCACATTTAGTGATCACTGTTTCGCTTCACCGTATCTCGTTCGGTATAGTTCTTGCTCTTGTTAGCCCGTTGATTTCTAAAAGATATGCGATTGTCCTCGAGGTCTGGGCTTGAGGACTTTATTGAAACACTTTGTAGTCTGGCACGTGCAGCAAAATCTACCCGGTAGGCAGTCCTGTGGCGATCAAATTAACACAACTTTCACAGATGTCTCCGGGGTAAGTTTGATGTGAACTTGTCTAGTGTCCCCCCCACTGAGTAGAAGCAATCTCTCTCACCTTTTTCTTTCCCCACCCTGCTCTTTTAATCGCTAGGTAAAGCTATGATCAATAAGTCTGTACACCAACCCACTCGCACCCTCACCACACAAGCCAGCCGTGACTTTAATCAACCGACCGCACCACCAAAAATAAAGATAAAAATAAAATAAAAGTATAGACAAAGAGCGATTTTCCTGGTGTTTAGTACTTGGTATACCAGCCTCGATTTCTTCGTACTGCGTGGTATTGTCGGGGCATTGAATCGATCAGGCTGTCAATTAAGACCTGGGGGACTGCCGACCATGCTGCCTTCAGGGTGACAATGAAAATCGCTCTACTCCCGGCATTATCCTTGAGGTCTTTCAAGTATCTGTGATCCTTGCAGAGGATGCTCTTCATCGCCTTCCAAACATGCTCGATTGGGTTTAAATCTGGACTCTGGGGGGGGTGCTTGACAACCTAAATGCCATGCGATTCCAACCACTCCTTCGTGACCTTTGCAAGGTGAATTTGCGCGTTATCTTGCAAAGAAAACCTCCCAGGAGTATAATGAGGCAATAAACCTTCCTCCAGAATCTTGATATAAGAGTGAGCACTATATCCATTCTTTGGAGAGTCCTCATCTTGTTCCATCATCTGTAATTCTGACCGCTCCCCCCTCCAGATAGCACTCCAAACCATAAAAGAAAGGCAAGACTTGACATGTTTGCTCTCATTAACAGCCCACTCTTTCCACATATCCTTAGGAAGTCGAAAAACCCAACCATCGGGACAATTGGTCGAGTTCTGTACAGAAAACTCATTGCTATAGATACACAAGGGAAGATGTTAGCAAGGGTGGTGATAGGCATATAGAAAATGCACAGACCTCTCGGTAGGGTAACTGCGCACAGACCCTCATTTATCGAGAGCCTAACACCCCCCTCTGGCCCCGCTCTGGGGCCCGCACGTCCTTAGCGAGATTTCGAAGAGTTGCATCCCATGACTATAATGTCATTCCAATGAAGCCCACATCATAACACCATATACGTCACTGCCGTCCGTTGGACCAGAAGCTGTTCGCAGGATATATAGGAGGGCACCTCTGGGTACCTCTGAGAAGTGGAACGGAGAAAATCCGTCGGACGAGCATTAAGTTATCAGGCTTCAAAGTTAGGCATCCTAACTATGGGCTGAAAGTGGCGGGACGTTTTTGGTTCGAAAATCCGCAACTACTCCTACAGTGCCCCAGAGGCCATAGGGGATAGATATGACACCAATACCTATCTGAAGGCTGCTGTATGTTGGTTGGTCCTGGAAACAGGATCCCTCGAGAGGTGATTCTCTTTGAGGAGGGGCGGACCGAGGGGAAGCTGCTCACACTCAGAAGACCTAATAGGTGGTAGACGTATGAGTGTTGGCGCACCGTCTACCTAGCCTGCATTATGCATAGGTACCCGACACATACGCTGGCCACTATGTGAAAATCGGAAGAGACTACTGGGACGATAGTCAAGACGACTGCAGTTTCAGACAAGAGTCTATTCGTCCCTATAAATCGAAGACCGGTCATTCGAGGATAAATCACGCATCCTACGATAAGACGAAAAAGAGTTTATGAGAACGATGATGGTGTGTGAGAATTCAGGGTCAAACAGTGTTCGCACTTGTTAAGACTATGAGACATTAGCGTACAATCTTGGGAAAGGTACTTAGTTATAGGAGGATTAGATATAGTCCGCGAACACTCAGACGCGGGATATAAATATCGAAGTGCCTCCCAAAGCTTTTAGACATCATCAAGCAACGGAGAAGAGACCTTAACAATATAAAATTGTTTTACTTACGAATCTTTATAACATTATTTTCCCTATCGATTAAGCAAGTTCTTAGTAGTCATAAACGAACAGAACGACACCGAGCCTTCCTAGACAAATCTCCATCTATTACGAAAGATTCAGGCCTAAGTCTTCTGGACGATTATTTAGAGTCGGCTTCCGCCTAACAGGTGGCCATTATAGGAGCAACTGATACTTGCACATATCTCTACCAATTCCTGGTCTTTCTGCCGATAATTACATGCGACCTATAGCCTTTTATTCACATCTTTCTCCTGTAGTCAAAATCTCTTACAATGCCTCCATTTGTGACGTAGATTGGGCCCCAGAGCACGGTGCACAGTATTGGTGCACACATTGGCATGACTAATCTCAATGAGGTCATGAAAGAATATATTAGGGAAACCCCTGACAAGACGAAGTAAACAGTGTATAATTTGACGATTTAGCTTCTTTGGATGACCAGTTCTAGGCCTGGAACCGAAGTGGTTGAGCTCACGCGCTCATTTAACAGTGTGGTAAACTGTTCGTATAACGAGACTCCACTGAGTACTATCACAAGTAGACAAATCTATACCCATACCGGTGTCAAGAGACTACCGCGGTAGGGATGGCAGTAGACTTAAGCCTACCGAGTGGAGGTACCCGTGGTTAGGTACCTCAGTCGTGCATACTAGACCATACTAAAGGTACATAGGTACTAGTAAAGGTTGGGGGTTACCCTACTCTTTAGGGCAACCCAAGTAGTCAATTTAGGAGTTACCCTGAATTACTCGACGGAGAGTCCAGGTAGAGTTACCCTACCATTGGACTAGAGTTACCCTGCCTTCGGCTACGTGTTACCCTGCTATGGAGCCAAGTTATCCCCTAAACCGCTGAAACATTCAGGCCCATTTAAAATGTTGAACACTAGCCTATTAGAGTAGTCAGGAGCAAATCTGCGGGGAGTATCTCTTTTCCATCACGGCCATGCTGAGGAGTCCTGACTTTGTGCAACTCTGAGAACTACGCCAATTGACCGGGACGAAGTTTTTCATATCACGGTTACTCAAATAGGCTAGTGTTCAACATTTTAAATGGGCCTGAATGTTTCAGCGGTTTAGGGGATACTACCTTGAAGGTAACTTGTTACACAGGACTTCGGGCGAAGTTACTGGATTGTTTGTCACACGAAACTACATAGGATGTTCGATTCTCAGGTTGTGTGGATCACGCCTACACAACCAGTTGAGCTCCGAACAAGCTGTAACTTGGAGGTGTGGTTGCTAACACCCCTCTCCGGCCCCATTACAAGTTCCTAGCGTCATGGGCTACAGTCTGAAGAGTTGCTATAAGTCTAGCAAAAGTCTCTAAGTGGAGATGTTGCCATAACTCAGTATGTGCTCTGGCCGTCGGTCCGACCGAAGGCTGTCCGCAGGATATTTGAGGGGGAAGGGGAGAACCTGGAGAATAGTCTCCAGATGGTTTCGTGTAAAACGGACCAAAACTGACGGAGTAATACTACTTTGAAGTCAGGAGTAGTATGTGAGTGTAACGTGTTCGCTAGGTGCTAATCACGTTTCGGGAGGTAAAGTACGATAGCTGACAGGTGGCCTGCTCTACCAGAGAGGAGGCGAGAGCTGTATGAACTAAAGGAGGCTTCGGAGGTGTACTGGAGAAACTAAAGAGTAACCGTTCAACCAAGTATATTGAAATACTGTCTGTCGAAGTCTGTCCTTTCCATCGCGGAATAGGACGGTCTTTAAATACACAAATCAGTTCATGTCTAGCATGAACGAAATCAATCAAAGGTATCAAGCGATACACTTTGGTAAAACAACATAAGTATCAAAACGATATTTCAAATAAACCAAGTATCAAAACGATACTTAAAACAAAACATAAAACAAACTAAGTATTAAAACAATACTTCAAACGAACCAAGTATCAAAACGATACTTAAAACAAAACATAAAACAAAATCCTTAACCGAGTACCAGTACTGGTTACATTCCCCAAAACAAAACAACTGTTTAAACAAAATCCGGCCTCAATAGTCCTGAAAATTAGAGTCCTCAGAAGGCTCGAAACACTCGCTTTCTGCTAACATCCAATTATCGGCATTGAGACACCAAACACAAGTAGAAACCTTAATATAACAGCGAGATTCAAAGAATGATAAATCACAATAGTCACGAATACCAGATTCGCGGTCAGCTTCCACCCAAGCTTCATTACAATCAGGACAGTAGTCTACCCAAAGGATAGTGAAATAGTCTTCAGGTTGGATAACATCGCGGTTCAACAACAGTCCAACAAGCTGTTGTCGCTGCCTCACATTGATGTCCTCATAGTTTGACATCGTTAAGGTATTCGGAGGGTGGCGATTCAGATGAAGTCATCAAGAACCTTCTCCATGGTTTGGTTCTCTTCATCGCTGCTTTCAAATTCGGACTCAAAGTGTGGGGCCCAGAAACCATCTCGGGCCTCGAGTTCCTTGTGCCATCGCTCCGTTTCTGGCACAGTTGGTGACCAGCATATGGTGATATAGTTGATGGTTAGTGGTAGAGAGCTGTCAGGCATGTTGGCTTCCCACCATTCATTCACCATTTCCATAGCGTGCTCCAGTCCTTGTAACGGTTCCCAGCTGTTCTCACTTGTAGGGTATCCTTTCCATTTGATGAGGAACTGATCATTTCTATGCCAAAGGCGGTGGTCTCGGATTTCTTCAACTTCCCATTCCTCTTTCTTGTCAATGGTGATTGGAGCGGGGCGAGTGTGAATTCGTCTAGGGAACTTAGAGTCGTCATTAGGATAGAATCATTTAACAGAGGAGGCATGGAAGGTGGCAGTAGGGCGGCGGTACATACGTCCATCCATCTGGACAGTATAGTTTTCGGTGTGCTCATCGAAGGCTAAGACCTTAAAGGGTCCTCTCCAGCGTGGTTGAAGCTTCTTGCTTCGTCCGGAGGTGGTTATGAACATGTTCCCGTTAACTATAAGCATATCGCCAACAGGAATAGGCACATGTTTGCATCTGCGCTTCTGGGCAGTAGTGGTGCTTCGGAATCGCGCAGCTTTGATAGCTTGAAAAGCGTCATTGCGTATTGCCTGATGCCAGTTGAGGTGATCATCAGAGTTGGGGATTGAGGAGTTCTTGAAAAGAGTGGTAGGTAGGAGGGGGTATTGTCGGCCAAAGACTGCTTTGTATGGTGACATACCAAGGGTATCGGAATATCCGGCATTGAGGTATGCTGCAAGCACGACAAGGGCGGGTTCCCAATTGGTCTGTCGTTCATTGATAAGGTTCCGGATTCCGGTTTTCACTTCCCTGATTTTGCGTTCACCTTGACCATTAGTTTCATGGTGTCCAGGAGCGGCCATGATGTGGTTGATTCCAAGAGAGGTGAGGGTCTGTTTCCAGAATCGAGAGGTAAAGCGGGTGTCAGCGTCGCTGACAATAGACAGAGGGTATCCATGGGGTGTAAAGAGGTTTCGCTGGAGGATGTTCCATGTATCCTTGGAGGTGTCGGTAGTCTTTATAGGCTGTAGCCATATATATCCAGAGAACCGGTCAACAGCTACCAGAATGGTATCATATCTGGCGGATTTGTTGAATGGTCCTGCAAAGTCAATAGCAAAGGACTCAAAAACTTCGGAGGGTAGTTGGAGGGTTTGAGCTTTTCCTTCCGGCAACTGAGTACGTTCCTTATTCGCCTGGCAGAGTTCACATTGCTTAACGAAATCTCGGAAGTCCTGTCGCATTTCTGGCCAATAAATATATTCGCAGGCATAGCGGAGGTTTCGATCTGCACTATGGTGTCCTTTGTTGTAGATTTCGGAAATGACATATTCTCTGATTGTTATGCCATTGAACATGTGGCCCTTTGGTATGTATAGGCATTGGTAGCCGTACCGAGTAGCGGTATAGACCATTCCATCAGATACCTGGTAGGTTGCGAGATCTCCATGCTTGGTGCTATCTAGTGCTTGGAAGTAGATTGGGTCATGGCGGTATCCCTTGATCATTTGACTTCGGAAGGCGGTGGTGAGTTCATCTGTAGTGGTTCTGACATCGCGTTCATCTTCGATAAGAGATCCTCTAGATGACTCGATCGGTGCTTCTTCTTCTTCTTCAAAGGTTTCATAAAGTTGGCGACGGTGTTCAGGAATAGTGGGAGGCATAACTGAGATGATAGTTTCATTATTGAAAACTCGGAGGGGTCCACCATAAAGGGGATGTGAGTCTATCGGGGGTGTGGAAGAGGGTGGTGCAATGGATGGTGCACGCAGGAAGGCTGCTGCTTCCTCGAGTTGTGCCGTTCTTTCGAGTTGTTCTAAGTCTTGATGTTTTTTTGTGGCTGGATTACCCACAGGAGCAGATGATCGGATCGCTGGGGGTTTCCATGGTCCCGAAGGTCTGTTGCCGAACTTAATCTCAGTTTGGTGAAATGGACATGTGTCTTCGTAACAATGGGACCAATGGAGCGTGCTTTGTTCAAGGTCTTGAGGTGGCGTACTGCGGAGGGTGCAATTATCTTTCCATTCGTCTTCAAGATGTTGGCCTCGCTCTGTTCCTGCCGCAGCGTACATAGTATAGGAGAAAGGAGGGGATGGAGAGGTGGTGTTGATAGAAGCCATGACTGGTTCTTCCTCGTAGGTAGTGCTATCGGAACAGTCGTCACTTTGTCTAGTGTGGTCATGGACAAGAGGAGGGTTCTGTAGTGATTGGTTCTCATAGATGTGGGAGAGGGCGTCAGCTAAATAGTTGGTTCTTCCTGGGGTGTAGACTATTTTGGTGTCGTATTTGCTGATTTCTCCTATCCATCGGGTTCTTCTTCGTCCAGGAACCTTTTCGGTCTTTAGGTTGGAGAGGGGTTGATGGTCTGTAACAATGGTGAAGGTAGTTCGCATCAGGAGGTGGTTGAAAGCGGCAAGGGCATCGATTACTGCAAGTGCTTCCTTGTCTGTGGTTCCATAGTTCATTTGCGAATTAGTGAACTTGCTGCTGTGTAATGCTGCCGGTCTTGCTTGTTTATGGGTGGGTCCTTGTCCAACCCAAGCTCCAACGCCAACATCAGAGGCATCGGTTATCAACCAAATGGGTTCTTCTTTGGACAGGTCAATAGGCCGTATAACATTTGCTTCCTTGATTAACTCCTTAATGTTATTAAAGGCTCAATCATGGGTAGGAGTCCAAACGAATTCAGCATTGCTGGTGACCTCCGTGAGTGGTGCAGTGACAGTGGCGTGGTGTGGGAGGAACTGGGAGATGTAGTTGACAAGTCCAAGGAACCGCATAAGTTCCCTTTGATTCTGAGATGTAGTCCATTCTGTCAGGCAGGATATTTTTCCAGGAGATGCATGTATCCCTTGATCATCAATTACATGTCCGAGTATCTCCAGACTATAGGCAAACAAGGTGGATTTGTTTCTACTGGCATAGAATTTGTTTTTTCTTAACTTGTCACAGACTAGGCTGATGTGGTGCTTGTGTTCTTCTTCAGTGTTGGAGAAGATGAGGATATCATCAATGTAGATCCATACAAAGTGATGGAGGTACTCGCTAAGCATATTTTCCATAATTCACATGAAGGTGGCGGGCGCATTCATATCACCCTGTAGCATGACTCGGTTAACGAAACATCCGAAGGGTGTCTTGAAACTATTAATTTGCTCGCTTTCTGGATCTAACCATGTGTGGAAGTAGGCGTCGCTTAGATCTATCTTGCTTCGGAATCTAGCTCGTCCAAGTGCATTCAGGATCTGAGTTTGATTGGGGATCGCAGAACAGTCCATAACTGTATTGTCATTTCGTAGCTTGAGATCGACAAGGGGGCGGATTCGCTTTCCATCTGCCTTAAGTTGAACAAACATAGGTGCGGCACCTGGTGCTTCTGATCGGTAGATGACTCCTCGCCTGAGGTTCTCGTTGACCTAGGTATTGAGTTGGTCCTTGTATACTTCTAGAATGGTGTATGTCGGTTGATTCTTGAGATTAGTTGGGTCTTTCAGGCAGATATGGTGGTTTATTTCCCCCATAGGAGGTAATTCTTCTGGGATTCGTTCAGGGAAGACATTGGAGTACTGATCCAACAGGCTTAGCGCTGTAGTCTCACAGACAGCGGCTCGGAGTTCTCCACTTGTTGGCTTGCAAACAACCCTGACATTGTGGTTTGGGAACTCGATAACTGAGTCTCCACACTTGATGGTAGCATTATGGCGTTTGAGGAAGGGCATCCCAATGAGGGCATCATATTTTGCTAGGTTCCCAACAAGCATTATTTGTGGAGGTAGCCAGACTGATCCTAGCTGGACGGTAGCTTTGCATGTCTTATGGCTAGTGGAGCGAGATCCTTTAACTGCCATATTGACAGCTAATAGTTGTTTGAGCGTTTCGGTAGGTAGACCATAGGCGGAGACGAAGGTATTGCTGATTATATCTCGTCCAATAGCGCCGGTATCGAAAAGGACCGGTGCCTGTCTCCCATTGATTAAGATTGTTCCTCCTAATGCTGGGTGAGGCTTTGCTATCGCCGGTGGATGGGTGCTGTTGCATTCTATTTCGATATAGCCGATGTGAATTTCCTCAAACTCGCTGGATTGCTCGCCATCATCATTGAGTTCAATGTGGTTTGTTGACGCTTCTTGCTTGACTTTAACTGCCTTTCCTTTGCCTTTCTTGGTGGGACAACTTCTCGCCATGTGTCCGGTTTTACCGCATTCAAAACATTCACCTTTCTGCCTTCTCGATTCTGTAGTGGATTTGCCTTTCTTCTTGTAGGATCGGGGGGTTTCTTCTTCTGAGTTATTGGAGGTGCTTCATCTGGGCTGTCTATTGCCACTGGAGGCTGACTGATTCTTGTAGGCTTTCGTTTCATGGAGAATGGCATCCTTCCGCTCGGCTCTTGCGATTATAATTGCCATATAATCTCCTTCTTCTTCCAAGGGTTCCACTTCTCGCCGGAGTGTGGGGTGCATAGCGTCGTAGAATCGTCGCTTTAGGGTGTAGCCTGATATGCTTCCCTTCTTCATTCGGCTTTGGTACATCTGTAGATCTGTCGCAATATGTGTAAATCTCTTGGCTTGCGTCCCGTCAACTTGGTGGATCTCATTGAATCATAGGTATAGTAGGTCATTGGTGATAGAGGATTGGAATCGTTCTTTGAGGTAGTCCAATATTGTTGATCCTTTAAACTTTGGGTTTCCGCCGTATTCTGTGTAGCATTGGTGATATGCATCGACAGCCTTTCCTTCACAGAATGACCTAATCCATAGACCAGTCGAAGGTTTCTCCACATCAACTTTGTTTATAAGGAGGTAGTGCGTTACTTCAGTGGCCCATCGATCAAAGGTTTCAGGCTTGAGGTCTTTTCCTTCTCCCGTGAACTTTAGTGGGAGGTGGGTCTTAATTTTCGGTAAATCGGGAAAGTCTTCTTCTTGAGTCGCTTCCGGCAGTGACCTAGAAGGTCCTCCTCCAGTGCTTGCCATGTCGGATTCGTTACTAGAATCGGGATCGTTTGGGGGTGCGAATGAAGGTTTCTTGGCTGGTGCAGGAGGGAATACACCGGGAGGTTGTGGGTTTTCCGTTGTGTCGTCTTCTGGGTCCTTCGCAGGACGCTTAGACTGTTGCCTCTTCGTGAGGTCTTCTCGTGGGATCTGCTTCCCACTCCGTGTAGTCAATGACTCTATATTGATGTTGAGATGAAGCCGAATATACCAAGATTCTGCCGCTTCACTCCGCTAGCGTTCCAGGGTGGATATCGATAGGTTGATCAGGCCTAAATCCGGAGACAGGTTCTTTACCACTTGCTGAGGTTAAAAAAATGTAACGTGTTCGCTAGGTGCTAATCACGTTTCGAGGTAAAGTACGATAGCTGACAGGTGGCCTGCTCTACCAGAGAGGAGGCGAGAGCTGTGTGAACTAAAGGAGGCTTCGGAGGTATACTGGAGAAACTAAAGAGTAACCGTTCAACCAAGTATATTGAAATACTGTCTGTCGAAGTCTGTCCTTTCCATCGTGGAATAGGACGGTTTTTAAATACACAAATCAGTTCATGTCTAGCATGAACGAAATCAATCAAAGGTATCAAGCGATACACTTTGGTAAAACAACATAAGTATCAAAACGATACTTCAAACAAACCAAGTATCAAAACGATACTTAAAACAAAACATAAAACAAAGTAAGTATCAAAACGATACTTCAAACGAACCCAGTATCAAAACGATACTTAAAACAAAACATAAAACAAACTAAGTATCAAAACCATACTTCAAACGAACCAAGTATCAAGATGATACTTAAAACAAAACATAAAACAAACTAAGTATCAAAACGATACTTTAAACGAACCAAGTATCAAAATGATACTTAAAACAAAACATAAAACAAACTAAGTATCAAAACGATACTTCAAACGAAGCAAGTATCAAAATGATACTTAAAACAAAACATAAAACAAACTAAGTATCAAAATGATACTTCAAACGAACCAAGTATCTAAACAATACTTAAAACAAAACATAAAACAAAATCCTTAACCAAGTACCAGTACCGGTTACACTACTGCTACCCTTCTCGGCTAGCACCCTACTGCTCTCCCAGCTGGCACCTTACTGCCCCCCTGGCTGGTACCCTACTACCATCTCTTCGGCCGGCACCCTACTGCCACCCGGCTAGCACCCTACTGCTCCCCCAGCTGGCACCTTACTGCCCCCCCGGCTAGTACCCTACTACCGCCTCTTCGGCTAGCACCCTACTGCTTCCTTAAGCTTGTACCTTACTGCTACCTCTCTCTGGGGGGCCTCAGCCCTGGCCTCCTTTCCTCCGATTTGTATTGCACTGTCTCCGGTTGGTCGGGTTCCATCCTCGTCAAGTTTCCCCCTCGGTGGGGGTCGCGCCATTAATCGGTGCACCTGGTCCTCTCTTGGGCCCGATCTGGGGTTAGCCTTTTGGCGGCCGGCTGTGCTATAGGCACTACCCGGTGGGTATGAGTTGGGCTTTCTTTTGTGCCTTCGGGCTGAGATTTCCGGGGGGATTTTTCCTTGGGCTTCCTGCTTTTCCAGTTTTGGGTTTCTTTTGGGGCTTAGTTCGTCTGGGCTGTAGGAGGGGCTTGACTCGGGGCGAGATGTGTCGTTGGCTCCATACCAGAGGGGCTTGGGGTTCTTGGTTTTTGCCTCAGACGGAGGAGGGACGCGCGTGTTTACAGGTTTTGTTTTTGCCATAGCTAGCGCTGCATGCAGGTTCTTGTACCTTAAACAATGAATATATGATATAAAAAAAAAAAAAAAAAATTGTCCTATAAGTTAAGATCTCAAAGGATTTCGTCATCGATCTATCATGTTGTTGGGGTAGGTCAAGGCGCTGACATGTAAGGCGTTTGTGACCTGCGAGATTGAACCTGGAGGGTAATGCGCCGTTTGAGAGAGCGATGACTCACTGGCAGCAGATGTAACCGGTGATAAAAAGTAGTCCTGGCAAGTAGATATGTACCTATAGGATTCCAGCCGAATTTCTGAGATCGAAATTGGCTAAACGCTATTCTGCGGGAGAGACCTCCGCTGAGGGTGTGACGGTAGGTTTGCGCAGTGGATCAGTTATTGGTACTTGTACCTTCCATCAAACATGTATGCACTGCTCTACTACCCGCCGTTAGTTGCAGCATAGGTGGTCTGTCAATTTAGCAATTTAAGCTACTTAAAGGGCCCGCACGCCGGCCCCGAGCACGTATCGGAGACCGCCGTTTGCCCTGTCGTGACACAGGGGATGGGAAGATTGGATGCTTGAGTTGGATGGTTGCTGTGGCTTGCATTTGGCCTTAGCGGGGCATTGGTTGTATCATGGATATCAAGTGTTTTATTTATTTTTCTAGATAGCGTAAGATGTCTAGCTGGTGAAGGTAAGTGACGGTGGGCTGTAGCAAGTATAAGAAATATAAGTGCTCAGCCTGTAAACTTCCTCGCACCGGAGAATTGATCCTGGAAATTCTCTAGTTGAACTGATGGCTCAAGTGCTGAATTGAACAGAATTGATAGAGGTTACCTGGCTCGGGACGAGTGATATGTGGCTTAACGGGGAGACAATGATACAAGTACAAGGAAATGGCATCGCGCCTACAACCTGCTGTATGATCAATAACCCCCATATTTGACCACTTTAGTCCCCTTGTGGTCGCCGCAATGCTGAGGCCTTTCTACTATATTTAGTGCTCACATGCTACTGTGCCAAAGTGACAGTATTGCGTTGTGCTCGGGGGGGGGGGCATTGACCAGGTACTACCGGCAACCGCTGTGGGGAACAATCCTAGTGCTCGAGTGTCGGAAAAATATACCTCTCACTTTAAGTTTTGATGCCCAGTAACGCTAGATATTTCCATATTAATATAAGCCTCAGGGATGCAGATTAATTGAGTTTCTTGACAAGCAGGTTTTAAATGACCCACCGGCAGAAATTGTATGATTGTTACTTGAGACAAAATACTTGGATATGAGACATTGATAGATTGTGGGGAAGAATGTGGGCAGGAGAAGGATACTTGAAAGGAGTCAGGTTGGATCCACGATGTTCTTATCCCCAATTCTGGGGCATGTTGGGTTTTCCTTTCCTCCATTCTACGCCATGTGTGAACACCTCTGGCTTCTCCGGTGGGACCTAAAGTCTTTTTTACACCGGCTCGACTAATAGTGGGTAATACGTTCGCACTGAGTTGACGTAGTGCGCTGTATAGTACAGTGCCATGTCGTGCTCTATAGAGACTAGCTGTTGGAGCAATAAACTGGGAAGAGTGAGGGTCCCCGATGGGGTTATAAAAAGAGGAGTGACGGCTGGGTTGCAGCCGAGACAATAGCGCTCGAGTGTAGTAATTCAGTGTGTGCGGAGAGACCGAAGTGGGTCAAAGTCCCTCCTCGCATGCACGACACTGTACTGCGCAGATCATAGTTTTTGTTTATGCTTGTGGTACACTTTACTACGGGGTATCCAATATCGGAACCTTCTGGGGGCCTCAGCAGACGTTTGCTTTAGCGCCTCGATATGTCAGTTCAGTAGTAAGAGTTAGCTCCCGAATTATCCTGGGATCCGGTTCATTATACCGTTATCACTTAGAGAGGTGTGGTGCTTCTTGCTACGGATTTCGGAAGCACCAGTAGGGGAGATTGATTGGTCAGTCTTAAAGCAGCAGCGAGGTTCCACAAAGGACCCCGCTTTTCTTCAGCTCCCAGATTTTCTATCAACCAACCACCTCAATCACCTATCCTCTACTAGTTTCAGAACAGCAAACATGTCTCAACATCACTTCAATCACAATACCCACTCGTTCAATAACACGAACTCGTTCAATTACGCGAACTCGTTTAATGTGTGGAACAACTGCACCATTGGCGATGACAGGTCTCAAATCTTGGCTTGGTTATCCCCACTAGATCCCAGGTTACGGCATCAGGATATTCGAGACCGCCGCGTCGAAAATGTAGGGGAATGGCTCCTACAAAGCGACGAATTTGTAAGCTGGTTTGCCGGTAGTGGGGGAGGGGAATCCGATAAGGCAGTTCTATTTTGCTATGGAGATCCGGGGGTAGGGAAGACTTTTATTAGGTAAGAAGAAAAAACCGCAGGTGAAAGGAAATGAGTGGATGCTGACAAGCTGCGATGCTAGTTCATTAGTGATAGACAGATTGTGTGATCAGGACGAGGGGCAAGATGCCACTGTTGCATGTTTATACTTTGACTTCGCCGCTCAGAAGGAGCAGACCCTCACGAGCATGCTGGGGGCCGTGCTGAAACAGCTGATTTGCGGACTGGAGGAGACCCCGGAGGAGATATCGCGAGCATACCAACGCCAAAAAAAATCCCTTGGTGGACGGGGACCACAGTTTTCGGATATTGTGAAGATGATGCAAACTACATTGTCGAAAAAGCCCACATTCATATGCATTGATGCTCTAGATGAATGTGCGCCCGTATATCAGGTCAAGCTTCTTGACTCGCTAAGCCAAATTCTCGAAAAGTCACCGGGCACTCGATTATTCATGACTGGGAGGCCACACATCCAACCGGAAATCATGAAGTGTCTTGCCGGGAGGACAGTGAGTGTACGTGTAACTCCGAAGAGAGATGACATCATCAGATTTCTTCAAACCAGGCTCCACGAGGACACAACCCCGGACGCGATGGATAGTAGTCTAAAGGAAGACATTCTAAAGAAAATTCCGGAAGATATTTCAGAAATGTACGTAGAAGCAATGACACTGGGAAGAAAACTAAAGATATCCACTAACAGATACATATCTACCTGATTAGATTCCTGCTAGTCTCATTGAATACCGACGCAATCCTACAAGAAACCACCATCTATCGTAGGCGACAAAAGCTCGGCGCAATGACCGATGGCTTGGGGCTGGGGGATATTTATGGTGCAACGATAAATCGGATAAAGGGACAGGGTGGAGAGAAAGCAAGGCTTGGAATGGCGGCCTTGATGTGGATATCTCACTCCGAGCGGCCCTTGAAGGCGGTTGAAATGCGCCATGCCCTGGCAGTGGAAATAGGGTCGGCGAACGTCAATACCGACAATGTCCCTTCAATGAGGACATTATTGATCTGCTGTCAAGGACTCGTTGCTGTAGACAAGGAGGCTTCCACTGTCCGGTTAATTCACTTCACCCTTCAAGAATACCTCCAGGCTCATCCCCAGCTTTTTGGTACAGTTCACGCGACGATGGCCGAAACCTGCTTAAGTTACCTGAATTTCCAACAAGTTCGGGCTCTTTCCACGAATCTCTCTCCTGACCTCTCAGCAACACCCTTCCTCGAATATTCATCTCTACACTGGGGAATGCACGCGAAAAGGGAGCTTTCAGATTGCGCAAAATTGCTTGCGCTAAAGCTATTTGACAACTACAAGGACCACATCTCCATTAAAATCCTCCTGAAAGCAGAGAAATCGTACTCGTACGGTGTTAATTTCGATAAACTTATCCTATTCACGGGTCTTCATTGTGCATCCCTCTTCGGGATTATTCAACTTGCAGCTAATTTAATCGAGGTGGAAGGTTGTTTTATCAACCAAAAAGATTGTGCGGGTAATACACCTCTCATGTGGGCTTCTCGAAATGGGCACCAGGGGGTGGTGAAAATACTGCTCGAAAGGAACGACGTCAACCCCGAAGAGCCAGATAATTACGGTCGAACGCCACTCTGGTGGGTTGTACAGAATGAGCACGAGGGGGTGCTGAAATTACTACTCGGACGGGACGACGTCAGCCCTGACAAACCAGATACTCACGGCCAAACACCACTCTGGTGCGCTACTTTGAATGGGCACGAGGGAGTGATGAAAATACTTCTCGAACGGGACGACGTCAACCCAGACCAACTAGATAACTACGGCCGAACACCACTCTGGTGTGCTTCCCAGAATGGGGATGAGGGAGTAGTGAGAATACTTCTCGAACAGGCCGACGTCAACCCCAACAAACCAGATATGTTCCGCCGGACACCGCTCTGGTGTGCTGCTCAGAATGGGTACGAAGAAGTGGTAGGAATGCTACTTAGGCGAGACGACATCGACGCCGACAAAGCAGATAACTACGGCCGAACACCACTCTGGTGTGCTGCTGAGCATGGTCGTGAGAGAGCTGTGAAAATACTACTTGGACGGGCCGATGTTAACCCCAACACACCAGATATGTTCGGCCAAACACCGCTCTGGTGGGCCGCCCAGAATCGGCATGAAGGGGTGGTGGCAGTACTACTTGAAAGGGGCGATGTCAATCCCAACACACCAGATAAAAACGGCCAAACACCACTCTGGCGGGCTGCTTGGAGTGGGCACGAGGGAGTAGTGAAACTGCTGCTCGGACGGGACGACGTTAACCCCAACCAGCCAGATAGTGATGGCAAAACACCACTCTGGTGGGCCTCTCAGCGCTACCATACGGGGGTGGTAGCGCTGTTGCAGCCCAGGGCACTACCGGTGTGACTTGAATTTTCCATTGTATTATAGTTACCTTTCCCCATTTCCAAACTTTAATATCTCCTTTTCACACTTGTTTATTTACCTATTTCCCATAATCCACCTTCTCCCTTTTATCCCCTCTCAAGTGTAGACGTGTGCATCATTTGGGTATAGAGAAAAAATATACAGCGCAGGCATTTCTAACACTGATGAAAAGACACGCAAAACTTAACATATCATAGGTGACACTACATGTACCCGGGGGATTCCAAAGCAATGGCCGGAGCAGCACGGCCGCCTTAGGTGTGGTGGTATCGTAGACCCCCACAGTCCATGAGCCATCGTAACCCCTTCTAACATGTACACCCCTCTCTAGACCCCGCTGTTCTTACAGCATAGGCAACTTGTAAATTCTGCAATTTACAACGCCTACGGTACCCGCGTGCTCAACCTGGGCACCACTTAGAGGCTGCCGTTAGCCCCTTCAGGTCACTGAGGATGGCCAGATTCGATGCATGAGTTCGGTGGTTGTTGTGGTTTCGGTTTAGAATCAGGGTGGTATTAGCTGTATCTTAGATCACATTTGATTTTCACTATTTTTTCTTCGTTTTTCTACGTAGGGTGAGATACCTGTAGCATCTAGTGAAGTCAAGCCATGTCGGGTTGTAGTAAGTATCAGAAGAATGGTGCTCTGTCCATCCAATTCATTCCAACATCACCGCACCGAAACCCTGATTCTGGAAATTCGTTGGTTATTCTTTGGCTGAACGAACGGTTTCCCTTGCTCGGTACGAGCGATAGGGGATCAATGATTGTGATATAAACGGAATGGCGCCACACTTGAAACCGAGAGAATGATCAAGAGTTCCAATACATCGTCTTTTTACTCGCCGTGCGGTTTCTGGTTCCACGATGCGAGGATATTCCTGTCCATTTTTCGCACGGTATCCTATGTAACAGGATCGCACTCGAGTAGGTCATCGAAGCTTGTACCTACGGTCTCGCGGGCTAAAGCTATGTGGTAAAGTATAGCTCCAGGGAAAAACATCTTGTGCTATAGAACCTGACAGTGGGTAGTGACGTCTTTCTGGAGGAGTGTGTTACTGGAAGAGATTAGGAGACATCTACTCTGGTTGAACTCAAACATTGTAGCATATGAGGGCGAGTGTGTGCAGGAGGAGGTTTCTAAAGAAAAGGCTAGTTCAAGTTGGATACATGACTTACCCTCAACCCCGCGAGCAGATCGGGCCTTCCTTTCCTCCTCTACTCTATACGCCACATACAACCCCCCCCCCACTTCCTTCTCCGGTAGGATCGAAAGTGCTTTTGATACGAGCCCTAATGGCGTGCGATCTTGTAGCGGTCAGTGATCCCAAGCGGCCAGGCCGACCTACGGTTTGGCCTGCAGGTCGGCAGTCCGGCCAGTCCGGCAGGGATTTTGAAGAGCCTGGGTCAGTCCGGCTTGAATTTTGTCCGGCCGCCAAAACCTGCAGGCACCCAGGCAACCGCCCGGTTGTGGGGCTTGGCGGTGGGGGTCCAAGATGCCAGATTCCCAAGTAAAGCCGCCAGATGCCCAGGCAAAGCCGTCAAATGCCCAGGTAAAACCGCCAGATGTCCAGATGTCCAGGCAAAGCCGCCAAATGCCCAGGTAAAGCCGTCAAATGCCCAGGTAAAGCCACCAGATGCCTACCTAGGTAAAGCCGCCAGATGCCCAGGTAAGCCGTCAAATGCCCAGGTAAGCCGTCAAATGCCTAGGTAAAGCTGTCAAATGCCTAGGCAAAGCCGCTAGATCCCAAGATAAAGCCGCGAGATGCCCAGATAAAGCCGTCAAATGCCCAGGCCGGGCCAGGTTTTTTTCTGGAAAGCCGCTTTCCCACAGTCCGGTCAGGCCATCCCCTAGAAGGTGGTGGGTCAGTCCGGCCGTACCCAAAGCCGGACGGACTGGCCGCTTGGGATCACTGGTAGCGGTGCGGTAGGTTACTGTACTATACCGCATTGTGCCATGCCGAACCCCGCTCTACATAAACTTGCCGTTCGGAACCTAAACTGAAAAGACTAACTGTCTATGACGGCGTTATAGAATAACCGGGGAATGAGTGGTGATAACTAGATTTCCAAGGAAGACAGGAGCGCTCAAGCGTAGCAGTAGAATACGAATAGACTAGAGCGGACAAATATTTTGCATGTATTATATGAATCATAATATTTGTTTATTTTTCAAGTACACTGTATTACTAAGAGTATCCCATATGGAAACCCCATTTAGAGTTGCTCACTATTTACTTTAATGCCCCCACTAGCTATCTTTTAGTAACAAGATCTAGGTCCCGAATTATCGTAGGATCCGAAAGAAGAGCACTTTTCATACCGGTAATGCTCAGGGGTGGGATGCCGGCATTTCTTGGTACTGATGCGGCGGGCACTGTTGGGGGTTGTGGATGGAAGTTGGGCGATTGGATTTTATTATGGAAGTTTCGGGAGTCGGACAGATAGTTCAGTAGTGTGGTAAATTGTTGTAGGAGTTCAGAGATTTATGGTGGAGATTCTCCGGGCATGCCTTTCCACTGTTATCACGGGAGTGTGCCGGGAGATGAAGGTACTATACTTGGAGACAAAGGTAGGAGTGGTGAGTTGTGGAATGATCAGAATGCACCTATCTTTACCATAAGTTTAGAGAGAGAGAAGAGTAGGCGAAGGGAGAGAACTTCTTTACCATACCTCTCTTATGTTTCTACACCCAGTCAGAGACTAAGCAGATCCTCTTATTATACCGTCTATAGTACCGTTGCGTAGTTGATCTCCCACATTTTCCACCGCTAATAAATACAGTCTCCACGGGGGGCATGGCGAAACTGGACGGGCAGTGAATAGGGGTACTGCTCGGGCAAAAGTAAGGTCGTCAAAATAGGGTAGGAAAGGATTTCCTTGTAAATGATCCCTGTTTGACACCCTCCCAGTTTCGCCATGCCCCAGTGAAGACTGGTGTCACCATATTGGCACAAATTTGGGTGAGATTGATTGGACGGTCCAGAGGTGGCAGCGAGGCTTCACAAAAGACCCCGCTTTTCATCAGTCCCCAGGAACTCCACCGACTAGCTCCATCACCCATCCATCACCTGCGATACCGATATCATGGACAGCAAAAATCAGGAAATTACCCAAACCTTCTATACCACTATCGGCAATTCAAATATAAGTAATGCCCACTATCGTTTTACCGATCCCCTATCGAATATCCTAGCCTGGCTATCCCCACTAGATCCGAGGTTATTGCACCAGGATATTCGACACCGACGAATTGACAATGTAGGAGAATGGCCCCTTGGAACCGATGAATTTAGAAACTGGTTGGCCGGTAGTGGAGATGGATCCGGTAACGCAGTTTTATTTTGCTACGGAGATCCAGGGGTGGGCAAGACTTTTATTAGGTAAGAAGGACGAACTGCGGGTGAAAGGAAATTAGTAGGTGCTGACGGTCTGCGATGTTAGCTCATTGGTGGTAGATAACTTGTGCGATCAGGCTGGAGGACAAAATTCCGCAGTGGCATATTTCTATTTTGACCTCTCTGTTCAAAAGGAGCAAGCCCTCACGAGCATGGTGGGAGCCGTTCTGAAACAGCTGATTCGTGGGCTGGAAGAGACTCCGGAAGAGATATCCCGAGCATACCAACGCCAAAAACACTACGTCTGTGGACGGAAACCACAGTTCTCCGAGATTATGAAGATTATGCAGACTACCTCTTCCAAAAAGCGTACATTCATATGTGTTGACGCTCTTGATAAATGTGCGACAGAATATAGAGTCAAACTTCTGGATTCGCTAAACCAAATCCTCGAAAAGTCCCCTGGTACTCGAATATTTATAACTGGAAGACCCCACATTTGGTCCGAGGTCGGGAAGCATCTTTCAGGAAGGGTAGCGACTATACACATCACTGCTAGGAGAGATGATGTTGTCAGCTATCTTCATAGCAGGCTTGGCGAGGACACAAGCCCAGATGCAATGGAGAGTAGTCTGGGGGCAGACATTCTGAAGAAGATACCCGAAGATATTTCAGAAATGTACGTAGAAGCAACGGTGTCAGGGAGGCTACCTCAAGTCACCCACTAACAGATACATATTTAGATTCCCCGTGGTCTTGTGGAATTTTGATGCAATCCTACGAGAAACTACCGTCTATCGCAGGCGGCAAAATCTCAATGCAATGACCTATGGGTTGGGATTGGGGGATGCTTATGGCGCAAAACTGGGTCAGATAAAGGGACAGGGTGGAGAGAAAGCAAGGCTTGGAATGGCGGCATTGATGTGGATATCTCACTCGGAGCGGCCCTTGAAGACGGATGAACTATGTCACGCCCTAGCGGTCGAAATAGGGTCGGCGGATCTCAATACCGACAATGTCCCTTCGATAGGGACATTGTTGACCTACTGTCAAGGACTTGTTACCGTAGACAAGGATGCTTCTACGGTCCGGTTAATTCACTTCACCCTTCAGGAGAACCTCCAGGCTCATCCCCAGCCTTCCGGTACAGCCCACTCGATAATGGCAGAAACCTACTTAAGCTACCTGAATTTCCAGCAGGTCAAGGCTCTTTCGACCGATATTTTCCCCGACCTCACAGCGACACCCTTTCTCGAATATTCATCTATATACTGGGGAATGCACGCGAACAGGGACTTTTCGGATTGTGCAAAACTTCTTGCGTTGAAGCTATTCGGCGACTACAAGGGCCATATATCCACTAAAACCCTTTTGAAAGCAGAGAAGGTTTACCCGTTCAGAGCTGGTTTCGAGGAACTTTCCCTATTCACAGGTCTGAATTGTGCATCATTCTTCGGGATTGTTGATCTTGTAGCTGGTTTGATAGATGTAGAAAGTTGTGATATCAACCAAAGAGATTGTGTGGGTAATTCACCTCTCATATGGGCTTCTCGAAATGGGCACGAGGGGGTGGTGAAAATACTACTCGAAAGGGACGATGTCAATCCCGAAGAGCCAGATAATTACGGTCGAACACCACTCTGTTGGGCTGTCGAGAATGGGCACGAGGAAGCGCTGAAAATACTGCTCGCACGGGGCGACGTTGACCCCAACAAACCAAATACTCACGGCCGAACACCGTTATGGTGCGCGGCTGAGGATGCGCAAGAGGGAGTTGTGAAGGTACTACTCGGACGGGACGACGTCAACCCAGACCAATCTGATAACTACAGCCGAACACCACTCTGGTGTGCTTCCCAGAATGGGCACGATGGAGTGGTAAAAGTACTACTCGAACGGGACGACGTTGACCCCAACAAATCAGATATGTTCGGCCGAACACCACTCTGGTGTGCTTCCCAGAATGGGCATGAGGAAGCCGTGAAAACACTTCTCGGCCGTGACGTTGTCAACCCTAACACACAAGATACATTAGGCCAAACACCACTCTGGTGGGCTGCTCAGAATGGGTACGAACGACTGGTGGAAATACTCCTTGCACGGGACGACATCAATCCCGACAGACCAGATGAATATGGCCAAACACCACTCTGGCGGGCTGCTTGGAGTGGGCACGAGGGAGTAGTGAAACTGCTGCTTGGACGGGACGACGTCAATCCCAACCAACAAGATAGCGATGGCAAAACACCACTCTGGTGGTCGTCTCAGCGCTACCATGCGGGGGTGGTGGCGCTGCCACGGTCCCGGGTACCGCCGGTGTGACTTGAAGTTTCCATATTTACTTTGTCCCGTTTCCTAGTTTTAAGTTCCCTGTGCATACTCGCGGCCCATTTATCTGTTTTCGATAACAAATTTCTCACCATTTCTCCCCTATTAAGCGTAGACGTGAGCATTATTTATACATCCAAAAAAAATATAAAGTGCAAGCACCTCTAACACCCTTTGAAATGCTGCGGAGGCCGCTGTCCGCCCCGCCAGGGCACCGGAGATAGGCAGATTGGATCCGTGAGTTTAATTATAGTTGTGGCTTCGGTTTGGAACTAGGGTGGTATTAGCCTTATCTTAGATATCATCTGTTTTTCGCACTTTTTTGTCTTTTGTCTTTCCTTTTTCTCTGCTAAGAGTGAGATAGTCTAACGAGTAAGGTTGAGTCGTGTTGAGCCCTGTTGAGCCGTTGTAAGTATCTAAAATATGGTGCTCAGTCCGTGAAATTCCAGCATCACCGCGACGAAACTTTGATTCTGGGAATCCTCTGGTTGAATTAACTGTTTGTCTGGCTCTGGAAAAGCGATACGAAATTGGAGTCCACAATATGAAATAACAGTACAGCTCTTGGAACCGGTATGATAGATCAATAGTTCCCATCCGTAATTATTTTAGTCGCTTTTTCTGGTCACTTGTTCTACAATGCCAAGGTATTCCCATCTAGTGTTTTCAAGATACTGTACGAAACGGTATTGTACGAGTACTCAGGGAGGCCGTTTATATTGATGTAGCCCCGTAGGTGTGAACTGTAAGGTACTAGTACAATACTGGACAAGGCTATCCAGCACTATAAAACCTTTTCGAGGATAATAACCCTTTTGTCAGAGGGGTGCAAATTACAGGGATGAGGGGTAATTAGGTTTCCTAATGACTAACAGATTTCAGATAGCCAGCCGGGAGAGATTAGAAGACGGCTCCTGAGAGCGAAAGAGTTAAACATGAGGCTTTGGTAGAATTTGAGGAATAGCGTTCCGTACCGCTCTCAGCCCGAATGCCTCGGGGGGGGGATTGGGTTCTCCAGTTCTCTTTACGGCATACGCAAACCCCCCCCCCTGCATCTCGGCTGGGACCGAAAGCTCTTTTCATATAATCTTCACGTTCGAACCCCAAAATTAGAAGACTATAAATCTATGGTGGCGCTGTAAAGTAACTAGGAAAAGAGTGGTGATAACTAGCCTGTTGGGGGAGATAACAATGCTCAAGCGTAGCAGTATACAGATAGACTGAAGCAGAGAGAATGATTCTTTTTGCGTGTACAGTACTATTTGAATCGTAATATATGTCCGGGAAGGGAGTACACAGTACCAAGAGTGTCTCCCATATTGGATTTTTGTCCAGAGTTGTAGTGCCTTGATCAATTGGTTTAGCAGCATAGTTTGGGTCCCCAATTATCTGAAAGATTATTCATCGCATCGGTATCGCTTGGAGGTTGTGGTATCGCTATTTCCGAGTATTTACCGGTATGCGAGAAGCACAAGCTGGGTGCATTGACAGAAAAATTGGTGGCTCTTAATTGGACGGTCCTAAAGCAGCAGCAAGGTTCCACAGGAGACACCGCTTTTCTTCAGCCCCCAGGATTTTCAGTATTTGACTGAATCTATCATCCATCCATCGCCTGCGACACCGGTATTGCTGGCAAAAAAGATCAGAAAATGTCCTGGCCATTCAGCGGTAATATAAACTCTTTTAATGTGTCTAATATTACGATTAATTTTGCCGATAACGCGTCTGATATCCTAGCCTGGGTATCCCCACTAGACCCGTTGTTACAGCACCACGATATTCGACAGCTCAGAGTCGAAAGTGTAGGAGAATGGCTCCTACAAACCGATGAGTTTAGAAGCTGGTATGCGGGTAGTGGAGGTGAATCCGGTAACGCGGTTTTATTTTGCTACGGAGATCCCGGGGTAGGCAAGACTTTTATTAGGTGAGGAGGGTGAACTGCGGGTGAAAGGAAATTAGCAGGTGCTGACAAGCTGCGATGTTAGTTCATTGGTTGTAGATAACTTGTGTGATCGGGCTATAGGACAAGATGCCATGGTTACATGTTTTTATTTTGACTTTGCTGCCCAAAGGGAGCAGACCCTTACGAGCATGCTAGGATCCGTGCTGAGAACATTGGCCCGCGGGTTTGAGGAGATCCCGGAGGAGATATCTCGAGCATACCAAAACCGAGCAAAAACCACCGGACAGGGACGAGGACCACTGTTTTCCGAGATTTCGAAGTTGATGCAGACTACCTGCTCCAAAAAACTTACATTCATATGTGTTGACGCTCTGGATAAATGTGCGGCAGGAGATCGAGTCAAACTTCTTGATTCGTTAAACAAAATTCTCAAAAAGTGTCCGGGTACTCGAATATTCATAACCGGAAGACCCCACATTAGGACAGAGATCGAGAAGCATCTTTCGGGAAGGGTAGCGACTATACACATCACTCCTAGGAGAGACGATGTCGTCAGCTATGTTCTTGCCAAGCTACGCGAGGATACAATCCCGGATGCGATGGACAGTAAGCTAGAAGCCGACATTATGGGGAAAATTCCGGAAGATATTTCAGAAATGTACGTAGAGGCAACGACACTGGGGAAATTACCTCAATCTATCCACTGACGGATACAAATCTAGATTCCTGCTGGTCTCGTTGAATATCGAGGCAATTTTACAAGAAACCACCATCCATCGCAGGCGACAAAAGCTCAATGCAATCACCGACGTCTTTGGGTTGGGAGATGCTTATGGCGCAAAACTTGGTCAGATAAAGGGACAGGGTGGAGAAAAAGCAAGGCTTGGAATGGCGGCCTTGATGTGGATATCTCACTCGGAGCGGCCCTTGAAGGTGGACGAATTGTGTCATGCCCTGGCAGTCGAAATCGGGTCGGAGAATATCAATACCGACAGTGTTCCTTCAATGGGAACATTACTGACCTGCTGCCAAGGACTCATTGCCGTGGACAAGGAAGCTTCAACAGTCCGGTTAATCCACTTTACCCTTCAAGAATACCTCCAGGCTCATCCCCAGCTTTTCGGTGCAGCCCACTCGACAATGGCTGAAACCTGCTTAAGTTACCTGAATTCCCAGAAAGCCAAGGCTCCTTCTACGAATATCTCTCCTAACCTCCGAGGAGCACCCTTTCTGGAATATTCATCTCTATATTGGGGAATACACGCGAAAAGGGACCTTTCAGATTGCGCAAAGATGCTTGCCCTGAAACTATTTGACGACTACAATAACCACATATCCATTAAGATCCTCTTGAAAGCAGAGAACCCGGATTCGTACGGTGCTAATTTCGACGAACGTTCCATATTCACTAGTTTGCATTGTGCATCCTTCTTCGGCATTGTTCAACTTGTAGCTAGTCTGATAGAGGTAGAAGGTTGTGATATCAACCAAAAAGATTCCGGGGGTAATACACCTCTTATCTGGGCCTCTCGAAATGGGCACGAGGGTGTGGTTGAAATGCTACTAGAAAGGGACGACGTCGACCCCGAAGAGCCAGATAATTACGGTCGAACACCACTCTGGTGGGTTGTCCTGAATGGGCACGAGGAAGTGCTGAAAATAATACTCGAACGGGGCGACGTCAGTCCTGACAAATCAAATACTCACGGCCGAACGCCACTCTGGTGTGCTGCTGAGGATGGGCACGGGGGACTGATGAAAATACTACTCGAACGGGGCGACGTCAACCCAGATCAACCAGATAACTACGGCCGAACACCACTTTGGTGTGCTTCCAAGAATGGGCACGAAGGAGTAGTGAGAATGCTACTCGAACGGAAAGACGTTGACCCCAACAGACAAGATATGTTCTGCCGGACACCACTCTGGTGTGCTGCTCAGAATGGGTACGAAGGAGTGGTGGAAATACTTCTCGAACGGGACGACGTCAACACCGACACACCAGATAACTACGGCCGAACACCGCTGTGGTGTGCTTCGCAGAATGGGTATGAAGCAGCATTGAAAACACTGCTCAGACTGGGTGGCGTCAATCCCAACACACAAGATATATTTGGCCAAACACCACTCTGGTGGGCTGCTCAGAATGGGCACCAAGGAGTGGTGGAAATACTGCTCGCACGGGACGACATCGACCCCGACAAACCAGATAACTACGGCCAAACGCCACTCTGGAGGGCTGCTTGGAGTGGGCACGAGGGGGTTGTGAAACTGCTGCTCGGGCGGGACGACGTCAACCCCAACCAACCAGATAACGACGGCCAAACACCACTCTGGTCGGCTTCCCAGCGCTGCCACGCGGGGGTGGTCGCTCTGCTGCAGCCCCGGGTTCCGCCGGTGACTTAAAATTTCCCCCCCATATTTACAGTACATTCATACATATTTCCTGGCTGTATCTCCTCTTTGCGCACTTGTTGATCTATTTATTTTCTGCTATATTTTTTTCTCCTTTTCTCCCCCCTTGAGGCGTAATCCTAAGCGTTGTTCGGATGTAAAGACAAAATATAGAGCTCAAGATTTCTGGCACCAATGAAAAGCGACCTAAAGCCCAGTTGATAACAAATATATGATTGCGATTGGTTTCCGCCGTGGACATGATTTAGTGAAGGTAGTGCTTGTATGCCACTGCTCTCCAGATACGAGTTCGAGGGTGAGATTGGGAGGCTTCCACATCCGAAGGTCTTGCTCTTAATTCCTCATAAAGGTAAACCAAACTAGTATGGTGTCTTAACTGACCCCCGTTTCGCTCGTACGAGTACCGTTTAACCTCGAGATACTCCCCAAGCCCCTTGCCCACGGTCTTAGATGCTGATAACCTGCATGACCTGCGATTTTTGTGAGTATCGGTAGTACTCAACGTACGAATACTTCCTCGGGCTCGCCCGTGCTTAGCTTGGTCTCCGGGATGTGTCGCAAAACCCGTTTCGTCGAGCGAGCTACCCTTGCCGCCACACCCTCTACTCCTCCTAGTCGCTAGTGAGTGGCTAAAACTCTCGGTATCTCCACCAGCACCCCAATGCGCACAGCATACTGAATTTTTCCAGTTTATGCGGTTCCCCACCCCAACTTCTCATGAGTGACGGCGCGATCGCACAACTCTGCATAATATGATCTTACGAGCAGGTTGGGGTGGTTATCCCATACTCCCCTACTCTTCTTTTGTCCACCACAATCTTTCTTTACTCTTCTTAGGGTATTCTACGCGATGTGTAGGTCGGGCGTCGTGAACACACATAAAGCCAGTAAGTAAAAGCTTTGCCATGTCTAGGGGCATTGGTTCTCGAATAATACTGTACACTTCCTTCAGTAAAAAACTGACACCGTGCTGAAATTGAGGACGAAAAGTAGTATCCCGCGTTGTGAAGTTTGATCCCGGGCGATTGAGTCCGTCGCCATAATAGTTCAGATTGTAGATAGCGCTGACCGGTTAAGTCTAATTATGACAGGATTTGGGGTGGCCAACCCGGAGAGACAATCGGGTGGTTGGAGGAAAGAACTAAGGATGGGAATTTCGTAGTCTAATGTAAGAGGAGGATTGTGGGCAGGAGGGTGCTCCTGGTGAGAGTAAAGTTGGATCTATGATATTCCCATCTCCGACGCCGGGGGTTAATTGTGTATTCGGAAGCCTAAATCGGGGTTTCTTTCCGCTGCATGTCGTGCACAATTCCTCGCTCCCTATGTCTCCATAGGAATATATCCATTAGGCGAAAGTCTTGGTGGGCGAAGGCCGGCTCCGTGGCAGAGTAGGATGCTGCTACTCTAGCGCGGGGTTACGGGGGGTTATAGCGCAATCGGTGGCCGAAGCTCAGCATTCCCGTACACTTATCCCGTTAAATAGCCTAGGTCATAGATAGGAGATATTATATAAAACCAGCTACCCTCCTACAATAACCGGTTCCAGCAGGTATACGGTAAGTTATCGTACCCTGTTTGGTGTTATACCGTACCGATGTCCACCTCTTATGGATACAGTCCCACCCTGAGTTGGAACTCGCGATTGCCGAAGCAAAATTTCATTTTGACTTCGATTCTTAACTCAGCGGCAATGAGTGGTTTGAAAAAGCAATGGAGAAATAGCCATTCGAAGAGTGTTCCCCATGTCCAAGAGGTGATGTCTAATTCGAACACCATATCCTAGTGTTATCATGCGAGTAATACATGACTTCTTGAGGACCTTCAGACCAAATATCTTGAATTCCAGCCTGCTATACCTCTACAACAGCAAACTGCTGTTGAGAGGGATTTCGCTCTTTTCCCCTCGCCTAGATTTGTTTGAGCATCATATCTCATAGACCGCAGCAATTGCACAATTTTCAGATTATAACGAAACTAGGTAAAAATGCAAAAGCGCCAAGAGATTTAGAAACAATTTGAATCATGGGAAGGAATTTCGTTCATCTATCAAGCGGAGAGTTAGCCCAAATTGATGACATTGTCACAGTGACTACTCAATTTGTATTCTGTTACTTCTACCTGCGCTTGGCTTTTCCTTTCATTTCTGTGATATTTACTGAAAGGACAAGCGGCACGTGACCCACTGCACACCGGTAAATGAGGGCCCGGTACGTGTCCGATCGAGGGGGCGGTAATACTTAAGTTGAACGATTCTGCTTTGCTACGGCTGGGTCCGACATTGCCGCAATTGACCCCTCTGACCCTCCAGACTATTCCTACCCTCAACCCAGTCACTACGCCCCCTCCTGCTGTGGCCTTTTGCCCTCTCAGTATAAAATCACTCACCCGAGTACCCCCATCCGCAACATGGGTGTCTGGGTATGTGGTGAGTGATCTTTTGTGAACCCTGGACTGCGGGACTTCTGATATTAATTTTGGCGTGATAGGGTACTCGGGTAGAAAAAACGAAACATTTCAATCCCTGGGTGGCTCCTCTGAATAATAACAATCTGGATTTCTTGGTCATAGATATAGTAGTATCATCATAGTTCTCAAAGAATGTAAGATTCAACCTTTGCCACAAAATTTACCAAGTCTCAGATCCTGGTTGAAACTATGAAATTTTAATCTCCATGGTAGATCAAAAAGAAACAGAGCATTACCGTCTGAACTGCCACTGCCTATTGCCTATAATAATCTAACTTCTCTGAGCTCCAACCTCATAATAAGCACGCAATTCTCCTTATTCTCAGCCATTGGAAGTGGGTCCCACTCAGTTTCTGTAACAGCTGATTGAATAGCAGTTTGAATTTTTGGATATTGTACAGTACTCTCTCATTTGCATGATTCGCTAGTGGGATTTACATGTATCAGAGCAAGTATTGGTCTCAGTGAATAATCTTTGATAAAATCAATTTTGGGAATTTGGGGGCCCATTCTTGTTTATGGAAAGTTGTTATGGGTACTTATGAGAGAACTTACAAAGGGGAAAAAATTCATATAAGTTTATATCTAATCTATTTATATGGGTATTGAGGGTTATCTGGATAGATGTTGTAATCTGACCATCCTATAAAAAACGCCAAGTATCAGACCATTTTTCGTTGGATATCATGGATGCTGCTTGGTATGCTCATGACTTTGTTCTCTTGTCCGTCGGCATATCTCGGGTCGGCATCACTACCCATCCATCCACTTGTCATTAGTTCTTTTGTCGCCCGTCTGTCCGCCCGTCTGCATATTCGCGGTACGTTCCTTGAGCCGGCCGTTTGTTCGTTCCCGCCCGTCCACTTGCCCGTTCCCGCCTGTTCGCTCCCTTCCGCCACTTGTTTGTTGGCGGATTTGCTTTGTCGGGGCGGAGGTTCTCGTTGTGCGATTTGGAAAAGCGCTTCCGACGGAGAAAGATATGAACGGTTATAGACCGTCGGGAGTCTTTGTTCCTGTATTTCTTTTGTTAGCATGGGAGCGTGGAAGGCTGTGGGAGCGTGGAAGGCAAATTGGAGCGTGGAAGGCAATTGGAGAGTCTTTGAGGAGTCTATTGTTTGTTCTTTCTTTTGTTAGCTTTATTGATAGCATGAGAGCGCACAGAGGAAATGGAGATGAGTGTCGGAAGTGTTAGAGATACCGGTATGCGGTGATCGCAGAAAGGATAGGATAGGTGATCATTGTCGTTGATTTATACCCCTGCCTTTTCCGGTCAGTTAGTTTAGTTAGCCGTGAAGTCGTGGTGTCGTAGATTCGTAGAGCAAGAGATAGAGGGTCGTTGAATAGAGCGAGTTGAGGAGCGACCTTGGTGAACTTCCCCGCTTTTGGTTGTACAGAGTTTTTCACAACGCAGTTAGTCATCGCCGTTTCGTTTCATCGTCGTTTGGTATCGTCCGACCCCGGTTAGCCCGTTGTTTTCTGAAAGGGTCTCCGGTGGGGTAGAAAGTGTTGAAAATCACGAAGCTTCCACTGTTTGGAGTATGAGGCGATGGTTGTTTGGCAATGGTTTAGAAACACAATGGTGGAACAGACTAAAGGAAAGAGTCAACGAAAGAGTCAACGGGTAAGTAAGAGTATGTAGGAACTAGTGTTAGTGCAAGGAGAAGTGTTTGGGATGTTTTGGAATTAGCACTAGGGATGCCGGAAGTAACGGGTTACGTTCCGGAGGTCTAGTTGACAACCAAGTGTTGGACTATAGGAGATAGGAAACGGGAAAAGAAGCACGAAGGTATCGGGACTGTCTGGAACAGCGATAGCCTAGGAGAAACGTTTCAGAGGATGTTTGAAGGAGCTGTGTGGATGGAACGATGTGGCATCTTGAAGAAAAGAAGGTGTTGTGGAATTCTGCGAGGCAGATGGACAAAGAATATGTTTGCAAAGGAACAGCTCGTGTATATATAGGACACCTCCGGCAGCATAGAAAGAACAAGAATCGCAGACACTCTCTACCTATCATAGCCTTATTATTTGAGAAAGTGCTTCCTATATAGGCTCTAATGGCGTGTGATGCGTTAACGGTAGGTTACTGAACTGCGTCGTATATCGTATTATATCTTATCATACTCTACATAAACTTTCCGTTCAAAATATTAACTTAAAATACTAATGGTCTATGACGGCGTTATATAATAACCGAGGAAAGGGTGGTGATAATTAAGTTGCCGTGGGAGATGATATCACTTAAATGTAGCAGTGTACTCGTATACGAATACACTAAATCAGAGACAAGTGTTGTTTTTCATGTACTATACTTACTGTGCGAATCATAATACAGTAAGAACCGGAATAATTGAGCCTCATGCTAGGATGTTGAAGTTGCCTTTGCTAGTAAGGTGCGGTGTCTTTTGTTCTGTTCCGCTTCGTTTTGTTTTGATCTTAGGCTGGGCAGAGAGGGTTAGAGTTCGCAGTGTTTTCGCCCCCTATCCAAGAAAGAGGACTTGTTAGCACGGTTCTATTAACTTACTCCAATCCTTATGATATAACACTCATTTACTCCTAGAGAACAATATACTAAGAGTCTCCAATATTAGAATCAGAACTGTTCATCAGATATTTACCTTAAGATTTAGGTCCCGAATATTACTAGGATCTGGTCCCCGTGGATTATTCATCCTACCAGTGTTTATTGGTGTCGATGCGATAAGCACATGCAGGTGATATTGGCGTAAATTTGGGGGAGATTGATTGGATGGTCTTGAGGGAGCAGCAAGGTTCCACAAGAGACCCCGCTCCTCTTCAGCCCTCAGGAATTTCAGTATTCTACTAACTTCACCATCCACCCATCCATCATCTGCGATATCGGTATCGTAGGCACTAACAGCAGAAAATGTCCCAATTGTTTATTACCGGTGATTCCTCAAACAACTCGGCTAATTTCTCAAACCACCCCGCTAATCCCTCAAATCACACCACCGTTAATTACGATTCCCGACCTAATATTATAGCCTGGCTATCCCCGCTAGATCCCAGGTTACGGCATCAGGGTATCCGAGACCGCAGAGTCGAAAACGTAGGGGAATGGCTCCTACAAACCGATGAATTTAGAAGCTGGTACGCGGGTAGTGGAGATGAGTCCGGAAACGCAGTTTTATTTTGCTACGGAGATCCGGGGGTGGGCAAGACTTTCATTAGGTAAGAAGGGCGAACTACAGGTGAAAGGAAATGAGCAGGCGCTGACAAGCTGCGATGTTAGTTCATTCGTGGTAGATAATTTGTGCAATCGGGCTGGAGGGCAAAATTCCACGGTGGCATATTTTTATTTTGACCTCGCTGCCCAAAAGGAGCAGACCCTCACGAGCATGTTAGGAGCTGTGTTGAAACAGCTGGTTTGCGGGCTGGAGGAGACACCGGAGGAGATATCCCGAGCATACCATCGCCAAAAAGTTCACATTTTTGGACGGAGACCACAGTTTTCCGAGATTTCGAAGATGATGCAGACTACCTGCTCCAAAAAACTTACATTCATATGTGTTGACGCTCTGGATAAATGTGCGGCAGGAGATCGAGTCAAACTTCTTGATTCGTTAAACAAAATTCTCAAAAAGTGTCCGGGTACTCGAATATTCATAACCGGAAGACCCCACATTAGGACAGAGATCGAGAAGCATCTTTCGGGAAGGGTAGCGACTATACACATCACTCCTAGGAGAGACGATGTCGTCAGCTATGTTCTTGCCAAGCTACGCGAGGATACAATCCCGGATGCGATGGACAGTAAGCTAGAGGCAGACATTTTGAAGAAAATCAATGAAGATATTTCAGAAATGTACGTAGAAGCAATGACAGCGGGAAGCTACCTCAAGTTATTCACTAACGGATACATATCTAGATTCCTGCTCTTCTCGCTGAATATCGATTCGATCTTAAAAGAAACAACCATCTATCGTAGGAGACAAAAGCTCGGTTTAATAACCGGTGGGCTAGGGTCGGGGGATGCTTATGGTGCAACGCTTAATCGGATAAAGGGACAGGGTGGGGAAAAAGCAAGACTCGGCATGGCCAGCTTGATGTGGATATCTCACTCGGAGCGGCCCTTGACGACGGTTGAACTACGCCATTCCCTTGTAGTCGAGATAGGGTCGGAGAATCTCAACACCGACAATGTCCCTTCAATAGGGAAACTGCTGACCTGCTGTCAAGGACTTGTTACCGTAGACAAGGAGGAGGAAGATTCCACGGTCCGGCTAATCCACTCCACCCTTCAGGACTACCTCCAGGCTCATCCCCAGCTTTTCGGTGCAGCCCACTCGACAATAGCAGAAACCTGCTTAAGTTACCTGAATTCCCAGCAAGTCAAAGCTCTTTCGGCCGATATCTTTTCCGACCTCGCAGATACACCCTTGGTTGAATATTCATCTCTATACTGGGGAATGCACGCGAACAGGGACTTTTCGGGTTGTGCAAAATTGCTTGCGCTAAAGCTATTTGACAACTACACGGACCACATCTCCGCTAAAATCCTCTTGAGAGCAGAGAAAGCGGACCCATTCAGAGCTGGTATCGAAGAACATACTCTATTCACAGGTCTGCATTGTTCATCCTGCTTCGGCATTGTCGAGCTCGTAACCGGTCTGTTAGAGGTAGAAGGTTGCGGTGTCAACCAAAGAGACTGTGCGGGTAATACACCTCTCATGTGGGCTTCTCGCAATGGGCACGAGGGTGTGGTGGAAATACTGCTTGAAAGGGGCGATGTCAGCGCTGAAGAGCCAGATGATTCCGGCCGAGCACCGCTCTGGTGGGTTGTGCAGAATGGGCACGAGGAAGCCCTGAAAATAATACTCGAACGGGGCGACGTTGACCCCAACAAACCAAACACTCACGGCCGAACACCGTTATGGTGCGCGGCTGAGGATGGGCAAGAGGGAGTTGTGAAGGTACTGCTCGGACGGGACGACGTCAACCCAGACCAATCTGATAACTACAGCCGAACACCACTCTGGTGTGCTTCCCAGAATGGGCACGATGGAGTGGTAAAAGTACTACTCGAACGGGGCGACGTTGACCCCAACAAACCAGATATGTTCGGCCGAACACCACTCTGGTGTGCTGCTCAGGATGGGTACGAAGGAGTGGTGGAAATACTACTCTCACGGGACGACATCAGTCCCGACAGACCAGATAACTACGGCCGAACACCACTCTGGTGTGCTTCCCAGAATGGGCATGAGGAAGCCGTGAAAACACTTCTCGGACATGACGTCGTCAACCCCAACACACCGGATATGTTGGGCCAAACATCACTCTGGTGGGCTGCTCAGAATGGGTACGAACGAGTGGTGGAAATTCTCCTCGAACGGGACGACATCAATCCCGACAGACCAGATGAATATGGCCAAACACCACTCTGGCGGGCTGCTTGGAGTGGGCACGAGGGAGTAGTGAAACTGCTGCTCGGACGGGACGACGTCGATCCCAACCAACAAGATAGCGATGGCAAAACACCACTCTGGTCGGCGTCTCAGCGCTACCATGCAGGGGTGGTGGCGCTGCTACGGCCCCGGGTACCAACGGTGTGACTTGAAGTTTCCATTATGTTTGCTTTATCCCGTTGCCTAGTTTTAAGTTCCCTGTGCATACCTGCTGCCAATTTATCTGTTTTCGATAACCAATTTCTCCCTATTTCTCCCCCGTTAAGCGTAGACGTGAGCGTTATTTATGCATAGAGAAAAATATAAAGCGCAAGCATTTCTAACACCCTTGCAATGCCGCGCAAAGCCTAAATTATCCCAGGTGACCCAACAGGTGCCCGGAGGATTCCAGCGCAATGGCCAAAGCCGTAAGGCTAGAATTCCATCTGACCGGAAAGGTTGGCGCCTAGAGTGCGATGGTAGCCCCCACAGCCCATTCGTTATTAGCAACTCCTACTGAACATGTGCGCGTCTCTCTACTCCCCACCGTTACTCACAGCTTAGGCAACGAGTAAACACCCCAATTTGAAACACCCTCAGTGTCCGCACCGCCAGGACGCTAAGGATACGCAGATTGGATTCGCAAGTTCGACGATCGTTGTGGCCTCGGTTTTGAACCAGGGCGATATTAGCCGTATCTTAGATGTCATTTATTTCTCATCCTTTTTTGTCTTTTGTCTTTTCCTTTTTCTTTGCTAAGAGTGAGATAGTCTAACGAGTAAGGTTGTAAGTATCCGAAATATGGTGCTCAGTCCGTGAAATTCCAACACCACCGCACCGAAACTTTGATTCTGGGAATCCTCCGGTTGAATTTAACTGTTTCTCTGGCTCTGGAAAAGCGATATGAAATGGGAGTCTACATTATAAAATAATAGCACTGCGCTTGGAGTCTGTAGATCAATATTTCACGTCCGTAGTCATTCTAGTCTCCTTCCGGTCACTAGTTCTACAATGCAAACAAAGGCATTCCCGTCTAGTGTTTTTAAGATTCCGTGCGCGTACAGTATTGTACTGTATTCGGCTTCTGCTGGTGCGAATCGAAATTTCCATAATCATATTTACCCTTTGCATGTTTCCTGGCCGCAACTCCGGATCGCACACTTTTTGCATGTTTTTCTGCCGTTCTATTGTTTCCCTTTTCTCCTCTCTGAAGTCCAGGCTTGGGCGTTTAGATATTGAGAAAGAATATAGAGCGCAAGCACCCTCGTAAAGTGACGTCAAACCTAGTTGTTGGCAAAAGTATGATTGTGCGATTGGTTTTCACCGGGGACATAGTTCAGCAAATACCATGCTTATACACCACTGCCCCTTCTAGCGTGAGCTTGAGAGTCTAGGAGATTATCCACACTTCTTAGGCCTGCTCGTGCGGGAAAACCAATCCAGTAAGGGGTATTTTAACTGTGGAACTAAACCCCACCATACTCGTACGAGCGCCATTTCAATTCCAAAATCCTCTCACGCAGCCAACCCCTTCGCGGAAGGCATTAGCTTAGATGCTGATCACCTGCATGGTTTGCCATCTCGGAGAGCAGTATTCAACGTTCCAGTATTTCCTCCTGCCCGCAGACGATCCGCCCGGTCTCTGGAATACTCGAGTATGCCGCAAAGCCCGCTCCTCCGATCTGGCTAAATGTTTGTGGCTGTGCTTTCCTCTCAGCTTGCTCACCGGTGCGTGAATGAAATTCCCAGTATCCCCACCCGCATCCCAAGCTGTATGACCAATTTTCCCAGTCTGCGCGCTGCCCCATCCCGGCATGTCAAGAGTTACGGGGCGGCCCACAACGCTGCGTGAAATGGAGCCAGATGGAGCGGATATTCCATACTCTTTCTTCCTCTCCCCAGGGCATTCTGTGAGATGCATCTATCGATATCCCTGTCCCCGGTGCCGGGGCTACTTGTCTATTTGGGAACCTAATTGGCTTTTCCTTCCCCCTCTAACTTCCTCGCGTATGATGCGCCATTCGTAAAGCCTCCTCCCCTCCCACACCTCCACGGATCCTACTGTTGTTTTTCACACTAACTTGGCTAATGGTATCAGGTAGATTGACGGTAAGTTCTCGTATTGTGCCGTATTTTGTATTGCATTGTAAGGTATCGTATAGCATGGCACGCGTTATAAACTTACTGTTCGAACCCTAAACCGCGAAGAGTGACAACCTATGACGGCGGTATAAAACAACAGAAGAGTGGCGATACCTGCCTGGTGATGCTAGTGCTCAAGTGTAGCAGTGCATACTGTACAAGCAGAGTGAAGACAGAGTTAGGTTTCTCTACTCACCATGTTACATTTATCACAGTAAAAGAGCCGTCCATATCGAAACTTCTCTAGGCGTGGATCACCGTTACCCTACTCGTACCGCACCCCGGCTGTCTCGGTGGCTTAATTTGGTGGCAGATCGTGAATGGAATTATCCAAGGCCTTGCTAGATTAACCAGCATTCCCAACGACCTTGAATTGTCAAATTATCACACTACGGTACTTAGATTAGCCGATGAGCGGAAGACCGGGGGTGCCCCACGAGGCGTGGCGGGGTAAGTGTGGCGTAAAGCGAGTTTAGTGCACTCCCGGAGTGAGAAGATACAAACAAAAGATGGACGGATGGATGAGGTGGCTAACGCTAGCATAGTCACTGCTTAATAAGGAATTGAAATAAATTTTCTTGAAAGCGTCCCATTACGAAAGTTCAAGAGAGCATCAGCGTATTTTCTTCAATATATTTTTGGGGCAGGATTGAAGTGAATGCCACTTCAACTCCTGATCCCTTTAGGTGTTCAGATGTATGTCTTGTATCATAACTTTCCCCCTTCTCGAAGATTCAATAGAGGGGGTTGGAGTTTGTGTGATCCTGTTGACAAAATTTGCTGACCCCCGAATTTTCACTAAAAATGGCTGATTTCAGGAGCTCAAAACCCAGTCGAAAGAAACATAGAATCAGTGAAATTAATGCCAGAATGTAACCAATTACTCAGACTCTAGGTGGGGATTGTGGAAAATTTTCTGCTCCAACATGATGGCTGAGAACCTAGAGCCCACATAAGATACTGTTAAAACGTACTTATTGCATGGCGACCTCATATAAAATCAGAGGCATCATGCCACTTGCCCACCATCATCACTTCTAGTACTGCACCATGGACACTCACTAACAAATCTCGCCAGTTTATGGGCAATGATGCCTGGATAGTTCAAAAGGACCCAGCAAATTCTCCCATTCATCGCAGAGTGACGGTGCTGAAGCTTCACAGCTGGAAAATACCAATTTTTGGTGTAAAATGGGGCCGTGTGTTCAACGAATTTTGTTACCAAGCTCGTACACTAAGGGAAGGTTCTGGGTTTGTAAGAAGCAAGCTATGATACTGGAGTATGATATTGTATCATATGATACATCAATCTTGAGACCTAGCAGCACATGTGGGCAACCGGTGATTTCCTACCTAGAAATGCCATACCACACCTAAAAGTGCCGCGCCTTGCTGAGGGCCCCTGGTCTATTTGGTTCTGAAGAAATTACTCCTCAGTGATTAGACTAAGTTAGAGGGGGTGGGGTATATTGCGAGAAGCGCAGCAACCTATCGTGGTACTGTCCAACACCGCACGTACAGCACCGCACTTCGCCGGGCTTGGGATAGTACCGTGCTCTGCGATCCAGATGAGTATCGAAAGCACCCGGTATAGCATCGCGAAAACTTACGCGAGGTAATTGACATGACGAAGAAATGCTGTGATGCTTTAGTTATACTAGAGGGATTTCGCGATGCAGCTGGGATCGCTACCGGTAGATTTGTGATAATATTATCATATCTGAGATTTTGGAGCCCCGGGTTACGGTTACCTAGTTAGAAATCTTTCTAAGCCCTGAAGCTTAGTATGGCAGCCATAAACAGAAACTCACTCTGCTTGCCATCCCAGATTGAGACGGTTCCTACTCGCAAGCGAATTCAACGCTCTGGGATCAATGCTCCGAAATCAATGCTCCGAAATCCCCCTGCGATCTCCGGCTTCTGAGTCAAAAGTGGTTAAGAAGGATTAGTAGTTTCCTCACATGGTATCCTGAGTCATTCGGCTGTGTTGGATCTCGTTAACCGGTTCTCGCAACTCGGTTAACTGGCCATGCCAAACCTATCTGGGCTCATGTCGCAATTTACATGGACATTTGTCACAGGACGGAGATGGTGGATTTCAAGAGATCGAGTACCGTCCCATCAAAACTCTTGCGATCCGCCGTCTCGGGAAGTTCCTATAAATCGCAGATCAGCCTGTGTTAGGTTTCTTTAGGAAAGTTAACAGAACCGCGAAATCCGGTTAATGGGATCCAACGCAGCCAGGGGATCCAAGCTATCGTGCCAGGTAGGCACTGATCCTTCATAAGCGCTGCTGTCATTGAGTCAGTAGATTTGCGGGGTAGGGGCGGCTGTTAATCTCAAGAGTTTTTACAGTACGGTAGATCCACTTTCGCTAATCTCGGTACCGGTAATCAAGGACAAAACACCCCGAGAAGGAATAATACCGGTGTTTTCCGGAACACCAACGAGCCAAACTTGGCATTAATTATCTGGTATCATACTTGTATTCCCGGTTTCGTTAACCTACGCTACTAAGCCTATTATTGCTTAACATCATCTAGTATCCTAATTCTGGTTGGGCATACTTGCACCGGTACCCCCCTGCAAACGGACCAGATCCCCCGGTCTCCGATCGTGGATCTAGCGAGTTAATACTCTACCAACTTAGAGGACAAAACTTAACCGCTGGCAACCGTAGCCGTTTGTTTTCTTTGAGAAAATGTGATTATATTTAAATTTGACAATTACGGTATAGATTTTATCTGACCTCTGAAGATAAGGTAATATGAGGCAGTATGTATTGAATCGTCGCGCCTGTTTTCTAGATCTAGCTTTTCAGAGTGGTCTGCGGTCTATATGCTTGTACAAGCTCAACCCTCGAAAGATCACCGCCGATGCAGAAAGGATTGTTTGTCGGGGTTACCCTGATTTAGGTGGCATCGCTTGGGGACTTTGAATACTAGCACACAAGGTCGATACCTTTCGATGGATCTTCGACTCTGATTTAATTAATTATCTTGATAAGTAATAGGAAGGGGATATGTGTCCTTTGCCGCTTCCTCTCTTACCTTTCTTTTTGAAGTTGAGTGGTTCATGGTGGAGAGTTACGATGAAGTCCGATTTTCGGGATTCGTTTTTTTTGTGCACTGTTACAGGACTACAATCTCTTGCACTTTTGTACTCTAGCGAGAGTTAGATTATAGGTGCTTTTTGGGATCGATTCGTTCATATGGCTTGATATACGGTACAGTGCCGTACGAGCAGGGTAGGTACAGTACAACATGTAGGGTGTTGTGGCCACAATTATGGGGAAATTGATCGGGAGGTCAAGCGCTATCCATGTGCCTCAACAGGAAACCCCGCTTTTCTTCAACTCCCAGGAATTCCGGTACTCGACCGACTCCATCATTCATCCATCGCCTACAATGCCAGCATCCTGAGCAGCAGAGGTCGAAAAATGTCCCAATTATTCAGTCATAACCTCGGCTCTTTTAATACGACTAAGATCAACTTTAATGTTGCCGATGATAGATCTAATATCCTATCCTGGTTATCTCCGCTAGACCCTAGACTGCGGCATCAGGATATTCGAGAGAGGCGAGTCGAAAATGTAGGGAATTGGCTCCTAGAAACCGATGAATTTAGAAACTGGTACACCGGAAGTGGGGGAGATGGATCCGATAACGCAGTTCTATTTTGCTACGGAGATCCGGGCGCTGGAAAAACTTATATCAGGTAACGAGGGCGAGCCCCGAGGTGCAGGTGAATAAGGGGAAGTGCTGACAAACCCCATATTAGCTCATTGGTGATAGATAGTTTATGCGATCAGGCCAGAGGACAAAATATCGCAGTTGCGTGCTTTTATTTCGACTTCGCCGCCCGAAAGGAGCAGCCATCGGCGAGTACGCTAGGGGCCCTGCTCAAACAGATTGTGAGCGGAATGGAAGAGATACCGGCGGGCATAACGCGAGACTATGAGGCCCAGAAAAAGGTCATTGGTGGACGGGGACCTCTACTTTCCGATATCGTGAAGATGCTGCAGAGTACCTCTTCCGAAAAGCGTACATTCATATGCGTCGATGCCCTGGATGAATGTGCGGAAGGAGATCGTATCAAGCTTCTTGGTTCGCTAAATAAAATTCTTCAAAGGTCTCCCAGCATTCGAATATTCGTGACTGGAAGACCCCATATTCGGGTCGAGATCGGGAAGCGTCTTTCTGGAAGGGTAGCGGCAATACACATCGCTCCTAGGAGAGGTGACGTCGTTAGCTATCTTCATACTAGGCTAGACGAGGACACAATCCCAGACGCGATGGACAGTAGCTTGGAGGCAGACATTCTGAGGAAAATTCCGGAGGATATTTCAGAAATGTACGTAGAAGCAACACCGCCGGGGAATCCACCTTGAGTTGTCCACTGACAGTACATATCTAGATTCCTGTTGGTCTCATTGAATATCGATGCAATCCTGCAGGAGACGACCATTCATCGCAGGCGGCAAAAGCTCTGTTCAATGACCGACGGGTTGGGGTTGGGGGATGCCTATGGAGCAACACTGGATAGGATAAAGGGACAGGGTGGAGAGAAAGCGAGGCTTGGCATGGCTGCCTTGATGTGGATATCTCACTCGGAGCGGCCCTTGAAAACGGATGAACTGTGTCACGCCCTGGGGGTTGAAATAGGATCCGCGAATCTCAACATCAACAACGTTCCCTCAGCCGGGACATTGCTAACATGCTGTCAAGGACTTGTTATAGTAGACAGGGAGGTTTCCACGGTCCGGTTAATCCACTTTACCCTTCAGGAGCACCTCAGGGCTCATCCCGAGCTATTTGGTGCGGCTCACTCGACATTGGCGGAAACCTGCCTAAGTTACCTGAATTCCAAGCAAGTCAAATCCTTTTCGACCCGCCCCTCTCTTAACTTCCTAGACACACCGTTTCTCGAATACTCATCTTTATATTGGGGAACGCACGCGAAAAGAGATATTTCAAATTGCGCGAAACTTCTTGCGCTAAAGCTGTTTGGCGACTACAAGAACCACATATCAGCTAAAATCCTCTTGAGAGCAGAGGAGCGATATCACTACTCTGTTAATTTCAATAGACTTTCTGAGTTTACTGGTCTCCATTGTGCATCCACCTTCGGGATTGTTGACCTTGTAGCTGGTTTGATAGAGGTGGAAGGTTTTGATATCAACCAAAAAGATTGTGTCGGTAATACACCTCTCATGTGGGCTTCTCGCAATGGCCGCGAGGAAGTGGTGAAAATGCTGCTCGAGCGGGACGACGTCAATCCCGAAGAACTAGACAGGTACGGCCAAACACCACTTTGTTGTGCTGCTTGGAGTGGGCATGAGCGAGTGGTGGAAATTCTGCTCGGGCGTGGCGACGCCAACCCCGACGATCCAGATTACCTCGGCCGAACACCACTCTGTTGTGCGGCTTGGTGTGGGCATGAGGAGGCGCTAAAAATGCTGCTCCGGCGGGGCGACGCCAATCCCGACAATCCAGATTTCCTCGGCCGAACACCACTCTGGTGTGCGGCTTAGAATGGGCACGAAGGAGTGGTAAAAATACTGCTCGACCGGGACGACGTTCGCCCCGACAAACCAGGTACATCCCGCCGAACACCACTCTGTTGTGCTGCCGAGAGTGGGCACGAGGGAGTGGTGAAAATATTACTCGAACGGGACGACGTCAATCCCGAGGCACCAGATAGGTACGGCCAAACACCACTCTGTTGTGCTGCCTGGGCTGGGCGAGATGGAGTGGTGAAAATGCTACTCGAACGGGACGACATCAACCCCGACAGACCGGATCGCCGTGGCCGAACACCACTTTGGTGGGCCGCACGGATGGGGCACGAAGGGATAGTGAAAATACTACTCGAACGGGACGACGTCAACCCCAATAAACCGGATAAGCACGGCCGAACACCCCTATGGCCAGCCTCTCAGAGCCACCGTGCGGGGGTGGTGGCGCTGCTGCAGCCGGGCTCTACCGGTATGACTTGAAATTTCCATCGTATTATTCACTTTTATAGTTGTTTTCTGGTTGTAATTCCTCTTTCCACACCTGCTGTTTCCTTCTCTTTTTTCCTTTCCTAAAATCTCGTTTTCTCCCCTCTAGGGCGTAGATGTGAGCGTTGTTTAGATATAGAGAAGAACAATTTAAAGGGTAGATCTTTCTGGCGCTCGTGAAAAGCGACCGCTGTTCACACTTTTTAGTCTTGTTCATAGATAAAAACCTATCTGGTAAAAAGTCTTCAACTGTGAAATTTACTCCCATTCTACTTGCACGAGTGAGTACTCGTTAAATCCGAAAAACTCTTTATGCAGCCAAACCCTTCGCCTATTCTTAGACGCTAATAGTGAGCATGGCTTGCGATCTCGCAGAGTAGCACTCAACGTATCAGTTTTTTTTCTTCTCCCCGACGTCGCGATCGCACGACAAGAACCCCCTCCCCCTTTGCTGGCCTGGGACAGTTCTCCCGCACCTACCACCCGCGCCGTATCCCTAGATCACTGAGACCCACTAGCCGGACGGTACAAGCTTCCTACCGCGCCACCGGTATCAGAGTAGGAGTGCTTGTACCAGTACCGGTACTCGTACGCTACTCGAGTATAGTACAGGCTGCGGGTATCACGCCCTCTGCACGCTTATCATTGCGCTCGAGTCAAGGCTGAATAAGGTAGGGATGTACCGGCTATCGGTATGATACGTACTCCGGTATTATATAGGCTCCCACTCTCTTTCTTGCCAATCCGGCATTTGCACAATAGACTAAGTGACTCTCTCGGGGAGCACGACGAATGAGAGCGCTACGAATCCCCCTTGTCCTTCGGCTTTCTATCCCCCCCTCTTTCCCTGCCGGGCGATTACTTGTACTTCACTCTACTATCGGTCGGTGGTCTCGTAAGTATCGCTTCTGCTGCGTGTATACGTGGACTCAATCCCTGGATTCCGACACCCGTGGACAATTTACAACCCCTCCCATTCGTAACACAGCAGCCCCCTTCTCGCCACCCTAGCCTATTTGCATCGTACCCTCTTAGCGAAACAATAGATTCGCCAATCATATCAAACCTTAACTCTCATTAACACGACATCCATCCAATTACTAATCACGTTTTGCGGACTTAATTCAAACAATACGATAGCGATTCGGGCACAAATTAGCTTCGTTATTAAGGTGAATTTATTCATTAATTGGGTAATTGGGGGTTTATCATGGGACACAAGAGGCAATCACTAGGGGCCAAACGAAAATCCCACTGTACCGATCCTCGAATGGGGGAGTTGGTCCGTGAACACCGCCGTACTGGTAAAACTTCCATCGGCACCCCTTCCGACAAATAGAAAAGCCCAGACCGCTCACCAAATCCCTTCACTTTACCACGGAGGCCAACTAGTCTTAAAAAAAGGCGGTGGGATGCGCAAACTTTGCTGTAAAAGTTAAATCCTAAATTCTTCGAGAACAGGAGTGAGGCCACGATATCTGCGACTAAGAAACCAAAACTTCCCCAATTTTTAAGAGCAGCCTGGAGATCTTAGGGGTTTTTTCCCTCCCTCCACCCAAGCAGTCTATCTCGCGGAGTCAATTTTGGATGACTCAGAGTAGTTGGATCACAAATGATCACTCGACAATCAATGGCAATCATGGAGACATTTAAATACACCTGCTACCTCATCTGGCAATAATAAAGCACAATTCGAGCCTTTCAACCTGCTAGACCTTCCATATTTAAATTATCTTGCAGTTTTGTTCTGCGGTGGGGCGGATAAACACACTTCCACCCCTGTTGCCACACTTGACCCCAACAAAGAATGATTGGATTAATCTATTCTCTGGCCCATACTCTCGGAGCTGCTGCGATAACTTGGAATAGTAATTTATATTTGGAGCAAAAAAGCAACTAGTGTGGTCCCCGGGGCTTTGGACCGGCGATGTGAGGCTGCGGCCCGGAGTTACGGTCCTAAATGTGAGAGAGATTATGCATGATAAGACAACAAACCTCGCAACAAAAAAGGAGAAATGATCGGTTCTGATAAGTAAGTAAGATAGTAGTGGTCCCTCCAAGGCTCTTTATATATCTAACATATCCGGAAAAGGCAGAACTAGTTATACTAATGACGAGAAACTCCAAGGCAATCTCCTGCTCGCCACCGGACTCCTTGCTCTTCCATAACCCTTGAACAAGTAACAAGGGAGAGAAAACTCTCTGCGATCCTTCATAACAAAAGAGAAATGTTACCAATATTTCCGCTCCCATGATCTTTCCACCAATAGCACTATCTCCTCTGGAATCTTCAACAATCAGTGACAGTAGTTTCTACGGGTGACATCACATTCTCCGCAATTCACCCTTCGAGTACTATCCAGCATTGACACAGCTAGGTCTCGAGAATGTTCTTTGGAGCGTTTTTCTCCTAACAGGGGAAAAGTTTCTCGCTGCGCAGTACTCCCTTAACTTGTGATCTCTATAATTCTCAACATTGCCACATGCGTCTCACCGTGCACGATGGGTTTATGCGACATCCTACCCCAACGCATTATGAATTCTCGAATGGCTCCTAACGCTGTGCAATATCCACTCCCGAGAGGGTTGGGAGGGATATATCATACCATACCTCCCCGGTCTCCATTCGCCCGCCACAGGTATCTCTTGCTCTCAGCGTTCAATGCGATTCCCGTGTCCGGCATCGCGAACACATGAAAGCCAGGCGGCTAAAACCCTGCCGTGTCCTGGGGCATTCTTATTCGAATAATATTCTACTTTTCCTATTGCAAAAAGACCAATACCGTGCCGGAATTCTGGCTGTAGGCATGGAATACCAGAAAATTGCATCTCATGCTATGAGGTTTGGTGCCGGGTAGTGGTCTTTTTTTGCTATAAGAGTTGGCGTTTCAGGGGGTTTTGGTAGGTTAGATTTCATTCTAACAGGGTTTTTGGTGGCAGACCTGCGGGAGTTGGAGGATGGCCGGGCAAAGAATGAATTGAGGATGAGACTTTCGTAGCATAAGAGGAGGATTGCGTGTAGGAGGACAACACTGAAGTGGATGACACGGATCGATGATATTTCTATCCTCAATGCCGGGGTTAATTGTGTATTGGGAAACCTAAATTCGGTTTTCGTTTCCTCTTCTAACCATTTCTTCAACGTTGCCTCGAGCACTTATAGTTTTTTTTTCATCCGGCCCGGATAACGCTATCAAGTATGCACAGAGTCAAGATAAGGGGGTTCGGGGAAATGAGAGTGATAGTATTAGGTGTGGAAAAGTTAAGAAAAGGAAAATCAAAAAGGAAAGGAAACATACGTGAAGAGAAATTTTCAACAATGGAGCGGTTGGCTGACGCGTGAGGGTTAGTAAATCTTTACATATGATACTATCCCTGCCCGGATATCTCCGACTCAACTCCTGTATACGGTACTGCCCTGTGTCAGAACTCATGATTGCAGAAGCATACTCTCATGTTGACACCGACTCCTACCTCAGTATCATAACAGTGGAGCATTCGGAAAAACAAACTGGAAATCCAGTCATCAGAGGAGAGTTTTCCAAGATTCAATGGATGATTCCTGCTTCGAATCCCACATCCTAGTGGTGGAATCTTAGAAGATACAAATATCCCGAATTTCAGCTAGGTGTATATTATCACTGCAATAACAGACCGCTGTAACAGCGGATCACACTCCTTTCTTCCCCCTTGCCTGAGGTTGGAGCAATATCTCATGGAGCTTGGAATTAGTTTATCAATCACAAAATTCACATAAATTCACGGATTTGCAAAGAAAATAGATAACAATACAAGAAAAGTTCTAAGTGATTTTCACATACAACGGATATCATGGAAGAAATTCTGCTCATCCGTCAACTGGAGACTGAGCCCACATTGGTGACGTCTTCACCGGCACCGAGGAAAATCTTTTCAGCTACTACAGCTAGCCCTTTCTTTTCTATTTACAAAAACGAAATCAATCGATGGGAGATCCACTGCGCATCAGTAAATGAGGGTTGGTAGGTGTCTGGCGGGCGGGGGTACTGTTGAAGTTGGGTATTTCGGTTTTTTTTTGCCGCAGGGATTGGAGTTGTCATATTTAGGTAATCCCTGTCAGATTTCGGACCTCGTAAATGTTCCCATTCCTGGCAAGTGATCCTTTGTGACACCAATATTCCGAGACATCCGAGATTAACCCCACACGATACGGAGGTACAGCCCATAAGTTTTGCACATTCCGCTAGTAGGGGATGTTGCGCTAGTTGTATTAGCAAAGTGAATTGGGTATGGTGGATCTCGGGTAGTCCTGTTGATAACTATGGATCGTTAATTCACCTGTATGGTACTTGTACAGAAGTGACCATTCGGTTGCCATAAATGGCAGTTCTATGAAAAAGAAGAAAAAAACCTTTCACTACGACTCCCTCTACCACACTCGGTTCACTACACCTCGCACCACATTGCCAAATTCACTGCACTAGAAGTGCTAGCGCAACATCCCCTACTAGCGGAATGTGCAAAACTTATGGCTGTATGATACCTCCGTAGACTGCTCACTTGGGGGGGGGCCTTAGGGTCTCCAGGTGGGTCTTCAGAATTAGGAAGATTATGATTTCCTGGCCGTAGATACCGCGGCCTCAGCGTAGTTCTCAAAGGACCTATTGTACAGGAGGATCCAACTCTCACAGAAAATTTTACCAAATCGCACCGCCTCCTTTTAGGGTTGTTTAGTCTCCATGGCAGAGAGGAGAGATTCAAGGAACTCTTTGTCGTTTTATGGTTGCCAGAAGGGTTATGTATGGAAATTTAGCCAATATAGCGATGCCCACAGATCAACCCCCCCACCCTAGTATTGGCACAGAAGGGTTTTCGTTCGTGCGAACCTGCCACCACCTGGTTGATGGATGCTATTCCTTTTATAGCGAAGTTAATTTGTGCCCCGGGATTGTTATCATATTGGAACAACACTTACAAAATGTGAGATTAGTAACCGGGTGGATGTTAATTAATGTGATAATGCTAGATAAGATGGTTTTTACAAATCCAATTTCTCAGCTCGTGTGATACGAATAGAGTGGTGAGAAGAGGACCTGCAGTGGCATGAATTAGGGAACTGTGAATTGTCCAAAGGTGTCGGAGTCCGCAGATTGAGTCTACGTATCCAGGCAGCAGAAGTGAGACTCATAAGACCGCCGACCAATGGTGGAGTGAAGCACAAGTAATCACCGACGGAGACGACCAGAGAAATAGAGTAAAAAGCCAGAGAGGCGGGGCTCCTAACCCCCTCATTCATCGTGCTCCTCCTCGAGTTACGTGCCGTGTTGTGCAAACGCTGGTTTGGCAAAAGAGAGAGTAGGAGTCTGTACCATACCAGCATCCGGCACACCCCTATTCAACCTTGACTCGAGCACATTGATTAGCTGGCGGAGGGTGTGATACCCGCAGCCCGTATTGTAGTGTACTAATATAACTCGACTAGTACGAGTGTGTGGAAAAAAGGTGATCGGAAAACCGCTAATTTGGCCAATCGCTGTCATGGGCTGCTCTTTTGACTACGACCAACTGAACTGTTGCTTTTGAGATACCCCCACCCTTAGATATTTTATTATACCCCATATCAGTATGTTTATATGAGGCAAGTTTTTCTTGGTTTCGACCTTCTCTTTCTCCTCGAATATGTGAAGGGGCCATGGTGGAGGAGGTTGTTGCAGTGTTGGGGTCTCCTGACATTGCCTACAGGGGCATGGGGACTTTGCGGCGACTGCACCTCCCCATATCGGGGATCTTGGCTTTGCGGTGGAGGTAGAGTACCGGTATTATGTGGTTTGTTGTGGCGAGCCTCTGGTACCGGTATTGGGGATAGTGAGGAATGCTAGACTACAGTACGAGAATGGTGCTACGCTAGGTAGGATTCTTGGCACGCTTGACGGGGCCGGAAAGCCACAATTATCAAATCAGCTAGGAACTAACTTAAGCATTGAAGGGAGGGCAAAGAATAGGGCAGAAGAAAGATGAATAATAAGTGAACTACAGAGGTGATCGGTGAGATTCTTCCTTTCTCTTTTCTCTTTCCACGAGGTCTCGGCGGCCTTTGCTAGTTTCGAGTATTCATATCATATTGCGCTCGTACTTGTATGATGCCGTACAGAGTACTGTACTCAAGTACATAATTTGCGTCTTGGCACTATACGTTAGCCCTTGCGGGTAAAAAGAGTCTTCTCCGGTAACTAAATTTATCATAGTCATGGTACCGTTATGGATAGACGCGTGAGCCAACTCGTGCTAACCAAACCAGACGCAATCATGTTGTGTCATTCATTCGTCACATATTCGCTGACACTTCTGCTTGACCCACAGCAGGGAGAGACAGATTTTTCCTTTTCGCTTTTTTGTTCCTTTTTTCACTTCTGCAACTCCTTCGCGGACAAACCATGGGATACCGTAGATAATTCTATACGGAACCCTCTACATATCTGATCGATGTTTCCAATTCGTGCAGCTGGAATCATTGCTACTTTTAGGGTGACCTGGCTAGTTGTTATTGGGGCTCCTTGGAACACCGGAGATACTAATAGTGACGCGAAGGAACTGCCTAGCAAGGAAGGAGGGACCCAGAAGCGGTCAGACTATACAAGTACGGTAGGTAGTCAAGAAAGGGTGTTGCCACATATTTGGGGAGGGTAATCGGACGAAAAAAAACCCCACCCTATTTCTTCAGCACAAATAAACCCTAGTCTAGTATCCGACCGACCCCACCATCTATCTATCATCTATACCGTCGGTACACTAAGCAGCAAGGATCAGGAAATGTCCCAATTATTCAGTAAAAATCTCAAGGCCTTAACCTGGCTATTCCCACTGGATCCTAGGTTACGGCATCAGGATATTCGAGGCCGCCGAGTCGAAAATATAGGGGCATGGTTCCTAGAAACAGAAGAATTTAGAAGCTGGTACGGCATTGGTGAGGGAGATGAATCCGGTACCGCGGTTTTGTTTTGCTACGGAGATCCGGGGGTGGGCAAGACTTTTATAAGGTATGAAGGACTAACCGCGGGTGAAGAGAGAAATAACAAGCGCTGACGGGTTGCGATTTTAGCTCGTTGGTGATAGACTATTTGGGTGATCAGGTTGGAGGACAGGATGCCACTGTTGCATATTTTTATTTTGATTTCACCACTAGGAACGAGCAGACCCTCGTGGATGTGCTAGGAGTCCTGTTGGAACAGATGGTTTGCGGGCTGGAGGAGACCCCGGAGGAGATATCGCGAGCATGCCGGAAGAATGAGATTGGTGGACCGGAACCTCAGTTTTCCGAGATTGTGAAAATGATGCAGACTACTTCATCGAAAAAGCGCACATTCATATGCATTGATGCTCTGAACGAAAGTGTGGCGGGAGATCGAGTCAAGCTTCTCGACTCGTTAAACGAAATACTGAAAAAGTCTCCGGGAACTCGGGTATTTATGACAGGGGGGCCACAAATCCGACCAGAGATCGGGAGGTGTCTTGGTGGGAGGGCAACGAGTGTATGCATAAGTCCGAAGAGAGATGACGTCACCAGATTTCTTAAAACCATGCTTTACGAGGACACAACCCCAGATGCAATGGATAGCAGTCTAGAGGCAGGCATATTGAGGAAAATTCCTGAAGATATTCCAGAAACGTACGTAGAAGCAACGACACTGGAAAAGCCGCCCCAAGTCATCCGCTAACAGATACATATCTAGATTCCTGCTGGCCTCGTTGAATACCGCTGCAATCCTGCAAGAGACCACGATCCATGGCAGGCGACAAAGGCTCGGTGCAGTGACTAATGGCTTGGGATTGGGGAATGCTTATGGTGCAACGATAAATCGGATAGAGGGACAGGATGCGGAAAAGGCAAGGCTTGGCATGGCTGCCTTGATGTGGATATCTCACTCGGAACGGCCTTTGAAGGTGGATGAACTGTGTCACGCACTGGCAGTCGAAATAGGGTCGGAGAATCTCAATACTGACAATGTTCCTTCAATCGGGACACTACTGACCTACTGTCGAGGGCTTATTACGGTAGACGGGGAGGCTTCCACTATCCGGTTAATCCACTTCACCCTTCTAGAGTACCTCAGAGCCCACCCTGAGCTTTTTACTACACCCCACTCAACAATCGCAGAAACCTGCTTAAGTTACCTGAATTCTCAGCAAGTCAAGGCTCTTTCGACCAGTCCCTCTCCCGACCTTCACTGTACACCATTTCTTGAATACTCTTCTCTATATTGGGGGATGCACGCGAAAAGAGAGCTTTCGGATTGCGCGAAATTGCTTGCGCTACAGCTGTTTGACGATTATAGTAACCACATATCCGCCAAAATCCTCTTGAAAGCACAGGAGCCGTATTCGTGGTTTCATAATTTCGACGAATCTTCCTTCTTCAAGGGACTGCACTGTGCGTCTCTCTTTGGGATTATTGGGGTTGTAGCTAGTTTGATTGAGGCCGAAGGTTGTGATATCAGCCAAAAAGATTGTGTGGGTAATACAGCACTAATGTGGGCTGCTCGCAAGGGGCACGAAGGAGTGGTGAAAACTCTAGTCGAGCGGGACGACGCCGACCTCGCCGAACAAGATGAGTACGGCCAAACGCCACTCAGTTGTGCTGCTGAGAATGGCCACGAGGCAGCGCTCAAAATACTTCTCGGACGGGGCGACGCGAGTTCCGGAAAACCGGATCATAACGATCGAACACCACTCTGGTGGGCTGCTGAGAATGGCCATGAGGGGGCGGTGAAAGTATTACTCGAGCGGGACGACGCCGATCCCGACAAACCAGATAACTGCGGCCGAACACCGCTCTGTCGTGCTGCTAAGTATGGGCACGGCGAAGTAGTTAAAATACTGCTCGGACGTGACGAAGTCAACCCCAACAACGCAGATAACGACGGCCGAACACCACTCTGTCGTGCTGCTAAGTATGGGCACGACGAAGTAGTGAAAATACTACTCGGACGGGACGACGTGAACCCCAACAAAGCAGATGACGACGGCCGAACACCCTTATGCCATGCTGCTCAGTGTGGGCAAGACGAAGTAGTGAAAATACTACTCGGACGGGGCGACGTCAACCCCAACACATCGGATATGTTGGGTCAAACACCACTCTTGTGGGCTGTTCAGAACAAGCACGAGGGAGTGGTAAAAATACTCCTAGCACGGGACGGCGTCGACCCAAACAAACCAGATAACCGCGGGCGAACACCACTTTCTCGTGCTGCTAAGTGTGGATGTGAGGGGATGGTGGAAATACTACTTGGACGACACGATATCAGCCCTGATGTACCAGATACCGACGGTCCAACGCCGCTCTGCCGTGCTGCCATGAAAGGGCATCAGGGAGTAGTGAAAATACTGCTCGGACGGGGTAACGCCAGCCCCGAAAAACCGGATAACTACGGTCAAACGCCACTCTGTGGAGCTGCTTTGAATGGGCAGGAGGGAGTGGTGAAAATACTACTCGAGAGGGACGACGTCAACCCCAACAAACCGGATAACTGCGGCAGAACGCCGCTTTATCTTGCTTCCCAGTTTGGACGTGAGGGAGTGGTGGAAATGCTTCTCAGACGCGACGATGTTGACCGCGAAAAACCCGATAACGAAGGTCAAACACCACTTCACTGCTCCGTTAAGCATAAGAACAAGGGAGTAGTGAAAATACTACTCGGACGGGGCGACGTCAACCCCGACAAACCAGATATGCTCGGCCGAACACCATTTTATCGGGCTGCTGAGTATGGCCGCGAGGAAGTGGTGGAAATGCTACTCGAACGGAACGATGTTAACTCTGAAAAACCAGACAACGGCGGCCAAACGCCACTCTCTCGCGCCGCTAAGTATGGGCACGAGGGAGTGGTGAAAATGCTACTCGAACGGGAAGACGTCAACCCCAGCGCACCAGATAACGATGGCCTAACGCCATTCTCGTGGGCTGCCGGGTGTGGGCGTGAGGGAGTGGTGAGAATCCTCCTTGCACGGGATGACATCAACCCCGACAAACCAGATAACTACGGCCAAACTCCACTCTGGTTCGCTTCTTGGAGCGGACACGCAGGAGTGGTGAAAGTACTGCTCGAGCGTGACGATGTCAACCCCAACCAACCAGACAACCACGGCCGAACACCACTATGGACAGCTTCTCAGTGCCGCCATGCAGAGGTGGTGGCGTTGCTGCAGCCCCGGGCCCCGCCGATATGATTTGGAATTTCTATCATGTTTACTTTAATAGGTGTTTGCTTCCCATAATTCCTGTTTACACACTCGTTGTTCGTTTTTCTTTCCCCGCAATCCTTTCCTCCCCCTTTCTTCTCTCTGCAGTGTAGACGTGGGGGCTGTCTAGATATAGAGAAAAATATGGAGCGCAAGCATTTCTTCCACTCGTGAAAGCGACATAAAAGCTAGCGGTTAACTAAGGCACCATGGTGATTGGTTTCCACTATGAACCCGGTGTAACGAAGGTCGTGAATATACGCCCCTGTCATCCGGGCCTGCGCTTGTAGGTGAGCTTAGGGAGCTGTCCACAATCCTCACTCTTGCTCATATGGGGAAACCAACCCACAGATGAGTTTTTCAACTATGACATTAATTCCTATCCTATTCGTACGATGGCCATTCAAACCTGAACAACTCTCTATGCCGCCAAACCCTTCGCGCATGGTCAGATCACCTGCCCAGCGTATTATTTCAGAGAGCAGTGCTCAGCATACGCTAGTGTATTTCCTCACTCCTACCATAGCCAGTTTTTCCTCCTGGGTATGCTGCCAAGCTCATTTCTCCGAACGGGCCCAACACCTGGTATCGTTTGGTGCAATGCATTCCAAATGCCCACCTGGACCGTTGCAACATGTAACACCTAACCCTGCGAGGAACTAGGGCTATGCAGTAAAAACAACCACCACTTATCACCTCATCCTCTGTTTCCTGCCATATCCCAACATTTTTATCATACATCATATTTATCCAATAAGTGAATCCTTATAGCAGTGATTTGAACTATAAAGTGTTTAATATATTCGCTGTTATAATTAAAGATGAAAAGATGGGGATGGGACTACGATAAGAGTAATGGGTAATTTGATGCTGTGAAAATATGGCGATAAGTGGTAGTTTTCGCAGAACCGTGCTGATTCCTGGCAGGACTGAACGTTGTGTACATGTCGCTACAGTAGAGGCGGGTGTTTGAAACGCATTGCACCATACCCCCTGCTTCTCCTAGTCAGTAACTTATCGCTCAGGTCAACTACTCGATATCTCTACCTATCACACATCCGTAGGAGCATAACCACCCTTTCGAGTTATTGCTGCATCCCACTCCGACCCGTGAAGAGTGACCGAGCGACTCACACAGTATGATGCTTTGCAAGATCCGCTCCCCAGCGTGCCGGCAGGGATTCTCCATACCCGTTAGCCTGTCTTTACCCACCCAAAGTCTTTCCCTTCCTAGGGCACCATGTCCGATGCCTAGGATGACATGACGAGTATCATATCATAGATGAAAACCCGCCAGCAATGTGCGGAAAGCTCTGCCGGGTCCTGGGTCATTCGTGTTTAGATATTACGGTTCGCTTATGCATTGTAAACAACTCTTCCCGTGCCGCAATAACAGCTGCTAGGTACTATCCTGCGGACAAAATTCGTCGGTACCTCCCCTTTACACCAAAGCAAGCATTTTCACTTTGTAAAATTTCAGCCTGGTCGCTTTTGCGGAAAAAACAAACCAAAATTTTCTAGAGCACTTAAAGTCGTCGCGATATTATCATCGTTCATAAGTGGTAAACTCTGTTAGGTATCTCATACTAGAAAAAATGACATCAGGCAGAAGATTCTTGTAATTTTATACGAGTTCCCGGCACAAAAGGTACATTGCAACAGAACCCAATCGGGCCCCTCAGCTCTCGGCCTCCGTAGTAGGGTAGGAAAATTGTCGTGATTCCTACCTTTCCGGGTGGAAGTTCTGGGTAGTTGCATACGCTATGGAAACAGTTTCGTTAACCCTCCATTTTAAAATCGGCCATTCTTGGTGCAAATGGTAGGGGAGGGGTGTGCCGACGAATTCTGTAGCCAAGATCGACAGGACATACCGGAAAACGGTTCCCGGCGGCGTAAGACCCGACGCCGGGTGATGAAGTCCTGGTCTTTTGCCTTGGGAATTTGTTGTTTCGGGAAATACCGACAGATTAAGCCTTATTGCAATAGGATTTCACATAGCCAACATGCAGAGATTCGAGGACTGTTAGGAAAAAGAGTTAAGTATGAGACTCTGGCAGTATGTGAAGAGGATCGTTTGTGGAAGGGCGCTACTGGGAAGGAGCCAAGCTGGATCCACAATATTCCCATCGGAAATACTGGGGGTTGATTGTGTGTGAGAGAACATTTATTGGATTTTTCTTTTCTTCCTCTATATACCCTGCTCCGTTTTACATTTTTGTCAAGACATAATGTACTCTTTTAACACCAGACCTGCTCTAACGTCGGCTAGTCGGGGTACCGCGTTAGAGTGCTGTATTGTATCGTCTGGGGATATGTCCTACCACTCTCCCCCTCCTTCGCAATTGGCTGAGTTGGAACCCACGATTGCCGAAGCACATTTTCGGGTCGACCCGGTTCATAATTAATTTCAGTACCAATGAATGATTAGAAAAATCAAAGCGGAAACCCCACCATTCAAAATGAGTTCTCGGAGATCGAATAGATATCCGGTTCGAGTCCCGCGTTCTGGCGGTATGATACCACAGATGACTTCTTGAGGGCATTAAGAAAACAAATTTCCTAAATTTCAGTTTTCTAAACCCCTGCAATAATGGACTACTACCGTGGTAGTCTCGATTCCGATTGCGGGGGATCTAGTATTTTATCCCTTTTGTAGGAACTCTAGTTCTCAAATCTGGAATTAAACTGATGGGGGTGTTGGCCTGTGTCATTGAAAATGATTCAAACGGCAAAGATTATGCACCCAAGGTGGTGCGTGCGTGAGTGCCCCATTACGGCCCGTGGGATGTCAGCCCGGGTAATTGCGTCTGGTAAGTTTACGCTATGTTATCGTGCTGTATCGTCTTGTGTTGTATCGTTCAAGGAGTCATCACCTTGTGTATGTACCACAGGGGCAAAGTTAATCCGCATGGAAATGAATGGTAAAGTGACACGAGATAATCGATTTTTAAATAGTGACCAAAAATTACATAATCATACTGCAGTAGATCATATGCCGGGACTTTTCATGGCCATTTTCATTTTTTCACAGCACCCCAACCTATCGCAATGATACTTACGACTCAATGGCGGTACTCGTATTAGCCACACATTTTTGGACCACCGTTGTGCCGGGTAACCCCTGGCGGAGGGGCGGATCGCGCCCCCCCGGCCGTCACAGGATGCCGCAGAGATTATGATAATAATACGATATTATTATCATACTGCCACGATAAACCACTCTGAACCCTAACCCTACTAGAGTGACATCCTGTGATGGTCTTTTAAAACAAGAGATGTGTTGAGGACTTAGTTCGCCCGTTCGGGGATGACAGCGCCCAAGTATAGCAGTGTGTATGAGCAGACTAAATCAGATGTAACTAGGCGGGGTTTTTTTTTTTGCACATGCTGTACTAATTCGATCATAGTTTCGTTTACCATACGTTTTGAGGCCATCGAGCAGTATTCGGTTTTTTTCGCAATCCTACTCGTAATCGTACTCCGCGCGAGTACCTCGCCCGGCGATCCCAATGAGTTTTCGAAAAGCACGGCGCACAGCCTCAGGGAGCCTAGTGCCAGGTTGCGGGAAGGGTTTTCCGGTCTATATCGATATCACGGTGACCATGCTATGATGTTTTGAGTTTGGTGATGTGTTTTCTTTCCATTGATTCATTTATAAGTCATGATCCGCTTGTATATGTGCCAAGTTGACCATTCCACTACAGGCGCTCTAGGTGTTCGCTTGCGGTAGAGCTACACCAATCATGGTCTATACTGGTAAAAACGGGAAAGCGAAAAAATTAACTACGCAGTTGACGATGGGTAGGAGGAGGGTCATTTACAGAATTTTGACCAGCGTATATCTCGGCCACCTAGCCTCCAGGGGGATAAAGTTGAAAAATTAACAAAGAGCACAATAAATTTATTGTAACGGGCCCTTATGAATAACCTTTTAACTAAATGATTGCAGCATATGGTTCCCACCTGAGTGTCACATAAATCTTGTGCCAAGAATTGCTCAATATATTGTGGCACCCGTGACTCATTCTCTTGTGGTCCGGGGATTGTCTTGAAAGCGAGGAAGGCTTGATGTTCTGGGTCTCCAATTGCCTCTTCAGTTGTGGTAGGGGTGAGATGGGATATAATCCAAAAATGTGTTCTCCACTGCATGGAGGGGAGGTGGAGCAAAGTCAGTTCAGGAGACCGAACTACGAGGCCAACATTGTTACCACTTGAAACCAAAGTTCTCAATATACTCGAGTACAGGAGAATAACCCACAAGGTATTCAGCTTGTGTGGTGCAGAAGTTGTTAAGCAGCGGTAAATTTTGTGGTGTCCTCAGATGGGGTTTCACTTAGCTTGGTCTGTTTTATTCCACCTTTTCTCAGTAATGCAGTATTTGAGAGGATCGATTGTTCTATAAGTGGAGATTTTTGGTGGTTTCAGGTGGCGAGCTTCAAGCCTTTCCGAGCAAAAAGTGTCGCCTCCAGCTAACTTACCAGTACGAGTACTGTTGGACGCGTGAGCGGACTCGTGGTGGCCGGCGTAAACATTGGCAATCATGTTGTCATTTACTCGTCATGGATTCGTTGAAATTCTTGGTGGAATTGTAATGTTAATAAAGTTAGAGGAGTGGTCGGACCCGCAGCGGGAAAGGGAGGCCACCTGGACTAAGAGCGAGCGCTGGACACAGATTTTTCCTTTGAATTTTCCCTTCCCCTCCAGCATCTCCCCCACAGACAAATTACGGAGTAGATAATTCTACCTGAAACCCCTACGCACTTACCGCTTCGATCAACCCATACAGCCAGAACCATTGCTCCCTCTTGTTCAATAAATTTATTAACCTGAAGCCACCGAACCGGTGTCCGGCCTTTTAGGGTAACCCCGCCATTTGTCATCGAGGCTCCTTGGGATATCAAGGACACAGGTAGTGGCACGAGGAAACAGCTGTGCCAAAATCCCATCAAGGAACACCAGGCCAGGAGAAATTCAGACAGGACCGTACGGTAGGCACAGGGGTAGTGCTCTTGCCACAAATTTGGGAAGATTGATCGGACAGCCAAGTGTCCACGGGGTTCCACAAGAAAATCTGCTGTTCATCACACCATAGAGATTCCACGACTAGACTAACTCCGTCGCTCATTCACCATCTACGATACCGGTATCTTAAGTAGTAACGATTGGAAAATGCCCCCATTATCCCGCGATAATCTCAACACGACTAACGTCAACCTTACTGTCGCTGATGACCTATCAAATATCCTAGACTGGCTATCCCCACTAAACGCTAGGTTACGACATCAGGATATCCGAGGCCGCCGAGTCGAAAACGTAGGGGAATGGCTCCTACAAACAGATGAATTTAGAACCTGGTACGCGGGTAGTGGAGGTGATTCCGGAACCGCAGTTCTATTTTGCTACGGAGATCCGGGGGTGGGCAAGACGTTTATTAGGTAAGAAGGACGAACCGTAGGTGAAAGGAAATAGGCAATTGCTAACGAACCGCAATTTTAGCTCATTAGTGATAGATACCCTAGGCGATCGGGCTGGAGGACAAAATTCCACTGTTGCATGTTTTTATTTTGACTTCGCAGCTCAAAAAGAGCAGACATTCGCGAGCGTGCTAGGAGCCTTGGTGAAACAACTAGTTTGCGGGCTGGAGGGAATCCCGGAGGAGATATCGCGAGCACACCAAGACCAAAAAGATTCCATTGATGGAGAGGGACCACAGGTTTTCGACATTGTGAAGATGATGCAGACTACGTCTTCGAGAAAGCCCACGTTTATATGCATTGACGGTTTGGATGAATGTGCGGCAGGACATCGAGTCAAACTTCTCGACTCGCTAAACAAAGTTCTTGAAAAGTCTCCGGGTAGTCGAATTTTCGTGACTGGGAGACCACACATCCTACCAGAGATCGGGAGGTGTCTTTCTGGGAGGGTAACGAGTGTGCGCATAAGCCCGAAGAGAGGGGATATCATTAGATATACTCATGCTAGGCTTGGGGCGGACACAATCCCAGATGCGATGGACAGTAGTTTGAAGTCAGATATCCTGGAGAAAATTCCTGATGTTTCAGATATGTACGTAGGAGCAGAAACATCAGGGAAGACACTTCAAGTCATCCACTGACAGATACATATCTAGATCCCTGCTCGTCTCGTTGAATATCGATGCAATATTGCAGGAGACCACGATCTGTCGCAGGCGACAAAAGCTCCGTGCAATGACTGATGGGTTGGGGTTGCGTGATGCTTATGGTGCAACGCTGAGCCGGATAAAGGAACAGGGTGAGGAGAGAGCAAGACTTGGAATGGATGCCTTGATGTGGATATCTCACTCGGAGAGGCCCTTGAAGGCGGATGAACTGTGTCACGCCCTTGCAGTCGAAATAGGGTCGGAGAATCTCAATACCGACAACGTTCCGTCCATAGGGACATTGCTAACCTACTGTCAAGGACTTGTTACGGTAGAAAAGGAGACTTCTACGGTCCGGTTAATCCACTTTACCCTTCAAGAGTACCTCCGAGCTCGGACTGAGCTTTTTGCTACAGCCCACTCAACAATTGCAGAAACCTGCCTAAGTTATTTGAATTCCCAGCAGGTCGAGGCTCTTTCACCCAGTTTCCCTGCCGATCTCCGAGGCACACCTTTTCTCGAGTATTCTTCTCTGTATTGGGGAATACACGGAAAAAAGGAGTTTTCGGATTGCGCAAAAATTCTCGCATTGAAGCTATTTGGCAATTATAATAATCATATATCCACTAAAATTCTCTTGAAAGCACAAGAGGAGTATTCACACTTTCTTAAGTTCGAAGAATCTTCCCTATTCACTGGTCTACACTGTGCATCCCTCTTCGGTATTGTTGATCTTGTAGCTGGTCTGATAGAAACGGAAGGTTGTGATATCAACCAACGAGACTGTGTGGGTAATACATCTCTCACGTGGGCTGCATTGAATGGGCACGACAGAGTGGTGAAAATACTACTCGAGCGGGACGACGTCCACCCCGGAGAACGAGATGAGTACGGCCAAACACCACTCTGTTGCGCTGCTTACGGTGGGCAAGAGGGAGCGCTGAGGATATTGCTCGGACGGGACGGCACCAGCCCAGACAAAGCGGATTATGTCGGCCGAACACCGCTCTGGTGGGCTTCTCGGAAAGGGTACGAGGGAGTGGTGAAAATTTTACTCGAACGGGACGACGTCAGTGCCGAAAAACGAGACAACTACGGCCAATCACCACTTTCTTGTGCTGCTAGGTGTGGTCATGAGGGAGTGGTGAAAATACTACTCGACCAGGACAGCATCAACCCCGACAAACCAGATACGCGCGGTCGAACACCACTCTGGTGGGCTGCTAGGTACGGGCACGAGGGAGCGGTGAAAATACTACTTGGGCGAGGGGACGTCAGCCCGAACAAACGAGATAGCCGCGGTCGAATACCACTCTGTCGCGCTGCAAAGTATGGCCACGAGGGTGTGGTGAAAATACTACTCGAACGGAACGACGTCAACCCCAATACACCAGATTACGATGGGCAGACGCCACTCTGTAATGCCGCTGGGAATGGGCACAATGCAGCTGTGGAAACACTGCTAGGACTTGGTGATATCAGCCCAAACAAACCAGATCGCGATGGCCGAACACCACTCTGTCTTGCTGCCATGAATGGGCACGAGGGAGCGGTGAAAATACTGCTCGGACGGGACGACGTCAACCCTGACAAGCCAGACAACCACTGCCAAACACCACTCTGGTGGGCTGCTCAGAATAGGCACGAGGCAATAGTTAAAATGCTACTTGAACAGGAAGACGTCAACCCTGACAAACCAGATGTGTTCGGCCGGACACCACTTTATTGTGCTGCTGAGTGCGGGCACGAGGGAGTGGTGAAACTTCTACTCGAACACGACGAGATCAACCCCGACAAACCGAATAACAGTGGTCAAACACCACTTTATTGTGCTTCATTATCCGGGTACGAGGCAGTTGTGGAAATACTACTCTCACGAGACGACGTCAATCCCGAAAAGCAAGATAACGTCGGCCAAACACCACTTCACTGTGGTGCTAGGTATAGTCATGAGGAGGTGGTAAAAGTACTACTCGCAAGGGATGATGTCAATCCTGACGAAGCAGATATGCTCGGCCGGACACCACTTTACTGCGCTGCTGAGTATGGGCACGAGGGAGTGGTGGGAATACTACTCGAACGGGAAGATGTCAACCCCGAAAAACAAGACAACAGTGGCCAAACACCACTTTATGGAGCTGCTGAGTATGGGCACGAGGCAGTGGTGGAATTACTTCTCAAACGGGACGACGTGAACCCCGAAAAGCCAGATAACTACGGCCGAACACCCCTCTGTTGTGCTGCACGGTATGGACGCCACGGAGTAGTGAAAATATTACTCGAAAGGGACGACGTCAGCCCCAACATACCAGATAACGACGGCAGAACTCCACTCCACTCCGCTATTGAGTATGGGGATGAGGGAGTGGTGAAAACTTTACTCGCACAGGACGACATCAGCCCTGAAAAACCCGATAACTGCGGCCGAACCCCACTCTGGTGGGCCGCTGAGAAAGGGCACCAGGGAGTAGTGAAAATACTACTTGAGCGGGACGACGTCAACCCTAGCCAACCAGATAACAACGGCCGAACACCACTCTGGTCGGCCTCTCAGCGCCCTCATGCGAATGTGGTGTCGCTGCTGGAGCCCCGGGCCCCGCCGGTATGACTTGAAATTCCCACTACACCCACCCTTATATGTTTCCCGGCGGCAATCCCTCTTCACACACCTGCCGTTCATTCACTTATTTTCCGCAATCCACTCCCCCCTTCTCTCCCTCCTTAAGTTTAGACATGAGTGTTGTTTAGATAGAGAAAATAAATAACGTGGAAGTATCCCTCACGCTCGTGAAAAGCAACGCAAAGCTTGGCTCCTTTCAAAGGTATGAGTGTGACTGCTCTCCACGATAGAAATTGTTTAACCAAGATTATGCTTGTATGCCACTTCCCCCCAGGTGTGAGCTTGGGGGCGAGGTTGGAAGGCCTCCACCCCCCCCAGTATTGCTCATATAAGAAAATTAAGCCATTAAGAGTCTTTCAGCTGTGACATTAACTCCCGTTCTACTAGTACTCCCGATATTTAACCTCGAAAACTCTCTATGTTGCCACACCCTTCCAGTATCGTCTTAAATGCCAATCACTTGAATAGCTCACAATTTTGGAGAGCAGTACTCAGCGGAGGCTAGTATATCTCTCGAGTTCTCCCACAGCCATCATTGGTTCCTGAATACGCTGCCATGCTTGTTTTTCCACACGGGCCTAGCTTTTGTTGCTGTAGACTACCGTGTGACACTATCTACTTCTTTTGGTCATTAGGGCTCAGACAAGTTGCTCGGCACCACTACCGATTCCCGTATGATAGGAGTATAACAGCCCTTTCGAGTTTATGCGGTATCTCACACCTACTTGTCAAGAGCGATTGAGCGGCCCACAGCGACGTGCAAGATCGACTCCCCAGACATATGGGAGGACACTCCTATCCCACCTTAGTCTGTCTTTGCCCACCACAGTTGTTTTCCGCCCTAGGGCACTCTGTCCGATCCCTAAGCTGGCATCGCGAGTAGATTTAATTGTTGACGTTGCTATGGGTAGCGTCGTAGGCGGGAAAGAGACTACGCATGAAATGGAAGACCACCGAAGATCTTGGTAAAAGATATTTGGGAGCATGCACAACACCCCGGCAAGGGAGAAAGAAGGATGATTCCGAGAACCGGAAATAGATGGAATGCTAGAAGCAGAGGATAGAGGTTTCTGGTTGATGGAAATGGCTAGTTGGTTCTTTCCTTATGGGGGGGTTGCAGTGAATAGGAGCATACGCTGTTTTGGTGGAATGTTTTAGAAAGGAAAGGGTTCATGTGGTGATGGAGAGAATTTCCTTTGTGCTTCCTATTTAGATTAGTCTTTCCACCGATGTGGTGAGAATAGGCATCATCGTTGTTATTTTTCCTTAGATCAATATCATATTTTACGTTCACCGTTCTCTACCACCGCTGCGCACGATAGTTACGCTAAGATTAATATCCCCAGCCATCTACCTGAATGGCAAATCTTTGCCATGTCCTCGCTCACTAGCGTTTATATGATACCGAAAAGGGGCTTCTGACATTGTAAAACGTGATGGCGGGCAGCGGTGTCCTAGTGGTTTTCCATAAGAGAGAGTTTATATTGCCGAAAGTAAGGAAATATTTGGTTTCATGCACCAGCATTTTTGGTGACCAACCAACCCGCGAAGGTTGCAGGATCGCTAGGCAGGGGAATTAGGGATGAGATAAGACTTCCGCAGCCGATGAGGATTGTGTGCTGGAGGGCAACTACTCCGGGGAAGTCAAGTTGGATCCGTTATGTTCCTGTCGATCATTCCGGAGGTCGATTGCGTGTTTGCAAAGGGGAATTGGGATTTATTCCCCCACCTTGATGCTCTGTTTAAAGCCTCTTTACCTCTCACATCTCTGTCAACTCTAGTACCCCCTTTTTCCTTTCACTAGCCCGGCAAGCGGCGTCCTGTAGGTTCACACTCAGTTCTCGTACCGTAGGTCACTCGAGTGCTGTATTGTATATTTTGTTGACATGTATGGCATGACTATATTATAGCGCACTCTATCCTACAATCATGCCGTTCGAGCTTTAAACCAAGAGTGACAGTTTGTGACTGCCTTGTAAGACACCAGAGGGTGAAGTGGTATCATACAAGTATCATACTTGTACCCCCCCCCACCTCCAAAGTTACCGAATAGTTAATTTGAGTGAATCCCAACAGTAATTCCTGTCTTGTGCGAAAACACCCCCCCGTGCCTTGGAATAACCACTCGCCCGCCACGAGATGATAACGCTCATGTATAGTGGTGTGTATGAACCGAGTGAAACAAAGTTAAGAGTTCTTTTTTTTTTTTGCACGCACCGTAACATACCTCTCACAGTAGTCTCCCTCATTCCTATGGTAAAGTATACTATGAGGGTCGTCCATATTGTAATTACATTTGTGGTAATTAACCGGAAATTTACTCTGGTGTCTCGGTTGCTTAATTTAGCGGTTACTTGGGTGTAATTAACTAAAGACTCCCGAATTGCTGCTTAGGTTAACCGATGAAGGGTATTTGATTTTGGCCGGATCAGTCCTCAGTGGTCACAGGGATGGAGTGGATCATGGGAAATGCAGCAGCCGATCGCGATACCCCACAACGTTGCACTACACACGTACTGTACTATAATAGTACAGCACTCCTACCTGTCCCTGTCGGTATCCAAATGCACGGCGCAGAGCCTCACGGAACCTTGGGAGGGGCTTCCGCAAGAACTCCCCGGGTTGAATTAACAGCACGAAGAACTATGCTGTGATGCATTGAGATATGCTGAGTGCTCAGGGCTTGATTCATTGACAAGGTCTGATGCGAAGCGCTTGCACTATTGTACGAGTACATGTTAGGTTGGGATACGATGGGTATAAGCAAAGTGTTGCCACAAATCCGGAGAAATTTGTTGTGAGGCTAGGAACCCATTAACCAGAACTGGCAGGGATGTATTATACTTGGTTGGCTAACCTCAAATATCATAACTGTTCCATACTGTATCTCCTTGTCGGACCTTGGTATGCATGAGGTTCCACAAGAAACCCCGCTTTCCTTCAGCTCCCAAGAAATCCAGTATTCGACAACCCCATCATCCATCCATCATCCACAATACCAGTATCCCAAGCAGCAAAAATCAGAAAATGTCCCAATTATTAAGTCATAACCTCGGGTGTTTTAACGAAACGACTAATATCCACTCTACTACTACCGATGACCGATCAAATATCCTAGCCTGGCTATCCTCACTGGATCCCAGGCTGCGGCATCAGGATATTCGAGACCGCCGAGTCGAAAATGTAGGAGGTTGGATACTACAAACGGATGAATTTAGAAACTGGTGCGACGGGGGAAGCGAATCCGGTAACCCTGTTTTGTTTTGTTACGGAGATCCGGGGGCCGGCAAAACTTATATCAGGTAACAAGGATAAGCCCCGAGGAACGGGTGAAAAAGCGCAAGTGCTGACAATCCCGATGTTAGCTCATTGGTGATAGACAGTTTATGCGATCAGGCCAGAGGACAAAATTTCGCCGTCGCATGCTTTTATTTTGATTTTGCCGCCCGAAAGGAGCAGCCATCGACCAGCGTGTTGGGCGCCCTGCTCAAGCAGATTGTGGGAGGAATGGAAGAGGTACCAGCGGATATAACGCGAGACTATGAGGACCAGAAAAAGGTCATTGGCGGACGGGCACCGCTACTTTCCGATATTGTGAAGATGCTGCAGAATACCTCTTCCCAAAAGCGTACATTCATTTGCGTTGACGCTCTGGATGAATGCGTGGCAGGAGACCGTGTCAAACTCCTTGATTCATTCAACAAAATTCTCCAAAAGTCTCCTGGCACACGAATATTCATGACTAGGAGACCTCACATTAGGAATAAGATTGGGAAGCGTCTTTCTAGAAGGGCAGTCACAATCCACATCACTCCCAGGAGAGATGATGTCGTCAGCTATCTTCATACCAGGCTGGGGGAGGATACAATCCCAGATGCGATGGACAGTGACCTGGAGGCAGACATTCTGGAGAAAATTCCTCAAGATCTTTCAGAAATGTGCGCAAGCAACTACACCAGGAAAGCCACTTCAAGTTACCCGCTGACAGATACATATCTAGATTCCTACTAGCCTCATTGAATATCGATGCGATCCTACAGGAAACCACCATCCATCGCAGGCGACAAAAGCTCAGTTCAATGACCAATGGGTTGGGGTTGGGGGATGCTTATGGTGCAACACTGAATAGGATAAAGGGACAGGGTGGGGAAAAATCAAGGCTTGGCATAGATGCCTTGATGTGGATATCTCACTCGGAACGGCCCTTGAAGGCAGATGAACCGTGTCACGCTCTAGCAGTTGAAATAGGGTCGGAGAATCTCAATACCGACAATGTTCCTTCAATAGGGACATTAGTGACCTGCTGTCAAGGACTCGTTACCGTAGACTGGGAAGCTTCCACGGTCCGGTTGATCCACTTTACCCTTCAAGAGTACCTCCGAGCCCAGTCCGAGCTTTTTGGTACAGCTCACTCGACAATGGCCGAAACCTGCTTAAGTTATCTTAATTCCCGGGAGGTCAAAGCTCTTTCAGCCAGCCCTTCTCCCAGCCTCCAAGGTACCCCCTTTCTCGAATATTCATCTCAATATTGGGGAATGCACGCAAAAGAGAGCTTTCGGATTGCGCGAAATTTCTTGCGCTGAAACTATTTGGCGACTACAATAACCACATATCGACTACAATCCTCCTGAAAGCGCAGGAGCCATATTCGCACTTTCTTGATTTGGGTAAAATTTCCCTATTCACTGGTCTGCACTGTGCATCCGTCTTCGGGATTGTTGAGCTTGTAGCTAGTTTAGTGGAGGTGGGTGGTTGCGATATCAACCAAAAGGATTCTGTGGGTAATACACCTCTCATGTGGGCTGCTCGCAATGGGCACGAGGCAGTGGTAAAAGTGCTACTTGAGCGGGATGACGTCAACCCAGCAGAACCAGATATGTTTTGCCAAACACCACTCTGTTGTGCTGCTTGGAGTGAGCACGCGGGGGTGGTGAAAATACTGCTCAAACGGGACGACGTCAACCCCAACAAACACGATAACTACGGCCAAACACCGCTCGGCTTTGCTGCTCGGAGTGGGCAAGAGGGAATGGTGAAAATTCTGCTCGGGCAAGACAGCGTCGACCCCGACAAACCCGATAGCTATGGCCAAACGCCGCTCTGGAGTGCTGCTTGGAATGGGCACGAGGGAGTGGTGAAAATACTCCTCGAACGGGACGATGTCAACTCCGGCAAACCTAATAACTATGGCCGAACACCGCTCTGGAGTGCTGCTTGGAATGGGCACGAGGGGGTGGTGAAAATGTTGCTCGAACGGGACGATGTCACTCCTAACAAACTAGATAAGGATGGCCAAACACCGCTCTGGAGTGCTGCTTGGAATGGGCACGAGGGAGTCGTTAAAATGCTTCTTGAAAGGGACGATGTCAACCCCGGCAAACCCAATAACCGAGCGCCACTTCGGTGCGCTGCTGAGAATGGGCACGAGGAAGTGGCGAAAATGCTCTTCGAACGGGACGACGTCAACCCAACTAACCAGATAAGATAACATCGGCCAAACACCACTCTGGCGGGATTCTCAGCACTTCATGCGGGGGGCGGCGCTGCTACGGCCCCGAGCTCAGCTAGTATGGCTTGAAATTTCCACCATACCCACTTTTACACATGCTCCCTGGTTACAATTCCTCTTTGCACACCCGATGTTCAGTTTTTATTCCACGATTCCCCCCCTCCCCTCTAACTTGTAGATAAGCCTTGACTATATATAGAAAAATAAATAAAGTGCGACCATTTCCGACACAATTAAAAAAAGCGACCTAAAACCTAGCCATTAGCAAAAGCACGATTGTGATTGGTTTCCTCCTTGAACATGGTTTAGCGAACACCATGCCCATATGCCACTTCACTCCAGGTGTGAGTTTGAGACGCCCACTCCACTACTACTTCTAGTACTTAAGCCCCCACTAGCGCATTATCTAGCCAAACCCTCCCCGCATTGTCCTAGGTGCAAACCACTAGGGTGTTATTCCCGAGAGCCGTACTCAGCGTATCCTAGTATATTTCTTCAGTCCTCCCATACTCAGCTTTGCCTCCATAGTGTGCTGCCAAGTTTATCACGAACGGGCCCAACCTTTGTTGTACTCTCTGCTTCTTTTTCTCGATAGCACTCAGGTAATCTACTCGATATCCCTACCCCCCTCACCCCATTCATAGGTGCATAACCACTCCTTTGAGTTTATGCGATATCCCACTCCAACTCGCCAAGAGCGATCGAGTGACTGACACCGCCCTGCAAGATCCACTCCGCTACGAGCAGGCAGGGATACTCCATACCCCCCTTGGTGCCTTTATTCACCATACTTCTTTTCCTTCCCAGGACACCCTGTCCGACGCCTGTGCTGGCATTGCGAACAGACAAGATCCTTAGCGGTGCGGGCAGATATTTGCCATGTCCTCCGATATCAGAGCCCATATAATACCATACGCTTCGGCACCTCAAATAACTGTTCCGGCGCCGAAATTACAGCTGTAGGGCACAGGACCGGAAATGGTTTCCGGCACTATAAAACCTGAGGCCGGGTCAGGGTGTCCCAATTCCTTTTTCCATAAGAGCCCACGTTCGTCGAAAGCTCTTACAGATTGAATTTTATAACAATATGATTTTGGGCGGCCGGTCTGCGGGGGTTAGAGGGTGATTAGACAGAAGAATTTTGGGTGAGCCTTTCGTAGCGTTCGGGGAGGATTGTGCGAAGGAGGGGCTCCGCTCCGGGGTCGATTTTGATCCGTGACCCTATCGGACATGCCGGGGGTTGGTTGCGTATTTGCAAACCTAAATTGGGCTCTCCTTCCCTCTCGTATAGCTGTGGTCAAAGCCTCCCCTCCCCCCCACATCCCTGTCGATTCTAGTCTTTTTTTTTTTTTATACACTAGCCCCGCTGACGGCGCCATGTATCATAGGCTCACGCCAAGTTCCCGTAGAGTACCGCATTGTGTAAATCAACGAGTTTACGCCGTATCCCACGCCAACTTGTCAAGAGCGGCCGGCTCAAAGCGCCCTATAAGATCCACTCCCCAGCGAGCCGGGAGGGATGTACTCGTGCTAGTACTCCATGCCCCTCCAAGTCGGTCCACCTTTGCCCGCCACAATATCGTAAAGTCCACCTCCCACCCCACATTGCTTTTGTAGGGTTTGTGGTTCAGTATTGCTGTAGGACCCGTAGTGGAAGATGGACAAAAAAAAAAAGAAAATTGTGAAATCTACCGACATCAACTGTCACTCATGTTATCTCTGGATTTTGTCAGCTACTCCAGTCAGGTGTGGGGGGTATGCTAGGTTAGGATTGTCGTAAAGGCGGACGGTGGCCGAGAACAAAAGCGAAATCTATGGGAACGTCAACTATCAATCATGCAAACCTTGGATTTGGTTTGCTTTTGCTTTTCTTTATACCAACCGAGGCAAGAGTGGCAATAACTAATAACCCGGTTACTTGCTTAGGGGAGGAGATAAGCGCGTAATTGTAGCAAATATGCATGAATAGACTGGAATAGAATTGGGGTCTTCTTTTTTTTCCTTTCTCGTACGTACCAAATGATACTTATCGCAGTATTCTCATCTATGTTTAGAACCCAGTGTCCAGTATAAATTATGTACAACACCAAGAGAGTCGGCCACACCGCAACATCTTTCGCAGTGGCTCGCTGGAGGTCTACTCCATTTGGTAAAATCTTGAATTCCGAATTGCTGCTTACGGTAAAGGGTGCGAACGGTACTTGGTTTTGCCAAAATCACTCCTCCATGATTAGAAATACTGTATGGGGCCCAAGTTACTAAGTACGAGTATGATATGAAAAATTAAGTAACCCGTCATGACACCACACTTCGCTAAGTTGTATGAGTACTACACTAGGCGATCCCATTTGAGTAGCTTTCGCAAACCTGGCGGGTGGCTACTGGAAGCGTTTTCCGGCCTAAATCCATATGACCGAGAACTATTATATAATGTTTTGAGTTAGGTTATATGTGTTTTCAAGTTGATTCATTGATAAGGATTAATGTGCCGGTACAGCACTTGCACTTTGATTTATAATTATGTCAAACTGGCAAACTCCACCGCAAGCGTGCTCGAGTACAGTACAAGTACAAGTGCGCCGATTCATGGAAGAGCTAAACCAATCCAGGTATAAACCATCGAAGACGAGAAACAAAATCACGATGCAGTGCGGCATTTTCCGTGAACCACAGGACAGTACTTGCGGGTGAAAAAAATTTCATCCCCACCTACCGACAGGGTAGGGACAAGCGGGGTGCTGTTGCAACACACTCTGGGGAATTGATCGGGCGGCCAAGCGGCATCCAAGAGGTTCTGCAATAAACACCGCTTTTCTCCAACTCCTAGGAATTCTTGTACCGGTATTCGACTAGCCCCATCATCTACGACACAGCCATCCTGAGGAGCAAAGATCATAATATGTCCCAATTATTCTGCCATAACCTCGGGTGTTTTAACGAAACGACTAATATCCACTTTACTACTACCGATGACCGATCAAATATCCTAGCCTGGCTATCCGCACTGGATCCCAGGTTGCGGCATCAGGATATTCGAGACCGCCGAGTCGAAAATGTAGGGGAATGGCTCCTAAAAACAGATGAATTCAGAAACTGGCATGCCGGTAGTAGTGGAGATAAATCCGATAGTCCGGTTTTTTTCTGCTACGGGGATCCGGGAGTGGGCAAGACTTTCATAAGGTAAGAAGGACTGATCGCGAGGTGAAAGAAAACGGACAAGAGCTGACAAGCCGCGATGTTAGTTCACTGGTGATAGATAACCTTTGTGATCAGACTGGAACACAAAATGCCACTGTTGCATGTCTTTACTTCGACTTTGCGGCTCAGAAGGAGCAGACCCTCACTGCTATGCTCGGAGCTGTGCTGAAACAGCTGGTTTGTGGGCTGGAGGAGACGCCGGAGGAGATATCACAAGCATACCAAGACGAAAGGAATTCCATTGGTGGACGGGGCCCACAGTTTTCCGAAATTGTGAAGATGGTGCAGACTACCGCTTCTAAAAAGCGCACATTCATATGCATTGACGCTCTGGATGAATGCGCGGCAGGATATCGGATCAAGCTTCTTGACTCGCTAAACCAAATACTCGAAAAGTCTCCGGGCACTCGAGTATTTATGACAGGAAGGACGCACATCCGATCGGAGATCGGGAGGTGTCTTGGTGGGAGGGTAACGAGTGTATGCATAAGTCCGAACCGAGATGATGTCATTAGATTTCTTCACACCAGGCTACATGAGGATATAACCCCTGATGCGATGGACAGTAGTCTAGGGGCAGACATTTTGAAGAAAATTCCTGAAGATGTTTCAGAAATGTAGGTAGAAGCGACAAGCGTGGGGAAGCTACCTCAAGTTATCCACTAACGGATACATATCTAGATTCCTGCTGGTCTCGTTGAATATCGATTCGATCTTGCAAGAAACAACCATCCATCGCAGGCGACAAAAGCTCAGTTTAATAACCGATGGGCTGGGGTTGGGGGATGCTTATGGTGCAACGCTAAATCGGATAAAGGGACAGGGTGGGGAAAAAGCAAGACTTGGCATGGCTACCTTGATGTGGATATCGCACTCTGGGCGGCCCTTTAAGACGAATGAACTATGTCATGCCCTGGCAGTCGAAATAGGGTCGGAGAATCTCAATACCGACAATGTTCCTTCAATAAGGACATTACTGGCCTGCTGTGAAGGACTCGTTACGGTAGACAAAGAAGCTTCCACGGTCCGGTTAATCCACTTTACCCTTCAAGAATACCTCCGAGCTCATCCCGAGCTTTTTGGTACAGCTCACTCGACAATGGCAGAAACCTGCCTAAGTTACCTGAATTCCCAGCAGGTCAAGGCTCTTTCAACCGATCCCTCTCTCGATCACCACGGCACACCACCGTTTCTCGAATACTCTTCTCTGTATTGGGGAATGCACGCAAAATGGGAACTTTCAAATTGCGCAAAACGCCTTGCACTAAACCTGTTTGACCACTACAATGGCCACATATCCACTAAAATCCTCTTGAAAGCACAAAAGCCGTATTCCCACTTTCTTAATCTCGATAATCTTTCTCCATTCACTGGTGTGCACTGTGCATCCATCTTCGGGATTGTTGAACTTGCATCTGGTTTGATAGTGGAAGGTTGTGATCTCAACCAAAAAGATTGTGTGGGTAATACACCTCTCATGTGGGCTGCCCGAAATGGACACGAGGGAGTTGTGAAAATACTGCTCAATCGGGACGACGTGAACCCCGAAGATCTAGATAGGTATGGCCAAACACCACTCTGCTGTGCTGCTTGGAGTGGGCACGCGGGGGTTGTGAAAATGCTGCTCGAACTTGGCGATGCCAGCCCCGAGAAACAAGATAACAGCGGCCAAACACCACTCTGTAGTGCTGCTTGGAAAGGGCACGAGGAGGCCGTGAAAATACTTCTCGAACATGGCGACGTTAACCCCGACAAACAAGATAACAGTGGCCAAACACCACTCTGTTGCGCTGCTTGGAAAGGTCACGAAGGGGTGGTGAGAATACTACTCGAACGCGACGACATCAACCCCGATATACCAGATAATTATGGCCAAACACCACTCTGGTGGGCTACTTGGAATGGGCACGAGGGAACAGTGAAAATACTGCTCGAACGGGACGACGTGAGCCCGGACAAACCAGATAACGGCTGCCGAACACCACTCACTTGTGCTGCTGAGCTTGGGCGCGAGACAGTTGTGAAAATACTGCTCGAACAGGAGGACGTCAACCCCGAAAAACCAGATAATTACGGCCAAACACCACTCTCCCATGCCGCTAAGCATGGGCGCGAGGAAGCTGTGAAAGTACTTCTTAAACGGCACGATGTGAACCCCAACACACCAGATAACTATGGCCAAACACCACTCCATCATGCTACCAAGTATAGGCGCGAGAAAGTGGTGAGAATACTACTCGAACGAGATGACGTCAACCCCAACCAACCAGATAAATGTGGCCAAACACCACTCTGGTGGGCTGCTTACCATGGGCACGAGGGAGTGGTGAAAATACTCCTCGAGCGCGACGAAATCAACCCCAACCAACCAGATAACGGCGGCCAAACACCGCTCTGGCAGGCTTCTCAGCGCCGCCATGCTGGGGTGGCCATGCTGCTGCAGCCCCGAGTTCCGCCGGTATGACTTTAAATTTCCATCCTAAATTATTTACTTTTATGCATGTTTCCGAGTTGAAAGTCGAAACTCCCCTTTGCACACTCGACCTTTGTTTGTTTTTCTACCTTCCCCTTTTCTCCCCCCCCGAAGTGTAGACATGCGTTGTTCATGTTGAAAATCACGAAGCTTCTATGGTTTGGAGAATGAGGCGAAGGTTATTTGGAAATGGTTTGGAAATGCAATGGTGGAATAAGCTAAGGAAAGGGTCAGCGTGTGGGTAAGGGTGTGTGAGAGCTAGTGGTTAGTCCAAGGAGAAGTGCTTGGAAGGGTTTAGGAATTAGCGCTAGGGATACCGGAAGTAACAGTTTACGCTCCGGAGGTCTAGAAGACAATCAGGTGTCGCACCATAAGAGTTAGGAAACCGGAGAAGAAGCACGAAGGTACCAGGACTGTCTGGAGCAGCTATAGCTCAGGGAAATGTTTCTGGGGATGTTTAAAGGAGTTGAGTGAAAGGAACGGTGTGGCATCATGACGAAAATGTGGTATGGAATTCCAACTTGTGTATATGTAGGACACCCCCTGCAGTATAGAAAGAATAAGAATCGCAGACACTCTCTGCCTATCATAGCCTTATTATTTGAGTTCAGATATAGAGAAAAATACAAAGTGCCAGCATTTTCCGGCGCTTATGAAAAGAGGCGTAAAACCTAGTCGTTAACAACAGTATAGTTGTGATCGGTTCCACCGCTGACATGGTTCAGCGAAGATCATGCTTATACTGGTATGCCACTACTCTCCAGGTATGAACTTAAGACTAAGGCTAGGAGGCCGCCCACATGCTCCAGTCGTCCTTTTATAGGAAAATTGAGCCATTGAGGGACCCTTCAACTGTGACATTAACTCCCATTCTCCTAGCACTCTCGGTATCTAGACTCAAAAAATGCTCTGTACCAAACCCTTCCCGCATGGTCTTAGATGCAAATCCCCCGCATAACGCATGATTTCAGAGAGTGGTGCTCAGCGTATGTTGGCACACTGTATATATTTTTAGCCATCCCATATCCAGTTTTGCCTCCTGAACATGCAACCGAGCTTATTTCTCCGAACTGGTCCAACTCTTGTGGCGCCCTCTGCTTCTTTTGGTCACTAACGCTCTGGTCAACAACTCGGTGTCCCTACCCACGTCCGTAGGTGCGGGACCGCTGAGCACTGCTCTACCGAGTTTATGCGGCGCCCCACCCCAATTTGCCAAGAGTGATCGAGCGGCTCACCGCACTCTGCAAGATCCACTCCCCAGCGAGCTGAGAAGGATACTCAATACCCCCCCCCTGGTCCACCTTCGCCTACCACAATTCTTTCCCTCCCGAGGGTACCCTGTCCGACGCCTATGCTGCCACCACTGTGAGAAAAACAGACTGATAAGAGAGGAGGAAATTGTGTAATTTGATAAATAGAGTGAGATTCAAAAATTCTGGGCTATTCACGAGGGCAGAAGATTGATTGTCCAGGTTCGCATATCTTCCTAACTACATGACCAGGTCCTTCTCAATAGGATCTGTTTCCTCCAATATCAAGTCCGTGTGGGTGAAAATTTTCATTCCCAAGAAAGGGAGAGAAATATTTTCTCCCGCTAAGAGAAAACATTTTTTACCAGTAAGGGGCAGAGCGTTTCAAAGGCATGAATGAAACAATAGCTTGGAGATATCCTGATCTCCTAACTTCGCAATAATGAAACACGCAAGGAGACTGCCAAGTGTTTGAAAGATAACTGAGGTGACAGGGACCAAGAATCCAACAACCACGATACCACATAATATCCTCAGCTAGGTGGCCAAAACTTTGCCATATCCTCGGATATTAGTGTTCGTATAATATTGTACGTTTCAGTGTTGTAAAAAACTCTCCCTGTACCGAAATTACAGCCGTAGGGCACAATATCGTAAACGGTTTCCGGCAGTATAAAACCTGAAAATTCACCGAGTAATGGAACCCCAGTCTCCCCTCATAAGAGTTCGCGTTGCAGAAAGTGCTGAAAAATTAAGCTTTTTTTAGAATAGCCCTTTGGATGCCAACCTGCAAAAGATTAGAGGACGATTAGACGGATGAGTTGAAGATGAGACCTTCGTAGAATGTGAGGAAGATTGTGGACGGGAAGACATTACTGAGGCGAAGCCAAGCTGAACCCCCGGCATTTTAATTTGCAATGCAGGTGTTAATTGTGTATCCGGCGACCCAAATTAGGATTTTCTTTCCCCCACTATGCCGTGTGCAAAGCCCCTCCCTCTCCCACACTCGCATCGATCCTACTCGAGTAGCGTGTTTTCTCCCACTCACCCGGGAAACGGCGTCCCGTGGGTTCGCGCTGGGCTCTCGTACTTTACCGCACTCGAGTATCTTGTGCTCGCGCGGCCGAGTTGAAACAGGTTACCTATGGTGACAATTCCCATATAAAGTGTCCGGCTTTGACTCGGCCGCGAGTATTGTCTTGAAAATGTTATGGATGGTATGGCACACGCTACAAACATGCTGTCCGATGTTGGGGATATGATATCCGCACAAGTACGTATCTACCAGTACACATCAGCTGAATCCAGTATGATAGCACAATTAGTTGTCTTCCTTTAAGTTTTGCTCCTCCCCCGCGCCCCGTCTCCGACCCCTTCTCACTTTACTGAACAATCGGCGAACATCTCCTCTCCACATACGATTACCCTTTCGTCCTATAAGTCACTTTTCACTCTTCTCCGTGCAACCCCCATTACGATCATTTCCATCTTCAACATTCGAGCCCTAAACCTTGAAGAGAGTGACATTCTGTGACGGTATTATAAATCAAACGAGGAAAAAGATTGGTCATTGCCTTGTTGTCTGCTTGGATATAGCGCTCAAGCGCAGCAGCGCGTGCGGGCAGAGTTTCTTTGCACGAGCCTCACCACACTTATCATAGTAGTCTCGTTTGTGCATATGGTAAAGTATTAAGAAGCCGTCCATATCGTATTTCCTCTCGGAGCGGTTCGTCGCGGATTTACTCTGCTATCTCGGCTACTTGATCTAGCAGCAAACCCTAGACCGCGAATTATCATAGGCTTTGATAAAAGGCTATTAATCAGTACTTGTATCCCCAACGACTCCCGAAGCACTGCTTAGGTTAGCCGGTGAACGGGATCCGGTTTTGGCAAAACCACCCCATCAGCGGCTCGAAGGACGGGGCCGAAGTTTTCATGAGAAGTGCAGCAATAATCTATCACGACATTGCGCCCGCTGCGTTGTATGCACTGCACTACGCCTGACGATCCCGGCGGGTATTGATGAGAACAGCGCGTAGCCTCAGAGAAGCTTGCAAGATTTTGCGGACAGGAAGTGCTTCAAGAGGGACTATCCAGTAATATTTTAACTTTGGGTATATGTGTGTTTTTCGGTTGATTAATTCACAAATCCAGGGCTACATCAGTGAAGACGAGAAACAAAACAGCTACGTACAGAATTTGCACTGCACCACAAGGCAGCCATTATGAGTAAAAATGTATCATCTCCGGTTATAGGTGCGGTAGGCGCGGGCGGGGTGTTGTCGCCCCAAATTTGAGGAAATTGATCGGGTGGTGCCATATTCATGGGGTTACACAATGAACCCCGCTTTTCTTCAGCACCTAGGAGTTCCAGTGCTCGACTACAGTAACCCCATCATCAATCCGTCATCTACAATACCGGTATCCTCTGCAACAAAGATCCGAAAATGTCCCAACTATTTAGCAATAATCTCAACTCTTTGAACACGACTAACGTCAACCTTACTGTCGCTGATGACCGATCAAATATCCTAGCCTGGCTATCCCCACTAGATCCTAGGCTGCGGCATCACGATATTCGAGATCGGCGAGTCGAAAACGTAGGGGAATGGCTCCTAAACACCGACGAATTTAAAAGCTGGTACGCCGGGAGTGGGGGAGATGAATCCGGTGGCGCAGTTATGTTTTGCTATGGAGACCCGGGAGTGGGCAAGACCTTTATCAGGTAAGGACGAACCGCGGGGTAGAAGGAAAAGGGCAAGTGCTAACAAGCCGCGATATTAGCTCACTAGTGATAGATAGCTTATGTAACCAGGCTAAAAGGCAAAACGTCACTGTCGCATGTTTTTATTTCGACTTCGCATCTCAAAAGGAGCAGACCCTCACCGCCATGCTTGGAGCTGTGCTGAAACAGCTGGTCTGCGGGCTGGATGAGATTCCGGAGGAGATATCACAAACATACCGAGACCAAAGGAATTCCATTGGTGGACGGGGGCCACAGTTTTCCGAAATTGTGAAGATGGTGCAGACTACCGCTTCTAAAAAACGCACATTCATATGCATTGACGCTCTGGATGAATGTGCGGCAGGGCATCGGGTCAAGCTTCTTGACTCGCTAAACCAAATACTCGAAAAGTCTCCGGGCACCCGAGTATTCATGGCAGCGAGGCGGCACATCCAACCGGAGATCGGGAGGTGTCTTGGTGGGAGGGTAACGAGTGTATGCATAAGCCCGAAGAGAGATGATATCATTCGATATCTTCACACCAAGCTGCATGAGGACACAACGCAAGATGCGATGGACAGTAGTCTGGAGGTAGACATTCTAAAGAAAATTCCTAAAGATCTCTCAGAAATGTATGTAGAAGCAATGGCACCAAAAAAAACCGCCTCAAGTTATGCACTGACAGATACATATGCAGATTCCTACTCGTCTCGTTGAATATCGATTCGATATTGCAAGAAACCACCATCCATCGCAGGCGACAAAAGCTAAATTCAATGACCGATGGGCTGGGGCTGGGGGATGTTTATGGTGCAACCCTGGACCGGATAAGAGGACGGGGTAGAGAGAAAGCAAGGCTCGGCATGGACGCTTTAATGTGGATATCTCACTCGGAGCGGCCTTTGAAGGCGATTGAACTATGTCACGCCCTGGCAATCGAAATAGGGTCGGAGAATTTCAATACCGACAATGTCCCTTCAATAAGGACATTACTCACTTGCTGTCAAGGGCTCATTACCGTAGACAAGGAAGCTTCCACAGTCCGGTTAATCCACTTTACCCTTCAAGAGTACCTCCGAGCTCATCCCGAGCTTTCCGGCATAGCCCATTCGAAAATGGCAGAAACCTGCTTAAGTTATCTTAATTCCAGGGAGGTCAAAGCCCTTTCAGCCAGCCCTTCTCCCAGTCTCCAAGGTGCCCTCTTTCTCGAATACTCATCTCTATACTGGGGAACACACGCAAAAAGAGAGCTTTCGGATTGCGCGAAGTTTCTTGCGCTGAAGCTATTCGGCGACTACAAAAACCACATATCAACTACAATCCTCTTGAAAGCGCAGGACCCGTATTCGTACTTTCTTGATTTGGAGAAACCTTCCCTATTTACTGGTCTGCATTGTGTATCGTTGTTCGGGATTGTTGAGCTTGTAGCTAGTTTGATAGAAGTTGAAGGTTGTAGTATCAATCAAAAGGATTGCGTGGGTAATACACCTCTCATGTGGGCTGCTCGCAATGGGCACGAGGGAGTGGTGAAGATACTACTCGAGCAGGGCGACGTCAACCCCAACCAACCAAAGAAAGACGGCGAAACACCACTCTGGTGGGCTGCTCGGAATGGGCACGAGGGGGCGGTGAAAATGTTACTAGATCGGGACGACATCAACCCCAACCAACCAGATAACGATGGCGAAACACCACTCTTGTGTGCTGCTCAGAGTGGGCACGAGGGAGTGGTGAAAATACTACTAGATCGGGACGACGTCAACCCTAACCAACCAGATAACGATGGCCAAACACCACTCTTGTGTGCTGCTCAGAATGGGCACGAGGGAGTGGTGAAAATACTACTAGATCGGGACGACGTCAACCCCAACCAACCAAAGAAAGACGGCGAAACACCACTCTGGTGTGCTGCTCGGAATGGGCACGAGGGGGCGGTGAAAATGTTGCTAGATCGGGACGACGTCAGCCCCAACCAACCAGATAACGATGGCGAAACACCACTCCTTTTGGCTGCTCAGAGTGGGCATGAGGGGGTGGTGAATACTGCGGAACGGGATGACGTTAACCCCGAGACAACAGATAACTTTGGCCGAACACCCCTCTCTTGCGCCGCTACGAATGGGCATGAGGGGGTGGTGAGAATACCGCTCGGACGGGACGCCGCCAAACTCGACAAACCAGATAACCGCGTTCGAACACCGCTCTCCTGCACTACCGAGAATGGGCACGAGGGGGTGGTGAGATACACTAGATCGGGACGACCTCAACCCCAACCAACCAGATAGCGATGGTCAAGCACCACTCTGGTGGGCTTCTCAGTGCCGCCATGCTTGAGTGATGGCACCGCTGCCGCCCTAGGTTCTACCCCTTGAGTTGAAATTTTCATTATATCTACCTTCATTCATGTCTCCCAGTTACAATTCCTCCTTGTACAGTACACCTGGTCATTTTTTCTTTCCCCAATCCCTCCTCTCCTTTTCTCCCCTCTGAAATGTACTAGTAGGTGCGATCGCTTCTTATATAGAATGAAAAAATAGAAAGCACAAGCATTTCCGGCACTCGCGAAAAGCTACGTAAAACCTGACTCAACAAAGGCGTGACCGCGCGTGGTTTCCCCCCTAAGCATAGTTTGGCGAAAACTATACACAAATACCACTTTCCCCCAGTGTAAGCTTGAGGATAATGTTGGGAGGCCATCCACCATTAAAGGGTCTTTCAACTGTAACATTAACTCCCTTTCAGTTACAGTACTACTCCCGGAATTTGAACCCCCAAATCGCTCCGTACAGCCAAACCCGTCCCGCACGGTCTTTGTCGCAAATCAGCTGCATAGCGTATAATTTTGGAGAGCGGTCCTCCCAAAGTCAGCTTTGGCTCCTAGCTATGTCGTCAAGTTTGTTTCCCTGATATTCCTATGCGCAATGCTGGGGTTGACTTTGATATGTGCCTGCAAATCCCTGTCGGGAGTTCTTCCCTCCTTTGTATGCTGCGCGCAAAGTCCCCCCTCCCCCTACATCTCCGTCAATTATTGTTTTTTTTTTCGCACTTACCCTGCTAAAGTCGTCTCGTAGGCTCACGCTGACTTCTTGTAATATGATACCGGTATCGTATTGAAATGTATGGTATGGTAGCGCTACAACCAGCCATTCATTCGAGACGTAAACCTAGAAGAGTGGCTCATAAAACCCGGGAAAAGAGTGGTGATAACCCGGTTGACTACTTGGGGATGATATTGCTCAAGTGTAGCAGCAGTGCGTGTCAATTGAGTAAAATACCGGTAGAGTGAAGTGCTTCTTTCTTGCACGGACCGTATTATAATTACTATAGCTGTCTCGGTTATTCTAAAAATACAGTATTAATAGGGCCGCCCCTATCGCAATACCTTTCCGAGTGGTTCCCCGGAGATTTACTATGCAGTCTCGGTTGGATAGTCTAATGGTAAATCCTGGATCTTGGATTATACTAGGTTTTGACAGAAGATCAGCCAGCATATCCACCCCCCCCCCCCCGAATTATTACTTAGGCTAGCTGGTGAACGTTATTTGACTAAATTACTGCTTAGTGAGCAGGGGGGGTAGGCTTCATTATGAGAAATTCAGCAACCCATCCTGACACTGAATTGCGCTGCGCTATGAGCACTGCACTTGAAGATTCGAAATGCACGGCGCGTGGACTAGACTCACAGAACCTTGCCCGAGGTTGCGGGAAGAGCTTTCCGGCATCAATCGACATCGCGAGGGATTAAGCTGTGGTGTTTTAACTTTGATTATGCTGTATTGTCCGGTTGATTTATTCATAAGGCGCTACTGGAAGTTCATCCACTGCAGAGGTAAGATACGGCACGCAGGTCCGAGTCTACACCAGCAAAGGCGTGAAGCAAAATCCCGACGCAGTGCAACACCCGTCCTGCACCGAAGGGCAGCCCCCACGGGCGAAAAAAGTGCCATCTGAAGCTACCAATACGGTATGAACAAGCAGTGTGTTGTTGCCATAAATCTTTGGGCAAATTGGTCGGGCGGTCAAGCCGTATCCATGAGGTTCCACAAAAAAACCCCGCTATTCTTTAGCTCCCTGGAATTCCAATACTCGACTAACCCCACCATCCATCCACCATCTACAATACCAGTATCTTCAGCAACAAAGATCAAAAAATGTCCCAATTATTCAGTCATAATATCAGCTCTTTTAACACGACTAATATCAACCTTTCTGTTGCCGATGACCGATCTAATATCCTAGCCTGGCTATCCCCTCTAGAACCCAGGTCGCGGCATCAGGATATTCGAGACCGCCGAGTCGAAAATGTAGGGGAATGGCTCCTACACACTGATGAATTTAGAAACTGGTGCGACGGGGGAAGCGAATCCGGTAACGCTGTTTTGTTTTGTTACGGAGATCCGGGGGCCGGCAAAACTTATATCAGGTAACGATGACGAGCCCCGAGGAACGGGTCAAACAAGCGCAAGTGCTGACGATCCCGATGTTAGCTCATTGGTGATAGACAGCCTATGCGACCAGGCCAGAGGACAAAATGTCGCCGTCGCATGCTTTTATTTTGACTTCGCCGCCCGAAAGGAGCAATCATCGACGGGTATGCTAGGCGCCCTCCTCAAGCAGATTGTGGGCGGAATGGAAGAGATACCGACAGATATAATGCGGGACTATGAGGACCAGAAAAAGGTCATTGGCGGGCGGGCACCGCTACTTTCCGATATTGTGAAGATGTTGCAGAATACCTCTTCCGAAAAACGTACATTCATATGCGTTGATGCCCTGGATGAATGTGTGGCAGGAGATCGTGTCAAGCTTCTCGACTCGCTCAACAAAATCCTCCAAACGTCCCCCTCCACACGAATATTCGTGACTGGACGACCCCACATTCAGGCCGAGATCCAGAAGCGTCTTTCCGAAAGGGTAGCGACCATACACATCACTCCCAACAGAGATGATGTTGTCATCTATCTTCACACCAAGCTAGGCGAGGATACAACTCCAGAGGCGATGGACAGTTGTCTGGAGGAAAACATCTTGAAGAAGATTCCTGAAGATGTTTCAGAAATGTACGTATGACAGAAGCAAGAATACTGTGGGAGGTGCCCCAAGTCATCCACTGACAATTACATGTCTAGATTCCTGCTCGTCTCCTTGAATATCGATGCAATCCTACAGGAAACCACCATCCATCGTAGACGACAAAGGCTCGGTGCAATGGCCAATGGCTTAGGATTGGAGGATGCTTACGGTGCAACGCTCAATCGGATAAAGGGACAGGGTGGGGAGAAAGCAAGGCTCGGCATGAACGCTTTGATGTGGATATCTCACTCGGAGCGGCCTTTGAAGGCGGTTGAACTGTGTCACGCCCTGGCAGTCGAAATAGGGTCGGATAACCTCAATACCGACAATGTCCCTTCAATAGGGACATTACTCACTTGCTGTCAAGGGCTCATTACCGTAGACAAGGAAGCTTCCACGGTCCGGTTAATCCACTTTACCCTTCAAGAATACCTCCGAGCTCATCCCGAGCTTTTTGGTACAGCTCACTCGACAATGGCCGAATCCTGCTTAAGTTATCTTAATTCCCGGGAGGTCAAGGCTCTTTCAGCCAGCCCTTCTCCCAGCTTCCAAGGTACCCCCTTTCTCGAATACTCATCTCTATACTGGGGAACACACGCAAAACGAGAGCTTTCGGATTTCGCGAAGTTTCTTGCGCTGAAGCTATTTGGCGACTACAATCACCACATATCATCTACGATCCTCTTGAAAGCACAGGAGCAGTATCCATGCATTCCCGATTCCGGTAAACCTTCCCTGTTTACTAGTCTCCACTGTGCATCCTTCTTCGGGATTGTTGAGCTTGTAGTTGGTTTGATGGAGGTGGAAGGTTGTGATATCAACCAAAAAGATTGTGTGGGTAACACACCTCTCATGTGGGCTGCTAGTAATGGGCATGAGGGATCGGTGAAAATACTACTCGAGCGGGACGACGTGAACCCCGTAGAACCCAATATATACGACCTAACACCACTCTGTCGTGCTGCCCAGAACGGGCACTCAGGGGTTGTGAAAATACTACTCGAACGGCACGATGCCAACCCCGACAAACCAGTTTACGACGTCCAAGAACCACTCTGTCATGCTGCCCATAACGGGCACGAAGAAGTGGTGAAATTACTTCTCGAACGTGACGACGTCAATCCCGACAAACCAGCCGAATACGGCCGAACACCACTCTGGGAAGCTGCTTGTGCCGGGCAAGAGGGGGTTGTGAAAATGCTACTCGAACGGCACGATGTCAACCCTAACAGGCGAGATAACCTTAGCCAAACACCACTCTGTAGGGCTGCTTCAAATGGGCACGAGGGGGTGGTGAAAGTACTACTCGAACGGGACGACATCAGCCCCGACAAACCTGATGATCACAACCGAACACCACTCTGGTGGGCTGCTCAGGGTGGACACGAGGGAGTTGTGAAAATACTACTCGATCGGGACGACGTCAACTCCACCGAACCAGACATCTACGGCCTAACGCCACTCCTATCGGCTTCTATGTGCCCTCATCCGAGGGTAGTGGGGCTGCTGCAATCTCGGGTTCTGCCGCTATAACTTGAAATCCCCATCATTAATTATTCACTTTTATTCACCTTTCCTGGTTGTATTCCTCCTTTGTACACTTGTTTTTCATTCTTCTTTTCTACCACCCCCTTCCTCCTTTTCTCCCCCTTGAACTGCAGACTTGAGCGTTGTTTGGATATAGAGAAAATATAAAGCGGAAGCATTCCCGACAATCGTGAAATGCGACCCAACACCTAGCTAATTACAAAGCCATGATTGTGATTGCTCTCAGCCGTGGACATTGCGTAGCAAGGATCATGCTTTTATACCACCACTTCGCTCCCGGTGCGAGCTCGAGGATAAGGTTGGGAGTCCGCTCACGCTCTCCAGTCTTGTTTGCAGAGGAAATTTAAACAATGAAGCGGTCCCCCCCCCACCGCGAAATTAACTCATATTTGAACCCGGAAAATGCTCCCCCCCGCCAACCCCCCCCACGTGGCCCTCCATTCAAATCACTTGCATACCGTATGATTCCGGAGAGCGGTACTCAACGTATGTTGGTACATTTCTCCAGTCCTGCCATAGCAAGCCTTACTACCCAAACGTGTGATACTGCCGAGCTCACCTCTCGAACGGGCCCAACCTTTGTTGCGTATTCTCCGCTTCCGTTGTCACTTGCGCCCAGGCCAACTACTCGATATCCCTGCCTACATCCGTCCGTTCGTAACCACTCCATCCCACTCAAACCTGTCAAGAGAGATATATCAGACGGGTCCCAGCGCTCCACAATATCCTTCCCCGGCGAGCTGGGTGGGATACTCCATACCCCCTCGGCCCACCTATGCCCACCACAATTCCTTTCCTTCCCAGGACATCCTATCCGATGCCTAGGCTGGCATCGCAAAGAGATATATTGTCCTCACCCCGGTGGGCAAAGCTTTCCCATGTCCTCTCACGCTAGTTTTCAAATTATACCATACGCTTCTATATTTAAATACCCCTTCCCGCGTCGAAATCACAGATGTAGGGTGCAATACCGGAAAACGATATGTGGAACTATAAAACTTGATACCGGGTAATGGTGTCCTAGTCTTTTTCCATAAGGGTTCGTGTTGCAGAAAGTACTCACGGATTAATTTTTATCAAAATATGATTTTGATGGTCAACTTGCAGGGATTAGAGGACGGTTGGATAGAAGAAATAAATATGAGAGATTTTAGCACTCTATGAGAATTGTGTGTAGGAGGTCACCACTCGGGACGAGTCAAGTCCGATCCACGATACCCCTATCTGTATCATAATACCAGGGGTCAATTGTGCTTGCAAGCCTAAATTGGGGGTTCTTAATTGGCTCTGCATGCTGTTTGTAGGGCCTCCTTCCCTCTTTCATCCCCGTCAATTCTACTCGTAGTGTTTTTTCCCTTACACTATCATAGGCAGGCTAACGGCTTCCGATAGGCCCACACCATTGTTCTCGTATCGCGGATCATGTGATCTGGTATGGTATGGTACGCACTACAAGCTTGCCGTTCGAGTCGTAAACCTAGAAGACTGACAATCTGTGGTGGGCCTATGGGACAATCGGGGAGAGAGTGGGGATAACCGGGTTGCCTGCTTGGGGATGGTAGCTCTCAAGTGCAGCAGAGGTATGAGCTACTCTTAAAACAGAGTTAAGGGTCTGTTCGGTATGCCCATCATATTTATTATGATCATAAACGTTGCAAACAACATACGGTATATTTTAAAAAATATAATAGTATCATATTTCTGAAAAAAATAAGGTGTTTGGTATAACCAGAATGTAATAGATGCTGAGAAATTGATAATATTATTCTAAAATCCTAGTTTGATTCAGAAACCTTTATTGTACTACTCTCATAGTCACAGTCACATTCAATCTGATAACAGCTTTTGTTATTGAGAAATATGCAATAAACAAAAATATGTTACAGTGGCAAAAGGTGGCATGTATCTTGGCCATGCCAGACACCCGTCAATATATATATAAAAAAAAACCTACTTTTATAGCATAAAAGTGGCATACCGAACAGGCCTTGAGTTTCTTTCTTTCCCTCCCGGCACGCGCTGAACCAGGCCGATCGCAGCAGCCTTCTTGACGTTTGAGACACAGTCTGCAAAGAAGGTCCTCCATGTTGGACGGAAATCTTTCGCCTGCTCGCCTCATATCCGCTCCCGCAGGAACTGTCAAAAACCCTAACCCAAATACGCAGAATGCTACTGCATACCTAAAGAAAACCACCCCGCATATCTAACTAACGACGAGTCAAAAGCATCAAACACAACTCGCGACAACACATCCGACATCTCCCTTGGAAGACAGAACCCCTCTCATGTGGAGACGCAGCGGCTAGCCCGAGCATATCCGCGGTCATACTCACACTCTCAGCCATATACTCCCATCCTCGGCAGGAACGGCCAGGCGGAATGCCATAAAGGTTTTTTCCCGGTATATGCCGAAAGTATGCGGAAAAGGATCTAGTTGATCAGGAAGGATAAAAGGCAGCCTGTTTTCCCCTTTGTCAATTCCTTGCTCACCCAATTTGTCTCTCTCGTCCCCGTAACCTGTGTTTGGGTCAATCAGTTATTTGTTCTTTTTTCGTTTCCTGTTTCTCTTTGCGAGAATGCTTCTCTAGTTAGGATGTTCAAACGTGATCTTTATACAGCACAATTATCTTGTCCTACGATCGTCCGTAGACCTTATTGTTGAAAACTCCATATTGTAACTCCTTTCGCAGCGGTCCATTGGAGATTTACTCTGCTGTCTAGGTTGCTCATTTTAACTTTGCGGTTATCCTTGGATCCCGAATTATCCTGTGTTTTGATAGAAAGCTATTAATCAGTATCCCTAACGACTTACTATGATAGCAAACTATGGTGCGATGCATATAAAGCGTCTACCAGAAGCGTTGCATCCTGTAATGCTAGGTCACAGGGGTTTCAGCGATGACTAATCACTCTGAGTGGTTCCGGTATCAACTTGTCAACGATAGACTACTACACTATCATACAACTATAATACTACGTATGATAGAATCTCACCCTATATATGACAAGTGAAAAAGCGAAGTGACAATTGGTGAAAGAAAGTCCCCCCTCCACATCTCTTGAATGATATCAGAATTGTATGACTTCTTTGCTGGATGAGGTGAAAGAGGCTCTGCTCGGCTAACAACTTAATGTCTCATTTGAGTAGGGATTGATGGGGCTCAGCTGCTCCCTTCCGCAGTAGCGTTCATGAAGAAGATTAGATTTTCGGTTAACAAGCTTCCGTCAATCAGAGCAGGGCGTGAACGGTCAAAAAGCGAAATGGACCTCGGGACGCCCTTTTCCCCCGCTGCCCGTCATTCCCAAGAACCAATCCTCGACTCCCACCCACAAAGTCATGCTGAACAGTCAGCTTAGCTGAGCAGCTTTCAAAGGAGCAGACAAGATCTTGAGCAATCATTCATGGGTTTACCGAACGAAGCCTAAGGTCTCCTTGAAAATACCCCACCCGCTAGTTTGCCGATAAGCTAATCTTCAGCAACCATACAGTACGGGTACTAGGCACCTGCTTGGAGAAACTAGGTCGCTCAGTGCCTTCTAAGGTTTCTACCATGACCAATGCCACCGGCTAGCATATCAGATATCTAACGGATTGCCCCTATACCATCGATGTTTTAATCCAATATTTGTTTCTCGAAGAGAAAGAATCCCTTGTGGGGGTTCGGGCGTGGATAGTTTGTTAGATGGCGCTATCACCGAGACTTCTGTCTAGTGACTGTAATATGCAAAATGCAGCAACCTCTCATGGCACTGTAATGAGCAGGACGTGTTAGTTCTGCACCGGGCGCCCCTTACGAGTACCGAAAAGCACGGCGCCTAGCCTCATATAACCTTGAGCGAGGCTGTAGGAAGAGCTTTCAGGCTTGGATAGACTTCACGGGAGACTACTCCGCGATGTTTTGTCTTTCGAAATATATGTGTTTTGGGTTGATTGATCCATAAAGCTTGATGTACGGTACATGTACGATACAGCACCGTCCCTGAACTTTTATACTAGCGCCTTCGTTGACGGCAGAGGTACACCAATCCAAGTCTGCACTAGCGGAGATCCCTCGCTGTGTAGAATCTCGCCTGCGCCGCAGGAGAGCCCTTATTAGTGAAATGGTGTCATCTCCAGCTACTGGTACGGGAGGAGCAAGCAAGGCGTTGCTGCCACGGATTTGGGAAATAAATCGGGAGGCCAAGCGGTATCTGTGAGGTTCCACAAGAAACCCCGCTTTTCTTCAGCTCCCGGTAATTCCACTACTCGACTAACCCGACCATCCATCCACCATCTACAATACCAGTATCCTAAGCAGCAAAGATCAAAAAATGTCCCAATTATTCAGTCATAACGTCAACTCTTTGAACACGACTAATATCAACCTCAATGTTGACGAAGACCGATCAAATATCCTAGCCTGGCTATCCCCACTAGAACCCAGATTACGGCATCAGGATATCCGAAACCGCCGAGTCGAAAATGTAGGGGATTGGCTCTTACAAACGGATGAATTTAGAAACTGGTGGGGCGGGGGAAACGAATCCGGTAACGCTGTTTTGTTTTGTTACGGAGATCCGGGGGCCGGCAAAACTTATATCAGGTAACGAGGACGAGCCCCGAGGAACGGGTCAACAAGTGCAAGTGCTGACAATCCCGATGTTAGCTCATTGGTGATAGATAGTTTATGCAATCAGGTCAGAGGACAAAATGTCGCCGTCGCATGCTTTTATTTTGACTTCGCCGCCCGAAAGGAGCAATCATCGACGGGTATGCTAGGCGCCCTCCTCAAGCAGATTGTGGGCGGAATGGAAGAGGTGCCGGCAGATATAACGCGAGACTATGAGGACCAGAAAAAGGTCATTGGCGGGCGGGCACCGCTACTTTCCGATATCGTAAAGATGTTGCAGAATACCTCTTCCCAAAAGCGTACATTCATATGCGTCGATGCCCTGGATGAATGTGTGGCAGGAGATCGTATCAAGGTTCTTGATTCGCTCAACAAAATTCTCCAAAAGTCTCCTAGCACACGAATATTCGCGACTGGAAGACCCCACATTCGGACCGAGATCGGGAAGCGTCTTTCCGGAAGGTTGGCGGCTCTACTCATCACCCCCAGGAGAGATGATGTCATTAGCTACCTTCACACCAGGCTAGGCGAGGACACAATCCCAGATGCGATGGACAGTAGTCTGGAGTCAGACATTCTGAAGAAAATTCCTGAAGATCTTTCAGAAATGTAAGTACTGGCAACACCAGGAAAGCCACGTCGAGTTATCCACTGACAGATACATATCTAGATTCCTGCTCGTTTCGTTGAATATCGATGCGATACTACAGGAAGCCACTATCCATCGCAGGCGGCAAAAGCTCAGTTCAATGACCGATGGGCCGGGGTTGGGGGATGCTTACGGCGAAACGCTAAATCGGATAAAGGGACAGGGTGGTGAGAAAGGAAAGCTTGGAGTGGCCACCTTGATGTGGATATCTCACTCGGAACGTCCCTTGAAGGTGGATGAACTGTGTCACGCCCTGGCAGTCGAAATAGGGTCGGAGAATCTCAATACCGACAATGTTCCTTCGATAGGGACATTACTAACCTGCTGCCAAGGACTTATTACAGTAGATAAGGAGGCTTCCACGGTCCGGTTAATCCACTTTACCCTCCAAGAGTACCTGCGGGCTCATCCCGGGCTTTTTGGTGCAGCTCACTCGTCAATGGCAGAGACCTGCCTAAGTTACCTGAATTCCCAGCAAGTCAAGGCTCTATCGACCTCTCCCACTACCGACCTCCAAAGCACACCGTTTCTCCAATACTCTTCCCTATATTGGGGAATACACGCAACGCGCGACCTTTCAGATTGTGCGAAAGTCCTTGCGATGCAGCTATTTGACGACTTCAACAACCACATATCAGCTAAAATTCTCTTGGAATCATGGGAGCCATATTCGTGCTGGATTTATTTCGATGATTTTTCTCTGTTTACTGGTCTGCACTGCGCATCCGCCTTCGGGATTTCTGAGCTTGTAGCTAGTTTGATAGAGGTGGAAGGCTGTGATATCAACCAAAAGGACTGTGTGGGTAATACACCTCTTACTTGGGCTGCTCACAATGGGCACGAGGGAGTGGTGGGAAAACTACTTGAGCGGGACAACGTGAACCCCGAAGAACCAGATATATACGGCCAAACACCACTCTGTTGTGCTGCTCAGAACGGGCACGAGGGAGTGGTGAAAATACTACTAGATCGGGACGACGTCAACCCCAACCAACCAGATAACGACGGCCAAACACCACTCCGGTGTGCTGCTCAGAATGGGCACGAGGGAGTAGTGAAAATACTACTAGATCGGGACGACATCAACCCCAACCAACCAGATAACGATGGCCAAACACCACTCTGGTGTGCTGCTCAGAGTGGGCACGAGGGAGTGGTGAAAATACTACTAGATCGGGACGACATCAACCCCAACCAACCAGATAACGATGGCGAAACACCACTCTGGTGTGCTGCTCAGAGTGGGCACGAGGGAGTGGTGGAAATACTACTTGAACGGGGCAATGTGAACCCCGAAGAACCAGATTGGTACGGCCAAACACCACTCTGTTGTGCTGCTTGGAGTGGGCACGCGGAGATCGTGAAAATACTGCTCAGACGGGACGACGTCAACCCCAACCAACCAGATAACGATGGCCAAACACCACTCTGGTGTGCTGCTCAGAATGGGCACGAGGGAGTGATGAAAATACTACTCAAACGGGGCGATGTCAATCCCAGCCAACCAGATAACTACGGCCAAACACTACTCTAGTGTGCTTCCCGGGGTGGACACCAGGAAATGGTGAAAATATCTCTCGAGCACGGCGACGTCAACCCCGACAAACCAGATATCGGCTGTCAGACATCACTCGAGTGTTCTACTTGGAATGGGCGCGAAGGAGTGATGAATAGGCTACCCAAACGGGGCGAAATCGACCCAATACACCAAATATCGATGGCCGAACACCGCTCTGGTCGGCTTCTCAGCGCGTTCGTGCAGGGTACTCGCGCTTCTACAGCTCCGAATTCTGCCAGCATAACTTGAACTTTCCCTTATATTTACTTCCATGGTTTAGATATAGAGAAAAATAATATAAAGCTCAAGCATTCTCGACAATTGCAGAAAGAAACATAAAACCTAGACGTTAGCAAAGATATCATTGTGATTGGCTTCCACCGTGGACATGGTTTAGCGATGACCATGCTTATATGCCACTTGCCTCCACGTGTGTGCTAGAGGCTGAGGTTGGGAAGCAGTCCACCCCCTCCAATCTTATTGGTAGAGCGAATTTGGGCAATTAAGGAGTCACCCAACTGTGACACTGATTCCCATTCCACTAGTACTCCCAGTATTCAAACCCGAAAAATGCCCCATGTGGCCACCCCTTCCCGCACGATCTTACATGCAAATTTCATGCATCGCGCATGGTTTTACAGAGCAGTACTCAGCCTATTCTGGCATATTTCTCCAGCCCTTCCATAGCCACCTTGGTCTCATAAATAAATACGCTTCCAAGCTTGCTTCTCCGAACTGGCCCAACCCTTGTGCACTGTACCGCACTCCCCGCCTATTTTGTTCGCAAGAGCTCAGATCAAAACCACTCCGATATCCCTTTCCACATCCGTAGGTGCATAAGGACCCTTTCGACTATATTCGAGGTAACCCACTCCAATCCGTGAAGAGTGATAGAGCGGCTCATAGCATTCCGCAAGATCCACTCCCCCCCGCGATGTGGGAGGGATACTTCAACCCCCGGTCCATCTCTACCCACCGCAATTCTTCTATTCCATCCCAAGGCACCCCGTCCAATGCCCATACCGTCATCGCGAGCAGATATAATGTCCTCGGCGGGCAGAGCCCTGCCATATCCTCGGACACTACCCTTCGCTTCAATATTCTCTAGTACGGTATTCCCCGCAGCAGAAGTGTTTTATCATATCCAAGTACGAGTGATAACACATGTCTCGGCCACCGATCCCCAACGACCTGTAGAAACCAACCTATCATACCTAGCTTTTTATTAACCCTCAATCATCAACCACCTCCCTCGCCCAGATTCTCTTTCCCTCTCCACAGAACCCACTACCACCATTGTCCCATTTCCGCTTCTGGTCTTCAAGTTGCCCAATGGCACTTGAACCAGCACTGCAAAACCACTCAAACCTGACTTGATACCGGAGGGACAATTAAAAAATGTTTGCCCCGTGGCTCAGTTGAGGCTTTTGGGAGCCTAGTTGCTCGAAAAATCCGGATCAGTTGATACCACGCTCGACTAGTGCTGCGTTCAAACCGTTGGAGTGCACAATATGAGGGGTCGAGAAAAGAGAAAAGTAAGAATGGTTGATCTATTTCACGAGATGTAAGATGATAGTGTTATAATATGGAGATACGAACTGATCCCGATTCCACGGGGGTTCTTGAGGCAGTTTCGGTGTTTCTATGAATGGATCACTCAATTTAGGTATTCGTATCATACCCCATCGCATCAACGCTGTGCACACAGAAGAAGAAAAAATAAAAAGTAAAAAATAAAACAGCACGTATAACGTATTGGACCGGGAAGCGGATCAGACGAGGAAGTGAATCACTTTGTACGTGAATTCTATTCAAACCCCCACCGCAGAAATTTCCCCAAAAACCAAACATCCGAATTTAGCCCAAAAAATTTCAAATCTAGAATAACTTTCGACGATATCCGGGATAATCGTGCCAAGGTTCCCACCGATTATGTAACGGCAAGCAGTTTCAAAATCTTGTGGCACGTCTTCGACGTGCCTTTCGGCTCAACATCAAATTCAGTTCAACGTCAGATTTCGAAATTTCCAAATTGAAAACACCATCTTTACCACACACAAGACCAAAACATGTCCGAATCCTATAGTGACATCAAAGTCCGAATTGAAAGTGCTTGTTCAAAGTTACTTTTATGCGAAAAACCAAACATTGCCGCTGCTGCCCGTGAGTTCAATGTTCCAGAGAGTAGACTTCGCGCAAAGTGGCAAGGACGTCAAGCCAAGTCACAGCGCGAGCCATCAAACAAAAAGCTTTCAGAGACTGAGGAACAGGCTCTTTGCCGGTATCTCAAAAGTTTAGACGAAGTCGGAACTTCACCGCGGTTTGCTACGATTACAAATGCTGCGAATCGCATCCTGCAAACGAATCACATACTCGGTAATCCCCCCCGCCCTCCACCAATAGTCAGCCCCTGTTGGACCCATCACTTTCTCGAAAGGCATCCGGAATTCTACAACAGAAAACAAAAGACTCTCGATCAGGACTGGAAGAATGCGCATAATCCGGAAGATCCACTTGCTTGGTATGAACGCTTCAAGATGATATGTGCTGAGAAGGGAATTCAGAAAGCAGATATGTATAACTTCGACGAAACTGGTTTTCGTATAGGCATTGGAAAAGATCAATGGATTGTGACCCTTGATCCCGATCGGCAGTCATATCTTAGAAGTTCTACGAACCGTAAGCTGGTGACATCTTGCCAGGTAATAAGCAGTGATGGGCATGTACTGCCTCCAATGCTTATTCTTCCTGGATCTTTACATATGGAAGATTGGACAACCAAAACCGATTTAGAAGATGATGTTTTGTTAGCAGTATCGGAGACAGGATACTCTAATGATATCCTTTCTCTAAAGTGGCTTTCCCATTTTGATCTGTTTTCGGCAAAAAGACAGGTGGGCATATATCGCCTCCTCCTCCTCGACGGCCATGCATCACACTGTACGCGAGAATTTATCACATTCTGTGATGAGAAACTCATTGTTCCATTCTGCCTCCCTCCGCATACGACACACTTACTGCAACCTCTTGATGTGGTTGTCTTCCAACCACTTAAGCACTATCACGCTCAAGCTATAGAAAATGCTACTAGAACCGGGTACTCTGATTTTAATAAGATTGAATTCTTATCTGCGATTACAAAAATCAGAGCTCAAGCATTTAAGTCAACGACAATCATCTCATCATTCCGGAAGACTGGTCTTATTCCCTACTGTCCAGAAGTTGTGTTATCACGACTTCAAGAATTTCAACAAGTCAATACTGTGCGTCCGATAACCCCCCCCCACATCCTCTGGTGTCACAAACCGGATTGTGACAAGGCAGATTGGTAAGGAGGGATAAGGATTTCACATGACTCACAGTCGCGAGTCATAAATGTTATTTGGTATGTGATGACTCACAGTTGTGAGTCATATGATGTTATGATTTTCGCGCGTGACTCATATTATGAGTTACGAGTTTAACACATATGATGCACTTAGCGCACATGATTGGATATGAGGATTATGATTGGTTTAGGTATGTTGTGCAGTTGACTCGTACAAGTCAACTAAGGATCTCACATGACTCACGGTTGTGAGTCATAAGGAGTATGGTGACGCGAGAGTATGAGTCACACAGGGTTAGGGTTGGGTGAGGAGTCTGTATAAATAGAGGGTCCAGGGACCTTCGGGACAGACACGCTTCGTCGCTCCTATTTTCCTGCCACATAGTTTGACAACACCACGGTCAACTATCGTGGCCCACCCCCTCTCCCCTCTGCCCCCTCGATGGTTCCTGCCTAGGGGTATGGTTAACTCCTCCAGCCTCTCCCGCCTTTACTTCGCTTGTCTCCTGCCCGCTTGATAGGGGAGTTATCTGGGCTCGCCCAGTAGTCCTGTCTCGCTTAGGGGTTTCGCTTGGTTTTGGCACGGTCGGCTTCCTCTCTTCGTTTCCGGTCGGTGTTGGCAGTGGTGGACGTCTTTCTCCCCACTTGCACAATCCCTGAGGGGGAACGCCTCGGCTAGTAACTTCGGGGTCTGTCTCCTGGTGAGATTCGGCCATACCCTCCTAGTCGCTCGGTTCAAGACACGGTCGCCTTCCTCCCCTCGCCCTTCCGCCTCCTTACCGCCGGTGGGATCCCTTCCACTAAGTGACACTATCTCTCGGAGAACAAGGGACTACATGAGAGACGCGGTAAAACGGCAACGGTTTGGTTTTCACGGTCGGGTTTTCTTCTGGGGCCTCGGGCCCTCCCTCCACTTTCCACTTCGATTGCGTCGGCTCGCACCCTACTGCCTCCCCTCCCTGGCTGGTACCCTACTACCCCCCTTCGTTAGCTGGCACCTCACTGCTGGGCGGCATCCCCTCTGCCAAACATCCACTCCTTGGGTCCAGCACCGAGACCCTCCGTTTTCGGCTGGCGGGTCATGGTATTGCACTACGTCCGTGGCTCAGCTGGTTGGGGGCATCAGCCTTCGGGCTTTTTGCCGGCCGCTCACTTCGGGGGCGGTTTTATATTCGGCACTTTGGCGGTTCGGTGGGCGGGAGTTTATTTTCTTTTGTGGTCGCTGCAGTTTACGGGTGGAGTTTTTCCCTATGCTTTCCTGCCTAGCTTGTTTGGTTTCCTTTCTGTTGGCTACGTGTAGTTAGTGGGAGGGGTATCTTTCGAGGGAGGAATCTTCTTGGGCATTTGGCTGGCTTCTAGGGGAGACCCCTTCGCGTTCAAGTCGTGAGGCCTGCAGGCCGGGCACCTGAGTTGGTCGTCCTTGGGGTGTGTGCGGTTAGGCCCATACCAGAGTGTCCTGGGGGTACGGGTTTTCTCCTGGTCCGGGGTGGATACAAAGGGGTTTTGTTTACGCCATAGCTAGCGCTGCATGCGATTATTCTTGTACCTTAAACAACGAATTAAATGACGATAAAAAAAAAAAAAAAAAAAAAAAAAAAAAAAAAGGACCTTCGGGACAGACACGCTTCGTCGCTCCTATTTTCCTGCCACATAGTTTGACAACACCACGGTCGGCTATCGTGGCCCACCCCCTCTCCCCTCTGCCCCCTCGATGGTTCCTGCCTAGGAGCACGGTTAACTCATCCATCCTCTCCCGCCATCACCTCGCTTGCCTTCTGTTCGCTTGCTGGGGGAGTTATCTGGGCTCGCCCAGTAGTCCTGTCTCGCTCTTGGGGGCTCGCTTAGTTTTGGCACGGTCGGCATCCCCTCTTCGTTTCCGGTCGGCACTGGCAGTGGTGGACGTCTGTCTCCCCACTTGCACGATCTCCGTTGGGGAACGCCTCGGCTAGTAACTTCGGGGTCTGTCTCGCGGTGAGATGGGCCATACCCTCCTAGTCGGTCGGTTCAAGTCGGGCAGCCTTCCTCCCCTTCCGTTCCTCTTACCTAGCCCAGCCGGTGGGATCCTTTCCACTAAGTGACGCTATCTCTTGGAGAACAAGGGACTACATGAGAGACGCGGTAAAACGGCACGGGTTTGGTTTGCACAGTCGGACTTCTCTGGGGCCTCTGGCCCTCCCTCCTTTTTCCACTTCGAACGCGTCGGCTCGTACCCTACTGCCTCCCCTCCCTGGCTGGTACCCTACTATCCCCCTTCGTTAGCTGGCACCTCACTGCTGGGCGGCATCCCCTCTGCCAAACATCCACTCTTTGGGTCCAGCACCGAGACCCTCCGTTCTCGGCTGGCGGGTCATGGTATTGCACTACATCCGTGGCTCAGCTGGTTGGGGGCATCAGCCTTCGGGCTTTTTGCCGGCTGCTCACTTCGGGGGCGGTTTTACACTCGGCACTTTGGCGGTTCGGTGGGCGGGAGTTTACTTTCTTTTGTGGTAGTTGTAGTTTACGGGTAGAGTTTTTCCCTATGCTTTCCTGCCTAGCTTGTTTGGTTTCCTTCCTGTTGGCTACGTGTAGTTGGTGGGGGGGGTATCTTTCGGGGGAGGAATCTTCTTGGGCTTTTGGCTGGCTTCTAGGCGAGACCCCTTCGCGTTCAAGTCGTGAGGCCTGCGGGCCGGGCACCTGAGTTGGTCGTCCTTGGAGTGTGTGCGGTTAGGCCCATACCAGAGGGTCCTGGGGGTACGGGTTTTCTCTTGGTCCGGGGTGGAGGGGTTTTCTTTACGCCATAGCTAGCGCTGCATGCGGGATTCTTGTACCTTAAACAAGTAATTATATGATAATAAAAAAAAAAAAAAAAAAAAAAAAAAAAAAAAAAAGGACCTTCGGGACAGACTCCTCACGCAACCACTTAAGTCTTTCCTATACTATTAAAATCAATATACTCGCACGAGCACACAAACATCTCCCGCAACATACGTGAGAAAAGAGGTCTCACTTGTATAAGTACAAGGAGACTGAAAGATATATCGATAGACGAGATCAGAGAGGATTGCGTAGGCCTAGCAAGGTCTCAGAGCTATCGATATCCGATACGGAAATAGGTAAGACGTCGTTACCTGTTGAAGAGCTAATCTACAAGGAAGAGAGGATCGTTACATCTGGCAACACTATCTACACCATATACTGTTAGGTCCCTTAAGCGTCAAGCCGAGTACCTCCAACATGCCGATCCTACATCACCAACATTTAAACAAAACCTTAATCGATATATCAAAGGAAGTCTGACTCAGGCGAATATCGGTACCCAGCTTTCACAAGACCTCGAGAACACCCAAGCGGCACAGTTAGCGCGCGCAACTCGACAGCAAAGGTCGCGAAGGGCATTGCAGAAGGGTGGTTCACTCTATGCACATGAAGCATGTGCGATTGTCCGTAAGAAGCAAGAGGACGATGCTGTCAAAAGCAGATTGAGAAAGCGGAACAGGATCTTGAATGGGTGAAAAAGGAAGCAATTCGTAACCGAAAAAAGAAATGGAAGCCTATCTTCCAAGAACTTAAATGCACTATAAGAGATCGGAGACGAATGTAGCATAATCTCTAGGCAATTGGGTTGAGAAAATGTATTTTACGATTGCCTGTTTAACAAAATGTCACGTTGAGCCGAATCTAATGTTGATCCGAAAGGCACGTCGAAGCCGTGCCACAAGATTTTGAAACTGCTCGCGGTTACATAATCGGTGGGAACCCTGGCACGATTATACCTCCTCGGCTGTAGAATTTTGTCCAACTAGTGTCAGGCGTTAATTGAGAATTTTAAATTTCGAACTTTTTTTGGTGTATTTTAGCCGGTTCAACTTCCCCGTCTGATCCGCTTCCCGGTCCAATAGGTTAACCTGGTTATGTTATCTCGAAGCTCTTTCCGTGTTGCAAGTCCCAAGTTAGTTTCTATTTACCCACTCTAACTTACCAGGATGAAAAAACAATTGTTACTAAATCCTTTGTCCACACACATATCCCATTAAAAAACTGGCTAAAGCGCTGTCCAGCACACCATTTTTTACGGCACAGATTTTGCCAACTATGATAAAATTCTCAATTTTGGGGGGGGGGGGGTGTCTCAAGTGCATACAAAAATGTTGCGATATTTCGAGCTTTCTAACAGACTTATATTTTAGAAAAAATAATACCATACCAAAGACTAATAGTGAACCCCAAACGCCAAATCCCCGTACCAGCGTTCAAAGATGCCATTACCTAAACACCGCTCAGCTACGACCTCAATCCCTAGTTACCGTCATCAAAAATTCGAATATCGATAGAATCGCAACAGCCAAAACATCATATTTGGAAAAGAAAAATTACCAAGAACCCCTCAACTGCCAAACCCCAAAGCACGCCACCGAGATCAACCTGAAACCCGAGAGGTGCTATGAGCCTAAACTCCACATCAAGTCCACCACTCTCCATCAACCACCGCTTTCGAATGTGATCCTTTGAACAGCATGGAGAGCAATCAAGGTTTCCCGCTAAAGCCCCGTAGCGACCTTGAGGATATTCGGGCGAGGTTTTTCGTCCGGAGTAGGAAGAGACTTGATCCCGCCGTGCGGTCTTTGCTGGATATGCGCGACATAAGTATCACAGACGAGGGTCGCTCCTGATATATGTTAGCCCTAATTATTTAAAAATTTAATATGATACCCGATGCCAGATAAAAACATTAAACTTGGGGGCTTTTCTTTCCACTTTCGCACTTTCGCTTTGGCTGAATTTTCCATCCCTTTGTACGCGTTTATCCCTTTTTTTTTAGCTCCTGGAATATCCTGAGGAAGGGAATATGATAAGCGGATTCAAACAAAGGCACAACACAGCACGATCCGAAAGCAAAACCTCTCTCAAGACCCGGAGGGTCTGCGTTTATATCCCTGTGCGACGGGAACCCAGGAAGTACTCACCCCTCTTCCCCACCCGCACATTCCCCCGCGCGCCTCCTATCACAGCCAAAGCGACTCCAACAAGCTCTCCGTGTTGTAATATGACTTCCAAATACGCATCGGTTTTGTCATTGACTACGACAGGATGTTTTTGATATGAGCTCATCACCAGTTGAGCTCATTACGCGGTCGACTACGGCAGAGTTTCCTCACTCGCGTTTCCCTCCCCTTTACTACTACTACATTATGTAGTATCGTTGTCGTTGATTTCCTTTTTCTCTTGCGCGAAGCGCATGTCATGGATGGTTGTAGCGCGCTCTCTTGTGGCATAAATAGGGTCCAATAGCACCCCCGGTAGAGCTTCAATCAAGCAAGAAGTACACTGCGCATCACGACCTCTCGAGTGATCCCCCATGTCCAGGCGACAATAATGTAACATCAACATGCAACACAAAAAAATAAAAAAACACAGAACCAAAAACAGAGACATTTACAAGACCTTTTAAAATATAGATGTAAACCGATCTCGTCAGGAAGCGACTTCATCTCCCCAAGAGCTCGAGCTACGTACGATACTTCTGGAGATGAGCAGAGCCATATCATACAACCCTCTCCACAAACCGGCCTACGGCCAAGCGGGAATACCGTATTCAAGACAGAGGAGAAAACGCCATCACACTTCTCACTCATGAGCATGTTCATCAAGGATTTCGGAAGAAAATCCTAAATCAGACACTCCCCTCCGACCCCGCTGGCGCGGCGATTCCGGCTCCCACCGAGGAAGCACGACACACAACCACCGCTACCGGAAGGATATTAACTTATAGCAAGGTGTTGACGTCACGGCCGCCATTTTCCTTTTTTCCGATTTTGTTTCCTTTTCCCCATGATTGTCCGAGTTAGCGCTAGCAAACTCCCACTTTCCAGAGAAGCGGGGCGGACACTGAGTGGGAATGGAATCGATATGGGAAAACACTACTTTTCCCCTTTCCCATCTACGGTAGACCATACACCGGCCGAGCAGGCGGGCGGGCGGGCAGTTGCCAAAGGAGTATTCACTATCGGGAGGGGTTTGTCCGGTAACTCTTCGTAGTGTTTTTAGCACTCTTCTCTCTTCCTCCTATGATGCACAGATAGCCTGGCAGTTTCTAGGAGAGCTGGAAGGAAGTTCTAAGTGCGGGAGGAAGGGAGGGTGAGAAATCCGAATATGTTCTCGTCCCCAACGATGTTACTGCAAAAATATGGATGGATAGATAGATGTATAGATTGTAGGTGTGTGTGTTGGTGGATGGAATGGCTTGATGTATTTCCTAGCTACGACCGTCTACTTAAGGTGAAATACATACATGCCAAGCTTGCCTACACCACACTCAAACCCTATACACAACCCCCAACACCTATGAAGCTAGCTACCTGTATCTACTGCTAACATAGATATCATAGCTTGAACCACTCTTGCATAATTAATATCATACCAAGGCAACAGAAACATTAATCAGCAGTAACTCTTGTATGCCGCACACCGCCAGCCACCCGGTAGCCCATCCATCCATCTGCCACCCACCCCACAGAACCAGAACCGCGGAGGCGGTGGACCCGGTATATCGTATTACTATCATATCTTACATACACTTCCGCTCCCACATAACCCTAGGGGACACCCTACCAAACATACACGCACAACGCACCAACATCCTCCCCCCCCCCAAAAAAAAAGTCTTCACAAAACACTTAAGCTTAAGCTAAAACACTTCCACCAGCAAAACCAAAACACTCAATCGAAAATTAACTATCATTCTTTTACAAACATCCCCGCCTTCCTTCCTTCCCTCCCTCCTCCTACAGGTCCCACAACTAACCACCCCCATCATACTTCCGATATGCAGGACTTCCTAACCAAGTCTTGGACAAAAAATACACCCAAAAATTACCCCCTCTCACTGGGCCTAAATGCAGTGCCTATACTATACCCTCCGGGGGGGTTGTACTCTATTTTTCTTGCCTCTGCGCTTGATTCTCCCAGAGTGTCCTTGGACAGCAGTAGTACTGGGGAGGCGATCCGTATTTCGTGCTGAGGTGTTAGGCTTAGCTAGGGTGTCTAAGTGAATAGAGTTCATAAGAAATAAAGTTGGAAAAATCACTCTGGTCCATCCAGCACCCTATCCAACTACCATCTACCGCCAAGGGAACAGAGAAAAAGCACAACAAAGAGGCGATAGAAATCAATACACTGAGAGGTGGTAGAACTAAAGTACCAACTACATCTTCACCGGACACACTACCACAATCGTACCACCCCTAGCAACACACCCCAACACATGAGGTAAATCACCCACCGAGTGACGCCTCATGAAACATCGCCTCCCATTTTCGTAACTACAATCGCTACATTAGCTTTCGAAATGCCCAAAGATACCATACCAATGTCAACAAGAAACAGAAAAAAATCATTGCACCAATAAATTTACCACTCCATTTTCCATCCAGTTGCCGAACCTTGCTTCGCAAACTATTCAGTCATTCCCTAACCCAACCCAGCCAAGTCGCCCCGAATGGCAGAAAAGCAATAGAAATCAACAAATGAAACTTTTCCACAGTAAAAGTAACCATAAGGCAGTTATACAAGGACCAAAGAAACTAAACACACGCAACAGGCCCCACCCCCGAAGAAACCAGAAAAAGGGAAGGAAAAAAAAGAAAGAAAACAGCAAAAGAATATAGCAATGATAATATGTATCAGAATAGAAACCTTAGCCACGGACCAGACAAAAGAGAAAAACTACTGTAACAGTGGATCTCTATAGTGCTTTTGCATATTCGCCTTGCGATTGACACCCCACTCCTGCCTTCTACGCCCACGATTCTCAAGATCTCTAGAGCGCTTTTCCTGCTCCCGCACTTCGCGCTTCTTAGATAAGGAAACACCGAGCATTCCCTGGCCACCGTTCGCACGGGTAATAGCGTTTCTACGACGCTCTTCTCGAGTATCAACAATAACACCACCCTCATCATCATCATCATCATCATCATCATCATTATCATCATCATCATCATCATCACCAGAGACTACTTCAGTACCGTCATCAGAGTGAGGATATTGTGTGTCGGCAATGCGACGGACTTCGCGAGTTTGAAGAGGATGATCACGGAGATTCTGCCTGTAGTAGCGGGCTAGAGAACGATGACCGACGGAGCGTCCAGAGGGAAGATGCAACTCGTAGTCATCATGGTAGACTGCATGGGAATGAGCATGGGAGTGAGCATGAGAATGCCAGCCATCGGTCATGTGGTGTCTAGTTTCTGAGGGTTTCTTGTGGTGATGGCCCTTGTGGTCGAGAGGGACAGCACAAAGGTCCTGGGAATCAAGTGAACTAGCACTGGAATCGGTTTCCCATCCTTCACCATCATCCGCTCCTTCCCAGCCTTCACCCTCTGGCTCACCCTCCTTCCGGATGAGAACAGGAGCCTTCAGTCCGCGCTTACAGGGCTCTTCGGTGGCCTCGTCGCCTGAGACATCACTATATGTGGAGGTGAAGTCATAGAACTGACCCAATTCGATTTGCTGTGATTCTGTTTCGAAGCCGAGCATGGTGTGGCCCTTATCCTTCATATGCGTTCTAATTCCTTCGAGACCTCCCTTGCTCTTATTACAGTATAGGCACTGATTCCCGAGGACGAGTTTTTGACCAAGATACCGGATCAAACCTTCCAGGTCAGCAAGGAAATTTCGCTCAGGAATAAATAGGCCATGCGCCTTAGTCATGTGCGATACATTAAGCAGTAGTGATGGAGACACGTATGTGCAAAATAAGCACGCTTCAATCGGCAACTGTGGTAAATCCTCTAATTTTTCTGTAGTAGCAGCCTTAGGCACATCGCCACTTGAGAGCGAGGTGACGGTATTAGTCCGAGATCCAGAGGACTCATTTCCAACCGCCTCAGCAACCTCCAAGGCCTGCACCGTACCCGCGAACTCTGTGTCAGAAACCACCTTTTCCTGCTCCTTATTCTTCTCCGACATCTCAACCGGCTCCCCAAGCGAAAATGTGCTACTAATAACACTACCGGTTTCGTCCTTCTCGCTGACTCGGGACCCCCCGTTGCCCCCACCTGCGCGGAGAGCGCTCAAGTCCAAGTTTGTGACGTTCTGCCGATGCCGCTGGGATCCCACGTGGTTCACGTAAGCGTTTTCAGAATAGTACGTCCTATTACATGCCTTACAGGTTCTTTCGAAAGAAGCACGCTCCCGTTCCAGTCTCGTGGAAGCCTGAGCTGTGAGGACCTTTTCGGCGAACGTTTCGGAGGAGAGCGGGGGAAGAGAGGCAATCTTCCGCTTCAAATTGTACTGGCTATGCCACGGTTAGGCTGATCAATACTCTCCCACATGAAACTCGCCACGAAAAGAGTATACATACTGCCAGTCGGTGTGATAATGAGTGCGCTGCTGGTCATGATTGCGAAAAGCGACCTGGCATGCATTACAGGTGAAAGGGTGCGTCTGCGATATAGGAGCACTCTGCATGCTTGGAGCCGTAGCCGGTAGAACGGACGTCATGACACCTTTTGTTTTTTTTTTCTTTGAGATGTGAGTGTTTTATGAACGTTTTCCAGAAGTGGTGGGGAGACGAGGGGTAAATATTCCACTGGTGAGGGGGTAAATGCAGGGGTTTGCTCGCGGAGCTGCAGATGGAGTGTGACTATTCTTTTTGGATCGTCCGCCCTTAGCACACGATCAAGAGGAAGATTGATGGATAAGAGGAGGGATGTGAGAAAGAGCGGTGTCGGTTTGTTTTAAAGGGTCGGGCAGAACAGAAGGGGGCAGTTTGAGAAAAGAAGGAAGGAGAAAATAACATGAGGGCACGGAAAACTAATAGAGTATTGTGGAAGCCAACAGCCAGTTTGCCCCTTCGTGGAGCCGCGCTTTGAAATGGACAAATTCACACCAACGAATAACAACGCTTGGCCAACCGCCCCAGGCCAGTAACGGCATGCCGGTAGGCCAAGCGAGACGACAGGAGAAGAAAAAAAAGGAAACAAGTTGCATCTCGTCAACCGCAAAATTATGCTAACAATGAATCGCGTCGAAAACAGAACAACAATCAATGAAGTAATGAGATTAAGAAAAACTTACCCAGGTTTCTAGATTCCACAGCGATTGTGACGGATACGATATCCCCGGTGCGAGTGTGTGGTGAGGGGAGATGTGGTGTTGTAAGCAGCGTAACGGGTACGATGGAAAGAAAGAATTTGAGAACAGACGCAGCCTACACCAAACCGAAAGAAGAGACAAGCAAGGGTGAAAAAGAAAAGACAAGAAAAGTAGCAAGCGGGGCAAACTGAAGCTTCTGTGAGAAGAGGCTCTTCGCTATTTATTAGGGTAAACGGACGGGGATATTCTCCGCTGTAACTTCACAAAGGGTTGCCACCGCACTTCGCTACCGTACCGGCGAGTTCTGTCTGTAAAGGAGGGGGGGAAGGGTGCTCGTACAGTACCGGTACTGTACTGTACTTTGCAAAAATTGTATTACGTCCTGTGACCCGGAATTATTATTTTCTTCTCAGTCTCCCCCGACTTCAAGGTAAACGGTACTTTCCCCTGCTGAGTTGGCCAAGAACCCCCCCTCGAAAGAAAGAAATTTTGCTCCTGGAAGAACTCAAAGAGGAGGGTAAAAATTTAATGATAAATATAGCAAGAGTATCGAGAGAGGGAGAAATAGAAATGAAATAGAAAAAAGCCTTCAGACGCTAAATTATTCCGATGACGATGCTGACAAGGGTCACAACACCCGTGCGTTCGCTATCTTCGGCTCTGGGGAAAGTGAGAATCAGAGCCGATATGATATGTTGACTCTTGATGAGCTGAAAGAAAAGAAAAAAAATGTTCCGGGAGCTAAAGGGGACCCAAGTGAAGTGAAACGAAGCAGCGGGGCGAGGAGAGTATGATGGGAAAGAGGAAAGGAGAAATGAAGGGAAAGAGATTTGTCCCTTTTATCATCCTTGATCTCTCGATACCTGACAATACCCAGACAGCACGCAATGCAGAGAGGGAGGGGCCCAGAGTAGAAAATGCAGGCCTATCGTGCAGCGCTTGTTCTGCTTCGGAAGCAGCAGCAGTGCAGGGCTGCTGCTGTCTTCTTCGTGGATGTGAGCCTAATTTCTGTATGAATTTGTACTGTACTGTACGAGTACAGCACAATTAATTCCATTCCAAACTTCACTTAGACTCTCTGTGAAACAAACTGCTATCTTACCGTGCCGGCATTACAGAAGTCTGAAAAGTCAGCCTGTCAAACCATGAAGCTCGCCCCTTCACTAACTTATTCACCGACCTCGAATTTATGATATCCTCTCGGAGCCCGCCGCCGACACCGCCGCCCCACTCGAGTACAGTAAAGCGCTCGTGAGGCCTCCCGACAGTAATCACGGCAAAACGGCATATCAATCCCTTGTCCAATAGACCAAGCTTTGCTGTCACTTATTCCTTGTCTTCCCCCATCCCCTCCATGCAATACGTTAAAGTCCATGCCTCAACATACTGTATGATAGTACTGTACAAGTACCATACTACCGTATATTACAAGTACAGTACAACACGATCCTTTGTTGCAAAGGTACTGTACTATAAGGACAAGGACAGACAACACACAAGCTTATGATCAATCACCCGTGCTCATAGCGTTGCATAGGAAACGGCAGCACACATATCGCAAACATTGCTCGATCCGAGGAGTGATAGATAATTTAGCTGTTTAATACTCGTATGCACTGGTAGGGTTGGTTGCCAACAGGTTTCCTCCCATCACCTATGCAGGGAGAGATTCCTGGGGAATACGATAGAGTTTTAATCCTGGCCTCCTCTTCCTCGTCCGGGCTTAACATTTATGCCTGGTGTTCAGTGCATCCCAAACCTCCCCACGGTACCGTACTCGTTGGCAACCCCAATTGTCGAGAAAATGCCGCATCCAAATTCGCACCCATCCATTATTACGCTATGGCCCTCCATGACATTATTGCTCCCACTCCTTGTTCAACCCCGGCGAGCCTCTTCCGCGAAATCCCAACATCTTCCAATATAATTCCCTAGCGAGGCGAACCCCACGAAACACTGATCTCTCTACCCATCCCCTCTCGGAACATCCAATACAGAGGTTAGCCCCAGATTTTAGCAATACCGCATGTCCGGTGATATTCTTGTGTCCATCTATAAATACTAGTGCTCGAATACTACACACCAATGTGAGCCCTTTCGGGGTACCGTATCCATACTCGAGTATGCGGCCCCTTTCATTTTTCCCATGCATTGCGTTGGGCGAGATACCAGGCTTACACTACCGTTGTACAGTACACTACCCCATCCGGGGAAGGAGACGACAAAAGGTAAACCGAGCAGGGTATCTCAGCCCAACCGGTATCAAATCCCGCATTCCACATGCCATTGATGCTTGGGCAAGGGAAGGGCATTTTGAGCCGGAATGGCTTCAAGCGCGGTTACCCATAGAGAGAGGGAAGAGGCCGCATACATCAATCATAAATAATATCCCTAGCTAAGCTTTTTCCAGACCCAACTCGAGTGATACACGCAAGAAGTCCACAAAACGCTGTGCTCTAGGAACTGCAATGTATCACAAGGTTCCAGAAATACATGCCAGCTACCGTATTCAGATTGTGATGGCCGGTTCCATTGATTTTGACCCCCGCAGACAAATCGCGAAAACAAGAAAGCTGAAACTGCTCTCGCCGGTACCCCTCCTCTTCTGCCTTCAGTCCCCCGCACGAGCCGGACCGGTGCTAGTGTAATAGGCATAATTCTACCAAATCCTTTTTCTTCATTTCTTCAGAGTGTGAAAATTTTACCCTAAGTGTGGCAAAACCAACGGCCTCCTAGACGTCTATCGTAGTTAGCCCATCCAGTTTAGCTCTGTCACTGCGACCTCAGCTTCAATCCGACTCATACGAGCACTTACCGTACTCGTACAGTCATCTTATCTATCCGAAACCAGACACATTCTCCTTTACCCATCATGCGCCCTCCAAAGCAGGTTGGACCAAGCTTTTTCTATCCAACGACTAAAAAATGTCTGTCCAATTCCCGGAAAAAAGCAAATACCATCTACCGATACCCGAATGTAAGCGTGCGCACGCCCCGGGATCTCTGACAGTTCCGAAATTGAACCGTAAATTTAATCATAATTTCTCCAAGGCACCGGTTGCTGGTAGAGCCGTCAGTTCTGGTATTCTGGTTCAAGTCTCGAGCAACGGGAAACAGCGCCAGAAATGGCCACGACACAGGCAGCTTTGTTTTACCACCGATATGTACGAGTACTCGTACAGTGCCCTACAGTCTCGATGCCTCTTCCGGTGGGATTCTAGTAAGCGGTGCCGCACAATTACTGTACGTACAGTACTCGTACTACCCTCGTTAGATAAAGTCACGGGTTAGCAATAATGGATCGGCACTTGAGATGTGGAACCCATGGGAATTGGATGTTCAAGCCGCGATCAACCCCCCAATTGCCTGTTCCATTGTAGAAACTCTGGGAATCGACTACCGGCATCACTTTCAGAACCCTGTAATCCCCAGATTTAGAGAGAGAAAACCCCTCCGAGAAGGATTAGCGTTTTCCCGATATAATAAAGGATCAGCCCATGAGATGTGTTGGATTGCGTTAACTGGTATTCGCAATTCTGCTAACCTGCTAAACTAAACCTATCGTGGGATGACGGGCTGACGGTGATACTGGGTTCTAAGAGTTTTTCCGGGTATTCCCTCAGCGCTTCGAGGGAAACATCAATGCACCGGATGAGAGAATCTGCGGCCAGAAGCTTGTCGCGTAGCACCTGTGGCACCCCACGCGCAGCTCTTGGAAAGCTTGTTTCACGAGTTAGTCTCAAACAATGTTCTTCCTGCCCTTTTCCACAGATTTTTGGCACAACCGATAATTCAGTGTGATATCACTACACCACGTCCTAGATATCAATCAAACCTTTAGATAATGAGCAAGCGGGAGATCCCCACAGCGACAGGGTAGTCATTAAAATCCACCACGAGTCACTGGAAGGCGCACTTACTCGGAACCATGGCATGCAACCGGTTGTTCCTTCAGGAATGTACACCCAGCCAGCCGATTTTATGCATAACCTTAGCTCCCAGGGGCTTGGGAAGGAAAAATGTCGTTATAGGAAAAATGATTTTTAACAATTACAGAGCTTGTGACTCAGACACTCATCAGCATGCCGCTTAAAATCTTATGGTCTTTGTGAAAGAACTGCAGTGTGGTGCCAATAGGGATAGATAAGGCCATTAACGTAGTCCGTGAGGGGTCCTCCCATCTCGGCCACGTGAAGCAGGAAAAGAGGGGTATTTTCGACCTTCCTCTACGATCATTCCTGCTTTTGCCGTATCAAGGCCCTCTTGGTCTTAGCACCCCGCACCTTCTGAAGTGAAAAAGGGCGATTCCGAAAACTACCTCCCCACTCCTGCCAATACATCCCATCCCTGGTTAATCTTCCCTCACTACAACCAGAACGACATGAAAACTGACCTAAAATCCTCGAAGGCCAGAAAGCAAATTATACATCAAGTCTTAGAGCCGCAGACATTACCATCACCACATGTCCCCCCGCCCACCGCTGCAGGGACCCTCTCCAATATGTTGACTGACTTGTACACCCTACAGGGCGCCGTCGTGGAAGATATCAAAAGAAAATGTACCCCGCCGACATCTGATAGCGACCCTACATCAATCGCACAAGATTGTCGCTCCATGTTTAGAGTCCGAGGGCCTCTATGTAGCGTGAAAAAATAGCGCGGCAGCTCAATCATTCAAGGATCTCGCATGAAGTCTTGTTTGGGCTAGTGAATTTTTTAGTTTTTTTTCAAACGTGTCTGTAGATATGCGTCCCCCGGGAGAAACTCTCGGGGCTTGATGGAGGGCGGATACTGTATTCAGCGCGTGGGGACCTGTCTTCGCACTCGTCAGAAAAGGGGGAGTTTAACCTTTTAACTCTAAAGTTAGCTGAAGCGAATGACTTCACTGTCGTGAATCTACAGAGATGGGGAAGATGGAGGGTGCGGTACTTTTAGCAATCAAGGGAATAATCGAACTCTCACAGAAAGTCTTGTCCCATTGGCATATCCCCTCCACCAAGGGCTCCCCCCTAGAGTATTTCGCACACTCATTCAGATGGTGAGTCCCTAAATATAACAACATCCGGAACTGAGGCTTTGGGTGGTGAATTAAAAATTTGTAAGGGAAATAATCCTTTTCCGAGTGGTTGTTCCCTCAATTCTGGAACCCCCCTCCCCTCCACATATTTTTCCGGTCAACCCGATCTTATACCCCTACTATGGTGGTATGGTGATCGTGCCGAATTTCCCCACACCTCAGCAGATACGACTTAGTACGGCCACTGGCAGCGGTGACCCAATCCTCGTAGTGGTCGCAACAGTGTGAGTACCGGTAGTCTAGCAGTTTCCCAATTGTGTGACACATAAGGCTCGCCCCAGGGCCCACCCAGAGCCCATAAACAGGCGACCATTAGAGACAGTACACCAACTACCGACAGCCCAGTAGACCAAAGAAATAGGGAGCTTCCGATAGGCTATTTTGAAGCCTTTCGCGGTTCTATTGCTCCGCGATATTGTGTACCAGGCTGCCGGTAGTCAATGTGATAAGCACTTGTGGTATCAGCTGGATACTAATACCACTAATGGGTATCTATCAAATGCAACCAAATTCATCACCACCGCAGGAATAACACATTCCTGGCATCTGCCACTGTCAGATAGAACAAGCATTCACATGGAACCCCCACCAACCCGATAGTAACCCTCCGCCCAAACAATGCGGAGACTAAGACCGGGACGATAGCCTATGGTCTACTTCCCAGTTGCCTGGGTTCTTCACACCAGCATCAGTATGAAGTAGCCTTCCCACGGTAGGCTTTCAGACGGACTATCAAACTACCCCAGCTCCCGAAAGGACCTGGCGGCGGGAAGTCGGTGATGAATGTAAAAAGAACAGCCTCGGTGACGCTAAAGAGCTGAAAGGGAGGGACATGGTGGGCTTATGCCGAGAACATAGAATGGGGCAAGCAAACACGAAATTTCCGAGCAGACAAGGGGTACGCGTAAGCCCTTGCGTGGGCTAGCGAATGATATATCATGACAAACTTATGCATATATATAAGGCAGACATCCAGGGGACTGAGGGATTTGGTTCACCAAGTTACATAATAGCACGTGCCCTTTTGAAGTTAGATGGGTCATTATTGTAACACTTGCCTCACTACTCGTATAGGATACTTGTACTCAAGCGTCACGATCCATGATATGTACGGAGTATGATACCTGTTTACCGTGAGGGCTGCACCAGTTGCCAAGGCCAACCTGTTGTACAGTACCAGCACAAAAAAGTGGAAAGCAGTGAAGATCGAAAAGAGAGGAAAAGAAGCATCATAGCCACACAATCTCAGGAGAGCACAATCTGCAACTAAAAAATCCACACACACAGGCAACGACACCATAACCATCTGTAGGAATGCATACGTAGTCCACAACGCACGCATTCCTACCACAGGCATACGCAACACCCGCATCGGAAAGCCCCCAATCATGCAACACATAATAGAACCCGTAATTCAGGCAATTCCGAAATTCAGGCAATTCCGATTCTATGTTCCAACAAGAGAAACACCTCCAACTCCGGCAGACAACTCGAACTACGCAGAGCCCAAGTACCGCCACGCAAACCACGCAAAAACCCGATACAGCAGTCCGGGTACCGTAACCAACGGCGCCAAAACAGTGACCATGCAGTGGCACAAAGGTCAAGCCATACTAGCCTTGGCTTTCCCCCCTGTAACAATTTTAATACCCCACAATCACCTCCTGCGGAAAATTGCTGGTGGGTCCAACGATGCACGGTATCACGCTCGTCTCACTCCAAACCGACCACGATTACCTTCAGAATTCCCCAGCAAACACTATGGAAACCCCCCCCCCCCCAATTATCATAGTCACATATTACCCACACAAAGATTATACTCCAACTGTTTTCCAGAGTCCCACGATACTTCTCCATTCCCATCGTCATAACTCATTGAGGATTGCGATATTGTTGTGAGGAGTTGCTCGGACTCTTATCTTGGCAAATTGCTGGTAACCACGGCCTTTTTTGAGCGACGGTCGAACTCTACTAACGGGTGGAGACCCTCAGCTGGTAACCGGTAGACTATGCCCCAGACTGGTCGCGAGATATCGCACATATATAAGATGACTGTAAATCAGGAATTTGGGGATAATCCCAGATTCCCAGCGCGATCAACACATCACCCCTCCCACCAACCAACCAGGACCCCGGCATATACCCGAGTGAGAAGTGGTGCACTATGATACCGGTATGTATCACTTGTGTCCCTAGTAGTTTCCATACTGCACAGCATGCGTATCATACGCTTACTTATTTATCTTCCACCGAGAAACTCGCCGAAAAAGTACACTGGAGAACCCAGTCTGGATTCCCTTTCACTTGAAGAAATTTACAGTCCAAGTTATACATCCGTCACATGTTCTTGTATCTGCTTCTCATTAGCCACCCTCTCTCTGCGCACACCTTTTCTCTAGCCGCATATTACAACTAATTAAACGCAACATCCACTCCAAAGTCTAACGAGCGTAGAACCAAAAACGATGACGATGCAAAATGCACAAACTAATGACTCCACCCCCAGTCTATACAAGAAAACACTTTGCCCGCACAAGTGATCAAAGGGAAAGGAAAAAATCGCTAAAAAAAAAAAGACTTGTCACCTCGCTATTTTCCATATCCCGCAAACAAACCGATAAAATGAAACAGATATAAGAGGTAAAAAGCGTCTCACCAAGGGTATAAACGTTGCTAGCAAGCAGACATCTCCCGTCCTTGACGAAGCGAGTGATAAATAATTAACAAGAATAAAGAGAAGAAAAAACGGAAAAGGAAACTCGCTCACAAAACGCCGAACCACGCCACATTAAGGTTTGTTTTGGCTGATCTTGAACCTTTTTTTAGGAGAAAAGAAAGAATTCCCCCCCCCCTCAAGAAATACTCGTACATTAATCGAATTCCAGCCAGCGGTCGTAAGCTGGGATATCGGGCCCTGTCCAAGACTCGCCGTAGACGTTCTTGCGTGTTCCTTGGAGGAAGCCGTCATGAGCTTTTTGGGCGATGTCGAACCAAGAATTTGGCTGTGGGTGTTTGGTCCACTGGAAGCATCGAGTTAGATTCGGTGGGGTAAATGGTGAGAAGGAAATGGAAGCACAAACCTGATTATGAATATGATAACTCCAAGCTCCTCTAAAAAAGTTTTCCAGTGTTCTATTGTTCGGCGGGTATTTATCCTCCTTCAATGTATATGGCTTTCCCCCATAGGTCACATCCGCATCCCCCTTTTCCATAGCTAGAGCCTCAACCGAGGTGCGCTCAGTCTCGTCAGCTGAAGATAGTAGTGAATCCGAGACCCGAGACCTGAGCTCTAGCTCCCTCTGATACACCCTTTCTGAAAGCGGCTTCCCATCATAGCTCTCCCATTCATCCTTGATAGCACCCCTTGTCCCTTGGAAAGCAACGCCATAATCCTTGAAACAAGGAACTGTGCACCTCCCCTCTCGGCCCCAATTGAACTCGCCCCAAATTGGATCAAATAGCCCGGTCTCAAACATGGCAAATTCCTCATTTCTCCCATCCTTCCATGCCATCCTCCCAATAATTCTCGGGTGAAAGTTCAGACCCATCCTGATTCCGCCCCTGACAAGGTACGACGATAGAGAGCTGTTTGCGTTGAGAGACATGACAGCAGTATTGTAATCCCCGGGGTGTGAATGAACTGCCCAACGCTCGGCGAAGTTATGATCAGGCGTCAATAACAGTGGCCGCATGTCACGCAAAAGCATAACATCCATATCCATATAAACACCTCCATGTAAATGTAAGACAATGAATCGTACGGCATCCGAGACAGCAACGGGAAGAAAGGTCATTTGGCGCTCGGTAAGCACAAGCCACTCGCTACCGTCTTCCATCCGAACAACCCCGTCGGCAATGTAGACTTCAGTTTTAGGACTCCTAGTCTCACCGGAGGTTCCGCGAAGGGACCCCTTGCCGGCAAGAGATTTCGTATATGCTGGATCCTCAGCGATAGCCCCTTTGGGCAAGGGAATTCTACGGGGGAATTTCCATGCCTTAAGAACTAAATCACCACGCTCCACAAGCGGAAGAAACTTGGCGAATAGAGGATCCTTCATCATGTCCGACACAGCGTCCGGAAACCCATCCGACTCGAGCCAAATATACAGTCTGCTGCAGGGAATATTCTGGGTATACAGATAAGCCTTGACGAAAAGCTCCACCCGCCACGTAGCCGGACCAGTCCAATATGTATGATAGAGTTGAACGGGGCCAGGGCAATCCCCGATATGGTGCGTGGATGGGGGGGCGGCGCCCTCAATCGATTTGTAGTTCGGGTCAGCAGCCGAAGGCCGGTTCTCGGGCATGAAAAAGTAGTCGTCCTCGCGGCGAGTAAGGTAGTCTAAGCAGTCATAAACATTCCTCATTCTCTCCAACCCATTTAAGGACCCCCGACACGTCTCAATCAATTTTGTGTAATTCGCATAAGTATCCACATCAGGCCTCTTCCCCATGAAAGCATCGTTGATACCCTCCACCAAGGTCGTCGGCCTCAGCCGCCAATTTACACCCCCGGACAACGAGCCCCCCTTACTATCCCTGCCCGTGGATTTCTTCGGCGAGCCCTTCGAAAAGGGAGAAATAGTACCAGTTTGATAAATGTGCAGAACTTCGACAACGAACGTGTACGCTAACGCTGCGATGAAGAGATTCCGGAGGAGGAGGATAAAGCGACTGCATGATGAAGGTTTTCTGCGATCCATGGCGGGTGAAGAGGGTGGGAGGGAACCGCTGCTTCTCCAGCGGTAGGGAGAAGCAGGTTATCGATGTGGGATAATACGAGGAATCCAGCGAGAGGGAATTGTTTGGTGAAATGTTTATCGTGGGAGTCGTAAAGTTTAGCCAATTCAGGGGCTCTGGCGAGAAGCGAAGGCGGTGAAGCGGTATTTGCCGGCGGTCGGAGCCTTTCTTCCCGAAGGAAAAATGAATCGGCAGTAGACTAATGGGTATAGATAGAACACTAGAAGGAAAGAAATGGGAAAGAAATGGGAAAGAAATGGGGCGGGGGAGAGTTGAGGGCTGAGGGAAGAGGGATAATGGCACGGAATGGGTGGATTGGTTGGTTGACTACGGGTTGAGTTGCGGTCGTGGGAGGCATAGAAGCTCCGCTGCCGACACACAGACAGGGTCTACCCCAGCCGCTCAGGGTGCCAAAACCCTCTCGAGGGATGATTTCCTAGAAGAACCGGTTTGACCCTCTGCAGGTTCTTTGGAAGCTCCATGAAAAGGGCCAAATCCTTCTCTGTAGCTCTGTGACCTATGATACCATCCTAGCTCCATTTTATCAGCGGTTTTCCATTCCCTGACGGTGGAATAAGAATTGCGAGCTGCGGCGCCTAGACAGTACGAGTACCTTAACTTACTTTCCAAAATGGCTTAGAATTACCTTAACTTACGCACTTTTTTTTCTGGTCACAAACAATCTCATCACAAGGCTGAATATCCCAAAGGCTGACAGCGGCTAGCAACCCCCTCGCCAATCCCTCAGCCCCAGCTTTTCCGGATCAGGCCAAACCATTACCCGGTTAAGCATAAATCATGTTAGAAAACCTCAACAAAACCGGCGCCACGATAAAACGCCAAACCCAGTCTATCCCCAGTGTGACTTTCTCTACAAATTCTCAGCCCACAGAAAGTGCGGGGTCAAGGAAAGTTTTCTCGTCATCGGTTCGTTGATCAGCCGTCTGTAGACATGATTTGCACAACAGGGCTTCTGTGAAACGGCGCAGTCAAAACGCTAGAATGTTTAGGGGAACACCTTCATTTGCCATGCCACAATTCACGCGGCCGATGGATCCATGAAAAATCTAAGCCAACCCCGGTGAGATAGGTGCCAGTATTCGCCAGTTGGGATAACATATCGAGGCACTGCACCATATTATGCGGCAGTCTACCGCCATAGTATGTACTTGCACCGGCACGACATCTCTACAAGTACCAGTACGAGTACTTCAGCAGATCACTTCTCGCCCAGGGCGCTGTCTGTCCACTACCGGTACCGCCATTATATCATTAGACCATGTTACCGTATTTGAGTAAGGTGCTATACTAACCCCACCGCATCATACCCACCATACACAAACGCCAAACTACCGGTATTAAAGCCGTCCCTACCATTCAATCAGGTCTCATGCAGAGCACTCAGACACGGGGCAGCCCCCCCCTACTCGAGCAACGCGCCCACGGACCGGGAAAAAACCCCCCTCCGAAATGGAAAGCTGGATGAGAAAAAAAAAAGAGCATGAAAACGGATCTTGCCCAGCACAATAGGTTATTCCTTGGTTGGTCGGTTTATCCTCGTTACCCCCGCTCTCGCTTGTTCTTCCCTCTCCCTCCAGGTTAAGAAAAAGTCTAGAACCGGGGGTCGGTTGATTAAGCTTGAAACCAACCTAGTTCTGGGGAGGAAAAATGTTTATCCAGTTGTGCTCATCCGTTCTGAAAGGGGGTTCCCAGCTGGGTGTTATTGGGCACCGCCCGTTAGTGGGGGAGGGAGAGAGACTTGGTGTCAGACGTCATGGCCGGGTCGCCCAGATGCATGTCTTGCAGATACCCGCATCATAGTTTATCACTCTCAGGATGCAGGAACTGGGTCTGTGTTCGGATTCAGATGTGATACCGGTACTGAAGAAGGTTCGGAGTGATTGGCGGCTCAGGGAGTTTGGTACTTTCAATTGTGTGGGATCGTGTTACTGCTGCAGGCATTAGGCATCTCTACAGGGAGAACCTTCCAAAAAGGGAGTGGTCCGAGAGAATGCAAACCCGAATTGGGGGGCTGGGGGAGGATTGGGGAGAGGATTGACATCCACTTTTTCATTAACTTATCTCTTAGTTTGTCAGAGCGCCCAAAAGATCAGTGGAATACCGGTACCGGTAGGCCTCAATTTAAACCCCTAGTAAAATATTTCCAGTAAGGGAAGGATACTTTCCAGATCTCTTGAGCGCAACATCCGACAAGCCAAGGGTTACTTTTCTGCCTTATAATGCGAGCACTATGCCATGTCAAAGATCTACAGAAAATCCCCCCCAAAATAATGCCACTCGTTACACACAATAAGAGGCCAAAAACAGGGGCGGTATCTTTGTATTAGCGCCCAGGAACGCACATACTGTTTACCACATATTTCTTCAATCCCTGTTTTAGGGTGCGGCCGCATCCCGCTATCCCAGACCTTGCTCCACTGGATATCATACCTTGCTGAACCGTAGAGATTCTATGACAGTTTTCAATTCTCATATAAAGGCATTCGTTAAACCGGAGAGCGGGGATATTCGGGTTTGTATGGAATTTGAATGAACCCCACCCCCTGCGCTTATACAACCCCATTCCTCTCAACTGTATACTCAGGCGAGCTTAGGAGGACTACTCCCGAAAGGGGGAAGAGGATGGATGGAAGAGGATAATAATTACGCGATAAACCGGTTTGGTAGCATTGAGGGGCGGGGAGCAAGTTTCTCTGCCTTTCCCGCCCTATGGTGGAATCAGCAGGGTTGCCCTCCTGGTGGCATTCATCACCTGGGATGTCCAAGGTCGATATCGGACATGAAAGGAAAGTTTAAGCTCCGCCCCCACCGCATTTTACGACATCCTATTCCATGCACCCTTCAATTATTATTATGTAGTGCATTTCGGCCTCCTTAGAGAGTTTTTTCCGCCTCCCTGAAAGATTGGCGCAGACCTCTACCCTCCTCCCACACCCTCACGCTCGAACCTGCTTTGCCTCCCTCGAAATTCCCTCCAATCTGCAGCCACCAACCCCTCACAGAACATCACGCTGAACAACCGGTTAATCGGATCAACCCCACCCTCCGCAACCAACGCCGCAGCGCGCGCTCAAGTGAGGTGGAGGAGAGGGGAGCATATGATGGAGCGGAGCGGATATGCGCACTTTCTTTCGTCCACAAGCGCAGTGATAACTGTCTCTCTCTTGTTTCCTTTCTTTCTCGGATTTTACTTTGAGGGGTTTGCGGATGCGAATATCGCACTGTAGCGGTTGTCCGTGGTACGAGTGTTCAGGTGATGTAAAGATTCATCGCAAGCATTCTATACGTTTCCCATACATATAAATTTATACATCCACCTTCGGCGGCAGCCCGAAGGGTTTGTCGTAATCTTAACTCCAACTATTTAGAATTCTCTGAAGTTGAAAAAAACATAACACCTCAAATACTTCTACAGATACATAAGACCTATGTAATTGCCGTTTATCCGTTTGCTCCGGAGTTGGCGGATGGAAAGCAAAGGGCGCTTTGAATGTAGCAAATATGCGATCAGATGTAGTGGAAGGAAGTGATAGTCCCATTGTAGGACTCTACGACCTGGACAAGGACACATTAGGATCACAGGATTGACTGTCCTATAGGGTAGTGATAACAGTTAAGAAATCGGCCGGGGATTTTCGAATATATGGGTGAGCTACCATCAGCACCATATTCCTCACACCCGTCCCCTTCACGCCGCGAACTTAGTCGATACCGCTAGAAACAACTTATAAAGGGGGAACTAGAGGAACAACATGAACTCCCACGATAGTCGGTGAAGTATAAGCACGATATATTTCATTAGTCCATGACTCCAATACGAAGCGAATGGAACCACGTTCGAGGGCGTAGCATTTGATGTGGTATTGAGATCGAGTGATATTCCATGATCAATTCTTTAAAAAACCTAGTGATTGTTTGATAGTCGGTGAACCTGATAAGAAAGCGATTTGAACGAAGCAGTGAGACACCAGTTGGGCTCCATAAACGAGGTGATCGATAGCGATACTACCTAAGGATAGACCATATGATGTACTCTCACCCCTCCTCACTGACAACTCCAGAAACTTCAAGATCTAAAGAGTCACTCAGAAAATAACAGTATGTAACCCAGATGTTTTACTAAGGAGGTGAAAGAACACCCCACCATCGTCCAAGACAATCCAGAACCAGCGTGGGGGTTAGGTCCTGGACCCGATGCTCTACTCGAAGCGGTATCATAATCTAGAGGAAACAGAAACTAACACCCGAACCAAACGGCATACGGTAGGGTGTGAAAATAACACCCCCATAGCAGCACGCCCCGTCACCGCATACTTCATATGTAATTTAGCATTTGAACGGGCGTTTTGCAAAGCTCTTCGAATGCGCATCCCCACTACTTTGAGAAAAGTGCTTGAAGGCGAGAGTAATCCTTGGTTCCTATAGGCAAGTCACAACTCCCAAATACAGGTGAATTAGGGCGGGGAGAGAAAGGCTAACACCAGGCTGCCAACCCTTATCCAAAGGTAATAGACTGCCTGATAACTCATCTCCTTGACTCCGCTTCACCGTTGGCAACAAACAGGAAGCTCGTGATATCGACCAAGGTACAAGGTAGGGTCCGCTAGTGGTTCAACGACCCTCCGCTTGCGCGCAAAAATTCCTCTAGCTACATACTTGATGGCTAGTGATATTGGGTGTTATGCTCAGACCTGGCTGGGCCATTGCGTCCCTGCTCTCGGTGCATCTCACCGGCGAAGTCGGGGGAGAGATCGGAATTGGTTTGAAGTGGTCCTCCTCCCTGGTCACTGAGAAAATGGGCGTACCCGTCGATTTTTTCTGGTGACGTAGCGATTATCGCTGGGATGGCCGTAGACGGGCTGTTAGCATAGTACTTTGATAGGAGCGATCTGGATTTCTTAGAGTTGAGGTTTTAAGGTGGTAATACCTCGGGGAAATACAGGGTCTCCTAAGGTGAGAGGGGGCGAGGGGAGGATAAGGAGCGGAGGAGTTGATCGGCGGGCACATGCGGGAGGATAAGCGCTTATACAAACTTAATAAGATTTTATATCAAGAAGTCAGTGCTCCTCCACCCTCACAATGGGTATTTCACCGTCGCCCCCCCGGGGGCATACCAGACTGCAAGACCAAACTTAGAACTGTGTGGAGCGGGGTCATGGGAAACCTTTTGTTTCCAAGTTAGTCAAAGACTTGCTCCACTTTAACACCCCACGTAACCCCTAGGCTAGCTTCGTCTAAGCGCTCTCTTGCGGTGGGGGGGGGGGGCGCGGGGTTCTTGAAAGGTTATTCTGAAAAGTGCAAGATGTCGTTCGTACGGGATATCTAGGGTTATTCCGATCACTGACTTCCAAATTCACCCCGCTAATAATAATATTCTATAGCATTGCTAGTTTGTATTAGCAGTTACTATCCCCTTCTGTAGCGAATTTCCCTACTTTTTGCAGATACCAATTCACAACGTCAGTGTTAATTGGTATCCCGGGAGAATATCTACTGACCCGCATAACATGGCGGAAGGTCAGCTACGGTGAGCCGGCAGGCACGCTGAGTTTACTTCGTTTATTGAGTTTTCTACGGTTGGTATCCTCGAAGGTCTGTCCGGGGCTGCTATAGGGAACTATCCAGTGATACCAATCGCACGACCATAACGGGCCAAAGGTAATAGTCTGGCAAATAATAAAAGAAATCTGGCTTAAAGGGAAGAACAGACTTCAAGGTTAATACACTAATACTACTTTGATACCTGAGCATGATATACTTAAAAATCAGGGAGAAGTTAGCTAAGGTAATACCCTTACCTTAGAATACAAGAACTGATTTTTTTCTCTTTTTCCTGCACAGCTATAGAGGTCATGAAAATGGAATCAATCCTATTACTATTGTAAACCAGCTTGATGTTAGCCATTACCCATTTGTGTCTATATCTGGTAGCACATCCTCTCCTGGTATATTTTCTTTTCCTGACTTGGTTTGGCTAGAGTTCGTTCTATTTCCACCCTTTACTTATCAGCACCCTATACTTTTCAATGTCTTTTTGGGTACCCCTACACACTATTATTACTACTTAATATCTTACTCTTGTAGCAATCACTTGTTTCTATTTTTGTTGGATCCCCTTACTCGTTTTGTTAGTGTGTATTGTTTTGTCACTTAAAGTCTACTCTTTGGGACTCGGTGATTTTATCCTTTACGACATCGCCAACAAGCTACACGATTTCCGTGAATAGGATATTTTCATTGTGATTAGATTTCTTAGCTTTAATATAATTTGAATCTAAAGAATCTGCAATCCCCTAAGGATCCAGTCTCTCAAGCTTTACATGAACACTCTTCTGTCTAAATATGATACAGTTGAATAATCACTTTATCTTTCCCTCAGCTCTATATATATGACGATATGTCACTTGGTATTCTCCAGCATTCCCAATTTCGAACAGCCCGAGCATCTACGCATACACCAATAAATCTCTTCGACCTTAGTTTCGGATGTATGATAGCGTCGTAGCGCCGGATCCCCGGTGCCCGCCAAACGCTACGATGCAGCTTGGCACCGTAGCAACCAATTGAACTGAAAATTTGGTACTCGAGTAGTATTTCACCATACACCACAGCTCAAAGCAATGGTTGTTTCCCCCAAGTACGGGAAAGTGCTAGTACAATGGTTTACTTCCAATAGCATATTTGTTTTCCGAAACCGTGTGCTACTCGCCACTCTCGTTGGCTCTCTCGCTCCCCGTATGACCCTGCAACTTTATTTCTTGCTCTCCCCCCCCCAAGCTAGGGCACTGTAACCTGCCAGAAACTAATTATGTTTCGCCCGGTTGTTTCATACGACTTTGTTCCTCTCCGTTTAACCTCACGAGGCTTAGGGACACAAGGGGTACGGCAAGCGCCACCGCCCTTCCCGTGTCGCCCCACCAACTCAAAACCTGCCAAGAATGCCGCACCCCCACAGGCATCATAGCCCAGCACTCGGCTTCCTTGAAATCCCCCCTTTGTTGTCCGGAAGGTGCGATATGCGATTAGTGGCTTGCGGGCTCCATTCCTGGGGCGAGGAATGAGTGGCTTGTGAATGAAGGCAGGTATGAAATGATGGATACGCTGGATTTGGGTGTTCGTATCTGTACAGTACCATTTGAGTGAGGACTGCTATTCAAGGTTGACTTCCGTTTTCACCCCTTCACAATTCAATAAGGGGGACCGATGGGACAAAGGCAGAAACATTACGCAGAATGTCGGCCAATACCGTAGTCAAGTGTGTTTAGCATTCCTGAGGATCTTTCTGCTTCAAGACAACAGGGTTTCAAATCAGTGCGTTGATCCCTTATTGCGGGATTGTTCGAGCGGAACCAAACTTCGAACCTCCCACCCGTCCTAGGCGATAAGTATGATACTCAAGTACCCGGGAGCAGGGGTTCGCAAAATCCATCAGAAATAAATCCGAGCATATCTCAGTGCCCATACAAGTCCGCGACCCCTGTTTCTAGATATGTAATGTCAGAGATAAGTGCTCGCTCAAAGTGAGCTTTCGTCTACAGTATCACACTTGGCAGACACTTATGAAAGCTGTTGATAAGTTGGTGGAAGTCCTGTGTTGGTGACGAATATAGGATAGTCAAGGGTGCATTGAGTTTGGGCATTGTAGTTGTGCCGGTGCAGCACCTCCGTCCCGGGAGGATGGGCTTCGGGCCAGCCGTAACACACATGCACCTGCTTACAGTAAGGGGTGTGAAATTCCCCGAGGGGGTTTGTTTAGTACTATTTGCTTGGTCAAGATATGAGAGTAATTTTTCACTTTGGAAAACACCAACCACTCTTGTTCCAGGAACCAGAAACGAATTTCCTTCCTTGTCCTACCCTTCAAAGAGAGGATAGCACTGCTCGAGTATCGCGCTGTGATGAACTCTTTCCACTTGATGAACATTACGAATCTATTTGCACCAGTACTACGATACGATAGTGCAGCGACGTTTACATTGCCTCATTCCAAGCCTGAGAGCACCCCTTTCTCTCTCCACCCCTACCCCGCCCCTCGAGGGACAAAGTCGACCAAGTGCAGCAAGACATAGCCTCCATCCAACAAGTGCACATGAGGAGGCGGCTCCACGGTATATGCCGAAAATGTCGTAGTTTGCATTAGGCCTTGATTTTTTGTGCGGCCAGAGAATCACCGCTCATAACATAGTACCTATCGTTCAGAGTATTCATATTATGGATACTTTATAACCAAGTTATGTAACTCTATTTTGTTTCCGGGCGCGGGTGGGGCCCTGGAGGGTTTGCACGGTACACCCGAACACTTGCAGCAGGAGGGTAATTCCGGTGTGGTTGAAAACGCGGTGAGGTCTTATGCCGCTTGAAGAAGATTTTATTGCATCCGAGGGAGCAGGGATATACCGTACGTACGAGTACAATAGCGTAACTCAATATCCGCGTTCATCACTCCTCGCGCTCCGCACCGGTCGTCAGAATACCAGGCGAATGAGTGGAGAACTCTGCAGCGTGACAACGCCGCCGGCGTGATTTCAGACCCTAGCTGTGTCTACCCGTCACGCTCTTGGAGAAACGGATCTGGAGCCCCCACCCCAGGATATTAATATTATCCTGTAATAAGTTTTACTCCGGAACCCCACAACCGGCTTCTAAATTACCCACAGATGATCACTTCCCCCCACAGTTGTTGCGATGGAGGCATTTTTAGGCACCTGGTGGTATTGTTCGTTAACAAAAATAACCGACCGCACAAGGTGTGTGGCAACCATCACCCATCACCCCCATCCATTTTCAAACCCATCAAAAAAAATTGCATCAACTCAACCAAAACCCAATCACATTACCTGATTCTTTTTCTTTTAAATACTATGCCTCCTATTCTTCGCAGTCATTCAAAAAAGCCTATTCCAACCTATCACTTCTCTGAGTTTACCAGGGGAGAATACTTGGGTTACACGAGCCTCAGATGGGATATCAGCAGATTTCTAACTACCTCAACATCCCCCTTACAACTGTCAAAAACACAATCTCAAAGAAAGACTTGGAGGACAAGGAGAGGAAAGGTAGAGGAAGACATCCTAAGACTACCAAGTTACAGGATCATGCTATGGTGGAGGAAGCACTTGGAAATCGCGATACCACCTATTTTGAGATTGCCTAAAAAGTTGCTCCTAATGTTTCTTCTATGACAGTCAGGAGAAGACTTACACAAAGGCATCTAAAATAGTAGTTAGCACAAGAGAGGGTTCACATGGATGAGAATCTAGCTGAGGAGAGATTGGAATGGGCATTAGCTCATAGGCACTGGACAAGGGAGATGTGGAGGAGGAAGGCAATGTGGGGAGATGAGGTTGCTGTTCAGAGGGGGGGAGGGAAGAGGAGAAAATGGGTATTTAGGTACCCAAAAGAGAAGTGGAATAAGGATTGTGTGGAACCTACTGCTAGGACAGGGGAGAGGAAGATTAGCCAGATGATGGCTGGTTGTTTTTATGGTCAAACTCATGGTCTCTTTTTGCCTGTTTTTCCTGATCCTTCTTCTGCTAGAGGTGGAGTAACTGGAAAGTCAATTATTGAGGTTTATGATCAATATGACTTTGTAGGGATATGGGAGGATATTAAGGAGCATCTTGAGGAGGAAGAGGTTTTCTTTATCATTGACAATGCTAAGACTCATTTGCCTTTTAGGAGATGGCTCAGAGGTCAGGGAATTACTCTTATGGAAATTCCTGCCTATTCACCAGATCTCAATCCAATTGAACATGTTTGGGCTCTGGTGAAAGATAAGCTTCAGAAGCATTATCCTGAGCTATATCTCATGAAGGGTTCTGACAATGAGGTCAAAAAAGCTATTGAGAAGGTGTTAGGCATAAAGAAAATGCACAGACCTCTCGGTAGGGTAACTGCGCACAGACCCTCATTTATCGAAGCCTAACACGCCCCTCCGGCCCTGCTCTGGGGCCCGCACATCCTTAGCGAGATTTCAAAGAGTTGCGTCCTATGACTATAATGTAATCTCAATGAAGCCCGCTTCATAACACCATATACGTCACTGCCGTCTGTCCGACCGGAAGGTGTTCGCGGGATATATAAGAGGGCACCTCTGGGTACCTCCGAGAAGTGGAATGGAGGAAATCCGTCGGAGGCGCATTGAGTTACTAGGCTTCAAAGTTAGGCATCCTAACTTCGGGCCGAAAGTAACGGGACGTTTTCGGTTCGAAAATCCGCAATTACTCCTACAGAGCCCCAGAGGCCATAGGAGATAGATATGACACCAATACCTATCTGAAGGCCGCTGTATGTTGGTTGGTCCTGGAAACAGGATCCCTCGAGAGGTGATTCTCTTTGAGGCGAGGCGGACGGAGGGGAAGCTGCTCAGACTCAGAAGACCTAATAGGCGGTAGACATACAGGTGTTGGCACACTGTCTACGAAGCCTGCATCATGCATAGGTGCCCGACACATACGCTGGCCACTATGTGAAATCGGAAGAGACTACTGTGACAATAGTCAAGACGACTGCAGTTTCAGACAGAAGTCTATTCGGCTCTATAAATCGAAGACCGGTCATTCGAGGATAATAGTGCATCCTACGATAAGACGGAAAAGAATTTATGAGGACGAAGATAGTGTGCAAGAATTCAGGGTCAAACGGTGTTCGCACTTGTTAAGACTATGAGATGTTAGCGTACGATTTTGGGAAAGGTACTTAGTTATAGGAGGATTAGAAGTAGTCCGCGAACACTCAGACGCGGGATATAAATATCGAAGTGCCTCCCAAGCTATTAGAAAAAAAACAAGCAACGGAGAAGAGACCTTAACAATATAACATTGTTTTACCTACGAATCTTTATAAGAATATTTCCTCTATCAATTAAACGAGTTCTTAGTAGTCATAAACGAAAAGAACGACACCGAGCCTTCGTAGACTAATCTCTGTCTATTACGAAAAGATTCAGGCCTAAGTCTTCTCGACAAATATTTAGAGTCGGCTTCCGCCTAACACTCTGAAAGGGAATAAGTAGGCTCTTTGGCAGTGAGGACTAGTAACGTTCTTATGACACCTCCGCTGCAAGACCCCCCAGCTCAGGCACCGCTACTAGCGTTGGACTGACATCAATCACGATTTACGAACTCCGATACAGGTATGTACACTTTCTCCCCTGGCATACATATAGTGGGCTATTTGGCTGCAAAGTGTTGATGAACATCTCGCTAGCCACTACCGGCTTTTCACTGCCTTGTGGCACAGATAATAAGCATTGCGTGAGATTCTACGGTATGTTCACTGTCATCAACTCTCTTACTGTACTCGGGTGTGTCCATAAATATCGGAAAGATTGGAATCCCTGTACCAACACGTTTCCAACAAGAAAGCAACAGAACATGGAAAACGAAGGCAGGGATTAGGAGTCCAGAAACCCGTAGCTGAGAGAGGAAGTGCAAAAAGAAAGTGCAAAAAGGTCATGCGAAGAGGTGAGCGAAACGCATGACTGATGAACAAGTAAGTGGCTGGCCGATGACAAAATTATCAGGAGAGATGAAGTCATGAAAACAAGTAAAGATTCTAAATGCGAGAGGTATGAGAAGTAGAATAAAGGATAAGATATCTCAGTAGTGAGAATGCGTAAAGCCAATCACTGGTATTTCGGTTCAAAGATTTTGCCGTCACCTTCGTTCGTTTCTTGAATATCAAATTCACTTTCTCAAAGCACAACAATGTCAACTTCCACCGCTACAGAACTTGAGACCAATCCGGACTCCTCCGGATCGGCATCCAATCTTTCTGGGTCTGAGAAAATGGAAGGTTCGGATCGTACTCAAGCTATGAACTTTGATAGTGATATTGAATGGATCGCAGCCACGCATCCACGAACTGGGGATATGGAACTCGAGTCCTCCAGTCCTACAGTTCGCTCTTCCACTCATATCAGTGAGAATTCAAACTCACCCATGGAGGAAAGCGAGCAATCCAACCCACCATCCACGCTAGAAGGCAATACTATTGTGGTACCGGAAGGCTACCAGGGTATTGCCGCGAATCTACCATATCCGATAACCAGTGAAACAATTAAAGCTCTTCGGTATTACGCCCAATGGAGCTATTCTCAGCTTCAAGCTGCGTTCGGAATCCCTCTAGGATCCTTGCATTGAATGATCCACCGACGAATACCCTCTCAGAATCGATCCATAAGTCTGGGCAGAAGCCGTGGCCCCGGCCGTCCTCCAGTTATTTCTTCTGACCTCCGGGCACGCCTCATTACTCCGGCCACCAAAAGTGCACAGAACCGCCGCCTCCCCTATACTGAAGTTGCTCAATTAGAAGGTATCGAATTGGGTCGTAGAGCACTGAGAAGGATGTTTGAAAGGGAGGGCTATCATAGACGAGTAGCACGAGTAAAGCCTTTTCTTTCACAAAGAAACAAAGAGCGTCGACTTGCCTGGGGGGAGCAATACCACGATTGGACCCGCGAAGACTGGATGGATATTATCTGGTCCGATGAGTGCGCATTTTCAGTCGGCGAGGTATGTGGAACAGTTTGGGTTACCCGTCGCCCTGGCGAGGAATATCACGAGGATTGCCTTGTTCCTCGCTTTCCACGTCGCACTACTGTTATGGTCTGGGGGGCTATCTATAGGAACCAAAAAAGCGAATTGGTTATTTGGGATACTCCATCCTGGGGCCGCATTAATGGTTCTACCTATATTAACCACATAATACGGCCAAATCTGCATCCCTGGTGGCAGTCTCTACACTCAACCAGACAGACACATTCCGGTTACATTGTCACGGATGTGACAGGTAGCTCAGGATTTCGCACATGACTCGATTATGAGTCATGGGTCTTGCGCATATGACTCGCTTGAGTCATATGACTTGTTTAGGTTATGATTTGTTATGTTTCGCACATGACTCGATTATGAGTCATGGGTCTTGCGCGTATGACTCATTTGAGTCATATGACTTGTTTAGGTGATGATTTGTTATGTTTCGCACATGACTCGATTATGAGTCATGGGTCTCGCGCGTATGACTCATTTGAGTCATATGACTTGTTTAGGTTATGATTTGTTATGTTTCGCACATGACTCGATTATGAGTCATGGGTTTTGCGCGTATGACTCATTTGAGTCATATGACTTTGGTAAGGCATTTCGCGAGGCTCACACTTGTGAGTCATCAGGGTTAGGGTTGAGTGAAGAGCACTATATAAGGAGGCCGAGGCGGCCGAGGAAGATAGCGACCGTCTCCGCTACACCTCCGGTGATTGAAATCTCAACACCAAGGAATCATCACCACTTTTCGCGTCTGGTCCTCCCCCTAGGGGGGGGACTAGGCCACCATCTTTAATCTTTTTGCAACGGCAAAACTTCTCTCCTGCTTTCTCTCTTAAGGTCTACCCTCATGAGACCCCTCCTTGCTCTGTTCTGGCGCCCTCGTCGCTGGATTCCTCTCTTTCCCCGCTTTTGCTCTAGCCTCGCTTAGCATCAGCACGGTCGGGTTCCTCCTTTTTCCCTACAACAGACGGGTGGGATTACGGTTTGCGGTACGCGAGTATAATGAATTCTTTCGGCTTTTCTCCTGTCGGTTCGGGTCAGTCCCTCGGCTAGGTCCGGGTCTTGTCCCGCTGGTGGGTACGGGTTAGTCCCACGGTCGGTGGTTGGTGGTTGGTTTTCTCAACAGGCTACGGTCGAATTCGCTTCTCTCCTCCTCTTTACCCTGTACGGGTGGTTTTCTACCTGTGGGCACTGGGGGTTCATGGAGACCGCCTAGTTAAGACACGAACATGTTTCCGATAGTTGTTCTGGCATTTGGGTCTACCCCTCCTTCATCCTCCCTCGGTTCGTTCGGCTCGTACTCTACTACCTCCCTCCTCGGCTGGCACCCTACTGCCTCACTCCGTAGCTAGCACCCTACTGCTCTCCCAGCTGGCACCTTACTGCCTCCCGGCTGGTACCCTACTACCACCCCTTTGGCCAGCACCCTACTGCCACCCGGCTAGCACCCTACTGCTCCCTTGAGCTTGCAGCTTACTGCTACCTCTCTTTGGGGGGCCCCAGCCCTGGCCTCCTTCCCTCTGGCTGGTATTGCACTGTCTCCTGTCGGTCGGGTTCTCCCCTCGTCAAGTTTTCCCCCACGGTGGGGGTCGCGCCATGAATCGGTGCACTTGGTCCTTTCTTGGGCCCGATCTAGGGTTAGCTTTTTAGCGGCCGGCCGTGCTATGGGCGTGGCCTAGTGGGTATGAGTTTGGTTTCTTTTGTAGTGCGATATCCGGGGGGATTTTTCCTTGGGCTTCCTGCTTTCCTTGTTTTGGGTTTCTTTTAGGGCTTAGTTCGTCTGAGCTGTAGGGGGGGCTTGATTCGGGGCGAGATGTGCGGTTGGCTCCATACCAGAGGGGCTTGGGGTTCTTGGTTTTTGCCTCAGACGGAGGAGGGACGCGCGTGTTTACGGGTTTTGTTTTTGCCATAGCTAGCGCTGCATGCAGGTTCTTGTACTTTAAAACAATGAATATATGATATAAAAAAAAAAAAAAAAAAACGACCGAGGAAGATAGGTTCTTCACGCTTTGTTCTAAGTAATTTCCTTGCCTATTACTTTACGAATAAAATATCTTTACGCTCTTTATCACGTTTGCATATTCAACACATTTCTCACGAGCCTATATAAGGCGAAGCTATCCTAGTTAGGATTTAACAGGCGTTATCCGACGAACGGTGATAACGTAGATCAATGGATCTAAGAACTGTTATATCAGACATTATAGAAATTAAGAAGAGAAGTATCGTTGCCCGTCGCTATTAGTTAACCCCAAGCTAGGAACGTTACATTACAAAGTGTCACCCAAGCGATGCCCAACGATTCCAACACGGCGAATACAAACTCTCAACCTGAGGGACAAGACCACGAAGGAGATATCGATCTCACAGAAAACGAAGGAGGACTAGGAAACTTTGAAGAATTCAACAACGCACTTGAGAACGCCTCTCAAACACCATCAAGAGCAACAAGTCCTATCACGCCTGAAAGAAGATCGTCACCTGACGATTCACCAACGGGAACACCCAGACCAAGGAGGATGTCAGGAGCACCACCAGCGGTGCCACCGGCACAAGGGGATATTGGAATATCCCCAGCCCAAGTGCAAGCTATCGTAGCTGTGGTAACAGCGGCCATGCTACCAGCAATTCCGGCAGCACCAGTGGCTCCGGCTCGGACGATGCAACAACCAAAGGTTAAGGCACCACCCAGATATGGGGGGGAACGAAATAAACTACGCAACTTTTTGGTCCAACTCGACAACTATTTCGAAGCAGTGGGATGGACTATTGGATATGACCAAGAAAAAATCCTCTACACCTGCACTTTATTGGAAGGAACAGCACTTGCTTGGATACGACCTTATACGGAAGGAACTATCGAAAATCCTGGGGGAAATTGGGATGAATTTCGTACCGAGTTCACCCTACAGTTTGACGATCTTGACAGAGAACAAGAAGTAAGAAATAAGCTCGAAGTGACTGAACAAGGAAATCGCGGCGTAACCGAATACTGGTACGAGTTCCGACTACTCATGCAAGACGCCAACGTCGACGACACGACAGCAGGAAGATGGTTCACTCGAGGATTGAAGAAGATCTATCGCGACGCCATGATCCACATGCCGAAAAAACTGACTTCGGCAACAGAATTAGCAGTCTGGGCGATAGACAAGGAGAACTGGATAAACCAGTGCAAAGCAGCAGAACGAAATTACCACCCACCAGTCACGACCAACAAGACATACGCATCACCAAGAAACCAGGATGGAACCTGGAAAAGACAAGAACAAGACGAAAGAGGAGAACCCATGGAGTTGGACAGTACAAGGAAGAAAGGACGACTCGACATTCCTCAAGGCATATACGAACAAAGAAAAAAAGACAACCTTTGTTTCAATTGCGGAATCAAAGGACACAGAATCAAAGATTGCAGAAGGCCAAGATCGAATGGAAGTGGAACACAGATGAAGAAACCTTTCACCACGCAAAGATTTCAACAATTTCCGAAAAGAACGAATCTGAGAGAGATATCTATGGACGAAGGAGATGACCAGTCAGAAAAAGACGACGGTCCCCAGCAATAGATGGTCTGAGAGACAAGAATCGACCGAAACTCATCAAGTTATCGAATACATACGCGGCACTGCAAACTGAATCAACGAAAACACACGGAGACCAGTTAATGGTCAAAACGAAGCTACAAGTCAACCAACAAGACACAATCGAGATATATGCGATGATAGACTCAGGAGCAACTGAGGACTTCATCGACAAAGGAATCTGTGACAAGCACAGAATCAAAACAAAGGACACGAAAAAGAAAAGGATGATTTACCTGGCAGATGGAAATCCAAGTGCAATGGGAGCCATCACCCATATCGCACAAGTACCTATGGAAATTGGAAACCATAGGGAAATGGCAACCTTCCAAGTGGCGAATCTCAAAAACCACGAAATAGTGCTAGGGATGCCCTGGCTCAAGAAGCACAACCCGGACATGGATTGGACGCAGAATAAGGTTACCTTCGCAAGCGGATTATGCGAGAAGGAATGCCTACAAGACCCGCCAGTCGTGTATGGGACACCAGAAGTCGAAGTTGAATACGAAAGCCTCAAGGCAAGATACGAAGAAACCAAGATATCTGTCGACGGACAGAAAAAGAAGAAGAACAAGAATCAGGGAGTTTTTGTCAAGAAGATCGACCCGGAGGCTCGGATACCTCTTAGAGGGTCAACAAAGGCTGCAGGACACCACCTGTATGCACACGAAGATACCACGATACCAGCAAAAGAACAAGCCACGATACGAACAGGAATAGCCATTGGACTACCGGACGGCACCTATGGACGGATCGCACCATGGAGTGGACTATCAGTTAAACACAAACTAATAGTCAACGCGGGGGTAATTGATGCCGACTATACTGGTGTCACGGATGTGACAGGTAGCTCAGGATTTCGCACATGACTCGACTATGAGTCATGGGTCTTGCGCATATGACTCGCTTGAGTCATATGATTGGTTTATGTTATGATTTGTTATGTTTCGCACATGACTCGATTATGAGTCATGGGTCTCGCGCGTATGACTCATTTGAGTCATATGACTTGTTTATGTTATGATTTGTTATGTTTCGCACATGACTCGATTGTGAGTCATGGGTCTCGCGCGTATGACTCATTTGAGTCATATGACTTGTTTATGTTATGATTTGTTATGTTTCGCACATGACTCGATTATGAGTCATGGGTTTCGCGCGTATGACTCATTTGAGTCATATGACCTATGTAAGGCTTTTTGCGAGGCTCACACTTGTGAGTCATCAGGGTTAGGGTTGAGTGAAGAGCACTATATAAGGAGGTCGATACGACCGAGGAAGATAGGCTCTTCACGCTTTGTTCTAAGTAATTTCCTTACCTATTACTTTACGAATAAAACATCTTCACACTCTTTATCACGTTTGCGTATCCGACACATTTCTCACGAGCCTACGTGAGGCGAAGCTATCTTATTTAAGATCTAACAGGCGTTATCCAACGAACGGTGATAACGTAGATCAACGGATCTAAGAACTGTTACATCTATTAATATTATAACGAAGGAGAGAAGTATCGTTGCCCGTCGCTATTAGTTAACCATCAGCTAGAAACATTACAACTGGTGAGATAAAGGTTGTCTTGGCCAACCTGAACAATAAGGAGTACCAGATCTTGAAAGGAGATCGGATTGCTCAATTGATCATTGAAAAGATCAACAACGAAGAACTCCAAGAAGTTAACGACCTCGATGACACGCAAAGAGGAAGTCAAGGTTTTGGGTCAACGGACCAATACGAGGCTACCGAGAGCCCACAAGACAAGATTCAGATATGCGAAATAACGGTAAAAGAATTTCGCGAAGACTATAAGGAAGGAGCATACACCGGCTTGCTCAGATGGAATTTCACCACGAAAGACCTAGAATGGGCCAAGATCAACATCAGCGCAGAACTGGCCATATGAGACAAACAACAACAAAAACAACAAGACTGGAGGGATAATATACCCAAACAGTATCACAAGTTCCACGATTTATTCAAAGAAGACAACGCAACAGAACTACCACCTCATCGACATGGGGTAGACCTGGCGATCGATCTCGAATTGGACAAAGACGGAAAACGAACGCAACATATACCATGGAAGAAGGTATACACACTCAGCGAACAAGAATTAGAAGAATTAAGACAATACATCGAAACCAATCTGGACCGAGGATGGATTCAAGGGACAAAAGGAGCATGGGGATCGCCCATAATGTTCGTCAAAAAGAAGGACGGAAAGCTAAGACTATGTGTGGACTATCATGCACTCAATTCGCTCACGAAGAAGGATCGATACCCGCTACCCCTGATAGGAGAAGCCCTGGATCGATTAAGAACAGCACAATACTTCACCAATCTCGACATCAAGGACGCGTACCACAACATCAGGATCAAAAAAGGAGACGAATGGAAGACAACTTTCGCATCTAAATACGGAATGTACGAATACCTGGTTATGCCTTTCAGGCTAACCAATGCACCTGCGGCATTTCAACGATGGATCAACCAAGTATTGAGTCGGTTCCTCAACAGATGCTGCATCGTCTATCTAAACGATGTACTCGTCTATTCCGATAACCTGGAACAACACATCAGAGATGTTAGGGATATGATGGAAAGCATCCAGGAATCCGGGATGAAAATCAAGCCAACAAAATGCGAATTCCATAAGGAAGAAACGGAATACCTGGGATTCATCATCAACAGACAAGGAGTCAATGTGGACCCAGTCAAGACGAACACCATATGGAAATGGAAACCACCAGGAAAGAGAAAGGATGTCCAATGTTTCATTGGATTCTGCAACTTCTATCGAAGGTTTATAGAAGGGTTCAGCAGGATTGCCAAACCCCTCTACAACCTAACGAAGAAAGAAGCCAAATGGAGATGGAATGAACATGAACAAAAAGCATTCGACGGGATCAGAAAACAACTTACGAGTGCCCCATTACTAGTTCACTACGACCCTGATAGAGAACTAGTAATCGAAACCGACGCCTCGAAATACGTCTGTTCCGGGATACTCTCACAGAAATGCGAAGACGGAAGGTGGAGACCGGTCACCTACCGGTCAAAGAAAATGACACCCGCCGAATGCAACTACGACGTTCACGACAAAGAACTATTAGCAATAGTTCAGGCAATGAAGGAATGGAGACGATACGTTTGCGACACAAAAGGTGTTGTGAAAGTCCTATCGGACCACGAAAACCTAGTACCATTCATGAAGGACAAGGTGCTAAACGATCGGCAACTACGATGGATGGAACAATTAAGTCAGTTCAAGTTTCAAATCGAATATCGACCTGGCAAAGAAGGGGGCAAACCAGATGCTCTCACAAGGATATCGAGCGACAGACTACAAGACGATAATGATGAAAGGATTACCAGAAAAATCCAAACGTTACTCCCAGTCGACCGATATTTCAAGAAAGAAAGGATCGAAGCGATGGAGATGGTTGAAATTACGACAGAAAGCGAAGAAAGGATACAGGAAGCGAGCAAAGAAGATGGAACTATCAAAGCGATAAAGGAAGCATTGGAGGAGGGAGAAAAGAAAATGAAGGGGATAGCACTGGGTTTATGCCAGTGGAAAGAAAATCAATTATGGTATGACGGAAAGCAATGGATTCCGGAAGAAGAAAAGATAAGAACGGAAATCATACGACAACATCACGATTCACAAATATCGGGACATGGAGGAACGGCAAAAACAACCGAACTCATCACGAGGTCATTCTATTGGCCAGGACTGCGCGAGGACGTCAGGAGATACGTCAAGAATTGCGATATATGTCAAAGGACGAAAACGGCCAAACATGCGGCGTACGGATTACTCAAAACAAACGAAGTACCGGAAAAACCATGGGAAACGATCACCATGGATTTTTTCACCGACCTTCCGAATTCGGAAGGATGGAACGCCATTTTGGTTGTGGTGGATCGCCTGACCAAAATGAGTCACTTTGTTCCGGTAAAAAAGGAGATGACAACGGCAACATTCATCCGAACGATCTTCCACGAAATCTTTAGATTACATGGACTACCAAAAAATATCATCACGGATCAAGGATCACTATTCACATCCGGAGCATGGAAAAAGGCAACGGGAGAAATGGGAATCTGGAACAGGCTCAGCACTGTCTTCCACCCACAAACGGACGAGCAGACCGTACGGGTAAACGGAATATTGGAACAGTATCTTCGCGCATACATCAATTATCAACAAGATAATTGGCGGGAACTACTTCCGATGGCGGAGTTTGCATATAACAACAGCAAACAAGAAACGATTGGCACGACGCCATTCTTTGCCAATTATGGACAACACCCGAGAAGTCAGGCCACAAATCATACGAGCGGTGGAATGATAACAGATAAGACGGAGATGAGTCAACTGCACGACACATTACGATACGAAATGGATTACGCACAACAACGACAGAAAGAACAATACGATAAGCACTGAAGACCCGATCCGAACCTACAAACAGGAGATATGGTGTGGCTGCTACCACGCAACATCAAGACCACGAGACCATCCAAGAAATTGGATTACAAGAAAATCGGGCCATTTCGGATATTGGAAAGAATTGGGAATCCAGCATATGAGCTCGATCTTCCCCCCTCAATGAGAATACACAACACATTCCACATCTCACTCCTTGAAATCTACAGCGATAACAAGTTTCCCTCACAAACAATAACTCCTCCTCCTCCGCTAGAAATAGACGGAGAATCCGAATAAGAACTTGACGACATAGTCGATTCTCGCTTGCGCTACGGAAAACTCCAATACCGTGCCAAGTGGACCGGTTATTCCCCCGAACACGATAAGACCTGGTATCCAGCGAGCAACTTGTTAGGAGTACCCGATTCCGATAAGCCTAGGAGTACCCTAGGTAGGGTAACTTTACCCGAGTTCGAGAATCTTGATCTCCAACACCCCCCTCCGGCCCCCTTACGGGGCCCGCGCGTCATCATACACATCAACCTTAGTTGCGTCCTGTGACTATTTGGTCACAGAATTGAAGGTGTCAGAATAACACCGTATACGTCGCTGCCGTCCGTCCGACCGAAAGCTGTTCGCAGGATATATAAGAGGGGACCTCTGGCTAGACCTGGGAAGTGGAACGAAGTCAATCCGTCAACTACTCAGGGAGTTACAAGGCTTCAAAGATATGACATCTTTGATACGGGCCGTAAGTAACGGGACGTTTTCGCACAAAGGTCATGAGATGAATGTTAGGAGGTTCGGGGTAACGAACCAATGCATTCACATCCACCCTCCGACGATTAGAAAGAGTCTAGAGCTCCTGGAAACACTACCAAAGAAGTCAGCGAGCTTCGAGGAGTGTTGCAACTATGATAAGAGGTGTACCGCAGTTGCGGGATTTACAACCAACACAACACGAAGGTCCACCCCCTCTACATAGAACAACCAGGAGTTGCCGACCGAGGGATTATGAGACTATTCAATAGAATGGCCTCTCCTCTATGAGAAGAGAGTCATCAGAATGAATTCTATCGGTTAGTTGTTGAGTTATCACAACTAGAAGTCACCGACTCCGGCATATCTGCATATGGAGTCTCGTATCAAGATTGATCCTCTTGGTAACGAAGAGAACTATTGGAGCCAACAGAGTTCGACTTGAGAACTCGGCTACAGGTCTATAGACTCCGAGGATCGGATAATTACTATTGGTGACAAGTATGTCTCCCGGGCAAGAAATAGTAATTACTGAAGATGGTGTGATGGTTCTCAGGGTCTCCCGGTGTTCGCACTATCATGGAGAACCCGACGTTGCGCACTAGATTTGAAGAGGTACATATTTTGTATGTTAGATAGATGTAGTCCGCGAACACTCAGACGCGGAATATAAATATCGAAGTGCCTCCCAAGCTTAAGACATCATCAAGCAACGGAGAAGAGACCTTAACAATATAATATTGTTTTTACGATTCTATTATACTTTCTTGCACTCTTAGTAGTCATAAACGAAACGAGTTGCTTCCGAGCCTTCCTAGACAAATCTCCGTCTATACAAACGAATCTCGATTGGCCTAGACAACCATAAGTCTTTACCGGTTGTCTCCGCCTAACACAACTTCTCAAACGCTCAAGATGCCATCGAACTCTTCCACCGAAGCTATCCCGACAAGCCCCACCGGGATAACAATCACCATCAACCCCAAGAACGAAGAAGGCGCTAAGTCAGCTATGAAGCCTCATGAGGGCTGGAACGACTGCTCCCGAGCAGTCACCCCGACTAGCCCCGAATACTCATATATGGGGCCGACCGATGAAGAGCTCGCAAGACGCGAGGAAGAAGCTCAAAAGAATGCAGAGCACAACGTCATGAGTTGGACGGTGTGCTACGATGACGGATGTCCCGTACATCTAAGGGACAAGGAAGGTAGCGGGTGGTTCCCGCGAGCCTACAAGAAGAGAGGGCCAAGGCCCGACCACGCTGCAAAACCATGGACTGAATGCTATCGCATTCAGTGCCAGGCACATAAGGCAGCGAAAATCGAAGCAGGATACCATCCGAAGAAGGATGGAAGCAGGAGGCCACTTGGGAAGAAAATGGCCCGAGACTACTGCAAGGCTATTGGGACATGGCCTGTGGAGAGGGGAGCCCGACTACGAAAGCCTACAAAGGCAAATATCGGGCCTACGAAGCCAACTTGGTACGGCCGAAGCCACAATTTCGGCACACGCACAAACGATCGCCCAACAACAGCGGACGATCGAAACGGCCAACCTCACGCTCGAAATAGTGAGGACGAGGGCCAGAGAGTGGGAGTCGAAGGTTCATAGACTTCGAAGGTCCGTCCGCACGTACGGACGAGACCTGGTAAAGATGGGGGATTCGAGATAGAGCCTGATGGGACTCAGGCTTAAGGAGGGGGGAGCTAATGTCACGGATGTGACAAGTAGCTCAGGATTTCGCACATGACTCGATTATGAGTCATGGGTCTTGCGCATATGACTCGCTTGAGTCATATGACTTGTTTATGTTATGATTTGTTATGTTTCGCACATGACTCGATTATGAGTCATGGGTCTTGCGCATATGACTCGCTTGAGTCATATGACTTGTTTATGTTATGATTTGTTATGTTTCGCACATGACTCAATTATGAGTCATGGGTCTCGCGCGTATGACTCATTTGAGTCATATGACTTGTTTATGTTATGATTTGTTATGTTTCGCACATGACTCGATTATGAGTCATGGGTTTCGCGCGTATGACTCATTTGAGTCATATGACCTATGTAAGGCTTTTCGCGAGGCTCACACTTGTGAGTCATCAGGGTTAGGGTTGAGTGAAGAGCACTATATAAGGAGGCCGAGGCGGCCGAGGAAGATAGGCTCTTCACGCTTTGTTCTAAGTAATTTCCTTACTTATTACATTACGAATAAAATACCTTCACGCTCTTTATCACGTTTGCATATCCGACACATTTCTCACGAGCCTATATAAAGCGAAGCTATCCTAGTTAGGATTTAACAGGCGTTATCCGACGAACGGTGATAACGTAGATCAACGGATCTAAGAACTATTATATCAGACATGATAGAAATTAAGAAGAGAAGTATCGTTGCCCGTTGCTATTAGTTAACCACAAGCTAGGAAAGTTACAGCTGCTCAGACTCAGAAGACCTAATAGGCGGTAGACATACAGGTGTTGGCGCACTGTCTACGAAGCCTGCATCATGCATAAGTGCCCGACACATACGCTGGCCACTATGTGAAATCGGAAGAGACTACTGTGACAATAGTCAAGACGACTGCAGTTTCAGACAGAAGTGTATTCGGCTCTATAAATCGAAGACCGGTCATTCGAGGATAATAACACATCCTATGATAAGACGGAAAAGAATTTATGAGGACGAAGATGGTGTGCAAGAATTCAGGGTCAAACGGTGTTCGCACTTGTTAAGACTACGAGACGTAGTGTACGATTTTAGGGAAGGTACTTTGTTATAGGAGGATTAGAAGTAGTCCGCAAACACTCAGACGCGGGATATAAATATCGAAGTGCCTCCCAAGCTTTTAGAGAGCATGCAACAGAGAAGAGACCTTAACAATATAACATTGTTTTACATACGAATCTTTATAAGAATATTTCCTCTATCGATTAAGCGAGTTCTTAGTAGTCATAAACGAAAAGAACGACACCGAGCCTTCCTAGACAAATCTCCGTCTATTACGAAAGATTCAGGCCTAAGTCTTCTTGACACATATTTAGAGTCGGCTTCCGCCCCACAATACAACAGTTCTGTTCCATTTGGCGACTGTTTCCTCTCTAAAACGAGTAGTGTTTCTATTTTCAACTCAGAGGAAACGGCCTCTTGATTTGGGAAACGGAATGGGGACCTTCTATTCAAATGGACTCTTGGTTTCGATTGATTTCTCACAGTATTATTATAGGCCTACTTTCATTTTTGTTTCTGTATGAGTATTTTTACCCCTCAAGCTGTCCCCTCATCCTTCTCGTCTTACTAGTATCCTTACCCTGATCTCCTTGTATGAGTATTTTTAAAGGCTCCTCAATTTTTGTGTAGTGTAGTAGCTGTTTCCCGTTCTATTTTATTTATTAAAGCCCGACCGCCAATCATATACTCTCACTCAGTGCAACCTATCTACTCTCCAAGGTGTTTGGTAACACTGGGATTCTTTCCAGACAATCTTATCTTCCGATCGCCCTGATCCCTGTTTTGCCAGCCTTAGTTTCCGCTTTTTAAGGACACCCCCGAGTACCTTACCATGGTCGGGTATCGTACTGCGCTCGAGCACGCACTAGCAGTAAAATAAGGGTTCACCAAAGCTACCCCCAAGGTGCACTCCCGCGTTAAAGCAACCGGAGCATCCCGAAGTGTTATCCGGGAGCTCCACTCTTCAGCGGCAAAGCAGACAGCCGAACACTTGCTGACTGGGTGCCGAGAGCCCTCTCTTGTCCCATCCTGAAGCATTAGTGTAGTAGAGAAAAACTTCAACCACTCGAGCGCTCGAGTATGATACAATATCCGACATGAGGTACTTGTACCTGAACAGAGGAATCAGAAATTTGTATCGCAGACTGTCTGTGCACATCCAGCGGGCGCCAACGCTAAATTCAGGCTCAAACGTTCAGGCACTTCATGCGGGATGCTTGCGGACTGAATAGTGGAAACTTTACGCCTCTTTGAACGAGGCGTGTCATTGTGCCGCCAGAGGCGCAAGTACTCGTTCTCGCGATCCTGGAAGAAGAGATTTTGGCGTCGAAGCCCTTCACCCCCTTGTCGTTTCTCCGGGCTCCGGTTTTCCCGATAGGGTTGCGCTTACCAAGGTTGGGAGTGTTGATGATCGCCGTATTGGGGATCCTGGGGGTGATCGACATGGCCGGACAGGGATGATCCACATTGTTCACAAGGGACCTGTGAATCGTTCTCCGTACCCGGAGGTCCATATCGCAACCACTTGTACCGTACCGTACTCGAGTACAGTACTCCTGCATGCAGCACAGTACCTCACCCCGCACCCACATGACCGGTGGTCATAATGCAAAATTTGGAGGCCAGTTTTCAGGTTAAAATACAAGCAACAGCGGCGCAGAGTGATGAGTAGCGAGGTGCAATGAATCAGCCAATGGGAGGTTGCTTGTTATCCTCGCGGAACCGGGGAAAAACATCAATCAGCAGAGTTAGCTCTCCTGTCTTTCTCCTCCGATAAGACCTGGAATTGGCTCGTGCATCGGTGAATGATAGGTAAATAACCTCTGCTAATTCGATCTTAGCCTTCTTGATTCTCTAAGTTAGAGCAGGAAAGCAAAAAGAGGTGAACCCATTTTCAGAACATTGAACTCGAGCCCAACTCCCCTCACTGGGTTTGGTTCAAAAGCTGGGGACTCCACGGCTTGTCATAGGATAGGGGGTGAACGCTATGATCGCATGCTGTCCTGCCTCTGTTTTCCCAAAATAGCTCGGTTTGTTCTACCGGTACGGTACTCGAGTACTAACAACCGAGACGGGAAATAGGGCTCGGCAGGACGGCAGGAACATAAAAAGGAGAACGGGGGGCAGAAACACTATGATACAACAGCTCTTACCAGTAGCTGTCAGATGATGTGCTGCGGGTACATTTTTTTCAAAAAAAAGAAAAAAAAGAACAAAAAGCAGGAGACGGTTTAGATGTCTGTTTCGAGGAGGAAAAACATGGGAAGACTGAACTCTGAGAGGCGAAAAAAAAAAAAAAAGGAGAAGGGAAATAGCAGAGGAGTCCGGGTTGCTTAAACGGATGATCCATGATGGACGGAAAGTCTTGAGAAGATTTCGGCTTGGTGCAGCTACGGCCGAAAACCTCAGTGATCAGAAACCCAGATCTCAATCCCAGGAAGGGACCTGAGCCTCCTTCTTGTGCCGTCCATTTTGAAATGTCTATTCGAATATTATACACCAACGGTAGCTTATTGGCATCCCACCCCTATAATAATATTATTATTATGTCGTTTCCGTCGGATTTTTTGGGAGTGGGAGGAAGCGGCAACCATTCTTGTTTAACACTTTACAATACCTACCCGGGGAAAAAGGAATAAAGAACGAAATATATAACGGTCATAAGCTCCTATCCGAATTATTTGAACAAGAGAAGTACGAGTAGTAACTACACTACCTTTTAAGGTGGGAGGATACCGAACTTCCTTGGGCGATGGTTCTAATTCCCGGCGCTTGTGAATTTCTTAGGCGTGGTACCGGTTTTCCCAAGCAGGAATTGAACTAGGCGAATTTCTACTAGGTCTGTGTTACGGTACGCGATGATTGATTTGGGAGCATACTTGTGATAAAGAGATTCTACTCCATTGTGCACATTACCTCTAGACATCTCCACCCGGAGAAACATCGATGTATACTCCTTTCGGGTTCTTCTGAAGGATTTTAAATGGTTAGAAAACTACTGTCTGTAGAGTAAAGACAGGGGCTATGGGAACCCAAGGCGGACTGGGAATTAGGACCATAGAAATCAAGCTGTTGGCCTAACATAGGAAGGTTAGGGATTCGCTTTGATAGGGCTAGCTGCTCTCGGTTGTTTATCCTTCTATAATGCTACATTATATCTGCGCAAAGCTAACTGAACCTTTAGTTGGCATGATAAAACTACCATTCATCCAGGTCGAATTATTGAAGTCCCTCTGGCAACATGACGTGCACGGGGGAGCAGAATCTTGCGAATGCACTTGAGTACGGTACTCATATACAGGTAGTAAGCAGCCCGGCCTTCACCCCGAAATTGCTAGACCTACTCTTATCTACCGGTAGCCTAACCCAAGGATAAACTTTCGCGCCGATGCCTTGCCTCCCGCCTCAGACCCGAGGCGTCATCGCTTCACACTGGAGTTTCTAAACGATAAACGAAGAGAAACATGGGCCTCAGTCGATTAATTTGGTAGAGATTGTTCGCCCAATAATTAGGTTTCGTGGTTTCTTCCTGTGTTGGTGACAGAGCCTGACGCGTACCGGTAGATCAGGTTGGAGGAACGAGGGTTGCGCGGATCGTCCATAATCTCAACTGAAACTTGTGGGACAATCGCGGTACTTCGTCGAGGTGATTGATGGATGACGATAGAGAGACACCTTTCTACCGAATCCTTGGAAAAGGGAGCCCAATGATATCTTGATATTGGGGACCGCGACTTTGGTGCTATCTGAATAGGGTTGATCTCGACCACAGTTACTAATTATACTCTCCTTATTCGTGCACTCGCAGCTGTACTGTACAGTACTGTACAGTACAGAAACATGAAAACCTAGTTTGGCAATTCTATGATCGATTCCTTGGCTCTTGAGTGACATCTGGCAATTTCTCGGACTAGCGGGTGGTGCTAGGGTACGGTACTTGTACTAGTACAGTACGGTACTCGTACAGTACCTGGTTTTTGCAGCGCGTTTTTGTTGGGTTCTGATGGTTACTATAGCCAAAGTTACATCGTGTGGGACCTCGCCAAGAAATCGCGATAAATTTCTTTTTCGCGCTTTTCTTTCTTTCTTGTGGCGGATGCGGTACAAAGTACAGTACCGTATTGATATCGCCGTCGTACGCCAATGCGGAGTTTACCTCGCAAGAGCGCGAAAGACCAAAGCTCTCCCTTTTACACACGGAAGTTGAGCCGCGGGCAGCGACCGAGAGGGGATAGCTCATTTGAGATTATCATTAGGGTGCCTGTTTCTGGAAATCCAAATCCGAGGCCTAGTCGGGACTTGATCCACTTTGGGACGTTTTTCCGTTCAATGTCCCAGAATTGCCAGTTGACAACACCAGAAGTCCCTCTTGGTACTCGGAGGTCATATCCCTTACGGAAAGAGCACGGTTTTCGCTCACTGTGTTAGCCTAACACTTTCTGCTCCTATCTGCCACCGCCGTACTCATAAAGAAAAGAAAAGAGAAAGATTGGTCCCGTGTAGGCGTCCGATTTCAACCTCCCCTCCCCCATATGATATGGTTTCCACACCCCCTGTAGCCTTCTGATTGTGATGCCAATACTCTTCACGAGGTTGAGCAAAGGCCCCACAGGGTTGAGTTTTAGATGGCCAAGGTCTTGTCTAGTCTATATCGCTAGCTACCTTTCCATGCTTTCGGATTCTGGTCGATATTCTGTCCCATCCCCTCCTTACCTTTTTCTTTCCCCTCACCCCCATCGTCATGTCAATCAGCAGACAGACGGGGACATTTTATTGAGTCGAAGGCTCCCGTCGATTGATCTGCTTTCCCGGCCCGCAGCGCATTGCGCACCTACAGCACATACATCCAGCGTCTCAATACTTGCTACCTCCGGCACCCGTATCTAGCACACCACGCTCTCTCACCCCCACTCATTCGTTTTTAGGTCAACATTTACTTTCGATTTACGGTATACGCGCACCCGGATTCCACCTAACTTGTTCCAAGGAGACCAAGTTATTATATTTTATATTTTACTTGTCGATTTTTCAAGGCGGCAGAGGGATACAGGTCTTTTAAAATCGGTGGTGTCATAGCAGGGAGGGTAAAAGGGTTGGGAAAGGGACAGGGCGGTTTTTTGGAAGGAAGGGGAGAGAAAGAAGGACCGTTTTCATGCATGTTATGCAAAAACTGTTGGCGGACGACCAGATCACGAGTGTGCAGGCAGCATAACTTAATAAACAGGCAACCAACTCCCTTTTGGGTCAATAGTTGCGCTATCGACTTCACTTTTTGTGCTTGGATTTTTGAGAGTTCATTCGTCTCTGGCCCTTTTTTCACTAACCCTCCTCTACGAAGACTGATCCTGGGCCATCGGGAAGTCTTTACCGCTCCCGTTATCCGGATTGAGGTCTCTTCCGATCGGAAAATCCTTCTGGGGGGCAAAAACACTTTGGCTTATCGATAACCTAATCGATTCGTTGAATGCTGATAGGTTCTGAAACCTATCATAAAGCCACTCTACTTCTCAATGTGTTGCGCTGTGGACCTCCTAACCCGGGGGTTACTGCTTTTCAATGCATCTTCGGTACTGCTTTTTGTATCATGTCCGTTCTCCAGTGGCCTTATTCGTGGTGGAGTCGTTGGATTTGTGGGCGCTTTGGCGCTTAGAGTGGTGGATACATGGAGATCAGGGCTTGGGTTTTGGGGCGACTTGGTGGCGATATACCTAGCCATGTTTATTCTGGAGGTGGCGCCATTTGTCTGGAGGACAGTAAAGTGGGGTGGAAGTTGTGAGAGGGAGGAACTGGGAGGGAGGTTCCTGGGAAAATTCAGACCGATTCTTTTCTTTTGTTCAACTACACACGCCAGGTTCTTGCCTAAGGCGCACACATTCAAGTACCCATTACTCTATGTTGGGTTTCCGGTCAATTTCAAAGGCTCGATTGGCGGGCTATTCTCGGTTCTGGATTCAAAGGAGGAGAGGGAGGAGGAGAAGTTGAAGACGGGGGGGAAGGAGAAGAAACGACCGTTTACCTTTTTTTCACTTGACCCAGCGGGATATATCAACCCAGAGCTGCCTTTCGAGAGGAAACTAGACTCTGTGCTTATCCATCATGTACGTTTCCGCGATTCCATCACCCTTTATGTGAAACAAATAGAAGGAATGCTAATGTGTGGGTATCAATATATAGGGGATCGACCCATCTCTTTATCCTTATATATACCTCGTCACCACCCCTCGATTTTTTGGGTATTCATTCAACCCGGTCTCCTATTATTACTTGTATTCACCGCAACAAGAGCTCAAGCTTGTTGTGCTCGAAGTCCTCAACACCTTTGGAGAGAGGCATCTATACCTTCTACATGCTGATAACCCTTCAAACCCGGCGCCGAGAAAGGGCTACACCTTTGCGGGGGAGATGGAGAAGACATTTCATATTTCCCCATTCAACCATCGCTCGGGAAGTTACAACATCCAGGTTCGGGATCCTCTCGACACTGCCTCCCCCTCGGCATCCGGAGTGGATATGCATATGGTTGTGATTGCTAGAGATGGTACGAAGAGTATGGTTGCAAGAGCATTTTCCGTATCCCCCTCCTTCGATATGATCAACGGGGGCACTTGTCAGGGGTTGGTTATAGCGGCAACGTGGGGCTACAATACGTTCTTAGCTGTCCCTTGGACAATGTGGGAGGCGTGGAAGCTATACAGGAAGAAGGCTGTTGTGTATACCCGACCCGAGGTTCTGCCAGGAAGCGGGCAGCGGGAAGCTACAAAATCCGAGAGGTTTGTCATTCATCCGGCGGAGGAGGGCAAGGGCAAGAAAGAGGAGAGGGCGAGGCTACCTAACAAGGTAAATTCGGGGAAACAGGCGGCTAACCAATTTTTTAAATTTTTTAAATAGGGATATGCAAAGGTTGTGGCTAGATTACTTAAAGCACAGAGTATCGACATACAACATTCCAATCTTAGTAACAGTTACTCTACCGGAATCGAACGCAACTAAGGCAGCGGAAAATGTGACATTCTACTCAGACCAGCTGAGCCGAGGTGTTTCCCCCGCACAAGCCGGGGCTTCGGACTCACAAGGACAACCTCCGCCTTTTAGGGAACTAGATGCACCATCGCTATCCAACAGAGCGGAATCCCACCTAACGATTCGCGTCTCCAACCCCCGTTTTTTCACACGTTTCTTCTCACACCAGGATCCTCTACAAACAATATACTTAGACATCATATCCCAGCCAGACGAGCGGCGTCTAGCGGTGGTAAATAACTTACCACTATTCCAGGACCTTCTCCGCCCCCAACAACCAAAAGCAACATCAATACTAAAAAACAGGCAACCCCTCATCCAATTCGGCCCGTTCAACATAATTCCCCGTCTCCGACGTCTAAAGACGTCACTAGAGTTGTCATCCCTCAGGTCGGACGAGGAATCTCTAATCCGACTCTACCCCATATCCCACCGAAGCACGCTGGACGAATTCTTCCGGACAAGCCGCAGGTGCCGGAGAAATTGTATGAAAGCGGTACTGGTCGACCTGATTGCCTTTGGGGAAGCCGAGAGTCTGGACCTCTACGAGAAGGTACTGGAAGTCGGTATCTGGAGTGTGTCAATCGGCTTGACCGTCTCGCTCGTGGCATCCATGCACCTTGATATCGGGGGACTTGCCGGGCTCGGAGGCACCGTGTGGAGCTCCCTCCCGCCATTTTCGTGCCCTTTGTCTTGGACCGTTCCCGCTGACCTTGCGGGAGTTAATGCTCCGCTGCTATGGGGTGCTGCTAAGGCTGTGTTCTAACAACGGTCACTCCCGGATAGTTTTTATCAACTGTATACCATCTCTTCGACTTGCGTGGCAGCGTGGCACGGCTGCTTTACACCTATTGTGTCGATCTTCAATTCATTGTCTATCTATTATCCTATTGTTCTTCTGTTCCTCCTCTTCCATTTTTCTCCCCTTAAAATAGCGTTTCGAGTTTTTCTTCGGGGATTTTTACCCTTGTGAATATTTCTTTCATCAAAAACGGCGGTCATTCTGCATCTAGGGGTCATTTCATTTCATTTTTATTATTATTATTTTTATTTTACTTTATTTTGGGGTTTAACGTTTCTTTTCTTTTCTTTTTTTTCGCAAACTTAGGGGCCCGGAAATGGCAGGACGGTAAGGAGATTCCTTTTAAAAAAAGATCATTATTCATCAAGGATTAAGGTTATAACGTTTAATCTTATTTTTCTTTTCTTTTCTTTTGCTTTGGATTGTTTATTTATTTTGTCTCGCGTTGAGAAAGATTTCCAACTACCGTGTCATATCATGCTTGAGATTTCCTTTTCTCTCTCCTCTCCTCTTCCACGATATCTATTATTCTACTTCACAAGATCACTATTCCCATCATTTCTCCTTTGTCGATAACATAACGCACTTCACCACATCCATTCATTCCCTCAATCTTCATCTCATCTGTCATCCTCTTTATTTCAATTACTACTTTATTTCTTTCCTTTCGGCGCTAGAGGGGGCACAAAAGGGGGTCAGTCATTTTTTCATTCGTCCATTAGCCATCAGGTAAATCCCATGCCTCCCCCCCACCATCATCATCTCTTGGGGGGGGGGATTTCTTTTAAATTTCATTCTTATTGATTTATTTATTATATCCATTGTTTTTGTTCCAAACCTTCTTGTAAATACTTTTTTTTTTTTACTCATCCACCGACACTCACTCCCTCCCCCTTCTATCTATTTATGGAGAGAGCTATCCGGGTACATTTTTCCGCTGTCAATATCTTCATGTAGATCCTTGATTTTATTCCTCGTTTCTTCTTTTAACATGTCCATTCCGCCCTGGATATGTATAGGGTATGGTTCGTCCGTTTGTCAACTTGGCGTGGGGAAGGGTGAAAAGGGTACAAAATGGGAATTCTTGACAAAATTAGTGGAGTGCTGTTTTTTTTTGCGCTGGTAGCAGTGATCTACCAGTACTGTACCATTACCGGTACACTGCTGTGCTTCCAAAAAGAGCAAGAAACAATCCTTTCGCGGTATGATACTCGTAAAAGCACAAGTACCGTAGTTAGGATCCAAGTCAGTTAAAAAAAGCTCGTCAGTGGATTAAGTAAGTGAGAAAGTGAGCAAACCCCCCACACTTCCCACCTACTCGAGTACGAGTACAGTACTTGTACGCCACCAGCATCCCGCAATACCGCACCGAATGTACTGTACCGCACCGAACCGAACATGTACTCGTACTTGTACGGTAACGCACATATACTAACGCGCAGCAAGCAAGCAAGACAGGAAGGAAGCGAGAACCCACACTCGGCGCCCCACACCACACAAGCCTCCGTTCGCCCGGACTGGGTTGTAGTGGAGTACCATGTTGCACAAGACTGCTCTCCACCCGCCGTTTGTGGTGGGACCTTCTATGATAAGCTACGGGTATTTGTGACTTCTTTGTTATGATTTGCAGTGCGTCCGCTGTCTACTGTGGCACACTGTCCTTACCGGTATTTCATGCTCGAGTTGGGGCAATTACTCATCCCCTTGCGGAGAAGGAATGAGCGAAGAGAAGAAGGGAGGAAAGGAAGTGGTGTGATGGTGCGGCGGCGGTGGGGGGGAGTCGTTGTGTTACAGTCCCGCTCTAGCATGGCCTTCCTGGCAGGGAAGGGGGTTCGTCATCCTACTGGGTTGTGGGGAGATGGAAGGGGTGGCGGGTGGGTATTGGTGAAATATGAGGAGCTTTTTATTTATTTCGTTTTGTGGTTGGTCTGCGCGATTGTTCTGGTTAGTGGGTACTTGTACTCAAGTACAGTACTGTACTGTATATGTGTAATCCGTTGATAGGTAGTGTCTTAAATATGGCGGCATGGTACTGTATTCCAACAAGTACAAGCAATGGGGGGGGGGCAAGGCCGCTTTGGTTTCGTTCTGCGCGTCAGATTTCAAAAGTTACCTATCCCATCCGCTCGCAATGTCGAAGCGTTTTTTTTTTTTCAAGAAAAGAAAAAACTGCTATTGCATACCATCGAGGTTTGGCCCTTTTGCCCGGGTATAGGCGGTATGACATAGTGGTTTCTTTTTTAAAACGCCCGGACATCACGAGTGCCTCACATGTCGTATCCCATTGCGTCAAGGGTTACTTCGACAACTGTGCAGCATTGTACAGTACACCGCTGTACGACCGGCCTCATGTCCATAATACAGCGCAGCACTTGTGTTGCGCTGTAAGCTGTTCAGATGCTTAGAAAGCAAAGCACATTAGTACCGGCTGGAGCGACCTGTTTTCCCTTTTTCCCTATTTTGGTGCGGCTATTGGTCGGGTAAGTTGTGCCCCCTTGGGACCGGTGTCGTAGGAGCGGGGGAGAGTAATACCGTGCTAGAAGGCCCCGCGGTACCCATCCGCGATGGCATGATCCGGGGGTTTGGGATAGCGCCGGCTGCAGTGGTGCCAGAGTCTTTAGGAAAGGCCGCTCGAGTAGCTGGGGCGAGATCGGGTTTGGTATGGAACATTGCTATTATGATATCATATTGTTCACCAGGTGCTGCAGTTATGCTCGGGGAGTGCTGGTCACGTGATCTGGTGCTTGTTTCCTAATCACCTTATCGTGCTGTCTCCGACTTCCGGTACCAGTATTTTACTATCGCAGGTACCCTAGAGCGTGTCAGTGACCTGTGTTCGGGGGGGGAGTTGGATGGGGCACCTGGCTGTTCTTAAGGCTGCTCGGTGATTGCTTGATGGTGCAGTGGTTGGGGGTTTGCGTACGATAGCTGATTTTAGGCGGGGTTGATGGCCTAGTTTGTTTGTTGATTGAAAGGCGGCCGGAGGTGATGGCCGAGTTCTCACGATTGGGACGGGTAGCCACCCGGGCGCTGGGACCGGGCAGCCCCAGGGAAAAGGACTGTGAATAGGAACGGAGGACTAGGGGTCTTAGAGAGGAGTGGAAGATCGGGGCATTGGATACGAGTAAATCTAGGGAGTTTCTTGAGTCCCAAACAGGACGGCACGTGACCAGGCACTATAAAATGAGAATATTATAATGTGATTACGTTTACGACCGTTGCTCCGCACCGAGTGTATCTGCAAATCATTATGAGATACTAATGTAGCTCTTTTTATCTAGAATTCAAAAGGCTTCCTTCACATTTGTACCAGCACTTGAGCACCGTACTAGGACTTCCAGCCTTCTCATATGATACTTCCAATGAGCTCCCCACTTCTACCCCTGATAACCCTGAGAAAGTTACCTGACCTCGGCAATTAGGGCCGAGTCTGTACCCGTCATACTTGCAACGGTTCCATTTGCCTGCCCCTGGGACATTTGGCCCGTAGCACGATATCAATTCTTATTGTTTTACGGGGAAATCCTATGACACGCTGCCGGTAACAGTACTCGAGTACCGTACTATGTTCTGACCCACCGAGAAATGTTTTGGAGATAATATTATCATAAAGGGGAGGGGAAAAAATGCCACTATCACAAGTATCTCTTTTTGGCGCATGGGTTCCAGTATGCCGGTACTCGTACCAGCCCAAACTCTCCAAAAAGAGCTATAGTCCGTCCCATATTATAGTGGGGAAAAGCCTCCCAACACTTCCCACTAGCTGGCCCCACCAGGAGAATATGGCCCGCCTATCTTCTTGGTTGTTTGGTGCCTGGTGGGAAAAAGCATTGACGGATTTGCAAATTCTTAAGGTGCTCGAGTACAGTACCGTACGTTGCTGGAGATACCTGGGTGCCTTGGCGCCGAGATGGCTAATTTGGCTGGTAGGATTTTACCTGCTCCTGGTGCTTGTACCGTGAAATAAGTTTTCTTTGTAATCTGTCTCGGATTTGCCTGAAAGTGCCCTTCCCTTCACATTTTATGCCCTGTTTTGGGCTCTTTTTGACAGGATTGGATGTTCTACCTCAGCCCCTACTTTATTTCAACGTACCGCACAATACAAGACAATGCAAGCTGCAGGCGATCATTGCTGAACAATGCGGCTGGCAGTGTGTACGGGAGTAGTCTGCGGTGCTGTACGAGTGCGGAGTACAGTACTTTTATCATGTCTCTGAGCCAAGAGCCGAGTCCGTCTGCCACTTTGTGGTTGTGACCAAGGGTGCCAATTCTTGGCGCGGAGACAACTTGTATGTATCAATCCATGTCAACGTGCCCGATCACCGGTAATGTGCGAGTGCTCGAATAGTGGGATTATGGAGTACGATTGAAGTTCAGAGTTTTATATTCCCCCCTTTGTTCCTTAGTGCATACCCCTTCTTCCCCCTGATCGTCATGACAGAGTACCCCGATTAATTCCGGGAACTTTTCGACCGTAAATTATCCTTCCGATCAAGCTCCCCTATTCTCATCTTTTTAGAGGGTTCATTTTGCTTTTTTCCCCCCGAGGATTCCAACAAGGTTCTCAGCGACGGGTTGCAGGTCACACGGAATGGCGGGTTCGGCTTGGACGATCGGGCTCGTATCGGATTTGGCTTGGCTGATGCGTATTTGGTTCTAGCTGAACCCTTGTGCATTCGCGTGGGACCAATCATTGTCGAAGGTCGGCATGCCGAGCCATCGCCCTCTTTTTTAGGCTGCCAAGGATTTTTGAAGCCTGGTCCTGTGGGCCCGGTTTATGCGCCGTCCTTCTGATGAGCGGGGCTTATATTTGGATCCCTTGGCGGCCTCGGCATCGTGGTTGCGGTCGCGGTTTGTGATACGACCGCGCGGGTTTGCTATGGTAGAGATAAATTGGGGGGAAAATAACTGGAAATAGGGTGCGGGAAGGAATTTTAAAGGAGTCCTGAAACATATTGTGGGTCCGTCGGGAGTTTCTTAGTGGACTCTGCACTACCGCGAAGGAAATGGCCGAATGCTCACCCTTTTCCCGCCATTTTCTTGGCAAAGGTCAAGCTAGATTTCGCGACGCCTAGCGGCTTGTATGCCGAAATACTGCGGTCTCGGTCGGAACGTGGGCGCGTCTTGAGCGTTCGGTATTCACTCTTTAGGGAGGAGGGGGTTCGATTGGCTTGGCTGGACGGTGGCTTTCCCGGGTATATTGGAGTGTAGGTTGTGCGGTACTGGGCCCATCCTAGATCCACCCACTCTGAACAATTGAGACGGTGGATGATCAACATGCAGTTCTGCTGTGTTGCGGTGGCATCCTCGACTTAACCATGCCTGTGCGTGCATGCCTGGCGAAAAGTTTATTCCTACCTCCCCTTTCTCTGCCCTTTTAGACTCATGCAGCCTGTAACTCGCGCAGGCCATTTTATCCTTTTCTGCACATCTTATGACTTCAACCGGTGACATTGGATCGTGGCCTCCGAAATTAATAGGATTGGTTGAAAAGCGGTCTCGTGTCGATCAATCTGATTGAGTGATATTAATATATTTCCCTAGTGTGCTTGTGCAGTGTGTCTTTGACCGTGGAGATACCTCATGAGCTCTCACTCGCCAATCTATTTCGTAGTGTTGAAAATCTTCAAGGTCACAATCGGGCATTCGTGACTGGCATTAGTTTGATAAGGTTCATCCGGATTACCGCGATATGCAATTTTTCTCGCTGCGTGTCCGGGCAACACGCCGGGTCCTTTGATTGACTTTAATTGAACAGCAAACCTACCGGTTGCCGCTCATCCATCGACTCTCTGGGATGGTTGGGGAAAAGAGTACCATCGGGGCCGTTTGGCCTGACATCGCCTTTCCCCTCTCGCTCTGGCGGAGGTGAGCATCGTATAAAACTGGATCTCCCGAGTGACTGAATCTGTGCTGGCTAGCCTCCCCGAGTGATACCTGTTATCAATTCGTTTACCTGATGCACTGTGTTTGCTTCCCTGTTCTGTAGCTGGGGCGGTTTGCCTGACCTCGAGCTGATAAGTGTGATGTCGCTACATGCTGGGCCAAAAAATTCAGGGGCAGGTATTCGGTATATGTAGTCAGCTTTCGATCTCCCTTGGGCGGACCTGGAGACCTGTCGATGGTCCATTAGGGATCCTGGACGGGTGAGACGTTGTGAGTGATTTGCAGCATCCCGGGATTCAAGGTTATCGGGGGTAGTGAAGTGATTAAGTATCATCAGGGAGGGCTTCCCTTTTTGGTCAAACCCGTTGGTTATAGTCGTAGCGGCTTTATGGGGGTCGCTTATAGGTGGGCGGGCATAAAATAGAGTTCGGGACTACCGTACTTAGTCTAACGATTTAAGAATCACGTGGGCGTCTGGGTCGCCGTCAGGTCAATGGCGACTGCTCTTTTCTTATATATTTACCACCAGCCAGGGGAGGGGACGTTTACACCGAGTGCGGTACTAATGGGGGAGTTCGGCGGTTCCTCTATATTTCTCCCGGAGGGGGAATAAGGGGAGTCACGTTTTTTCGGAATACTAGAGCTTTTCTCTCGATAGGTTTGCTCGCCCCTGCTAATTTTTGGCGGAACTGGTTGTGTTAGAAAGCCCCTACTAATGTATTCGTGTTCTATCGGCTTTTTCTTGCACCTTCCCTTATTACTTCTTGAGTGGGCAATCGTAAAGAACCGGAAAAGACCACGGAGGTTTCTGCGACTGCTAGGGATATGTGTGCAACATCAAAATACGAGTGACTTTGGCGGACGGCAATGGGTCTCATGACGAGTGAATTCCTGCTCGAGTACTGAAAAGTACTCGGACAGCGTGCCTTTATGCATATGCGTGATAAGTACACGTGCCGCACTTGGATTTCGAGAGATTTCTACTTCCTCACGCCAATGAACAACTTATTGGGCTTACGGATGGTCTAAGCCTTGCTGGAAACTGGCGGGTGACGTTGGGCAACACTCTTGACGGGATTGTTAAGTTGTGTTACCTGAGATTGGCATGCGAGCAAGCTCGATACTCCTCTAACTGTTCTGATATTCTTTCTGCAGGTGCTTGGTTAGAGAGCTGTCGGGGTTTCACAAGTGCAAAAATTGCCGATCCTTTGCATTGACTTGTATGAGGTGTATGCTGGTGTGCTCGCTCGGTCGGACTGTGGCATTTTGAGATAGCCATGCGTTTGCGGTTGATCAACGTGATTTGCATCAATGGCGCTGGAATCAACCAGTGATTCTAATCTCTGCTGCAACTCTTCTCAAGTGAGAAATGAAAAAAGGAAAAAAAGGAGTCAAGACAAAACGTGCGAAAAAGCAATCCCCCTTACATTGTGGGAATAATTTTTTGGAGCCTGGGATAGAGTATTGCTTCTTGAAGATCTGGAAGATGAAGGAAGTTATGACACGCATTCCATCCCGTTGGTAAGTTGATATGGAGTTAGATGTGGAGTACTCTAGTAGGATCAGACTTCATTGCAGGCGACTCGCCTGATTTGCTGGATTCATCCGTGTTGGCAACCAAGATCATTGGTATGATAGTCGCCAAGATTATCTTTGCTTTGTAGGGTTCGGGCTCTCAGGTTCTGTTAGTGATAGCATTATAATAGGGAGTAATTGCACTTTGAGGCAAACACCCTTTACTTCCAATTCATGTTCAGGGAATAGCATCGATAGCGAGCGCTGCCCAAGGAGAGCTCGCATGCGACTTTTTGAGCCACTTGCTGCATACCTTTGTCTTGGGATTGCGCGAAGTGCATCTGGTACTATAATTTCGTGAGTCGGGTTGGAGGAGGGCAGGAGGACACTAAGGCAACCGAGCCAACAGGAGGGCCCAGGGGCCACCAACCAGTCATAGTTTAAACCGATAGAGAGCAGCGATTGGGCGTATTTGATAAGAGATACTCGCCCCTACCCGACTACATTGCCTATATTGCCGATCGGGATGGGCGCATATATACGGTAGCGCTTTGGATCTGTCGTATCCCCGGGATGCACTTTCGGTCATCTGGCTAGGAATAACTCTATGACAGTTGGTTTGTTATCGCTTACGTGCTCCTACCTAAACATGAACTCCCTATTTCGACTTTGCGGTCTATAGAAACTCTGGGAGCACCTAAAGCTACGGCCAGTGATTATGGTATTTGCGGATGGATGGAGTAACGGCACGGCAGCGCAAATGGCGTTGATCCTATTATCTTTGCGATGGAGAGGTAAATTCACCTGGTCCTACGCTGCGGATGCACCCCCTATCGTGAGCATCTTCTATGATCGGCTCTGGAAAACCGGCAATCGAGAGTAAGTTTTGACGAACGTATCCCCTGTGACATGGTTACGGCTGATGATTTCCTCGTCAAAGTAAATACTTACTTTATCGAGATCTATCCAGTTACCGGGAATATATCTGAGGTATAATAAATAAATAATTCCTAGCGCTCACGCAGAGGGACCGCCACGTCCCCTAAAAAACAAGCGGATCATGTTTAATCACTCGGTCAACGGTCTTTCTAGCACTTCCATGTTCTTATCCGGCAGGTATGCGCTGGCACAGAAGCCTACCCGTGCCTGGAGTCAGAGGCATAGGGTTTAAAAGGCCAACTTTTGTCAGCTGACACGGCTGGGATATCTCTGCGGTAGTTGTCCAGAGTGTTTTGCATTAGCCAATGCATCCATTTTGGCACACAGAGACATGAGAAAAATCCTGAAGTGATTGGTGAAGGGCTTTTAGCTTGGGCGCATGCACGCTTGACTTGCTACAATAAATGGGTGAGGTCTTGGGCTGGGGTACGGCCGGGCGTGGCTAGGGGCGGTTTCGGAGTCTGTGGCTAAGTTACCCCGGGTTCCGATGTTCGGGCCCTGACCCCCAACTCGGCCCAGTGAAACACGGAGCCGGGGTTTTGATGTTGGAATCACAATGGCTGAAAGTACGTAGGTACCCGTATGATACCGCTCTTGGAGGTCCGAAGTGTAAACGCTCAAAAATTTATGTGCTCTAGTGGATATCTGCTGCGCGACTCCAGCTGGGCGAAGTAGGAATCTCAGGGGAGATTTTTCTGGGCTAGCGGTAGGGCGAAGGTAATCTCGGAGATAACCCTCAACCGTTAAATCCTTGGGTCCTTATTGGCTGTCCAGCGGATCTGGGACAGCGCGATGGCACCAGCCTTCCCGTTCGACAGGAAGTCTTTTCGAATACGCAGCCAACTGACTGTTCGTTTGTTAGTCGGCACAGCACCGCTCCATGATTGTGGGGCAAATAGCCCAACGTACGGCAGAGGAGCTACAAATCTGTGATACTTCTTGGCGTGAGGTTTTTCGCGCCTGGGATCTGGAGTGAACCGAGGATCACCTACAGCTTGCGGGCAAGTCCGTTGATCAGCGATGCCAAAGATGTAACGAACAAGGTTGAAAAATGACTCGCTGCCACCTGACTAGGTCTGGATGAATTTCTCTCCGACCGCTTGACAATAACTGCATGTCTCTAGGGAAGTCTTGCAGCCCAAAATTCATGAGAAGTCACTCGGAGCTCGTCTTGGCATATGCAGATTTACTGCAGTTGGTGTTTTTCAATAGCTGTTCCGGTGCATCTAGGAGGATAAAACACAGGAAAGCATGGTGGGGAGGCTGTGGGAAAAAGGGAATCAATATGCGAATGTTGACCACATGGCAGGGCCCGCATAGGTGTTGGTCGAAAGAAAACCCAACTAGTGTAGGCTTCCGGCGAAGCGAGGTTTAGTTTCAAGGAGTTCGAAAATAGGGTAGGTAGGTCGAGTGGAATGGGTTGTCCGATTCTGGGCCTAGCCACTGACAATTCAACTCGATTGTGTAATATGCAAAAGAAGTGGGGGGTGAACAATATCAATACAGGTGGCGTCATCATGGTACTGGTATTATCATTTCCATAGTCTAGCGCAGCAAATTCACTCAAGGTTTGGATTGTCAGCCAATTATCACACTTACGATTCGTAAAAGGGTAGCCCTAAATGTGTAACTCTTCCAGAAAATAGGTGAATCGGCTGGGAGTAAATTGGATTATCTATCATATGACAGGCCCGGGTGGGGTGAAACCCTTTTTCATATTGGGTTAGAGAAAAGGCATCACCACCGGCCATCGAATTCGAGTGTTGTAGAAACGACACAGACCACTCAAACAGAGTTTTGATGACATACAGAAACCACACTCGCATGATGTGCAGCCCCACCAGCAATCCAATGAACCACTCCTCTGCTGGAAGGCGCAAGGAGGGTTGGGAAACAAAATGAGTAAACAATCGCACCGACTGTAGCACCACTCATTCGTCGACCGTCGGGGAAGTGGGAGAATTGGGAGAAGTGGGTAGCGTAGGAGCAATATTAGCCACATAAGGGGCCGAATACGAACAGCCAATGAAGAATCATATCCTCCCTTTCGAATCGAATTTTCAAGGGATAGCCACATGATGGGTTTTGTGTAATGCAGCGGGTACCCGCATGAGGGGGTACGAGAATATAGGTTGGAGGTTGGAGGTTGGGGGTTGGGGGCCAAGGGGGAGGGGAAAAGTGAGCTGCTTGGAGAATGTATTTGCCGAAGATGAGACGGTCGTTGTTGGATCGACGAACTGAAGTTCTTGTCGTGCACGAGTTGGTCGGTAGTGGGGGTTTGTGCCCTTTTTTTATTTCCTTTTTTTTTTTTTGCGTGGGCGACCGAGGGGGGGATGTATGATACCGTAGGGCGTAGTGTTCTTTGGTAGGTACAGTACTGCGAAGACGAGTGATGAGGAATTGAGTATGGGCGATAACGGTAATGCTAGGGACACCGTTCAGCGCTTGATATATCCACAGTTTGGGTATATATGTGTATGATAGTAGATTTGTCAGGACTCGAACTTTTCAGCACGATACTGCACATTGCGGTATCATAGGATTTGTTTGAGGAGGGTTATCCTAATTGCTAGGCAGAGACTGGAAATCTGTGACCCGCCTAACCCAACAAAGAAAATTCCAAGCCACGCAGCTTGCGAGAGCAGCGAGCAACCGGCATCTCGATGCAGGGTTGATTTCGGCGCGGCATCGACACAATGAAGAAGGGTTTGAGTATAGAGAAAGAAAAAAAAAGTGGTGAAAATGGGGTTAAAGAGGAAGGAGGAAAGGTATAGAAAAGATAATTAAAAATGTGAATAAAAAAATAAAAAAATAATTTAAGAGATTTTCAGCCCCTGGTCCGACAACCGAGTGATGGTGCACCAGTCATCCAAATAATCGTCACCTCCTCTTTCTCCTTCTTCTAGTTCCTCCCTTTCCTCTACCACCCCTCTAATATAATACTGTACATTTCTCCACTTCTCTGTTCTGCTCTCCCGCTCTCCCCTCATCCTTCTCTCCTCCTCTGCTACAAGTTGGTTTTGTTGTTGTTGCTGTAACTGCGTCAGCAGCAATAGTCGGGAGTCGGGAGTAGCGGCAACAGCAGAAGAAGATACAAAAGGCAATTGACCCACTGATCTCGAGCGAATTCGGTAAGAAGGGCGAGGTGTTAAGTTAGATTCCTTCTTTCCTTCCTTCCTTCCTTTCCTTCTTTATTAACCCTGCCTTGTCAGTCGTCACCAACAGTAGCCGGTCAGTCAGTCTGACTGTCAGACGTGTGGGGAAGGAGAGACAATCGCTCAGAAGAGTTTCTACCTCCGTAGGGCATCGGGTCGCCTTTAACCCGTTTGAGCCTCCCACTCGGCTATCGACCAACTTCTTCCCTTTAACTTTTTCTTTGCATCCTTTTTTTTTTTTTTTTTACAATTTTTACATCACATCACAACACCCCCCCACCAATTTCTTTTATAGTTCAACTTTACTTAACCCCATTCCTTCCCTTCCTACCACACCGCCCCTCCACTCCGCATCTTCCCGATAGCATAGCTGTTGCCGTGAAAATACCCTTTGTTCGAATCCTCTACCTACATTTGTAGACAGAACTACAATTTTGGTCCAGGAGAAAAAACAATTGGAAAGAGGAGAGAAAAAAGAGATCTCGTTTGAAAACATAATCTTTTTTTTTTCTTGCCCCGCTTTTAACTTATTTTTTTCTTCGGTTTTTTTCCCCTATTGGGTGCTCACGCGACACCTACCAGTATTTCATCATGGTGAAGCCAGATCCAGACTCACTAGGCGAGCTAGGCGAGACTGCTGCCTCAACAACGGCTACAACGACGACAGCGACGACTACGCCGGCAACAACAGCAACGGCAACAGCAACGGCAACACCAACAGGACAGCAATCTCCAGCGGTACCTCCAGCTCCAAGTGGTAGCATAGCATCGTCAAAGGACCCAGGTCGACCCAGGAGGAAGAAGGCGAGGAGAGCTTGCTTCGCTTGTCAGCGCGCTCACTTGACCTGCGGTAAATTTAACCAATCCCTTCCCTCCCCTCCTTTCGCCTCACCCCGCATATTTGCGTTTGACATGTGACTAAAGGATCCTTTTGTTGCAACGGATTTTGTGGGTTTTAGGTGACGAGCGTCCATGTCAGAGGTGTATTAAGAGGGGTCTTCAGAACGCTTGCCACGACGGCGTCCGCAAGAAGGCAAAGTACCTACACGACGCACCCATTGATGATGTATCCGAGTTCCCCGGGGGTTTCACTACCTACACGACGCATCGCGTTCCTGGGAACATAAACACGGATATGTTGCCACCAGATGGGACCATTAATCCAGGGTCGATTCAGTCTCCGGGGTTGCAGGAATCGTCGCCGACGAAGGGGTCTGCTGGTGGTGGGAATACCGGTGACGGTGGAAATGGCGGGGGAACCGGGGGGAGTGGGAATGGTGGAGGGCGTGGTGCCGGTGGTGGGAACTTTCCCGGAACTCCCCTATTCGACCCGAGTGATCCTGCCTTCTTCAATTTCGACATCGCGAGCTTGAACTTCGGCAGTCAGTACGGTGCCCTTGAATTCGGCGTCCTCGGCCGGATGAGCGGGCAAGCTGCCGACGCTGACGACGGTAGCGTAGGCAGCTACGCATACTCACCGAGCATGGGGGCCGGCGAGGGGTATGGAGGTTTCTCGGCTCCGCAAGATGACCCGCCGCACTATCGCGATAGCTGGGGCGGCGGTCATGGGGGGCGGAATTCCGGGGCGGGGCACAGCGTCGGGTTTGCGGGGACCTACATGATTGAAGCCGGACCGGGGAGTCTCACCAGCCCATCCCCACCGGTGGAGTCCCCGCGACAGAATTACATTCAAAATACCGCGCAGACTACAGCTAGCTCATCGAGTTACGATACAACGGCGACTAGTGGTCCTATGAGTTCTCCATCGTTCTACCAATCGGGTGGGCACCATCGCCCTTCAACCCTCCAGCAGGTGCAATCTGCACCCACAGCCCAACAACAGCAGCAACAGCAACAAGTCCCACAAGTCCAAGCCCCCATGCGCCGTCGCAGACTCCCGGAGGACCCCAGCCAGATCTACAGCTCCATCACAACACCATACCCATACACACTCCACTATCACCGCCTCTTCCACATGCTTGAAACCCGTTTCCCCAAACCTCTCCTCCTACGCATCGCTCGGGCAATGGCCTCGTTTCGCCCTTCTTTCATCGCCTGCACACAGACGCTCAAAGCCGACGACCTCCTCTTCATGGAAAAGTGCTTCCAGCGAACACTCTGGGAGTACGAACGCTTCATACAAAACTGTGGCACACCAACTCTCGTCTGCCGACGCACAGGGGAGGTAGTCGGCGTTGGCAAGGAATTCTGCATGCTTACGGGCTGGGAGAAGCAAGTTCTCCTCGGCGAAAAGGCTAACCGAAACACGAATGTGCCCGTCAACGGTGAAGTCGTTAACTTTCCGCCGCCGTCCGTCGACGAGTATGGTCATGGTGGCGTTGGCGTCGCTGCCAGCGGTGGCGGTGGGGGAGTTAGCGGCGGCCTTGGGGGAGTGAAGAAACCCGTATTCCTGGCCGAGCTCCTCGACGACGAGAGTGTTGTTGAGTTTTATGAGCAGTTTGCCCGATTGGCCTTTGGCGACTCGCGTGGGGCTGTCATGACGACTTGTAAAGTGCTCAAGTATCGCGCTGAGAAGGACGACAGTAAGAAGGATGGCGTGAGGGAGGCCCGTGGCATGGATGGCCTCGGGGCGAAGGACGGGAAGGTTGAGTGCGCTTTTTGTTGGACTATTAAGAGAGATGTCTTTGATATTCCGATGTTGATTGTTGCGAATGTGAGTTTCCCTCTACTTCCCTTTCTCGTTTTCTTCGTGGGATGGGTGGGGGCTAAGGGTGTATAGTTCCTACCGATTCTTCCGAGGCCGGCGCCTGAGGGGGGGAAGTAATTTTGTTTTCTTGCTTTTCCTTTCTCTTCTTTTTCTTCTCTTTTTGATGGAGCCGGGTGTGGTAGTGCTGTGTGTACGATTCTGTGTGTTTTTTTGTTTTACCGCTCTGATTGTGTACGCTTCGTCAGCTACCTATTTGTTTTATTCCCAGAAGTGGCAGGATGGAATGGGAGCAGTACACGTTTTGTATTTCTCCCCTCCCACCCCCTTCGACTATCGCTCTATTTTCAATTTTGGCTTTTCATTCCTTGTTCTTGGACTACCGTGCGCAGTTATAGACTCCTGAGAATCTTTTCCTTTTCACTCTTTCGTTTCATGGCATTTGGGTCTTTGTGGTTAGTTAGTTAAAGTTAACTTCAATTTCTGGTTCGCGACTTGGGTCGTGGAAATGGTATAGCACTCAGTGTTTGGATGAGCGAGCGGCCTCATTCTGCTTGCCCGCTTGCCCGCCCGCTTGCCGTGGCAATATACCGGTACCGTACTTTCTGCATTCGCATCTGCTGCACCGTATGCCACTCACTACGTATATGGCCACCCAACTTTTCTTCTTTTTTTTTTTTTGTTTTGCTGCACCTTGCTTCATTTCCTCCTCCTACGCTCGCGCGGCGAATTTATCTCAGCTGCCAATCCGTTTTGCCATTTTAAACCCTATGTTACTGTACGTGTGCATTACCCGGGTACACTAGTCCACGTGAAAGAAAAAATGACATTACAAGCTCTGGTAGCTCAGGGGTTAGAGCATGCGATTGCAGATCGCAGGGTCGATCGTTCGAATCGGTCTCAGAGCTGTTTTTTTTCTTTCTTTTTTCTTCTTCCTCATCCTTTGCCACCTCCCGTCTTCGTACTGTACCGGTACTCGTACTCGTACTCCGTTTATTGCGCGGCACGTTACCGGTAAATTTAATGGGTGTGTTGGCTGTGAGGTTCCAGGGACTATTGGATTAGAATTCCAGCTTCGGCCTTCAGAGGATTGGAGAAGTGGGGAGTTGGGCGTCGGGTGTTGTCTGGGCGGGGTACTGTGCGGTGCACGGCGCTTCAAAACAATACAAGTACCGGTAACTCAATCGGGCTGGCGGAGTGTACTAGTACGAGTATCAGTATCATATTTGTGACCGGATGGGCGCTCTTGATCGGGATACTGGTAGATAGACTAGGGTACTTGTGGACATATTCCTCGTGGAGCTTCTGATACGGTAATGTCTGCAGTGGTGGTGGTGTCGGGTTTTGCTGGGTCAGACTACGGTATTGGACTCGCGTCTGGCGATAAGTTGCATCCGAAAGCACCGCTTCGTTACGTAACCACCCTATCGGCGGGAAAATAAAAGGGGGGACTTTGTCTCGTTTTCGGGATAACCGGTAGTTCATAGACTAATTACGATATCATACCTCGGCCTCCATCCATCCTTTCCATCCATCCGAGTTTGAAACGGGGGGGGGGAGGAAATGGGCACAGTACTATACAGCACAGTACTCGTACAGTGAAAGACCGCTGGATTTCTCTGGGGAGGGGGAGGAAGGAAGGAAGGAAAGAAAGGAGTGTCACGCATAGTCTATATCGCAACTACATACTTGTACCGGTACCGCTCCACCCCAAGAATAACGATTGACCGTCTACCGTAACCTGCGAGCACTCGGTGGGTTTGGGAAGAAACGGGATTCTTTAGAACGTGCGTGGCTAAACAAAAAAAGACTCAACATCACGATGTGATAATACTCTACTACCGCTAACATGATTACCCCCCCCCTCCACCTCTCTGCTGGCGCGTGATTGGAGTGGTGCTTGTTGAGATCTTGCGAGTAGTGGTGTACTCGAGTATATACCGTGGGATTGATTGAATGTTTTTGTTTGTGGGTATATATGGTGGGAGGTTCTATAGTTTTTTGGCCATTTAGAGGGTTGGAGTAAAGGGGAGTTGAATCGTGATGTAGACACGGGCTTCTGGTGTGGTTGTGCGTGGTGGAGTTTGTTGAATATGTCATATGATAATATGTAATATTATGATTATGATGCCCTTTATACTTTGAAGCGCTGGGTGGGAGAAAAGGAAACTTATGATATAAGAAACATAACTACAATCTACGAGTATCCGTCTCACCCCCAACAGTAGCAAACCTACTCCTAGCCCTAATCTCTTTCCCCCAGACAAAAAAGCAAAACATAGTCGGCGCCAGCGCCAGGCTCAAGAACCCAAGAAGACTACTGGCCCACTGGTACCCTAGGCGTTTATACATCTCCGTACTAAAAAGCGGGAAACCGGCGGCGAATGCGCTCCGAGCAAAGGAATTAGCGGCGAGGGCGCTGGCAGCGTATACGGGGTATGCTTCTACAGTAAAGGTGAATATCCCGGAGAACACAAGCAACGTTCCCATGCCGAAGAACGTTGATCCGATGATCGGCAGGATCCAGTGCACGTGTGGGAGTGTGGTCCAAGCGAACCAGAAGAGTCCGATGGGGACCAGCACGCCACCGGCGATGGCGGGGGGAAGACGGAACTCTGGTTGAGATATTTGGTTGTGCTTGTGCACTAGGTGGGTGTAGTTTTTTTGCCAGATCGGGTCGGTTAATGTGGCCAGGCCCATACCGATTATCAGTCCGATGAATGTCAGGCCGATTTGCTGCAGGGAAAAGTGGTGTACGTTCGCGAAGACTAGGGGGAAGGCTTGGAAAAAGAGGTAAAGGGTTCCCAGGAGGAGTGCTGAGAAGATACATAGGAGCAGCAGCATCGGCTCGAATATTAGGAGTTCGAAGGGGCGGGTGCAGGACAACAGAACTGTACGGGTTATTGAGCGGGATAGCTTCTCAATTGGTGCGCGGTAGCGGGGGTCGCCTGTCGATTTTCGCAATGAGACGGCTCGGTCTCGGAGAAGGACTGGGTGATAGGTTTCTGGGACAAAAGTGTAGAGACTGGCCAACATGAAGACCGACCAGATCATTAGGACCCAGAATGTCCAGCGCCAATTGATGTTCTGATTGATAAAACCACCGATGAGAGGGCCCACGCCTGGTCCCATCTGAAATCCGTCAGTTTTCCGCCTAATTTAGCGTTGAAATTGATCTCACAAAAGTCGCAGCGGTGTACAACATCATGGGAGCCCCAACTTCCGCATCCTTGAACATGTCCCCCATGGTTCCACCAGCAACAGACAGAAAAGCTGACCCGGCCATACCAGTTAAAAAGCGAAAAACGAGCAGCACGGCGAGATGCCGAGCGAGGGCGCAGGGAAGAAGAAGAAGCGTAAACAGCGAAAATGAAACGAGGTAGATCGGCCTCCTACCATAAAACTCCGATAGCGGCCCGAGGAACATCGGCCCGATTCCCAATCCCGCTACATAAAGCGATAATCCGCTGACAGCGGCCAATTGAGGAACGGTTAATTCAGCCGTAACCTGGCGATAGGTCGAAGTATACATGGAAGATGTGCACGTCCTACCGCATAAATTTAACTCATCAGTTGATCTTCCTCCTCACGGAAAAGGCTGGGAGTGAAAAAAGCAAATAAGAAAAAGCAATTCGAGACAGCGGATAGGGCGAAACTTTTCACTCACACACAGGCACCGCCCAGACTGACGACCCATGCAACGAGCCACCTCCGAGACCTGCTCATGTTCCGTGGATTGAGGGGATCAGCGTCCCCGCCAACCCACCCAACCTCGAATTCCTCACCGCCAGTGCTAGATAACACGTTACTATCTATAGCCCGTTCAATGCTTTCACCATGGCCGTATGTCTGCGCCATTAATGGTACCGCTCTAGTTGCCATGATTTCTCGCGGTGTGGAGGGAGAAGGGATGGTGGTCCTCTCCGAGACCGTCACTCCTCCTTCCATTGTCGACGTATCGGTACCGTGCTCTGACACTCACTCGTCGCAACTTCGTCGCTAAATGCTATCAGAAAAAAAAAGGCGCAAAAATGGGGGGGGGGGAAGGAGGAAAAGCAACATCTTTGAGGGATCCCCACTAGGGGTTTAAAGGTGGGGGATGGGGATAGAATTGACTTTCTCTAGGCGTCAACGCAGTCGCCTTTTACCGAGAAGCATGCAGTTCAGACGGGATATCGTATCCTCAAGCCAAGTTAACGCGATAAGCACTCCTTTGATCGCGGATCTGATCTCACTCCTCTCGGTTTCCGTTCAACGGGTTCCCTCTTCTTACATGCACAGTGGCGAAGCCAAGGAATATCGCCGGGTGTCGTACCATATCTCGGTCACTTAGGCTATGGATGATTATTGTGGAGGATTTCGGCGACCGGGGAAAGGGGTCCTAGGATATGATGCTCATTATGGTATTATTGTAGAAGGAGTCGCTGTTAAAGCTTGGGCTGCAGCCAGAGCCCTCTCGAGGGGGTCCCCTACAGACGGGAAAGCCGTGCACGTTCTGGGGCGGTTTTCCGCTGTCGGGCCTCTTGCTCTCTGGCGGCGTCTGCGTTCTTCGGTGGGTTTCCTGTGTTGGATGAGTAACACCACTAACCCAAGCCTCAGTTGTGACAAAGCAAAAGGAGTACCGGTATGCACAGCACGTTACTAGGAGAGACAACACAACGTCCCAGCACGATTATCCCCGATCCGAGCTTTTATGGTAGAAGCCCCAATGCCCGCGAATCGTCAATCCATAGTATGAAGGGAGTCAATTCTACTGTTGTAGAATCCGGTCGGTGCCTTGCTTGTCCCTGTCTATTTATTGGCTGTTTCTTGGCTCTTGCTTTCTCGCCCGAACAAACGGAACGCGCAATACTTTCCAGCCTCGCAACCCTCCACAGCATTGTTTTACGATTGCGCCTGAATCACCACGAACACGATCGCCTCCCCAGAACTGCGATTCGGAGAGGAGATGACGCATACTGCGCAGGAGATAGCCCTGGCAACGGAATGCACTACAGTAGTATTGCCTACATAGTAGTAATCACGGGGTGGAGGAGTTCCAAATCACATCGATAGAGTATGAAGTGCGATGAGGGGTTTCGGAGGTGGAAGCGTGAATCTCAGAGTTAAATATAGAGAAAGGGGTACTATATGGTAGAAGCATTGATGCAGAGGTTAGAACGGACGAGTGTGAAAGAGAGAGGGGAGGGGGAATTGGAAGTGGGTATGGTAGTGGGGAGCATTTGCTAAAACGCCGTATAGTAGCATAGGAAGCCCCTCAATCGTATCACAAACTTTCCGAGCACTGTTGAAGTTTTCAAGAACCCCTAATCGCTATTTTTTCGGTTACTTGGGTGAACTATGTCTCAAACCACTAAGGACAGTTATACAGGGTCCTAACCGCTCTCATCTCTTCATAGCAACTCACTCGCGATGAGAGTCAGAGAAAATTACAAAGTTTAATCTCACAAAAGTTAAGTCTGTCCTAGCATTTGACAAAAACTAACCCGTCTGTATCCACTCTTACCTCCCTTTAGAAACTCGGACCCCCCTCATCGTCAGCATCTGAAGGATTATCCAATGAAGATACATCTGTAACTTCCGTAATCGGCGGTAAACCACCTGGACCCCACGGCATTCCATCTTCCGGGTCACTCTGATTCCTGAACGTGCGTAGCTCGAGTCCGTCCATCCACTCGCCTATATCAATCCCTCTTCCCCTTCGCCTCTCTCTCCTGCCAGGCCTCTCCGTGAGGTTGCTGCGAGCCCACCTCATAAATCCTCGTCGGATGCCACCCCGTCTCGCTGGATACCCCGGCTGATTCTCTCGTGGTCCAGGTAGTGATGAGCCTGGTTCAGAGTCCTCGCTAGTTCGATGTCTCTCGCTATTCCTGACATTCTGGATGTGATTGTAGAGGAAGTAGCAGACCACCAGGATTACTACCACAAGAGATGCCTGGAAGAAGGTTTTGTGGCCTGTGTTGAGCCCCGGGGCTTCGATGTCGTTCCAGCTGGCGTCGGGGCAGCCGGCTCGAGGGGTCTTTGGGAGCCAATTTGCAAATGGTTCTGTGGCTTGACGGGGGGTGATGGCGAATGCCGTGTGACTTGGAGTCGGCCCAGGCATTGGAGGATAGGGGGCGAACTCCGTTCGGAGGTTTAAACAGGGGTGTTCTTTCGTATATGAATTCGAATGACACTTGAGCGATATAGTGGACATGGTTGGATAAGGGGTGAAAGAGAGGATGAGTGGAAAGGGTTGAAAGGTCCCGGTCAGGGGAGGAGGGAATGGTGGTTCTGTATTTGGGGTGGAATTCATTCGAGCGTTCGTGGCGGAGGTACGTAACTTACCCTTTGGATCTTGGAGTGGTATGTACCTCTATAGTAGTTTTGATCCACTGTCCGTTCACAGATATGGCTTTCCCAGATTCACTTAAACAAATAATCCTGGGTTACTTTCCAATTTGGGCGATCAGCTTAAGATGGAACTAAAAATTGAAGCACAAAAACTCTATCCGGATCAGCTCATACAAGACAATTGGGGAGTAAATACCTACAGCCCATGGTTCGTATACCAGCACGTGACGGACCCGCCAGTAACACCGGGGCGAGAGCTAGCAACTCACATGCCCCCACAAACGGGCCAATCCGAACTCGGAGGTAATGATTGATTGCTCGGATTTGTGGAGGGGGGTGCGGTGCGGCGCGGCCCTGGGGCGGGTGAAGTGGTATGATAGGTGAAGAGAGGACAAAGCTCGGAATGGCAGCTTCGATGTGGATCTTGCGCTCAGAGCAGCTGTTGCAACTCGATGAGCTTTTGCCCACAATCTTTGCTCCCCGTCGATCGCCTCCCTCCCTCTATTTTTTTCGTCTAGACAAAAAACTGCGTGACTGCTGAGTTTCTATTGGCTGATGTCATATTGAGGATTGGTTAGTGTACTTGTGTTTTCCGCATCCATGGCTACCTCATTGGGTTTACTAGATCGCATTGTGCATCAATTTTCGACGTTGCCGAGATCGCAACCACCCTTAACTTGCCGTAAAGCTGCGTAAATGTGATTATATAACAAAAATTGGACTCCGGGGATTGCAGCACATCGCTCATATGGACTGCTTGCTATAGTCTATGCGGGTACGGGGTTAGCAAGGCTGCCGTTATGATAGCACGGGGACCCCAGTCGATCCCGATAAACCAGATAGATCATAGATGGTTTTGCCGAATAGTACGGTACTTGTATGGGTTGCGAGGAAGGGATATGAGGGGATGGTGAAGTCACTCCAAGTCTTAAGCTGGGTGGTGGCAGGAGGTTCCTCTTCGCTGCCTTTCCTCCCCTTCCACGGCTCGACCGAAAGAGAATTTCTATTCACTTGCAAGTGCGGCCGATTGAGTACCCATGGGTCCGTGGTCATCCGTAGGGCTTAGCGTCAGGGGGAGGATGTATCCCCGTGGTGCTGGTCTTCCGGCGTAATATCAAGCTTCCGCCTGTTGCCCCGGATTACTTTGAGCAGGAAGGAAGCGGTAATCTTAGGGTGGTGGCTTGGCCTCGTGGATCGACTCAAGCTCTGCAGATGAACACCCGCACCTACCCAAACGAGGCAAAGGAAGGGATTGATTGATTGGGCAGACTGCTCAAGTATAATTTACCGGTACTATCCCGTTGTCTTGCGGTCCCAACGACACTTCCTCGTTTTCAAAGTGCGCGTACGGCGCCATATAACGCTATCTATTATCCGCCCAATAACGAACTGGCACCACCGGGGTGGTAAATACCCTGATAGCTAGTATAATTGGTGGGGACGTCCTTTCAACCGACCGGTTTTTTTGATACCGGCCACGAGAAATGATCCGTAAACCACCAGAGTTTCCTGGTTGATCCTCCTTGGTGGGGGTGTGCGGGGATCCGGGCATGGGATCTTGGTTTGTTACCGGTAGTAACTTATACTACCGGTAGACTACCCTCTCTATTTCCCACCGACTTGTGACTTATCCCTCCTAAGTTATTGGGCTCTCCGGAATCGGAAAGCGGCCAGTCAAACTTCGCAAACCCGGTCACCAGTTTTTTGGAGGTCAAGTTCATGTCCCAGTGGGGGTGGGTAGGGAAACTGGAGTTTGGGTGGGTGTGTGGGGCTTGACGGGAGATTGACCCAGGTGGGATGGCGAGCCTGAGAACATGGGTGTCAATCTTTGGGGGGGGGGGGCGAGGGACGTATTCCTTCAAATCCCCCGGGAGACCCCGCACACACGGGACCTCGGTCAACTTCGGCAAGGGACCAAACGTTGGGGTTTGTGGGTTTTTTTTCTAGTTTTGGTCGGGTTGAGCTTGCGCTGGGTTTAAGCATTTCAACCCGGGTGGGCCCATTGACAGGCTGGGTGCGATGACATATGGACCGCAGAGATTTACATAAAACATAATGTCGGAAATGATGAACACGAGGGTATATTATCAACAAGCGCATGTAACTAATGGTACATTGCGAATGAAAATTTTGAAGAAGGTCTATAAATTAGGAGAGGAGTCACTGATCCAAGAGATTAGGGGAAATATTACACTAGAACTGGGCCTAGCAGGGGGATAAGAGTGAAACGAGATATAGGTACTGGAAAGATAGACAAAAATTATAGGCCATGCTTGAGGGGTAGTCGCTATACGAAATAGGGCCAACCGGGTTGGTTCGTGATTGTTAACACTCACTTGTGGATGCTTGTATCACGGCCATAATCCAATTATCATAGCAGTCATCTGCACGATGGCGGAGAAATCATCGACGAGCAAGGAATAACGATGGTAAGGGGAGCGAAAAGGCAAATAGAAGCAGAAGGTAGAGAAATTAACGTGAGGAAAGATATCAATCGATTAGGGAGGTCGTTCATGAGTAGAGAAAAGAAATGTCAAATTTTTGTTGTAGATATCAAACCCGGCGAATCCTTTTGGAGGGAGGTTCAAGTAGTTCGGAAGAGCCATTTGAAATGAGGTCTGTTGATATATCGGCCCGTGGGTTGAGGGACGAACCTCTCCGTTCGAGCAGCAACTTCACAACTCCCTCGTGCCCATTCTGGGTAGCCCACGAAAGTGGTGTTCTACCATTCTTATCCGCAAGTTCGGGGTTGACATCGCTCCGCTCCAATAGTATCTCCACAACTCTCTCATGCCCATTCTCGGCAGCCCACGAGAGGGGCGTCTGACCGTATTTGGTGTCTATTGTGTTCGGGCCAACGCCTTCCTGCCCCAATAGCACCTGCACAACTTCCTCGTGTCCATTCTCCGCAGCTAGTGAGAGTGGATTTCGGCCCCCAAAATCCGCCATTTCGGGATTGGCATCAGTCCGCTCCAATAGCATCTTAACAACTCCCACATGTCCGTTTTCAGCAGCTCGTGAGAGAGGCCCTCGGCCCCAGGAATCTGCCATATCAGGATTGGTGTCAATCCGTTCCAATAGAATCTCCACAACTCCCTCATGACCATTCGTAGCAGCCAATATAAGTGCCGTATCGCCCTCGGGGTTCGCTGCATTGAGGTCCCATTCCTTGATCTTTAACAAAGCAACTGTTATATCCACAAGCCCGAGGAACGCTGCGCCGTGGAGCCCTGTGAACCCCTCAGGGCTGTATTTGTTATACCAGGGATGATTTCGCCAGTACCCTGCATGTAATAAGAGTAGATTGGATGATATATGCATATCGAATCTATCTAGTAGTCTTAGCGCAAGCGGTATAATACTTTTGGTGGTTTCCCTTCTAGCGTGTGCTCCCCAGTAACGAGAGGCATAACCAAGAAAAGGAGTTGTGGGCGGGGCCGAAGGCAGAGCAGGTGAAAGATCCCTGACACACTGGAAGTTGAGGTAGGTCAAGCAAACCTCGGCAATCATAGAGTGCGGGCAATGGAACAGGGCGGGGTTACCCGAGAGGTACTCTTGTAGAGTGTGGTGGACAGGGCGGACCGTAGAAGAGGACGCTTCGACAGTGAGAAGACCGAGCGAGCATCGTACGATCGTTTCTATCTGGGGAATGTTCTCAGTGTTCGGGTCTAGAGACCCTTTCTCTACTCCTAGCGCGTGGCATAGCTCGACGACATGTAATTGCCGCTCCGAATACGACACCCACATCAGGGCTTGCATGGCAAGTCTTGATTTACCCCGCGTTTGCGCCTTCATTCGTGCTAAGGTTGCTGTGTACGCATCCCCCAGACTCTCGCCTTTTGTCATCACATGAAGCGTTTTCCTCCTCTGATGGATTGTAATCTCCCCCATAATGGCGTCCATATTGAGGGAAACTAGGATGAATCTATACAACATCGTTAGCGGGCGGCCCACACTTTATTGGGACAGCACCAAAATTTCCTACTCGCATTTCCGAGATTTTTTCAGGGATTACCCTCATAATGTCAGCGCGCAAATTGTCGTCCATCGCATTAGGTTCGGTGTCACTCTCCAACCTCATGACCAGAAACGCCTCAATGTCCTCCTTAGTAGGACTAATAGGCACCGTAACCGCCCCGGTGAAGTGCTCCCTTATTTCTTGCAACACCAGTGCCCTCCCAGTCAGGAACATTCGCGTGTTTGGCGAATCTTGAATGATGCCTCGTAGTGACCGAAGGAGGTCCAACCCATGTTTTGGGAGCGCTTCATCCAACGCGTCGATACAGATAAATACTTGCGGCAACGATGCAACGGTCGTCTTCACCAATTCCAACAGGTCTGGAAGCCGCAGACGCCGACCGCCAAAGCCCTTTTTCGCCGTTTTAAACGCCTGCCCCAGGTGTTCCGGAATTTCCCCTGTGTTGACGAGTTGCTTGAGGATGGCTCCCAACATGTTTGCGGTGGACTGTTCACGTTGGGCGAGGAAATCGCAATACAGTCCTACCACAGCGATATCTCTTGTACTGCCTTGATCGCAGAGGTGGTCAATTACGAGGGAGCTAATATTTGGCAACTGTTAGTGATATTTAGCTTATCCGTTTCTGAGAAGTGGGTTCCTACCTCAAATATGTCTTCCCCACCCCCGGATCCCCGTAACAAAATAATACCGGCGAAGCGTAGCCATCGCCTCCGCCGGTCTCACTCCATTTCCGAAACTCGTTAGTTTCCAGAAACCAATTCCCCACGCCATCGACTCGGTCGGTTCGCACGCCATGGTGCCGCTGATGAGGTTCGAGTGGTGACAGCCACTCCAGAATCTGCCGCTTCTCATCATCTATTCCCGCGGTGATATTGACAGTATTGGTGCTGAGAGAGTTGAAAGAGTTGATATTACCGGTGATCTCCATGCTCCGTAATGAATTAAATGCGTGGAGTTGGACAGGATCCTCATCAACTGAAGGCCAGTCGGCTGATGAGGTTCTGGCGTTTCACAAGACCGGTTGATATCCCTGCCTGCCTGCCAAGAAAATCTGTGCTGGATACAATATCTTACGTTATCATAGTGCTGCGATTTACTCGAGCACAGTCTTCACCGTACTACCGGTAACTACCAATCAGTGTCCCTATGGCCGGGCCGATGTGGTCGGGGTGCCAAAATTCTTGGCTCGCCGCAGTTAAAATCAGTTAGACGGCAGGCGCCCCCGGGCCTGAAAATTTATAGGAATACTCAAATGTAAGTTTGATTTTGCACCAGGGGTATTCAGAAGTAAAAAGATGGGTTTTCAGTAACGAGTAAACACGGGGGTTGCATTAGGTTACTTTAAGGTGTTAGCCAATAGTATCCACACATTTCAAGCATATTTGAATGAGCCGGGGCAATTGGAGGTAAGTTATCATAAAGTGTAGATGTTAAAACAGACCTTATAAATGTTGCAAGATCTCTGTATTTGTTAACAAGTTGGACATAAGATAGGTTTTGCTGGGGAAAAGATGATTATTTTAATTTCAAAGTGTGCTATGATATTTTAGCTCTACGATAGTACTCGTACCAGTTACCAACCTCTTGACTTCGGCAACCGCCTGAGAAAGAAGGTACCGTAGAAACTCATATTAATTTATCTACTATCTCCACCAGACCCTATCGTAATCTCCCTCAATACCGGCATCAAGCCTACGATAGTGTTAGTTTGATAGGTTACAAGAATTGAAAAATACTAGTTAATAAGATCCACACGGTCTGTACGCTCAGGCTTTACTGTGCGAGGAAAACACCAATCCTCCTTACGGGTTTTTGTTTCTGAGCACGGAGATTAGGGGGGGTGGCGGAGATAGTGGATAGCGCGAGTTTAGAGGATACTGGTAAAGTAATCGCGTGTTGACTGTTTTTGACTGCGCCAAGCTTACATGAAACAGCAAAGTCAGCTAACTTAAGCTTTCCCACGTTTTTAACCTTGAATGTGCCACAAGTGATCCGTTGCTAGGTCATGATCGACCTCCCCGTAGATTACTTTACTCGAGTACGAGTAGTATCTTTATGACGTCGAATGACATAACCCATTGAGGCCAGAGTGACAGCATGCCCGACAAAGTTCCCGGGCACCATACCAATAATATGCATATATACGCCCTTCCTATCCCGCCAGGGCCCCCCGTCTCCCATCTTGCCCTTTTTCCCACCTTTTCTTTGATAGTTTGTGAAGGATATATATCCATCCTTGCTCAATCTAACTGAGGCTTTACTGCTACTGCGTGATGGATTTGTTAAAGGAGGGGTTTTTGGGCAATCTGCAAACCCGGGAGAATCGTGTTTTCGATGACAATCCGAAGATTGCGACTAACAATCTCACGACTCATGGTAGGGTTCTTCTCCCCCGTTTTATTGAGAGCCCCGGAGACTAACAAAAAGGCCGTGTGTATGGTTAAGGGTCGGATTGGTTGTGGGCCGTAACGGCCTTTTTCGGCTTCATCCTTCTGGGGGTGATTGTTTGGACCTATACGACCAGTCCTCGACGTCGCGTGTTTCATTACTTTTCGATCGCGATATTGCTTGTTGGTACAATCTACTACTATGCTATGGCTAGGTAGGTGTAGCCTCCCGTTCCCAGGGTAGGGTGCGTTGTCTATAGCTACTAAGGATAATTTTTTTCTTCAAGTAATCTGGGTGGACACGCTGTGCCCGTCCAATTCAGACGCGATGGACTGCTGAGCCGGACGAGACAGGTATTCTGGGTGCGCTGGATCGGATACTTTATCAACTTCAGCTTGATCTTCTTTGCGCTGTTGCTCTTATCCGGTGTTGGATGGGCTTCTATTCTATTGTTTGTGATCTACCACGTCCTATTCCATTGTAAATTTGCCGCTAACGGTGGGGGGTAACTTGTAGTACAATCGGTTTGACAATGCTTTGGGCGGTAATGCTACTCGTCGGCGGTCTCGTTCGTTCGGACTATAAATGGGGATTCTACGTCTTTGCATTATTGGTCTACTTCTTCATCCTCTGGCAAGTTCTAGGCGTCTCTAGGAAGTACGCTAGCAGGGTGGATGCAGGCGTTCACAAGATATTTTCCGGACTAGCTGCGTACACACTATTTTTCATGTAAACTCCCTCCCCACCCACTCCAAATCCTTTTCAACCACCCAATCACTTACTCATTCATCACTCTCAGGCTCCTATATCCCATCTCCTGGGGCCTCTCCGAAGGCGGAAACGTCATTCAGAATGACTCGTCGGCCGTCTTCTACGGCGTCCTGGACGTTTTTTCCCAGGGGTTGTTCGCCCTGGCATTGATCTTTGCCACGCGGGATCTCGATTTTGGGCGCATGAGGCTGGAGTTCATGGAGTATGGTCGTATCCACGACCACGGTCGCTGGGATCAGCCTGAGAAGGTGCCGCATCATAACCATAATCCACATAACAACTTGCATGATGGTGCACCTGGTGGAACGGTTGGTGGGACTGGAGGGAATATTGTTTAGTTTGTTTTTCACTCTTTTATCTTTTATCTTTTTTTCTTTTTGTTTTTTGTTCTGGTGGGGTTGGCTGGACGGGTTCCGGGATGGGGAGATATCATACTAGGGTTTTGAAAATAGTTGGATTTGTGGTGGTGGAGGTGGGATTAATGGTAATTTACGGCGGTATTTAAGGACAGAGACCCAGGAATAACAAAAAAAATTTTTGCAGAAATGGTTGCACCACTCCAACTATTCCTCTGGCGTCAAGAATAAAGCGACTTAAGTAATTATTCATTGCTTGTGGTTCTGGGCGGTATTCCTGTCTATTCGAGCACCGTGCTGTATTGTCGTCACCGTAGAACCCCCCCCAAACGTGAACACAAATATCGCATAAATGAAGACCTCGAATGAAGTTCTGGGCCAAGAGACAGGACATCTCAGGGCAAGTGGCGGACCACTACCAGAAATGGCAATTTCGCCCTCGCCACCAGCAGCTTTTACAAACCCAATATTCTAATGAAACTCCGCGGCATGATAGCCTACTCGGAATGAAGCCTGAACCCACATGGGAAGGCAATACCGGTACACTGGCGAAACTCAACCTGAGTGGCGCAAGTGGGGTCGCTTCCCCGACGCAATTCGCCGGAGAGCACCCACGAGGTCTCCATACCGCAGAATAGTACTCGTACTCGTACTGTATCGTACTCACTCGGTTTTGCCAAGAATACCTCCATGGGCGGGATATTTGGCGAGGACTCCAGCAGGGTATCGGGTGGTGGAGCTATTCTTGGCAAAGACGAGTGGGTATGATACAGTAAATTTCTTGACGGAGCGCTTTGCATCCGGTATGTGATGTTTTTGTTTTTTTCTTTCTTCTAAATTGGTGGCACGCTGGGTTGCTTTTCAGTGCGGAAAACCTGCTTTTGTGGTGGGATGTATTGCGTGGAAGTAGTTAGTTCTAGTCTGATGACTATCATAGGTATGATACCGTACGAGTACGATACTTGCAGGCTAATTTACTGGAGTGGAGTGATTGGAAATCATGATTTGTTTGGGTATGGGAAGCTGTGTGGGGTTTATGGATGCTGTTGAATGAGCGAGTACTCACTTATTTTGCGATTCCCGGATAACTTGTTGTTAAGCCAAGGGTTTTGCTGTGTCTTTTAACATTGAATGATTTTCCAAATGAGAGAGGGGCTTGGAGTGATTTAAGGACCAGGTAAGGCGCCTCGAGAATTTCATGGTTGACACTGATTCCAGAATACTCGTAGTTACGGATGAGTGACTGCTGGTGGAGAGGTGGAGTAGGAGAGTATGGTGAGACATAATAGCGTGTGAAGTGCGGGTGCTTTGGACCCACAAAATTCTAGAATACGGCTTTGTCCATGGATTGAGGTACCCCCCCTCTCCATTCTAGTGCATTCCAATCACAAATCATTCTCGACAGGAAATTTGTGATTAACCTGAGATGGTATCGCCAGTGGAAAGGACCAGTTCTAGCGTCTATCGTTTTACTTCAACCATCCACGAGCACGATATTAATTTATATTAAAATATCAATAGTGGTGGGTTCGGATATCTCTTGCCGAGATGTCGTAAAAGGTAAAGTGGCGGTGGTGAAGTGGAGAGTACGAGTATTTCATTTCTGGAAATGTGTTGTGAGATCGTGACTGTTTCTCAAATTGTCCTGGCTTGTTTTTGCCTATCATTTCTCTTTGGTCGTTTTGCTATCTCTTCGAGATTAAAATTTCTGGTATACTGGCATCCTTCCAGTTATCCTTTGAGCACGATTTTGCTATCCTTGAGGAGTGGAGTCTTGCCGTTTACCACCAATGACGTCCGAGAACCCTTGTGCCGGCGCTGGATCTCACTGAGCGTGTAAAATCGTCGCGGGGTACCACTCGTTTTCTGACTTTCGCTCTGAATATATCTCCTATTTCTCAACCTTCAACTGCCTGGTTTACGGAATTCGTGGTGAGGGATATCTCGGGGTCAAATCGAGTCACTGTATATTATGGGTTTTGGTATACGATAATATTATAGGAAATAAGTTCTGCATCTCACGCACTAGTAAAGGTAAACCCCTATCGGTACTGAAAGAGCAATTTCGGGTTCGCGGGGGGGATCGTGATTGCGGGCGGTTGTGTGATAGGAGATTTGGAGAAGAAGAAAAGAATCACAAAGAGAACCAAAAGTAACAGCGAACGATGGTCTTCGAATAGTTAAGGATAGCTCGGTCTTTTGGCTAATTCCCCCTTACGTAGTCGTAAATCCACTGGTTTTCACTTTCAATTCAGTTGTGTTCTTGGTCACTCGTAGGGAGATCTCATGTTTGTATTCTGTTGTTTTTTGACGGAAAAGAAAAGAAAAGGTCGAGGAAGCCCTCGTTACGTACAGGAAACAAAATTTCTCCCTCAACCTTCAAACAAACCATTTGCAGAAAAATCAATCTAAACCATATCATAAAAATTCCCATCAGAAAGCGAATGAAGTTGTCCACATCAGGCAATACATTGAGCATGGGATTCCCCCAACAGTACATGATGGTAATAATAGTTACCCGCCTGTTGCCATCCTTCTTTGCCATTGATGAAATGCCACATTTCCACAAAAAGCCCTCTGAGGTTGTGTTTCACTCATGGAGGAGATAGAGTTTAACCTTTTCACCTTACTATTTCCTACTTGAAAGCCCCCAATTAAGAGTTTTGCATGGCCCCCCGAGTCCTCCATAGGGTTCAGCGTAGTCGAACTCAAAGACAATTGTTGGCAAAAAGCGGTGTCTAGGAAATGAAGCTACGTCGGGAGCCATTACTCGGTCGAAATATCAGCTATATATTTGCCGAATGCCTCATTAAAAGAGAATTGGACTTACATTACTCTCCTCGGTGAATCTGCTCATCTATCATTTAGCGGCCAAGTCGCCATCTCCTGACTTGAAAGCTCCTGACACTATCCCATCTATAATCGGTGTTACCTCCCAACTTGAAACGATTGTGTGCATTTGTTTTGCCATTTTTGTTCTTGGTAGCCCAATCATAGGATGGTAGGTGTAGCTAGGGCTCGGAGTGGTTTGTTAGTGTTTGCTTGTAATAGTGCTTCAAGTTTGGATACATACGCTCTTGTTCCGATATGATTTTCCATTTTAGGCAAGCCTTCAAGAGGAATATCCAGAATTATATATTCGTCTTGCAAGGGTGGTTTGGGAATTTCATCCGATGTCACTTGCAGTGAACCCAAGCAGTCAGCCCGTCCAGCTTTGGGTACAGCCGGACAGACCCAGGCTATTTCAGGGACAGCCTGGCCGGACTACGGAAAAGCGGGTTTTCAAAACCGAAGCCCGGGCTGGCCTCGGCATTGGCAACTCTGACTTCGGTTGCTGTAATATTCGATCGGGAGGCTGCCTAGGCACCGCCGGGCTTTGACGGCTGTGAATAATTTCGACCGGACTGACCCAGGATTTTTCAAAACTATGGCCTGGCTGGCCGGACTGCCGACCCATTGTCTGGGCTGGCCTCTTGGGATCACTGGGACTCACTTGAGATGGTAAATTGTGAGCAGGTGTGGGATTTTAAAAAGAAAGGAGGATTGAATGGAGGCTCGGGGGAGAAATAGCAATGCGCTGTAGTCGACTGATGTACCGTACTCGGGTAGACATTGTTTGGTGGAAAGACTAGTCAGGGGGGATGAGCTAAAAGTGTCCTGTAGTTGACGTAAATCTCGCGTGATAAGGGGTTGTCAGAAATGGAGAGGTGGGAAAGGGGACGTTTGTTTGCGGAGATTACTCGGCAGTTGGTGGTCATGAATTACCCTACTCGGCACAGTGCAGTACCGGGCATTGGGTACTTGTAAGGTACGGGGGCAATCACCGGGGGATGGAGCTTGTTTTGGAAGGGAGGGCCATTGGCTGTTGTTATAGGGTAGTATAAAAAGTGTAGGAGCAATTCTTGAGCATCGCATTCCTTTCAACTATTATTTGGGAGAAAAATGAGGTTCTCCAAGGCATTCTTATTCTCCCTTCTAGGTTCCTCATCCATATCCCATGCAGCGCCGACCCCACAAGCAGAGGACGGAGGTGACTTCACCGCTTCGAATACCAAAAAGCTAGCAACCTTTGCCGATGCCTTCTCCGGGAACTTCAGTGTCTCGCGAACCACCCTGCGATGGATTTCTGCCGGGGGTTCCGAGGATGGGACATACGTGGTGCAGGACCGTGCGACGTCTAGCCTAGAGCTGCGGAACATTGTCACGAATGCCAGTAGAATATTCGTCGACGCTGCGGAGTTGAAGCTAGACTACCACGACTACTCTATCCAACCGTCTGCAAAGCACGTCCTGTTTAGCACGAACTACACAAAACAATACCGTCACTCGTATTTCGCGGATTATTATATATGGAGTGTGGAGGCGAAGACCTTGATTCCCCTCGTGGAGGGACAGAGTGGAGATGTGCAGTATGCGGAGTGGAGCCCCCATGGCAATGTGATTGCCTATGTTCGGGGGAATGATTTATTTATTTGGAAGGACGGGGTGAGCACTAGGATTACCAATGATGGGGGGGAGAATGTGTTTAATGGGGTGCCGGATTGGGTTTATGAAGAGGGTTTGTACTTCCCCTTGATTTCTCTTCCAGGAAGGTGAAATTGACGCTTTCCCTTTTCTTTTCTCTTCTTTGACGGGCGGTTAGAAATCTTCGGGGACAGGTATACATTGTGGTTCTCGCCGGATGGGGAGTATCTTGCATTTTTGAGGTTTGATGAGACGGGAGTATGCATCCCACTCGTATCTTCTACCAACCCGGTGTGCATTGGTCGCACTAAACTGGGCTACTGCAGGTGCCAACATACACTGTGCCGTACTACATGGCAGGACAAGGGGTTGCGCCACCTTACCCTAAAGACCTCCATATCAGGTATCCTAAAGTAGGGGAGAGAAACCCTACAGTTGCTTTTCATCTGCTCGAGGTCAACAACCCGTCCACTCTGAGGAAGATTGATTTTCAGACTTACATCCCGGATGATTGGATTATTTCCGAGGTTGCTTGGGTCGCAGAAAAGCATGAGCGTGTCATCTTCCGCGCGCGGAATAGGACACAGGATACTGGGAAGTTGGTTTTAGTTGATGTTGAAAGCGGGAATGCAAGGGCTGTGAGGGAGAGGAATGGTACGGATGGATGGTTGGATAGCTTTCGTGCTATCACTTGTGAGTTTCCTTTCGGGAGTGTTTAATGCCTGCGGGGAAGTTGCTAATTATCTTGGTGAGATGTCCCCGGGATTTCTACTCCCTCGTATGTGGATATCTCAGATCATTCCGGTTGGGCCCATATTTATCTCTACCCAGTGGCTGGTGGTGACCCAATTGTGTTGACCTCTGGGAACTGGGAAGTCACTGAGATCTGCTTCGTCGACACTAAGCGCCGTCTAGCCTATTTCCAATCCACCGAGCGTGATTCTACAGAACGCCACATCTTTTCTGTGGGTCTTGACGGTAATGCCAAAAAGCCCCTCGTAGACATAACCACGGATGGCTATTACAGCGCTAGCTTTTCCTCCGGGGGAGAGTACTACATCCTGAGCTACAATGGGCCAAACTTACCATGGCAGGAGCTTCGGAATATAAGCGCTGAAACACCTATCCGAGTGATAAACGACAACGCCTCCCTTAAGAAAAAACTTTTCGAATATGATCTTCCTAAAATCTCCTGGTCGACACTCAATCACCCGGATGGATATGAGCTCAATTTCATGGAGCGTCTGCCACCAAAGTTTCGTAAGGGAGTAAAATACCCGGTTCTGTTTAATATATATGGCGGCCCAGGCTCGCAATACACGGCGAAGACCTTCCGCCAGACTGTCGACTTTTCTGCGTACTTAGGATCAGATCCTGAGTTGGGGTACATCGTTGTCAGCGTGGACAATCGTGGGACGGGATATAAAGGGCGGAAATTCCGTTCCCTGGTTACTGGTCAGCTGGGAAACTTGGAGGCGGAAGATCAAGTTTGGGCCGCCAGGGAGTATGCAAAGAGAGACTATGTCGATGGGGAGAAGATTGCGATTTGGGGGTGGAGCTACGGAGGTTACCTTACTGGTAAAGCTCTCGAACTAGATTCCGGAGTATTCTCTTTAGGCATTGTATGTCCCTCCCCACTTCCCCTCTCCCAGCGTAACCACTAAAGCAGAAAAGATGACAGCCCCAGTGACCGATTGGCGCTTCTACGATAGCATGTACACTGAACGCTACATGAAACTCCTAACTACCAACCGCGCGGGCTACAACACCTCCGCGATAACCAAAACTGCCGGGTTCAAGAACGTTGCCGGCGGCTTCTTCATCCAGCACGGAACCGGCGACGACAATGTGCATTTCCAGAACTCGGCTGCTCTCACCGATGCTCTGGTTTATGAGGGCGTGAGTCCTGAGAAGATGCGTGTGCAGTGGTTCACTGACTCGGATCATGCCATTGATTTCCATAGGGCTAAGAGCTTTCTATATAAGCAGTTGGCCAAGGCTCTGTACGATGAGATGAGGAGGATTCCCGAGGGGAAGCACCAATGGAGTCGTAGGGGGGTTGAGGGGGGAAGAGAGAGGTTGATTGTCGGAGGGTCGTAATATGGATTAATATATTTTGTTGAATGAGTCGGGGTTGGGGAGGGGGCTAGTATCTAATGCCGAATCGGCGAAATAGATGACAGAGTAGCCTAATTTGTGCGAGAAATCCACGTATCGAAGAACGAGAAGTAATGAACATTTCAAGGGTGAGGGTTAGCCGCTTCACCTCAATTGGTCACAGCAAGGTTAGGTGGTGGGTATAAAAAGAGCGATCACAGAAATCACCCAATCAAGAAAAAACACAATCCAGACTGCCCTTATACAGAGAACACAACCAGAGTACCAATCAACTAATGAGTGAAGAGAAAAAAAAGAGCCCACCCCCACTCCACTCCTCCGAGTCATTTGATATCACTCACACCGACCACCATAACTAGCTCCCCCCCATTCTCACCAACTCGCGCAAATTCTACACCATCTCGCAATAGCCCCGCTATCATCTGCTACGCGCGCGTAGGGCATAGGGCAGCCGGACACGTCCCGAGGGGTTTCTCTGGGTGTCCGCAAAACAAGGGCAAACCGGGCCAGTGTCGAGGGGAGTGGAACCACTGCGGCAGGACAAGTGTAGGAAATTATGAATTATACACCGCAAAATATGATGATTTTCCTAAACTATCTTGGGCTTAGCCAAGATGAGGTGTCGAGAAAAATGGGGTACGGTATTTCATTGCGTTTGCAACTTGTTCCCAGGACCGGATACGGTATTGGATAGTTCTAGGTTGGTGATGGGCGATTGGCTTGCCTGTGAACATTATACAGAACGGGACGAAAAAAATATTATGTCCCGGTTTTGGGCGTGTGGTGGGTGATATTGGTATCTGAGATGCTTAATAGCGACAGGTCTCGGGCTTGTATAGATAGATGGCCGGTACGCACCGTATTCATCAAGACACTCTAATTTCCTGTTTACGATATCATAATATGGAATATTCTTTTCTGGTAAGAAGTTTAGAACCGGCTAAGCTTTTATGCGTTTCACCTGTTTATAAATATATTTGTACTCCGTTAGAAGCGGTATTCATCATATTCTTGCAAAAGATGAAATGTGTGCTTGGCTTGCAGCTGGGTCCTCTAAAAGGACTTCAAGAAGTACTGTACTCGTATACTGGGTCTGACTGGTTTTTAAATTTTTTCTCTTCTGGATCGCAGCTTTTGCATGGGGGACCCAGCTATTGGTTTCAAAACAGGGAAAATCGATTACACTATAGGGGTTGATAAGGGTTTTGGATTTGGCTTAAAATATTAGGGGGTGGGAATAGCATCGTGTCATACCTTCAAACATTAGGCTCGTAGATTACGTATGATATGTGAATCGCAAATTATGATCCTGTAAATTACCTAACCCCAGGCAGGACCTACAAAGGGGGCCTTGGGCAGGGAAGAGGAAAGCGGCGATGTGGTATGATATCAACCTTTTTTGGGGATTTCTGTTGGGCGGTGACACTGTGTCGTAGGTCGCGCTTGGGTGTTCATACCCCCCGGGAAAAAGGTGAGGGAAATGTAGGGACTAAAGAAAGAGAGAGATATCACATCATTAATGGTTTTGTGTTGTGTTCGGGATAAGGCAAGCCGGAGCGGCCGAACGACAGTTTAACAGCTTGCATTCCAAACTTGTGTACTCGCCACTATGTCTACCTAGTTCGGGAGCCGTGGCAGCGGTATACATCAGGTGGGTTTATGATACCGGCAGTACTTTCCCACAACAGGCCTCGATACGATACACTTGCCCCAACCAACCAACCACCCTACCGGTACACCTCCGCCAGTCCTTTCCAAGAAACCCGAGTGCGCTGTACTGTACTTGGGTACAGCACTGTACCTCCTAACTTACCACCTCACAATACCAGAGCAAAAGGGAGCTCAGCCGCTCCTGGGTCCATACGGTTTGAGGGACTGGGCAGCAGCAGGATTATGAATCTGGAAAGGCTAAATATGATGCCTGGCGTCTATGACGTGCGCCTGGCTGGGTCCATGCAACGCCTGGCGCATGGCCCGCAGGGATGGAGGGGAATAGCCTCGTTCAAGCGGCTTGTGGAAATACTTCGTGCAGTTCCCGGTAATTTCTGCATTATTATTACTGGGGTTTTTGATTTGGGTACTCTCTCAGTAAGAACTCTGAGGCACACTCGACACTGGGGGGGGGATCTAATCATGATACCAGCTTCCATCGATACTAGTGCTATAAATATGGTAGAACTGGCAGTGCCTATCGTACAGTAAAAACCGAGGTATGATACAAGTAATTGAGAATCTCAGTAGGACATTAGATGGAGTTGCCTCTACTGGTAAGGTCCCCGAGCGCTGAAAGGGAGCCTTTTCGCTGTGTTCTTCCCTCCCCCCAATTATTTCCATTTTTACGGCACAAACTGCAATAATGGGATGGTGTGACATGTAGTCCAAAATTCCCTTCTCTGGAATGGGGCAAAAAGCACAGAAAAAGCACAGCCCACCTCCACCCCCACCTCCAAGGTAGAAAGTAAGAGAGGGAGCTGAATTACATAGCACGCCGTCCAACCATTCAAGTTCTTACGGCATATTTTTTTGGATTACCTTGCAGTACGAATATTGGAGGGGAGAAGGGAAAAGAAAGGAAAAGAAAAAGCCTCAGCTGAATATAGCTAGTCGAATACGAGACTTTCCAAAAAATAACTTTCCATCAGATCGGGTACCGTGTGGTGCCTTGGACCTCATAACGGGTTGAGTCCGATGCGCTTTTCGAAACGGTTACTATTCCAGTACACTGGTCCCCGTTGACTGGATTGCAGGTTGGAATTGCTACTATACGACCAATCAGCAGAGAGCTTTGTATTCGGACGGGTGGAGCACTTACCGGTAGAGGTTCCGCGATCTCACACATGGGATTTTTCGTAGGGATAACCAATAGCCCCCCCAGTGTGGTACGTACCGTCACTAATCGAGATAATTCAGCAGCTGTTGGTCGTTCTTGTCGTAATGGCATGACTGGTTAGTAAGCGATCGCCAAGGCAAAACGTGGGACGCGGTGCTAGCTAAACCTCCGACGGAGGTTGTGGAGTTGGCTGGTCTTACCTCATAAACGTGCTTGTGATCCTGTAAGGTCCCGCAGACCGGGTCAGTAGTTAAAGTTAATTTAGCCACTGTGTGAGTACGGCACGAGTACGAAATTTACGATTTAATGTCGGCGAAACTTAATCCCGACAGGCAATGCCAAGTATGGGGGATGTACAGTGCGGTACAGTAAGCTTGAGCTTGAGCCGCCGGAAATTTTTGAGATCCAGCGCAGCGGGCGGGATGTGAAGGTAAATTTAATCTGAAATGCAAGTAAGGAATCAGCCTACCGTAAGGACCCAACCTGTCGTTCCAAACCTTCCCGGTGCTGAGATAATCTAATGGGTGAGTGTATGGTGCGCTGGGGTAGTGCCCGGGCAACTATCCTTGGAACAGCTCACTATCCAGGTATCGCCACTGGCCATTGCTTACGTCCGCGCCATTCCTGCATGGGTGGCTACCAGCTGTTATGATACAGTATCTGTCTGGAGCACTTCGCGTTTCACGATTCATCACGGTTACTCTAGTTGCGAGTGGTAGGTACCCTACGAGCACTTTCGTCTCGCTATTTCACTGGGTCCCTCCATCCGAGGAGCTCGGCTTGGTATGGTTTATGCTGTCCGGAATTCGCAGTCTTTCTTTTTCCCCAGGACTTCTAAATCACCACCCAGTACTGTTAATAGTAGGGATTTGTTGAAGGGTTTCACAATAAGCTATAATAAATATTATTTCGACAGGTTCGGGTGGGTTAGCAATGCAGGTATGTGTTGATTAGAGATTTGGGGAAGAGCAAGAAATAAATTTTAACTTATAAGATACGATATTAGGCTATACTGGTGCGTTATTCAATGTTTTTTTTGGATTCTCTAACACCTCTGGAGCTTTTATATTTGTGCTTCGCAATAGGTATAGGGTATATTGAATTATAGCATTATAGCATGTGTAGCAGGCGGTAGCCTATATGAGCTAAAGTTCGATAGAGTGAAGCAGTAGGCGGGTTAATAGATTGGTGGATATTCTGGGCCGCACGAACCATAATTGGCGGTCGTGGGTTAGTAGGCAGTGTAGCACCAAGGATTTGGCATTCGCGCGGGTGAGAATCAGCTGTGGGTAGAGCCTATTTTGGGAGATTGAGAGACCGACAGTTGTGGGGGAGGTAATATATATAGAGAGGGTATTGGAGCCATTCTTCACCATTTCCAACTCTTTTATTTATCAGCTGAGAAGAAAATGAAGTTTTCTACTGCATTGTTGTTCTCCCTCTTGGGTTTTTCGTCCATCTCCTACGCAGCGCCAGCCTCACAAGGGGATGAAGGGCGCTACAACTCTCCGAGCACCAAAAAACTAGCAACCTTCGCCGATGCCATCTCCGGGAACTTCAGCGACCAGCTAGCCACCCAGCAGTGGGTTTCTGCTGGAGGTTACGAGGATGGGACATACGTGGCGCAGGACCCCTCGACGTCCAACCTAATGCTGTGGGACATCCGTACGAATTCCAGCAGTATATTCGTCGACATTGCAGGGTTGAAACTACCCGTCACCAACTACTACGTCCAGCCGTCTGCAAAGCAAGTCCTGTTTGTCGCAAACCGCACAATGCGATATGGTCAGTCGTTTTCCGCCGATTATTACGTATGGAGTGTGGAGGCGAAGACCTTGATTCCCCTCGTGGAGGGACAGAGTGGAGATGTGCAGCATGCGAGGTGGGGTCCTCGCGGCAATGTGATTGCTTATGTCCGAGGGGATGATCTGTTCATTTGGAAGGACGGGGTGAGCACTAGGGTTACAAATGATGGGGGGGAGAATACCTTCAATGGTTTGTAATTCTTCCCCTTGATTTCTTTTGGAAGGGTGAAATTAACGGATTTCCCTTTGTCCCCTGTTTTTCTTTGGCGGGGAGTTAGAAATCATGGAGGACAAGTATTCGTTGTGGTTCTCCCCGGATGGGGAGTATCTCGCGTTCTTGAGGTATAATGAGACAGGAGTATGCCTCCAAATCTGTTCATTGATTGAATGATACTAACCTAGCCCAATGCAGGTACCAGCATCTATTCTCCCGCGCTACATGGCCGGTCAAGAGGTTGCACCACCTCACCCCGAAGAGCAAATTTTTAAGTATACTAAACCAGGGGACAAACTCCCAATCGTTACTTTTCATCTGCTCGAGGTCAATAATCCCTCTGTCCCGAGGAAGATTGATTTTCGGACTTATACTCCGGATAATTTGGTCATTCCCGAGGTCGCGTGGGTTGCCGAGAGGCATGAACATGTCATCATTCGTACACAGGACAGGACACAGGATACTGAGAAGTTCGTTTTAGTTGATGTTGAGAGCGGTAATGCTAGGGTTGTGAGGGAGAGGAACGCCACAGATGGGTGGTTGGAGAATAAATTTGCTATTACTTGTGAGTTTTCCGTTCTTTAGTGCCTGTGGAGAAGTCGCTAATTATCTTGGTGAGATGTCCCCGGACTTTCTACTCCTTTGTATCTGGATATCTCGGATCATTCCGGTTGGCCGCATATTTACCTCTTCCCAGTGACTGGCGGTGAACCAATTGCGTTGACCTCTGGAAACTGGGAAGTCACCGCGATCTACTCAGTAGACACAAAGTGCGGTCTGGTATATTACCAATCCACCGAGCGTGATTCCACAGAACGCCACATCTTTTCTGTGAGTCTCGACGGCAAGACCAAAAAGTCGCTCGTAGACATCACCAAGGAAGGGTATTACGACACTAACTTCTCCCCCGGAGGGGGGTACTACATCCTGAGCTATAGTGGACCAAACCTGCCATGGCAAGAACTTCTCAGCATAAGCCCCGATACACCTATCCGGGTGATAGACGACAGCGCCTCCCTCAAAAACAAACTTTCCGAATATGATCTTCCTAAAATCTCCTGGTCGACGCTCAAGCACCCAGATGGATATGAGCTCAATCTCATGGAGCGTCTGCCACCAAAGTTCCGTAAGGGGGTGAAGTACCCGGTCCTATTTTATATATATGGTGGTCCGGGTTCGCAAGAAACGGCGAAGAAGTTCCGCCAGACGGTCGACATTTACTCATACTTGGGATCGGATCCTGAGTTGGAGTATATAGTCGTAACAGTGGATAATCGTGGGACAGGATTTAAAGGGCGGAAGTTCCGTTCCCTGGTTACTGGTCAGCTGGGAAAATTGGAGGCTCAAGACCAAGTTTGGGCCGCTAGGGAGTATGCAAAGCGAGATTATGTCGATGCGAAGAAGATTGCAATTTGGGGGGCGAGCTACGGCGGGTACCTTACCGGAAAAGTTCTCGAATTAGATTCCGGAGCATTCTCTTTAGGCATTGTATGTCCCCTCCCCCCCGCTTCCCCGCTCCCGAATTAGCCACTAAAACCTAAAAGATGGCAGCCCCAGTGACGGATTGGCGCTTCTACGCTAGCATGTACACTGAACGCTACATGAAACTCCCAACTACAAACCCCGCAGGCTACAACGCCTCCGCGATAACCAAAACTGAAGGATTCAAGAATGTTGCCGGCGGCTTCATCATCCAGCACGGAACTGGAGACGACAATGTCCATTTCCAGAACTCGGCTGCTCTTGTCGATGCGCTGGTTCGTGAGGGCGTGAGTCCTGAGAAGATGCGCGTGCAGTGGTTCACTGACTCGAGTCATTATTTTGATTTTCATGGGGCTACTGCCTTTCGATATGGGCAATTGGCTAAGGCGCTATACGATGAGAAGAGGAGGGTGCCCGAGGAAAAGCATCAATGGGGTTGAGAGGGGAAGATGGAGGGTTGGTAGTTGGAGGGTCGTTATATAGATGTTCTTTTTTGTTTTTGTTGAATGAATTTGGGTTGTTGGAGTGGGTTAGTATCTGACACTTTTTGTTGGGGGTAGCGGCGGCCAAGCAGAGAGAGACAGTCGGCGGAATTGAAGATGAAGTAGCCTGATTTGTGAGAGAAATCTACCTATAATACCGAATAGCAAGAAGTAATCAGCATTTCAAAGGTGGTGTTTAGGCGCTTCAATACCGTTGGTGACAGCAAGGTTAACTGGTGAATATAACCCAAAAATAGCACTCTCAGAAAGCCGCCCAAGCAATACAGAACAACCCAAACCAAACGGCCTATATACAGAGAAAGCAAACAGATCCCCAATAAACTTAGGGATGAAGAAGGAAAGGAAAAAAACCAACTCCACTCCTCGGAGTCATTTGATGTCACTCACACTGACCGCCGCAGTACCCGGCTCCAGTATTCTCACCAACTCTCACCAATTCCACACCTTCTCGCAATATAACGCCGTCCTCAGCTGCTGCTTAGGGGTAGGGCAGCCGGGCACGCCATAGCGGGCAAACCGGGTAGCCCTGAGGGAAAGGGGAGCCGTGGCGGTATGATAGGATTAACGTTAGGAAATTGTAAATTAAGAACTTGTAGATCACCGTAAGATGTAATAGCTTACGTCGGGTATCTTCAGCTTAGCAAAAAAATGAAGTATGATAATTTTTAAAAAAAGAACAAAAATACAAGCACTGCAATGCTTTGTACTTGGGGCGGTGTTGGATAGTTCTAGGTTTGTTGGGCTTTCAATTGGACTGTACACGGAAAAGTGTGTTCTTGTCTCGGGCGTATAATAATACCAACTTAGCATTTAAAATTCCTGATGGTAGAAGTAGGTCCCTCGGGCCCGTGGACATTTTTGGTATTATATGCATCAAATTCGTTAAGATGTTCTTATTCCCTACCTATCATACATTTCTTTCCGCCAGGACTTTAGCACCAGCTAAAACCCTTGATATCCTCCGTTAGAAGCCATATTTCTTTTTTGTAAAGTCGCAAAAAAAAAAAATTCAATTGTAGGCAAGCCCACTAAAAGAAAATTTAAAAGCATAACAGATATGACCCCTTTCCTCTTTATTCTCTTCCGGATCACGGCTTCTTCGTATGGGGGAGCTCCGGTTATTGGCCCCAGAGCGACAAGAAACCTAGCATTATAGGAGCCGACAGGAGCTTTCAAGGTTAGATATTGTGGTTTTTGGATACCTTGAAACTCTAAGCTCGTAAATTTTGTATGGTACGGTATGCGGATTGTAATTTCAGTCGTATCCGTGGCTGTCGGTTCGGGGGCTACGTCGGGATCGCGCATAATCGGAGGTGCTATGTGTTTTATCGCCAAGTTAACCAACAAAGGTATTGGACAGTGGGGTGGATAGGCGAGGCACTTCTTGCGGTTTGTGAATTTTTGCTCGAGTCCATGCTCAGGAGATTTCCACGGGAGGCTGAAGCTCCGAATTTAGCTCCAAAAAAACAAAATGAGAAAAGGGCAACTCTAGCATTTAGTTCTATATATCTGGAATACCTCCTACACCGTTGTATGATACTCCATCTTCCTAAGGGTTGAGCATTAATTGAGACTTTTAAATGTCAACCTTCTTTCGGTTGTTTAAAAAGACTAAGGCCAAATGCCAATTCTAGTTTCCGCACATAATGCGTATATGCGGTCCCGATCTAACCTCCCCAGCACGATGTTATATACTCTGCAAATGACCTAACCCCGGGCAGGACCGGCGAAGGAGTAGGGAAGAAGAGAGGTGGTGTTGTAGATTTTAGGAATTTTCTGGTGGGCGGTGGGCGGTGAGAGGGGGTATTCTTGATGCAGGAGTGATTGGGGTAATGATAATTCGTGGTTTGTGTAGCGTAGCTTCCTGTGACACTGCGTTGTGGGTCGTCGCTTGTTTGTTCTGGGGCATGAACGGGGGTCGAAAGTATTCTTGGATGGTGTTGGAGTTATTGCTTCGATATTGCGGAAGGATGTTGAGCATAGCAGATCGGTATTCAGATATAGCTACCTCTCATTGGTATGAGCACGGCGACCACAGACACGCAATGCTTTCCCAACCAGCTTCTTTCACCTTTCCATGGCTCTCTGTTCCCACGAGTCTTTATTTCTCTTCAGTTTCTTATCCCGGGGTATTGGCCTTGACCGATGACAGATGGAGGTCTGCAGCTTCGAGTGATTTTCCATGAACGTGGGCAATGGTATAGTACATGACATTGTGCAAGAGTTATTTTTCTTTTCTTCCTTCATGTTTTGGGAATGGGAGGGGCATCAGGGTGTCTTATGAGATGTGAGTATGGTTCCGCTCATGATAAACCAAGGAAGAATTTAACGAAAAAAAGTAGCCCAGTGGAAAAGTTAATAGACTACTCAAAACAAAATCAAACCCATCTCTATTTCATAAAACCTCTAGGCAAGAAGTAAGTGCACATGGCTATTGAGGTAAGATCTTGGAATTTAATAAAATGAGGTTGGTAAAGCAGTTGGAAAAAAGGTTCAAAATATTGTAATAACCGTGATAACAATGATTTAGGATTAAAGCTTTTTCAGATCAATTAGGTCATATATTATTATTTAGAACTATAGTCTATTAATCAGATAAAATTAAGACAACAAATAAATACTAACCACGTCTTATGTATATTTTTAGTGTTAATGAATACTGTGACACAATCTATAGAGCATTAGATCTACAAAATTTAATATGATTCGCGAATGTTTTCCATCTTCAAATAGTTTGAGTAATTGCAAGGACATAAGCATGCTTAAAACAAAGTATGTGCAAAGTTATAATGTTCAAAGGTGAATAGAGATGATATTAGGTAAGTATTTCTAAATCGAACTATACGTAAGAATGGTTGTATGACCGAGAGATAAACGGCTATATACTGTAAGAGCTTGAATAATTGAACCGTGCGTTAGGACGCTGGAGTTGACTTTACTGGTAAGGTGCCATACCTTTTTACTTTTTTTGTCTTAAGCTCGGGCTGAGGGAGTCAGCTTCTTGCGGTGTTTTCATCCCCCTATCCAAGAGAGAGAATTCTGGACGTCTTAGCTCGGGGTTCAATAATTCAAGTTCTTATAGTATAGGAAGTTCAAGCAACGAATAAGGTAGAAAGTATTGAAAACAGAATATTTGGCAGTGAAGAGGATTTTGATAATAATGAGCTTCTTTACGATGGGCTAGGCCATATAATAGAGAAAGAAAAAGGTTTTGAAAAAGGAGGCACAATGAATCGTTTAAATATTGAGATGCTATCTTATAATTGTGATGGCTTTCAGTACTATGTAAGTATATCTCAACTCTAACAATATAGTAATTGTTACTAAATCTCTGACAAGAGAATCTCAATCTTCTTAGACTATGGTACTGTCATTGGTAAATGTTGCATTATAAACTGCTTTTTTTTACTTTTTTATTTTATTTTTAACATACGAATTCCCTGTATTAAATTATCATTTTTCTACCCGTAATGACCATGAATGATAAGCGGAACCATATCATATCATACAAACACACTTTTTCAGCCCAAGTGGGTACTACACATACCTCCTGCCCCCAGGAAAACGGGGGAAAAAGCGAGAGTTATCACTAGTGGTTTTGCATTTTCTAAGGCAGTCTCAGCGAAAAACGGCCGAACGACAGTTGGCAACCGGGGTATCAAAAATTGTGCACTAACCACCAGCACGTCTCACCTACCCCCTCCAGGTCCCACTGAGGTTTCCAAAATGGTTGCGTAATTCGAGAGGCCTGGGAGTGGTATACGTCAGGTGGTTTACCAGCAGCACTTTCTCAAATTAGGTCTCGGTGGAGTACACTTCCTCCACCCCACCCCCACCCTCACCCCTCTGCCTCTGCTTTCTCAGCAACCTGAGCGCACAGTACAGCACCGTGTGGCCTACCCCCTCACAATACCAGAATGAAAAGGAGCTCCAGAATTCCTGAGCCCACACAGTTCGCAAGACTTGCCATCAGCGGGATTATCTTGGGGGGGTTTACTATACAGCACCAAGCGCTCTCGCCTAGCAAGAGGGTTTGTCGAAAATACAGAGCGGGGGATGGGACGTATTGGAGAGGTGGTATTATAAATCTGGAAAGGTGAAATATGATGCCTTGTGATCATGGCGCGCGCCTCGGTCCGGCCACGGGATGAACAGGAATAATCTCGTTATAGAGGCCTTCGGAGATACTGCGTCCAATTCTCTGTATAGTGCCTATTCCTAGAATATTGATTTTGATACTCGCTCGGGATGAACTCTGAGCTTGGGTTTCCTTGCTTATGATGATGTTCCTTTCCTCTGGGTACCCTCGACACTGGGAGGGGCTGGGGGGAGATCTGACCTTGATACCGGATTTCCTCAATACTGGTGCCACGGATATGGTAGAACCGGTGATAGCTGCCGTATGGTAAAAACCAAAGTTATTGAGAATCTCTCTAGGACGTTGGAGTTACCTATCCTAACAAGGTCTGTTGTATGTTTTCTTTTTATCCGTTTCAGCCGAGGGCTGAAGGCGAATATTTTCGCTGTATTCTTCCCCCCCCTCTAATCCAGAGGAGGAAATTATTGACGTCCTAGCGCCACTCGATGATTTCCATTTTTACGGCACAAACTTGAATAATGGGATGGAGTGACATGTAGTCCAAAATTCCCTTCTTTGGAAAGGGGCAGGAAGCATAGCAAAAACACAGCCCACTTCCCCTTGTGAGACATAAAAAAGAAACAAAAATGCCCCAACCTTACTAAGAGATGGGAGCCTACGGAGGTACAGCACCTAAGTTTTGTATGTTACACTCGCAGTGGGCATCGTGTTAGCACCCGGTGTAGCATACAAAACTTAGGAGCTGTACCTCCGTAGCGATATACGGTAGCAGACCGTCCAATCATTCAAGTTCTTATGGTGCATTTTTTTGTGTTACCGTGCGGTGTGGACAGTGGAGGGGAGGGGGAAAAAAAAGACCCCTCCACTGAATATAACTACAAAGTTGAACATGGGACATTCGAGAAAAACACTTTCCGACGTCACAGCCCCCCGTCTCCATGAGGTCGGGCACCAGGCACTCCATAGGCCCCTGAGCGGGCTGAGTCCGATGCGCCGTTCTAAACGGTTACCTTAAACGCATAGCACCTAGTCTAAATTTCACACCCCGTCCAAAGAACCAAGTCCACATTGACTGGCTTGTGGGTTAGGATTACTAAGATTCGACCAATTAGTAGCGGGGGTTGTATTAGGGCGGGACACGCACTCGCGCACCTGGGTGTTTCGCGATCTTGCACCCGGAATTTTTGGGACTCGAGTAGTGGGAATGAACACCCCCAGTACTACAGTATCCATCACTGATCGGGGTGGTAGCTACCGTGGTGGTTGGCATTTTTGATTTGGGATGCCAGGATGGGTTAATAAGCGGCTCCTAGGGCAAGATCTGGGCGGCGAGAAATGCCAAGTCTGGGGATGCAATGGGGCGCTGGAACTTTTTGAGATCCGGCGCTGGGGCAGGATGTGAAGTTAATTTGAAGGCAAGTAGTAGCCAACCGAAGACCCAACCTAACCCAAGCCTGAGCATGTTAGACGTAGTATCATACCCGAGGAGCTGCTTCACCCACCACGACCCAGATCTCGCCTTGGCCATTGCTTGCATCCCGTGATTCCTGCATAACTTAGATAACCACCGGATACTATCTGGACCACTCGTGGGTAGTATTGGGGGGGCTCTCCATTTTCCCTACCGAAAATTCCAAGTGCAGGCGTTTAGTATTTTGCGTTTCCCGATTTATCGCGGTTTCTCTAGTTACCGGTATCCAATGAGCACTTTCGTCTCACCCCTGGACCTTAGCATTTGTGGAGCTTAGTTTGGTTTGCGTGTCCCAAAATGCGCACTGACCTAGGGAAAAATGATCTGTGGTTGTGCGATATGATCTTTTTTCCAAAAGAGACTTCTAAATTAGTAATAAGTGTTGGTAATAATGGGGCGTTGTTAAAAGGTTACACAATGAGCTATATAATATTACTGGTATTTGAACGGGTGCGCTGTGGGTCAATGATACTAGAATGTGCTGATTAAAGATGTGCAGAAGAGTAACATGTAAATATTAGGTTGGGATACACAATATTAGCGTAAAGTAGTTGGTGGTGGTGAGTTAGTAGGCGCAGTGCAGCACCAAGAATTTGGCACTTGCACAGGGAAATTAGGTGAGGATAAATCCTATTTTGGGAGATTGAGAGATTGACCGTCGTAGTAAGGTAATATATAGAGAGTACAGGAGCAATTCTTCAGCATTTTCACCTTTTCATCCATCACCTCTGACGAAAATGAAGTTTTCTACAGCATTGCTGTTCTCCCTGCTGGGCTTTTCATCCATCTCCCACGCAGCGCCGGGCTCACAACGGGGTGAAGGCGGTTTCACCCCCCCGAGCACCAAAAGACTGGCAACCTTAGCCGATTCCTTATTCGAGAACTCCAGCCACAAGCCATCCTCCCTACCGTGGATTTATGCCGGAGATTTCGGGGACGGGACATACGTGGCGCAGGACCCCTCGACTTTGAACCTAATGCTGTGGGACATCCGTACGAATACCAGCAGCATATTCGTCGACACCGCCGGGTTGGGGCTAGTCTACTACAACTATTCCATCCAGTGGTCTGCAAAGCACGTCCTGTTTAGTGCCAACCACACAAAACAATACCGCCACTCGTATTTCGCGGATTACTATATATGGAGCGTGGAGGCGAAGACCTTGGTTGCCCTCGTCGAGGGACAGAGTGGAGACGTGTAGTATGCGACGTGGAGTCACCATGGCAATGTGATTGCCTATGTCCGGGGGAATGATTTGTTTATTTGGAAGGACGGGGTGAGCACTAGGGTTACCAATGATGGGGGGGGAGAATTGTTTAACGGGGTGCCGGATTGGGTTTATGAAGAGGGTTTGTACTTCTTCCCTTGATTTCTCTTCTAGGAAGGTGAAATTAACGGTTTTCCTTTCCTGGAGTTAGAAATCTTCGGGGACAGGCATACGTTGTGGTTCTCGCCGGATGGAGAGTATCTCGCGTTTTTGAATTTTGATGAAACGGGAGTATGAATGTGCCTTCCACTTGTATTTTATACTAGGGTTGTTCATTGGCTGGGTCATTGGCTGGGCCATGCTAAACTAGGCTAATGCAGGTGCCAACATATACTGTGCCGCGCTACATGGCCGGGCAAGTGGTTGCCCCACCTTACCCTGAAGAGCGCCGGATTAAGTATCCTAAAGTGGGGGAGAAAAACCCCACCCTTACCTTTCATCTGATCGAGGTCAACAATCCATCTGTCCCGTAGAAGATTGACTTTCAGACTTATACTCCGGATAATTTGGTCATTACCGAGGTTGCCTGGGCAGCCGAGAAACATGAGCGTGTCATCTTCCGCACGCAGAACAGGACACAAGATGCTGAGAAGTTGGTTTTGGTTGATGTTGAGAGTGGGGACGCTAGAGTTGTGAGGGAGAGGAATGCCACAGATGGGTGGTTGGATAACAACCTTGCAATTACTTGTGAGTTTTCGTTCGGGAGTGTTTAATGCCAATGGGAGAGGTTTCTAATTATCTTGGTGAGATGTCCCCGGGCTTTCTATTCCTTCGTATCTGGATATCTCGGACCATTCCAGCTGGGCCAATATTTACCTCTACCCGGTGGCTGGTGGTGAACCACTTGCGTTGACCTCTGGGAACTGGGAATCACGACTATCTACTCGTGGACACAAAGAGCGGTCGTCTATTACCGGTCCACCGAGCGTGATTCTACAGAACGCCACATCTTTTCTGTGAGTCTCTACGGCAAGACCAAAAAGTCGCTCGTAGACATCGCCAAGGAAGGGTATTACGACGCTAGCTTCTCCCCCGGAGGGGGGTACTACATCCTTAGTTATAGTGGGCCGGGGCTGCCATGGCAAGAACTTCGCAGCATAAGCCCCGGTACACCCGTCCGGGTGATTAACGACAACGCCTCCCTCAAAAACAAACTTTCCGAGTGCGCTCTTCCTACGATCTCCTGGTCGACACTCAAGCACCCAGATGGATATGAGCTCAACTTTGTGGAGTACCTGCCACCAAACTTCCATAAGGGGAAGAAGTACCCGGTTCTATTTCGTATATATGGTGGCCCGGGCTCGCAACGCACGCAGAAGGCCTTCCGCCAGACTATCGACTTTATCAAGTACTTGGGATCGGATCCTGAGTTGGAGTATATAGTGATAACAGTGGATAATCGTGGGACGGGGTTTAAAGGTCGGAAGTTCCGTTCCCTGGTTACTGGTCAGCTGGGGAAATTGGAGGCGGAAGATCAGGTCTGGGCTGCTAGGGAGTATGCAAAGCGAGACTATGTCGATGCGAAGAAGATTGCAATTTGGGGGGCGAGCTACGGCGGGTACCTTGCTGGTAAAGTTCTCGAATTAGATTCCGGGGTATTCTCTTTAGGTCTTGTATGTCCCTCCCTCACCCCCCCATCCCAGCTCCCGACGTAGCCACTAAAGCAGAAAAGATGACCGTCCCGGCAACTGACTGGCGCCTCTACGATACCATGTTCACTGAGCGTCACACGAAACTTCTAGCTACCAACCGGGCTGGCTACAACGCCTCAGCGATAACCAAAACGGTAGGATTCAAGAACGCCGCCGGTGGCTTCCTCATCCAGTACGGAACTGGAGACGATAATGCGCATTTCCAGCACGGGGCTGTGCTTGTCGACACGCTTATGTATGGGGGTGTGGGTCCTGAGAAGATGCGTGTGCAGTGGTTCACTGACTCGGATCATAACATTAAATTCCACGGGGCTTCCGTCTTTTTATATAAGCAGTTGGCCAAGGCGCTGTACGATGAGAAGAGGAGGATACCCGAGGGGAAGCATCAATGGAGTCGTAGGGGGGTTGAGAGGGGATGATAGAGGGTTGGTAATCGGAGGGTTATAATACAGGCTATTATCATTTTGTTGAATGAATCGGGGTTGGGAGGGGGGTTAGTATCTGGTGCGTGATGTTAAGCGGCGGCGGCCAAGTAGAGAGAGCGTCTGTGGAATGGAAGACGAAATAGCCTAATTTGTGCAATAAATTCACCTACGACAGAGCGGCAAGTAATGAAAATTTCAATGGTGGAGTTTAGGCGCTCTAGGCTCTGTTTGGCATGCCAGATAAACTGAGTATTTCTCGCTTATTCTCAGTTTTTTTGTCGGGTTTAAACTAAAATTTTCATGGGGTGTTTGGTAAGTACAAATACCATAGTGTTATAATCATCTGTATCCTTTCATGCTGTATTTCCTGTAAGCCTGTTAATACAAAGATAACCTATTATTTTTCATAGATCTCATACCTGAATAGAATTTAAGTTATGATGTAAGGGGAGTTTGATTTTACTGTGTTTCTCTCCATTAAAGTACACAATAACAGAATTTTCACTTGAGTATACTCAGTTAACTACAAGGTACTATGTATGGTATTAATTGAAAACAAGCTTTCTCGCTCTGTACAACCTACGCCTACAATATCTTATTATTGTATGTGCGATCCTGATATATGATAACTCCCCCAACACAATGTTATGGTCTGCAAATTACGTAACCCTAGGCAGGGCTGGCACAGTGGGAGGGAAGAAGACAGAGGCGGTGTGGGGGTTTTTGGGAAATTTTCTGGGGGGTTGTGGGCAGAGGTATCCTTGGTGCAGGAGTGATTGTGGCATGACACTTTGCGAGTGGTGCAGCGTCTAGTGGCCCTGCTGTATAGGTCGTCACCTGTTTATTCTGGAGCATCAATGGGGGTCAAATGTATTCTTGGATGGAGGTCTACAGCTTCGAGTAATTTCTCAAGAAGGGGGATTATGGTACCGGTGCCAGAATTCTTGTTCAATTTCCCCCCCTCTTTTCTATTTTGACTGTGGGAAGGGTATTGTGGTGCGGAATGTGTGTAACACGCAAACACACCTTCTCAGTTCCAGTGGGTATTGTGCGTGCCCACACTGGGTGAAAAGGCAGGGAAAGATAGGGAGAAAATTAAGAGAGTTATCGCTGAAACCTTTGCGTTGTTTGCCAAAACAGCCGAACGATAGTTAACAACCTGCACTTCAAACTTGTGCGCTCACCACTATCAGGTCTTGCCTGCCCCCCTCAAGTCCCGCTGAAGTTTCCTAGAATCCTAGATGGTCGCCTGGTTTCGATGGCGGTGGCAGTGGTATACATCAAATAGTTTACCAGCAGCACTTTCCCACAGTAGACCTCGATACTCGGTCAGTACTCGTACGATACACTTCCACCACCCCAGCCCACACTTCAGCTTTTGCCCCCCCAGCAACTTGAGTGTACTGCACTGTACTGTACTGTACAACCCGGCGCGATATCGCCTAACTTGCCACCTCACAATTCCAGAGCAAAAGAGAACTCCGCCGTTCCTAGGTCCACACCATTCGCAAGACTGGCAACCAGCAGGATTATCCTACGGAGGTTTACTATGTGGCTGCGCACAAGCCTCCTCGCGAGGTGAGGGTTTGTCCGAAAATCAGAGGCGGGGGATGGGACGTATTGGAGAGATATCGAGGTGGTAAATCTGGAAAGGCGAAATATGATGACTTCCGCTTATGACGTGCGCCTGGTTGGGTCCATCCAATACCTGGCGCCGGGCCAAACGGGGATGAATGGGAATAACCTTGTTAAAGCGGCTTTTTGAGATACTGCGTTTAATCCTCGGTAATTCCGGTATTATTATTACTAGGATTTTGATTTGGATACTCCCTCGGGATGAAATCTAAACTTTGATTTCCTAGTTTTCGATGGTGTCCCTTTTCTTTCGGTACGCTCTACACTAGTGGCCGAGCTGATCTTGATACTGGCTCCCCTCAAGACAGGTACCACGGATGAGATAGAGCTAGTGATGCCTGCCATACAGTAAAGGCCAAAGTAATGTTGGAAATAGGGATGCTGCTCGGCATGCTCAAGGCTTTGTTCTCTTGCCCGCCGGCATATCCGTTGGCTGGCATATCCGGTTGTCTACACCACTACCCGCCCGTCTACTCCACTACCCGTCCGCCGGCAGCACTATCCGTCTACCGGCACCACTATCCGTCCGCCGGCACCACTGCCCGCTCGTCTACCTGCCGATGTGCATTCTCGGGACCGACCGTTTGTCCGTTCCCACGTGTTCGTTCCCCTCCAGCCACTTGCTTTGTTGTGGCGGACGTTCTTGCTATGCGCTTTGGAAAAGCGCTTCTAGGGAGAAGGATAGGAACTTCACGGAAGTTCTAGACTGCCGGGAGTCGTTGTTCCTGTATTTCTTTTGTTAGCACGGGAGTGTGGAAGACAGTGGGAGTGCGGAAGGCAATTGGAGCTCGGAAGGCAATGGGAGCACGGAAGGAAGGATATTGGAGGATCTTTGGGGGGTCTGTTATTTGTCTTTCTTTCGCATCAGGAACGCACGGAGGAAACGGGGGATAGGTGTGGGCGATGTTAGAGACTTGATGTCAAAGTGATAGCAGGAAGGATAGGATTGGTGATCGTTGTCGTTTATTTATACTCCTGTCTTTTCCTGTTAGTTTAGAGTTAGAAGAGTTGTGGATCAGCAGAGTCGTGGAGGGATAGTTAGAGAGTTGTCGAATTGAGCAAGTTTCGGAGCGATTTGGTGACCTTTCCCGTCCTCAGTTGTGCAGAGTGTTTACAGCGCATTTAGTCCTCACCGCTTCGTTCTGTTATCGTTGTGCGGTATAGTCCTAGCTCCGGCAAGCCCGTGGATTTCCAATAAGTAATTGATAATCTCTCTCAGACGTTGGAGTTGCCTCTTCTAGTGAGCTCTGCTGTATGTTTTTATTTTATCCGTCTCAGCTGAGTGCTGAAAGGGAACCTTTTCGCTGTGTTCTTTCCTACTCCTGATCCAGCGGGTGAAAATTATGGACGTCCTATCACAATTCTCAATTCTTTCCATCTTTACGGTGACATGTGATCCAAAATTCCCTTCTCTAGAATGGGGTAAAAATCACAACAAAAAACACAGCTAGTTTCCCCCCTCAGAGGCAGACATCCTCCTGGCTTTATTAAGGGTGGGATCTGAATGACATAGGACACCTTCCAATTGTTCAAGTTCTTCCGGTACTCGAGCACATTTTTTTGTAATGCCTTGCGGTTCTGAATATAACTAGCTGAACACGGGACCTTCCAAAAATAACTTTCCAACGTCACAGACTCGCCACCCCCGCCAGGTCGGGTGCTGTACCAGGTGGTGCATGGAGCTCAGAGCGGGCTGAACCTGATGCGCTGCTCCAAAAGGCTAATTTGCTCTAAACGCGGAGCTCCTAAATTAACACCCAGTCCAAATAACCAAATCCCCCATTGAGTGGCTTGCAGATTAGTAGCGAGCTTTGTGTTTGGACGGAAGCGTGCACTCGAGCACTTGGGTGTTCCACATATTACACTTACAAGTACTTGGAATTTCTGTGATAATCAATAGCACCCTAATACTACCCATCACTAATCGGGATAGCAGCTGGTGGCTATCCTTGTCACAATGCGATGATTGATGAATAAGCAATCGCTCGCCAAGTCAAGATCTGGAGGGTGATGGTGCAAAGTTGTCTTACCTCATCGACGCAATGATTTAAGGTCCGTAAACCGGGTCAGTGGTTGGCTACGAAATTTAAGATTAAATGGCGGCGAAACATAGTCCCGGCGAGAAATGCAAAGTAGGCTATGGGGGGTGCGGGCTTGACGTGAGCCAGTGGAACCTTTTGAGATCCAGAGAGCGCAGGACAGGATGTAAAGATAATCCGAAACGCAAGTAAATTACGAACCATCCTAAGGCCCAACCTACCCCCCCGGCCTAACCGTTGTAGTGCTGAGGTAATATAGTGAGTGCGCTCAGATAGCGCCCAAGAAGCCGTCATCGCCTACTACGATTCAGATCTCGCCCTGGCCATGGGTTAGTAGGGACAGTATAGCACTTGCACCAGGGAATCAGCTGAAGATAAAGCCAATTTCGGGAGATTGAGAGATCCACTGTTGCGGAGGTGGGGCAATATATAAAGAGTGTAGGAGACATTCTTCCTCCTTTTCATCTATCAACTGAGATGAAAATGAAGTTTTCTACTGCATTGTTATTCTCCCTACTGGGCTTTTTATCCATCTCCTATGCAGCGCCAGCCCCACACGGGGATGAAGGGGGCTTCAACTCTTCGAGCACCAAAAGACTAGTAACCTTCGCTGATCTCTCGGAGGACTTCAGCTACAAGATAACCTCCCCGCAGTGGATTTCTGCGGGAGGTTCAGAGGACGGGACGTACGTAGCGCCGGACCCCTCGACTTCCAGCCTTATGCTGTGGGACATCCGTACAAATGCCAGCAGCATATTCGTCGACATTGCAGAGTTGAAGCTACCCTACTTCAACTACACCATCCAACCATCTGCGAAGCACGTCCTGTTTAGCGCGAACTACACAAAACAATATGGTCACCCGAATTCCGCCGATTATTACATATGGAATGTGGAGGCGAAGACCTTGATTCCCCTTGTCGAGGGACAGAGTGGAGATGTGCAGTTTGCGGGGTGGAGTCCCGACGGAAATGTGATTGCTTATGTCTGGGGGAATGATTTGTTTATTTGGAAGGACGGGATGAGCACTAGGGCTACCAATGATGGGGGGGAGAATGCATTTAATGGTTCGTACTTCTTCCCCTTGCTTTCTCTTCTGGGAAGGTGAAATTAACAGCTTCCCCTATTTTTGGCGGGGAGTTAGAAATCATGGAGGACAGATTTTCGTTGTGGTTCTCGCCGGATGGGGAGTATCTCGCGTTCTTGAGGTATAACGAGACAGAAGTATGCCTCAAACTTGTATTTTTGCTAAAGTGGTTTATTGGTTGTATAATACTAAAACACGGTAATGAAGGTACCAGCATCTATTCTCCCGCGCTACATGGCCGGCCAAGAGGTTGCACCACCTCACCCTGAGGAGCAAACTTTTAAGTATACCAAACCAGGAGACAAGCTCCCAATCGTTACCTTTCATCTGCTCGAGGTCAATAATCCGTCTGCCCCGAGGAAGATTGACCTTCAAACTTATACTCCGGATAATTTGGTCATTCCCGAGGTCTCATGGGTTGCCGAGAAGCATGAGCGTGTCATCATCCGCACACAGGACAGGACACAGGATACTGAGAAGTTCGTTTTAGTTGATGTTGAGAGCGGGAATTCTAGAGTTGTGAGGGAGAGGAATGCCCCAGATGGGTGGTTGGAGAATAAATATGCTATTACTTGTGAGTTTTCCGTTCTTTAGTGCCTGTGCAGAAGTCGCTAATTATCTTGGTGAGATATTCCCGGGCTTTCTACTCCCTCGTATGTGGATATCTCGGATCATTCCGGTTGGTCCCATATTTACCTCTACCCAGTGGCTGGTGGTGAGCCAATTGCGTTGACCTCTGGGAATTGGGAAGTCACCGCGATCTACTCAATCGACACAAAGTGCGATCTGGTATATTACCAATCCACCGAGCGTGATTCCACAGAACGCCACATCTTTTCTGTGAGTCTCGACGGCAAGACCAAAAAGTCGCTCGTAGACATCACCAAGGAAGGGTATTACGACACTAAATTCTCCCCCAGAATGGGGTACTACATCCTGAGCTACAATGGACCAAACCTTCCATGGCAAGAACTTCGCAGCACAAGCCCCGATACACTTATCCGGGTGATAAATGACAACGCCCCCCTTAAGAAAAAACTTGCCGAATATGATCTTCCAAAAATCTCCTGGTCGACACTCAAGCACCCAGATGGATATGAGCTCAATTTCATGGAGCGTCTACCACCAAAGTTTCGTAAAGGGGAGAAGTACCCAGTCTTATTTGATATATATGGTGGCCCAGGCTTCCAATGGACGGAGAAGACCTTCCGCCAGACGGTCGACATTTTTGCGTACCTGGGATCGGATCCTGAGTTGGAGTATATAGTGGTAACAGTGGACAGTCGTGGGACGGGAGGTAAAGGTCGAAAGTTTCGTTCCTTGGTTACTGGTCAGCTGGGGAAACTGGAGGCGGAAGATCAGGTCTGGGCCGCTAGGGAGTATGCAAAGCGAGACTACGTCGATGGGGAGAAAATTGCAATTTCCGGGGCAAGCTACGGCGGGTATCTTACTGGGAAAGTCCTTGAATTAGATTCTGGAGTATTCTCTTTAGGCATTGTATGCCCTTCCCCCACTTCCCCCCATTTTCCCACTTCCACGCTTCCGACCTAGCCACTAAAGCCTAAAAGATGACAGCCCCAGTGACCGATTGGCGCTTTTACAATAGCATGTACGTTGAACGCTACATGAAGCTCCCAACGACAAACCGCGCGGGCTACAACGCCTCCGCGATAACAAAAACTGCAGGATTCAAGAATGTTGCTGGTGGCTTCATCATCCAGCACGGAACTGGCGACGACAATGTCCATTTCCAGAACTCGGCTGCTCTTGCCGATGCGCTGGTTCGTGAGGGCGTGAGTCCTGAGAAGATGCGCGTGCAGTGGTTCACTGATTCGGCTCATCGGCTTGAGTTCCATAACGCCATGCTCTTTTCTTACAAGCTGTTGGCCAAGTCGCTGTACGATGAGAAGAGGAGGGTGCCCGAGGAGAAGCATCAATGGAGTCATAGGGGAGCTGAGAGGGAAAGGTAGAGGGTTTGTAATCGGGGGGTCAGTATATAGATTTGTTTTTTTATTGAACCAAGGTTGGGGGAGGGGGTTAGTATCTGAATATTGGTGTTGGGACCGCCGGCGGCCAAGTAAAGAGAGTCGGCGAAATAGAAGACAAAGTAACCTAATTTGTTCGAGAAATTCAACTATCATAAATACCGAAGAACAAGAAGTATCATAATGAACATTTCAACCGTGGGGTAGTTGAGAGCAAAGTTAACTAGTGAATATAATTTAATAAGAGCACTTACGGAAAACTACACAAAGAATACAGAATAAAGCCCAAACGGCCCTCGCGCCGAGAACACAAACAGATCACCAATCAACTTACGAACGAAAGAATAAGGTGAAGGAAAAAAAGACTTCTCCCCACCCCTCGGAGTAATTTGATATCACTTTCACTGACCACCACCGTAACCAGCTCTCATATTTTCACCAACCCTCACCAATACAACACCTCCTCGCGCTTTATAACCCCGTTCTCATCTATCATATTTTCCACACAACATCAGTATCAATACAACTGGAAAATGCCTAACCATTTTCGTTGTAGCCGCTCCTCCACTATACCCTTCTCCTAGTACCCTTCACCTTAATGATTCTGCATGGAAAACCATTTCTCCTCTTCTTGATTGTGATTTCCATGTTAGATACAACTATTTAGACAAGAATGCGACTGTATAGTGCATGGGGATATACACTAGGTGGTGCATAGATCAGTAATTCAGCTCCTAGGATATGTGAAATAGTGGTGAAGATAGAAATATCACATGTGGACGCATATGCTAGTTTGCGGCTCAATCGATACCAATTTATAAAAATGCCCCCAAAGCTCCCCAGAATTATAGGAGTCACATCGGATCACTCGGAAGCCTGCAGATATCTTCAGTCGGGCCAGGCCAGGCCAGATGAGACGGGAAGCCGGACTGTGGCCGACGGTCCGACCAGGTTGGCTCTTGGAAAAGCCCAGGCCTGCCCGCTTATGCTCAAGAGAAGCCGGACTTGCCCCTTGCGAACACTGATACTACGTTCTGTAAATTACCTAACCCTAGACAGGACTGGCAAGGGGGGGGAGAAGAGGAAGCACGTGATGGTAGTATAATCCTAGTAGTATAAGTGTGAGTACGAATGGGCGTACGAACGGGTAGCATGTGTGGGAAGGTGTTCGCTCAAGCAAGTTGTGTGTGCTCGACTGGGCATGCGTGAGTGATTTTGGTATGATACTTTGCGGGTAGTGCAGCGTCTAGTGACACTGCGATGTATGGTAGGTCGCCACCCGCTTGCTTTGGGGCATGAATGGGGTTGAAAGTATTCTTAGATGGAGATCTCCAGCTTCGAGTGATTTTCCATGAACGGGAGTGATGGTACTGTATTACCTTGAATAAGAGCAACATGTCTCAGGGCGTCCCACTTTCCTGTTTCGGCGGGGGTGGGGGAAAATACCAGAAAAACGAAACAATGCGTTACTTAAAGGGGAAATTTCGATGGCCACAGGCGTGTTGCACTTGTTCAGGTTAATAGGGTGAAGTACATGTGCGAGAATTTTAATTTTTTTGTCCTTCATGTTCCAGGGGTGGGGGGTCGTCATGGTGTCGTATGAAATGTGAATATAATATTCAGTGAAAAACGGCCGAACGACAGTTGGCAACCAGCCTTTCAAATTGTGCACTCACCAGCACGTCTAACCTATTGAAGGTTCTGGATGGATGTTGCTCGATAGGAGTAGATTGTGGAAGTTTTAGGAGTCTGGCGGAGAGTTCAGAAGTTTGATAGATCAGTGTGGAGGTTCCGAGATTGAGAGAGTGGATTCTCCAGATATGACTTTCCTTTGCTATAGAGGGTGCGTGGAGAGATTGAGATTGGTATGGCGATCGATAGAAGGATCAGGATACGTTATTTATTTTTCACTTATACAGCTGTCTTTGCCGTTAGTTTAGAGTAGAGACGAGCGGGGTTATTTTACCTTACCGCTCACTCTTGTCCGCATACCGCTACAGTTCCCCACGTATTCGCTTAGTCTTCTATCTACCGTTGTGCGATCGGTCCCTCCACTGTTATCTACAATAAGATCACCTACCCCCTTCAAGTCCCACTGAGGTTTCCATAATGGCTGTATAATTCTAGAGCCATGGAAGTGGTATACTTCAGGTGGTTTACCAGCAGCGCTTTCTCACAGTAGGTCTTGGTGGAGTACACTTCCTCCACGCCGCCCCCACCTTACCCCTCTGGATCTGCTTTCCCAGCAACCTGAGCGCACAGGGCACCACTATATCCCCTACCACCTCACAAAACCAGAGTAAAAGGGACCTCCACCGTCCCTAAGCCCATATTATTCCTAGGACTTGCCACTAGCAAGATTATCTTGGTGAGGATTAGTATATGGACTTGGCGCAAGCGCTCTAGCGTGGTGAGATGTTTGTCCAAAACCCGGAGCGGGAGATGGGACGTATTGGAGAGATACAGAGGTGGTGTTATAAATGGTGTTATGAATTTGGAAGGGTGAAATATTATGCCTTGCGCTCATGGCCACGGCCTCGGTCAGGCTACTGGGGTGAAGGAGAATAGCCTCGTTATAGAGGCCTCCGGAAATCCTGAGTTTAATTCACTGTATCATGCCTATTCCTAGAATTTTGATTTGGATAAGTTACTCGCTCGGGATGAACTCTGAGCTTGGATCCTCTTACTTCCGATGGTTCCTGTTCTCTTGGCACTCTCGACACTGGTGGGGGAGCTGACCTTGGTACTGGCTGCCCTCAATACTGATGCCACGGATGAGATAGATCTAGTGATTCCTGCCGTGTAGAAAAAGCCAAAGTAATTGAGAATCTCTCTAGGGCGTTGGAGCTACCTCTTCTAGAAAGCTCTGTTATCTGTTCTCATTTTTTCCGTCTCAGCTGAGTGCTGAAAGGGAACCTTTTCGCTGTGTACTTTCCCCTTCTTGACCCGGGGGGGGATTCTGGATGTCCTCCTATCGCACCATTCTCAACCATTTCAATTTTTACGGTGACATGTGGTCCAAAATTCCCTTTCCTAGAATGAGGCAAAAAGCACTACAAAAGCACAGCAAGTTTCCCCGTGAAACACAAAATATTTCTTGACCTTATTAGGAGAGGGAGCTGAATGACATAGCACACCTTCCAATTACTCGAGTTCTTCGGGTACTCGAGTACATTTGTTTGTAATACCATACAGTGCTGAGAGTGGAGGGGACGGAAAAAAGAAAGCCCCTCCGTTGAATATAGCTAGTTGAACGCAGGATATTCCAAAAATAACTCTCCGGCATCACAGACTAGCCATCCATCAGGTCGGCCACCAGGTGGTGCATGGAGCTTAGAGTAGGTTGAGCCTGATGCGCTGTTCCAAACGGCTAATTTGCTCTAAACGTGGAGCGCCTAAATCAACACCCCGTCCAAATAAAAAAATTCCCCATTGATTGGCTAGTAGATTAGTAGCGAGCTTTGTACCGCATTTGGGCGGGAACGCGCACTCGAGCACTTGATCGTTCCGCATACCGGTATTACACTTAGAAGTACTTGGAATTTTTGGGATAATCAATAACACCCTGATACTACCCATCACTAATCGGGATAGCGGCTGGCGGTTATCCTTGACGTAATTCTACAAGTATGATGCATTAATAAGCAATCGCCAAATCAAGACCTGGACGGTGATAGCTAACCTCGGACGGAAGCGCGGAATTGTCTTACCTCATGGACGCAATGATTTAAGGTCCGTAGACCGGATCGGTGGTTAGGTACGCAATTTAGGATTGAATGGCGGTGAAAAGTAGGCAACGTGGGATACAAGCTTGACGTTAGTCGGTGAAACCTTTGAGGTCTACAGCGCGCAGGACAGGATGTAAAGATAATCCGAAAGGCAAGTAAATTAGGAGCCATCCTAAGGCCCAACATACCCCCCCGCCCTACCTCGTAGTGCTGAGGTAATCGAGTGAGTGTGCGCTCAGATAGTGCCCAAGAAGCCGTCATCGCCTACTACGATTCAGATCTCGCCCTGGCCATGGGTTAGTAGGGACAGTATAGCACTTGCACCAGGGAATCAGCTGAAGATAAAGCCAATTTCGGGAGATTGAGAGATCCACTGTTGCGGAGGTGGGGCAATATATAAAGAGTGTAGGAGACATTCTTCCTCCTTTTCATCTATCACCTGAGATGAAAATGAAGTTTTCTACTGCATTGTTATTCTCCCTACTGGGTTTTCTATCCATCTCCTATGCAGCTCCAGCTCCACACGGGGATGAAGGAGACTTCAACTCTTCGAGCACCAAAAGACTAGCAACCCTCGCCGATCTCTCGGGGGACTTCAGCCACAAGCCAGCCTCTCTGCGATGGATTTCTGTGGGAGGTTCAGAGGACGGGACGTACGTGGCGCAAGACCCCTCGACTTTCAATCTAATGCTGTGGGACATCCGTACGAACGCTAGCAGCATATTCGTCGACATAGCCGAGTTGAAGCTACTCTACTTCAACTACACCATCCAACCGTCTGCGAAGCACGTCCTGTTTAGTGCGAACTACAAAAAGCAATACGGTGGTTCGTATTCCGCCGATTATTATATATGGAATGTGGAGGCGATGACCTTGATTCCCCTTGTCGAGGGACCGAGTGGGGATGTGCAGTATGCGGAATGGAGTCCTCATGGCAATGTCATTGCCTATGTCCGGGGATGATCTATTTATTTGGGAGGAAGGGGTGAGCACTAGGGTTACCAGTGATGGGAGGGAGAATGTGTTTTATGGTTTGTACTTATTCCCCTTGATTTTTCTTCTGCGAAGGTGAAATTAAAGGCCTTTCTTTTTCCTTTTCCTTTCTTTGGTGGGGAGTTAGGACTCACTGAGGACAAGTACTCGTTGTGGTTCTCACCGGATGGGGAGTATCTCGCGTCCTCGAGGGGTAATGAGACTGAAGTATGCCTCCAACTTAGTTTATTGGTTGTATAATACTAAACTAGGCTAATGCAGGTACTACCATCTTCTCTGCCGCGCTACATGGCCGGCCAAGAGGTTGCACCACCTCACCCTGAAGAGCACGTTTTTAAGTACACGAAACCAGGGGACAAACTCAGCATCTATATCATTCATCTGCTCGAGGTTAATAACCAATCCGTTACGAGGAAGGTTGACATTCAGACTTATACCCCGGATAATATGATCATTACCGAGGTTGCCTGGGTCGCCGAGAAGCATGAGCGTGTCATCATCCGCACACAGAGCAGGACACAGGATACTGAGAAGTTTGTTTTAGTTGATGTTGAGAGCGGGAATGCAAGGGTTGTGAGGGAGAGGAACGCCACAGATGGGTGGTTGGATAGATTTCGTGCTATCACCTGTGAGTTTCCATTCCGGGGTGTTTAATGCCTGCGGAGAAGTGGCTAAATTATTTTGGTTAGACGTCCCCGGACTTTCTACTCCCTCGTATCTGGATATCTCGGACCATTCCGGTTGGGCCCATATTTACCTCTACCCGGTGGCTGGTGGTGAACCAATTGCCTTGACCTCTGGGAATTGGGAAGTCACGACGATCTACTCAGTCGACACAAAGCGAGGTCTGGTATATTACCAATCCACCGAGCGTGATTCCACAGAACGCCACATCTTTTCTGTGAGTCTCGACGGCAAGACCAAAAAGTCGCTCGTAGACATCACCAAGGAAGGGTACTACATCCTTAGTTATAGTGGGCCGGGGCTGCCATGGCAAGAACTTCTCAGCATAAGCCCCGATACACCTATCCGGGTGATAGACGACAACGCCTCCCTTAAGAAAAAACTTTCCGAATATGATCTTCCTAAAATCTCCTGGTCGACGCTCAAGCACCCAGATGGATATGAGCTCAATCTCATGGAGCGTCTGCCACCAAAGTTCCGTAAGGGGGTGAAGTACCCGGTCCTATTTTATATATATGGTGGTCCGGGTTCGCAAGAAACGGCGAAGACCTTCCACCAGACGGTCGACATTTACTCGTACTTGGGGTCGCATCCTGAGTTGGAGTATATAGTGATAACAGTGGACAATCGTGGGACAGGGTTTAAAGGGCGGAATTTCCGTTCCCCGGTTACTGGTCAGCTGGGAAAATTGGAGGCTGAAGATCAGGTCTGGGCCGCTAGGGAGTATGCAAAGCGAGACTATGTCGATGGAGAGAAGATTGCAATTTGGGGGTGGAGCTACGACGGGTATCTTGCCGGTAAAGTCCTCGAATTAGATTCCGGGGTATTCTCTTTAGGCATTGTATGTCCCTCCCCCACTTCCCCTCATCTCTACTTCCACGTTTCCGACCTAGCAACTAAAGCCTAAAAGATGACGGCTCCAGTGAGCGATTGGCGCTTCTACGATAGCACGTACACTGAACGCTACATGAAACTTCCAACCACAAACCCCGCAGGCTACAATACTTCGGCGATAACAAAAACTGTAGGATTCAAGAATGTTGCTGGTGGCTTCATCATCCAGCACGGAACTGGTGACAAAAATATATGTGTATTTTCAGCACGCGGCTGTGCTTGTCGATGCCCTCGTTCGTGAGGGTGTGAGTCCTGAGAAGATGCGCGTGCAGTGGTTCACTGATTCGGGTCATCAGCTTGAGTTCCATAACGCCATGCTCTTTTCTTACAAGCTGTTGGCCAAGTCGCTGTACGATGAGAAGAGAAGGATACCTGACAGGAAGCATCAATGGAGTCGTAGGGGGGTTGAGAGGGGAAGATAGAGGGTTGGTAATAGGAGGGTGGCTATCTAGATTATTTTTTTGTTAAATGTACCGAGGTTTATGGAGGGGGATAGTATCTACTGCCAGGTGTTAAGTGGCCTCGCAGGCAGGGTAGAGGGAGCATCGGTGGAATGGAGGACGAAGTAGACTAATTTGTACGAGAAATTAACCTACCGAAGATCAAGTAATGGATATTTCAACCGTGAGGTTTACACGCTTCACTTCGGTACAGTTGGCGACCGCAATGTTAACTGGTGAATATCAAAAGATTACACACTGAAAACCGCCCAAGCAAAACAAAACAACACAACACAAACGGCCCTTACACAGAGAACACAAACTGAGCACGGATCAACTTACGGATGAAGAGAGAAAGAAGAGGAAAAAAAGCCCACTCCATTCTTCCGAGGCGTTCGATATCATGCACTGACCACCACCTTAACCAGCTTCCACGTTTTCCCCAACTCGCGCCAATTCCCCAGCTTCTTGCACTATATAACCCCGCTCTCAGCTACCACACAGAAGTAGGGCAGCCCGACACGTCCTAACTGACGAACCGCCTAGCGGTGAGAGAAGGGCAGCCTAGGCAGGAGGATTATTGTTTAGGAATTTGTAAATCACGGACTTGTAAATTACCCCAAAATATGATGGTTTACATAAAGTATCTTCGGCTTAGCAAAAATAAAGTACTGTAGAAAGAAAAGAAAAAGTGACGAAGATTCTAGTATTGAATTGCCTTTGAATTCGTCTTAGAACTGAGATCGTAGGTTTAATGGCAATTTAACTACTTAGACTGTACACATTAAATTTTACGGGGGGTTTGCGTTTGTTTTGGGCATGTTACACTAGTATTCAAAATGCCGGATAGCAGCAGCCGGTCCCTCAAACTTGTAGACATGTCTGGTGCGCATTGCATTCGTTAAGGCCCTCTCCTACTTCCTTTTTATGATATATGATACCTGTAAGACCCTATTTGGCACGCAACCATAAAAAGAAAATGCTATTTTTGAGAAAATGGAATTTTTCTAGAACAAGGCCCTAAGTTTTTAAGAAAAACAACTGATATTATAGTGCAGCCAGGAGGGCCTGGGACTAAAGAACGGCATTTATTATAAGCATGCCAACACAACTCCTTTTTCTTTTTTCTTTTCTTTTAATTTTTATGGTGGAAAAATGCCTCAAAAGTCAAAAAAAATGCCACTTCCCTTGCGTACCAAACAGTGCCCAAGAACTTTAGCACCAGCTGGGCCTTTTTCATACTTTTCCTATTGATAAATAAATTCCAATCTCAGTTCGAAAGAAGATTTATTATATTTTGTAAAGTTGGAATGTGTGCTTGACTTTGATAGAATACGGTAATCCCCATAGCAATATGTATCTGAGATGCCTCCCACACTGTTGTATTTCGTCTTCCCAGTGAGCGTCGGGCAAATAGACTAATTGAGATTTCTTAAATTTCAGTCTTCTTTCTGGTGAGGTTTTGACTGATCCACTTCAGCTTCTTTGTACAATAAATTAACTCAAACATCTCCACTAACCTATTGTGTTTTAAAAAGAACGACGCCAAATGCCAATTCCTGTTACTACGGATGATGTGTATATACGATCCCGACATAGCCCCCCTCACACGATGCTATGATATATAATATATTCCGCAGATGATAGTAGAGTATGTTAAGTTAGGTAAATTGCTTAACCCTAAGCGGGACAGGCAAAGGGGGAGAGAAGAAGAAGGAAAGGGTGTGGTAGTTTTTGGGATATCTCTGGTGGGCAGCGGGCGGTGGGAGAAGGAATTATTTGGTGCAGGAGTGATCGCGGTATGGTATGATACCTTGCGGATGGTGTAACGTCCTGTGGCACTGGTGTAGGTCGTCGCTTGTCCGTTCTGGGGCGTGAATAGTGGTCCAAGATATTCTTGGGTGGAGGTCTGCAGCGTCGAGTAATTTCTCGTGAAGGGGGATAATGGCACTGGTGCGAGAGTTATTTTTCTTTTTTCTCCTCTTTCTATTTTTGGTGGGAGGGGTTGTTGAGTTGTGAAATGTGGGTATCATATAAACACGCTTTCTCAGCTCTAGTGGGTATTGCGCGTACCCGCCGCGAGAAAAAACCACTGGGGAAGGTAGGGAGAAGGGTGGGAGAGTTATCGCTAAAAGTCTTGGGTTGTCCAGGATAAGGTATGATATGATAAGCCAAAGCGGCAGAACGACAGTTAACAACATGCATTTCAAACTTGTGCACTCACCGCCAGCAAGTCTCACCTACCCCGCTCTAGGCCTACGGAGGTTTTCAAAATGGCTGCCTGGACTAATTCGAGAGACGTGGCAGCGGTGTGATATACTTCGGGCGGTTCACCAGCAAGTACTTTTCCATAGAAAGCCTCAATATAGTACTCATACACTACCTCCGCCCCACTCCACCCCTCTAGCTCTGCTTTCCTAGCAACTTGAGTGTACAGCACAGAACTGCATCACATACCACCTCACAATGCTAGAATAAACGGGAGCTCCGCCGTTCCTGAGTCCACACTATTCGCCGGACCAGACCCCAGTAGGATTACTGTAAGGTTCTGTTTAGCATGCCGCAAATATCTTGACACTTCTTCTTTTATGGCATTTCTTTTGTGATAAATATATACCGAAACATGGCCCTGTTCAGCATGCTGCAGATATTGTGATACTGTTTAGAAAATATTATGACATTTTTCAATAGCGATATTCTTTTGAAAAGTTATTCCGGGTACAGGGGACAACAAAAGAAAAGTTTTTTTTAGTACGATATAATGATTATCATCCTGTTATAAAATTATGAACCCATATCATATGTTTTGTTGGCTCAAGTTCTACCTCAGTCCTCTGTTATTTGTGCCCCGGCTAACATGGTAAACATCATCACATGTGGGGAAAAGTATCATACCGCTGAACACGAATATTTCCAGAAAAATACATAGCATTTTTCGTTTTACAATAAATGCCATTTCCAGGAAATACTACAATATATTTATATTGGTACACGCCGAACAGGGCCCAAGGATTAGAATAATAAGATAGACGTCAGGAATTTCCTCCTTTGGATTAGAGGGAGAAACACACGGCGAGGAAACTACCCTTCAGCCCTCAGATGAGACATGTATTATATAAAAAGGAAAATTCAACCGACCTTACTAGGGGAGGCAAATCCAACGTCCTATGATAGCCTCAGGTCGAATTATTCCAGTTTGCATGGTATCCTCGGGAGGTTTACTAGTACTGTACGATGCGGCGGCAACGGGTGTAAGCATTCTCACGTGGTGGTGCCTTGACCGAAATGCGGAGCGGGGGGATTGGAAGCGTTGAGAGACACCATACAGCTGCGGTGAATCTGGAAAGGCAAAACATGTTGCCTTGCGCTTATGACGTGCGCCCGGGCTAATACAACCCCTGGCGCCCGGCCCACGGGCATGAAGGGGAAAAATGTGGTCCAAGCGGCTTTTGGGGATACTGCCTTCAATTCACGGTAATTCCTGTAGTGTTATTTTTAATGGGAATATTAAATTTAATACTCGTTCAGGATGAACCCTGAACCTCGGTTTCCCTGCTCCCGATGGTGTTCCATTTCTCTGGGTACTGTACGCTCGGTTTAGGGGGGAGCTGACCTTGGTACCGGATTCCTTCAACACAAGTGCTGCGGGTATTGCAGAACCTGTGATACCTATCTATAGCAAAGATCGAAGTATTTGAGGATCTCTCAGGACGTTGGAATTATCTCTCCGGGTAAGGTATGCTTGATTATTTTTTACCTTTTGCCTGTCCCAGCTGAGGGCTGAAAGGGAAGGTTTTCGCTGTGTTCTTTCCGTCTAATCCAGTGGGGGGCAGCACAAACTCAAATAATGGGATGGTGTGACATGTAGTCGAAAATTCCCTTCTCTGGGAAGGGGCAAAAGCACGACAAAAACACAGCCCGTTCCAAGAGAGAGAAAAGGCAAACAAAAATTTCTTAGCCTTACTAAGGGAGCGGAACCTGATGACATAGCACACCGGCCAGTCGTTCAAATTCTTATGGTACACACGTTTGTATTACCCCGTGTGCCCCGCCGGAACGAGAATGGATGGAAAGATCACTTTCCAACGTCACAACCGCATGGGTTCCCCGAGCATGCTGAGCCCGATGCGCCGCTCCAAACGGTTAATAAACGTGGAACACCCAAATTTGCATCCCATCTAAATACCACAAATCCCAAGTGATTGGCTTGTGGGTTGGTACTACCCCTGAGGTTCGGCCAATCAGTAGCGAACTTTGTGTTCGGACGGGACTCGTACTCGAGCACTTGGGTGTTCCCACGACCTCATGTTTGGGACTTTTGGGGGATCGAGCAGGGATGATGAACAGCCCCCGCGGGTATTACCCATCACTGATAGGGATAGTACTGGCCGTTTTTTTTTAGTATCTTGACGGCTTGGCGCCAAGCCTGATACAAATTAGCTGCAAGGCGCCCATACTGTATTTTTGAAATCAGCTGCCGGTAAGTTAGTACGGTAGTCTAGCTGGCACATGGCTAGTTAGCCTTGTCGGAATGCCAAGATGGATTAATAGGCAATTGCCAGGGCACGATCTGGGCAGTGATAGCTAACCTCAGCCAACGAAAAATAGTCCCGACACCACGAGAAACAGGGATGGATGCAAGCTTGACGTGGGTCGCTAGAGCTCTTGAGATCCGGGGTGGAACAGGATGTGAAGATAATATGAAGCCAAGTAGGAGCCAGCCCAAGGCACAACCTGCCCCAAACGGTCAAGGTGCTGAGATAGTGCCCGAGCAGCTGCATCGCCCACCGGGACCCAGATCTCGTCTAGGCCGCAGCTTAGGTTCCGCCACTGCATACACAACCGCCAGTCACTATCTGGACCACTCGTTGGTAGTACTAGGGGGGCTGTTCATTATCCCTACCGAAAATTCCAAGTGCAAGTATGATAATTCCCGATTCGCCACAGTCTCTCTAGTTGCCAGTACTGTACCCTACATGCACTTTCGTTTCGCTGCTATATCAGTCTATTTGTGGAGCTTGGTATGGTATGACTAGTGTGGTCCAAATGTGCGGTATTTTCCCCTCGGAATTCAAGGTCTTCCTATCCCATACGGTTCACACACGGGCCATTACTTGTATTTCAATAGTAGCATAGGCTACATCTCGTGTCGAAATACATCCGCTTGGCAAGGGCGACTTGAGGATAGAAGTGGCAAAACACATGGCTGATCCAATCCTTTTTTTTTTGCACTTTTCATCAATCATGCCCCTTAGGGCGGCATCGACAAGCGCATCTATTATTTAACAAAAACGCCTACGTTATTTCACTTTAATTGGTCCATCTGGTAGAAGTCTTTTTCACTTCTTTTTTCACCAGCTTGAAGTTGCATGATTACGAGTCAAGTTTAGCCGTACGTGAAAGATGAGTACATTCTGGGCCGTACGGACCATAGTTGGAGGTCATGGGTTAGCAGGCACGAGAGTAGGGCCGAGGATTTGGCACTTGCATGGGGGAAATCAGCTGAGGATGAACCTATTTTGGGAGATTGAGAGATTGACCGTTGCGGTGGAAAAATATATAGAGAGAGTACAGGAGCAATTCTTCACCATTTCCTCCTTATCTATCAACTGAGGCGAAAATGAAGTTTTCTACCGCATTGTTCTTCTGCCTATTGGGCCTGTTATCCATCTCCCACGCCGCGCCGGCCCCACAAGGGGGTGAGGGCAGCTTCACCTCCCGGAGTACCAAAAGACTACCAACCCTCGCCGATGCCTTATCCGGGAACTTCAGCTACGGGCCAGCTTCTTTGCGGTGGATCTATGCCGAGGGTTCCGAGGACGGGACATACGTGGCGCAGGACAGCTTGACTTTGAGCCTAATGCGATGGGACATCCGTACCAACACCAGCAGCATATTCGTCGACATCGGCGAGTTGAAGTTACCTGATTACTTCAACTACTCCATCCAGCCGTCTGCGAAGCACGTCCTGTTTCGCACAAATTTCACAACACTACATGATCACTCGTATTCCGCCGATTACTATGTATGGAACGTGGAGGCGAAGACCTTGGTTCCCCTCATCGAGGGACAGAGCGGAGATGTGCAATATGCCGAGTGGGGTCCCCATGGCAATGTGATTGTCTATGTCCGGGGGCATGATCTGTTTATTTGGAAGGACGGGGTGAGCACTAGGGTTACCAACGATGGGCGGGAGAGTACGTCTAAAGGTTTGTACTTCCTCCTCTTGATTTCTCTTCTGGGGAGATGAGATTAACGGTTTTCCCATTTTTTTTACTTTGGCGGGGAGTTAGAAATGTTCTCGAACTGGTATACGTTGTGTTTCTCGCCGGATGGGGAGTATCTTGCGTACTTGAGGTTTAACCAGAATGGAGTATGCCTCCGATTTACATCTTTTACTAAAGTGGTTTATTGGTTGTATAATACTAAACTATGCTAATGCAGGTACCAACATATAATCTGCCCTACTATATGGGCGGGGAAGATGTTGCCCCAACCTACCCTGAAGAGCACCGTATTAAGTATACTAAGGCAGGGGAGAAAATCCCCGCCGTTACCTTTCATCTGCTCGAGGTCAAAAATCCGTCTGTTCCGAGGAAGATTGATATTAAGACTTATACCCCGGATAATATGGTCATTACCGAGGTTGCCTGGGTCGCCGAGAAGCACGAGCGTGTCATCGTCCGCACACAGAGCAGGACACAGGATACTGAGAAGTTGGTTTTAGTTGATGTTGAGAGCGGGAATGCAAGGGTTGTGAGGGAGAGGAACGCCACAGATGGGTGGTTGGATGAATTTCGTGCTATCATCTGTGAGTTTCCATTCCGGGGTGTTTAATGCCTGTGGAGAAGTGGCTAAATGATTTTGGTTAGACGTCCCCGGACTCTCTACTCCTTCGTATCTGGATATCTCGGATCATTCCGGCTGGATGCATATTTACCTCTACCCGGTGGCTGGTGGTGAACCAATTGCCTTGACCTCTGGGAATTGGGAAGTCACTACGATCTACTCGGTTGACATTAAGCGCCGTCTGGTCTATTACCAATCCACCGAGCGCGATTCCACAGAACGCCACATCTTTTCTGTGAGTCTCGACGGCAAGACCAAAAAGTCGCTCGTAGACATCACCAAAGAGGGGTATTACGACGCTAGCTTCTCCCCCAGAGGGGGGTACTACATCCTCAGCTACCTTGGGCCAAACCTTCCATGGCAAGAACTTCGCAGCACGAGCCCCGATAAACCCATCCGGGTGATAGACGACAACGCCTCCCTTAAGAAAGCACTTTCCGAATATGCCCTTCCCAAAACTTCTTGGTCGACACTAAAGCACCCAGATGGATACGAGCTCAACCTCTTTGAAAGCCTTCCACCAAATTTCCGTAAGGGAGTGAAGTACCCGGTCCTATTCTATATATATGGTGGTCCGGGCTCGCAAGAAACAGGGAAGACCTTCCGCCGGACGGTCGACATTTACTCGTACTTGGGGTCGGATCCTGAGTTGGAGTATATAGTGATAACAGTGGACAATCGTGGGACAGGGTTTAAAGGGCGGAAGTTCCGTTCCCTGGTTACTGGTCAGCTGGGAAAATTGGAGGCTCAAGACCAAGTTTGGGCCGCTAGGGAGTATGCAAAGCGAGATTATGTCGATGCGAAGAAGATTGCAATTTGGGGGGCGAGCTACGGCGGGTACCTTACCGGAAAAGTTCTCGAATTAGATTCCGGAGCATTCTCTTTAGGCATTGTATGTCCCCTCCCCCCCGCTTCCCAGCTCCCGACCTAGCCACTAAAACCAAAAAGATGGCAGCCCCAGTGACGGATTGGCGTTTCTACAATTTCATGTACTCTGAACGCTACATGAAACTCCCAACTACAAACCGCGCGGGCTACAACGCCTCGGCGATAACCAAAACCGCAGGATTCGAGAACGTTGCCGGTGGCTTCATCATCCAGCACGGGACTGGCGACGACAATGTCCATTTCCAGAACTCGGCTGCTTTTGTCGATGCGCTGGTTAATGAGGGAGTGAGTCCCGAGAAGATGCGCGTGCAGTGGTTCACTGACTCGGATCATTACCTTTATTTTCATGGGGCTACAGGATTTCGACATAAGCAGTTGGCCATGGCACTGTACGACGAGAAGAGGAGGATACCCGAGGGGGTGCATCAATGGAGCCGCAGGGGGGACTGAGGCAGGGTCGTAATATTTGATTTTTTTTTCGCTTTTATTTTTTTATTTTCATTTTTCTTCAAAGGAGAAACCGGGTTCCCTTAGGGGGGGTTAGTGTCTATTGTCCGGTGTTGTTAGGTAGCCAGAGAATTTGCAGAATGGAAGATAGGGCCAGTGCAATTTGTGCGGGAAATTCAATTTTAAAGGAGCAAGAAGTAAAGAATATTTAAACCGCAAAATTTGCCCACTTCACTTGAGTCAGTGCCAGCGAGGTTAGCCAGCGGACGCAAAACAAAACTACCCAATCAAGACATGACAAGACAAACCAATCCAAACGGCGCTCATCCAAGAATTCAAATAGAAGCACGCCAGACAGCTACCTAGTGGGGTCGTAGCAAATCCTTCCAATCCTCCGAGTCATCTTGTATCACTCACACTTACGATAGCAGCCTAGCCAACCCCCACTCCCACACACTCGCCCGGGAAACTCAGGTCTTCCACTACGTGTGGGTATCCGGATCGCTCGCGGGGTGATGGCGGAAGGGCCGGTGAGCAGGGTAGTACTAGGGGGAGAGAGGGTATGGTACGCCCCGGCTCGTGTGGTGGGTCCGTGGGGGGGGGGAGCCATTCCTGCAATCCCTCGCGAGCGCTGTGTCCAACGGTGGCAGTGTGGTCGCTGCACCGTACTGCGCTGCGCTGGACCGCTTTAATACGGCGCTATTCGGATCCCTCGACGGGAGTATGACATATTTATGCACTCGTGGGAGACTTTGCTTGCGAGTGATTTTTCGTGAGTACTTCGGTGGTCGCGGTATTATATTGTACATGTTTTCCTTCCTTCTCCCCACTTTTGAAGGACCGGGCGCGTCACTGTGTAGCAATACTAACAGGAGCGATCTAGGAGTAGAATGGAAGAGGAGGAGAGCTTTTGGGCGGGGTATCAAGTAATTCACGGAACACCTGAGCATCGAGAATTCAATCACGGAGCTTCGTAGACTGGAATCTGTATGGAAGAATGTGTCTAAGGCCGGTGGATATCCTCCATCCGCTAAAATAAATGGGGGATCAAGCCCTCCAATGGCTGGTTTATCACGTGTGCATGAATGTGGAAAACAATAGAAACAATGAAAAATGCCTTTTCTCGGAGCGTAATGATAGCGCCGCCTCCCTCGCCAGATCCCAAACTACACGCTACGTAATGCTACCCACATACAGAGGCATTATTTAGGTTCCCCAACCTTCGAGACCACCTTTCGTGAACAGCGTCCCCTGATGATCTCCACAATCTCAATGATGTGATTGGCCACTGGTCTAGGCACGAAAAGTCTCCTTTCAAGACTGCTGATAAAGATCACGACCAAGCGGTCTGCCAAATTAATTGGTCTTTCCTGGATGTGCCCATACGCGACGAGCCGGAGCCAATGGAATCAGAGGGGATGATATAAAAGTCACAGTATCATACAAAACCTGGAGAACAGCCTGTCGAAAGAGGGAGGAAAGTAGTTTAGCGTTGAGGGGTTCGATATCCGCAAGTATAATAAATCCGACCAACGTGCTGGGTTAGCGGGAGGATCCGACTTACTAGTCTTCTGGAAAGATCTCTTAATGTAGCGCTAGACGTTCACTTAAGGTTCTTTTATATCGGCCGTTCCGAGTACCCTTTAATCGTTTGTCACACGTCTCATCTCTGTCCGATGGGTTGTTGTGGTTACTTATTCGGTGGCGGGATTGGAGTGGTTTAGTTTCTTTTTACTCAAGTTCTGGTTGGGCGTGATGCCGGCGTGGTACGTAACTTAGATGGTGTATCCGGGAAAGGCGGGGTTGTGTGGGGGGGTTGTTAGTTGACCAGTGATGGTGGGCGCAGGAAAGCGATAAAATATAAGGGAAGACAGATCCGAATCCCCTGGTTTCTTTCACGCTTGTATTTCCATCCCGCGGCTCTGTTCATGAGGAATTTTACTCGTAGAGTTTGTGACATAGAAATATTATTATGACAAATGGGAGTACATATCCACAACACTTAAATCAAGGCAAGCCTATTTACAAAACACACAGCCGAACCCTTTCATCCAATACCCCGCCTGGACATCCAAAACCCCCGCCTAAACCTAAAAGTAACGACCCAATTCCTGATATCATACCTCAGCCAGCACGCGATCCTAACCTCCATCGGAGAAGGAGGGAGAGAAAAAGTGCCCTCGACAGCGCTCATCATGATCCCACCGGAAAGAGTTCCCGTGTCAGCGAGCTCTATCTATATCCGCGAGCATTCGCTCTGATACTCCGACAGTGAGCCAGCTTTGTCGGCCGCGGATTCGCCCTTCCGCCGGGATTTCATCTGCCAGGTGGGCGCCTGCCTATTTTTGGGTTCCTTCTTAGCCGGTGAGGTTGCATTTCGGGGAAGTGCAGTTTGAACGCCGTTCCCTCCGTTGTTGGTGGGAGAGCTGTCGCGAGTGAAGTGATTGTCAGAATTGATAGCGGTGGGGATTTCGTTATGTGTTGTGATCGTTCGGACTCGGTAGGGAATCGCGTCGTGTAGTCATGGGTTCCGGGCTCATTTCTTCCTATTTTCACTTTCGTTCATTCTTCCCGCTTCTCTTGTCTCCCCCACACGCTCCGGATTGGAACATGGAGGGTGGTTACCGATCATTGGCTCGGCCGTTAGGCGCAGGTGCCGGAGTTAAATTTATCCGGCGGTCGGCCCCTCGCGGGTCGGGCCGTTTGAAGATGCCCCAACGGGTGTTCGGGAGGCTAATATGCTCGTACAGGTACTGTACATAGCAGGTTGGGAGAGGGAAGGAAACAGGACTGGCCACAACGGATAATTGAATTAGCGGGATTAAGCATTAGGCGAGGGGTAAGTTATCGGGTGGAGATACAGTAAGCCCGATAGTTTTTTATTTTGTTAAGTTCGTAGATTTTTCGCCATGGCTTTCCCCGTCTTTAAAAATCTACGGACTCAAGAAGAGGATCAAAAAAAAAAAACAAGTATCGGGTTAGTTTATCTCTATCCGATAACCTACCGCTGATAGTTGTGCGAATAGAGTTATTATACCTGCCACAGCCCCGCCCCAACCAAGTCTATGACATCGTACCGATCTTCTCCTCACTCGACCTGAATGCCATGCCCAAAACTGTCCTCATCCTGAACGCCGCAAACGCAATGAAGCAAGCAATGAGTAGGAAGATTATGACGATAACGGCGATAACGTGACTATCTTGTGTTAGAACAAACCAGCTTCCTATTCAAATAATCAGCGAGATCAACCAACACCAGAGTGAGGAAAATAATAATTACCGAGGGCAACGCTTCTGAGAGCGGTACTTTGCTTGCATTAATACCGATCTAAATGGGGTGAATGGGACTAGTGCCCGCAGTGGCAAATCAGCTCATTGTTGTATTCATTCGTAGTTGTATGAAAGATAGTAACACTCACAAGCTCATACGCGATAACTGGTGCTCGTGGGCTCGGTCCCTCGGTAGAAAAGGGAAGCAGAGGACAGGTAAAACAAAAAAGGAAAGAAAAAGAAAAGGTTGCCAAAAGGTCACAGTAAACCTGCCAGCAGCAACTCGACGTTTCTCGCACGATAACCCAGCCCAGGAAGGAGAATACCGTGGGACATGGCTTTGTTATGTAGACAAGCTCACGACAGTTGCCATGTCATACAGCGCAGACTCGACACGTTGATGTGGGAGAATCCACCCCTGCAGGAAACCGTTCGATTGGATCGTGGATCGAGACACTCGACGAATGTTGTTTCCGGAGAGCCAGATCATGTTACGGGAGCTGCCAGGGTATGGCAAGCTCACATTGTTTGGACGGAATAGTGTCAGCATCGGCAGCACTTCCTTTTTTTTTGAGCGGAGTTTGAAGTCTCAGTGGACGAGCGGATGGACCAATTGTGCCGTGGAGAATTGTACCTGCGCCCTGTGGCCTTCCGCTGTGGTCGATTCGAAGATTTGCTTGGCCAATTGGGTGAATTCAGGTTTCAAAACACAGGCACATCTTATCGGTTGCGCACTGGGATAGGTGCAGTGAATCAGAGAAAGTGAGATGCGTTAAGCAGGAAACATCCTGACCAATTGGTCACTAAACCTGCAAAACTGCAAGCTTGAGTGGATTTTAAAAGAAATATAAGGTTAGGGTTATTTGAAACCACTGGTGATGTCGGCGTTGAGGAAGTTAGGCTGCCTCACCTCGCTACCATAACACTCTCGGGTCAGTGGATGGAGAGGGAAATAGCAGCAGATAAGAGTGCATCTTAGGCGAGGAGCAAAGGATTATCACCTAAGTAAATTAGCGAGTTTTGAGACTTGATAATTCCTAATACTGGGCCTCTATCTTGTGCTACCTTCCTATCCTACCCACAAAGAAATGCATTCATAATTGTGCTTATCCGGAGTCCGAACCCCTAAAAACACATACCATAATATACCGTAACGTCCCATTCATTAAGCTGCGATATCCAAAACCTTGCCCAACCGACTACTCTCCCCAATCAACTCTACCAACCTGATAACCCTCACCGCCTCTTCCGCCGGAACAGCGATACCCCCCTCCGCAATCTTTTCATAAAATTTTCCATAATCGCCCACTTCAGCGACCGTCCGCTCAACACTCCCGTCCTTCAACTCCAGCTTCCCGAAATACTCCTCCTCCTCAACGCCGAACCCTTCTGTCCCTGGAATCCTCCCGGACATCAACTGTGCCTCCTGAGTATCCAGATTATGCTTAATCCAACTACCGTCCACGCCCCTGAGCAGGAACCTTAATTGTGGTGTTCGACAGGATAGTGTGGAAGCCTCTACCCGCACAGTAAACGGCTTTTTGCGAGGCGGGGTGGAGGTGTAGTACAGTGTCGCAGTGAAGAAATCGTCGACGAAGCCCTCCTGGCCCCAGGTTGCTGATGGGCTTAAACTGCAGCCACGCTCATCGCGGACATCGCCAAAGATGCGTTGGGGCATGCCGAAAAGATAAACGACTTGGTCTAAGAGGTGCACGCCGAGGTCGAAGAGGGTGCCGTTTCCGAGTGCTTGTATAGACTTCCAAGACTTGGAGGGGTTGGGAGTCGTATCAGGCCTATATCTATCGTAATGTGATTCTAGAGAAACTAGCTCCCCAACTCTTGGAAGCACTTTGGCGAGGGTAAGGAAGTCGGAGTCGAATCTTCTATCTTATGGAGCGACATTTGTTAGCTTCCCGAGGTGCGGGGGGATGGAGAGACAGCTCACTCTGATAAACGCTAATCCCAACCCCCTTCTTCCTTGCCAAGTTCACCAACTCCTCCGCATCGGCACTCCTAATCGTAAGCGGCTTCTCGACAATGACGTCCTTCCCCTTCTCAACCGCTTCCTTACAGTAACGGAAGTGGGTATCATTGCTTGTAGTTATAACAACGACCTCACTCTCACCATCACTCTTGTAGAACTCCTCCATGGACCTGTGGACTTTGACATCTGGATGATCTTTGGCGGCGTCATTCCCAGGCGTCGGATTTCGCTGAATGATTGCCGAGATTGTCAGATTCGGATTGTGCTGGATGAAGGGTATGTGGAAGATTTTGGCGGAGAATCCATAACCGATTACGGCGATTTTTCGGGGAGACATTGCTGGTTGGCGGTGAGTGTGATGGTGGTAGGCGAGGCGGGATGCGGGGTGAAGTGGGGCGCAAAAATGGTTTGGATGAGGGTGAGGGGTTTACTCTTTTATACTGAGCCTGAGATTCGATAAACTTTTACTCTACGGCAATACACTGTCCTGAATCGTATTCACGATTGACTTCTTGAGGGGAGAGGTGTTTGTATGATGTAAATCGGTATGATGCATAGTGTAAAGCGGATCGTAGTGGGCTCGCATGATACTCGTAGTTTGCTGGTGGAGGGTTAGGGTTGAAATTGCCCGAGGCCTAACGTTAGCACAGGTGCTATCGGGTGGTTACTAACTTAGTGCAACGTCAAGGTTAAAGTTATGACACCGGTATAAGTTCCGTGCGGGCGAAACCTTGGGAGGCCTATTTAGGTCCATGATACTACCGATAGAAGGGCTATTATTCACAGTTATGGATGTGGGCAAGCACGGCGAGTTTTGGCGCAAAAAAGTCTCCCACCAGCACTTCTTACACCCCATGGAATGGTTTCAATACCAGATGGAATTGGTTTTGTGGCCCCTCTAGATTTGCTATGATCGACCTGGGTATCGGATGGAAGCCCGTTGGAAGGAGGGAATTGTGGTAGGCAAATGGAGACCAACTTAGGGATGTGGAGTATTTCTCCTAACTTGCTCGTAAGTCGGCTTTGCACGAGGGCCGTTCGGTCAAGCTTGACAGCTTGGGGTATGATACCGCACAAACTCAAAAAATTCGCTATGTACCTGGGGGTTTGGGTGTGAATACGGGGCATTTGAGCCGAGCACCAATAACCAAAAGGAGCAGAGATATCCCAATAGCAATAGTTTTTGAGCCCTGTTTAGAAAAGGGACCTTCGTAGAGTATTTGGGATACCGCGAGCGTGGATAGGCTGGAGGGAGAATGCCCTCCCAACCTCACCTTCAGGCTCTAACCTGAAGGGCAGTAGCGGATAAGCGTGACCCTCATTAAGCCATGTCCGTATGATATGATACTGGAAACAAATCCCTATCATGTCTTTACACTGCTTCTCAGGGGTGTCATAAATACTTGCACTTCATACCTCTTTCTATACATATAAACACCCTCGCGTCTCTACTTTAGAGGGGGGAAAAGGGAAAAACGAACAAATGTGCAAAGAGTATTTACAACTGGAAGACATCTATAAAAGTAAACACCACGGAAGTTTCAAGCCACACCAGCTAATCTCAATAAAATAGAAATAGCTCCCCACCAACACCAAACTCAAGGCTGTAGACGGAAACAGACAAATATTGACTCGGCTACATGGGGTAATCTGTATGGAGGCCCGGACGGTTACGCGATATATATGTGCATCTACATCGCATATGATCTCCTTCGGTAAGGAGGGCGGCTCCCCCTCGACGTTAGGTCGTGCCTGGGGTGGTAGATGTTCGTGGCTGTAGTAGCGCTATCACTCCTACATGCCAGAACAAAGTAGCCACCCAGAGTGGTGTTCGGCCTGATCTGTCGGGTTTGTTGGGGTCTATGTCGTCCCGTCGGAGTAGTATTTCCGCCACCCCCTCATGACCGTTCCAAGCAGCACAGAAGAGTGGTGTCTGGCCGAGCCTATTTGGTTTGTTGGGGTTTACGTCGTTCCGTCCGAGTAGTATTTCTACCACCTCCTCGTGTCCATTCTCAGCAGCACGATGGAGTGGCGTTTGACCACCGCTACATGACTTGTTGGGGTCGACGTCGTCCCGCTGGAGTAGTATTTCCACCACTCCTTCGTGCCCATTCTCAGCAGCACAAGAGAGCGGCGTTTGACCGTCGTTATCTGATCTGTCGGGGTTGACGTCGTGCCGTCCGAGTATCATATCATAGCACTTTCACCACTCCCTCATACCCCTTCCGCGCAGCCCTAAAGAGTGGTGTTTGGCCGTACCGATTTAAACTGTCGGGGTTAGAACCCTGCCTAAGCAGTATTTCCACCACTCCCTCGTGTCCATTCTCGGCGGCACAATAGAGTGGTGTTTGGCCGAACATATCTGATTCGCTGGGGTTGACACTGCCCTGCCCGAGCAGTTTCTCCACCACCCCCTTGTGTCCATACCTAGCAGCCCAATAGAGCGGTGTCCGTCCGAAAATATTTCGATTATTGGGATTGACGTCCTTCCGTCCAAGCAGCATTTCCACCACTTCCTCATGTCCATTCTCAGCAGCACAATAGAGGGGTGTTTGGCCGTCGTCGTCTGGTTTGTCGGGGTTGATATCGCTCCGACCGAGTAGTGTTTTTACCACTCCCCCGTGCCCATTACAAGCAGCCCACACGAGAGGGGTATTGCCCGCACAGTCTTTCCGGTTGATATCATGACCTCCCACTTCTACCAAACTGGCCACAATCCCAACGATCCCGAAGATGGATGCACAGTGTAGGCCACTAAACAAGGAAAGTTCATATAAATCAACAGCGTGCGAATACGATTTCTGTGCTTTCAAGAGGATTTTAGCGGATATGTGGTTTTTGTAGTCGTCAAATAGTTTTAGTGCAAGCAAATTGGCACAATCTGAAAGGTCCTTTTGCGCGTGCACCCCCCAATATAGAGAAGAATATTCGAGAAAGGGAGTTTGTCGGAGATCGGGCGAGGGGCTTGTCGAAAAAGCCTTGATCTGCCGGGAATTCAGATAACTTAAACAGGTTTCTGCTATTATCGAGTGAGGTGTACCAAAAAGCTCGGGATGACACCTGAGGTACTCTTGAAGGGTAAAGTGAATCAACCGGACTCTGGACGCCTCTTTGTCCACGACAATGAGCCCCTGACAGCAGGTTAGAATTGTCCCTATTGAAGGGACATTGTCGGTATTGAGATTCTCCGACCCTATTTCGACCGCCAGGGCGTGACACAGTTCGTTGGCTTTCAAGGGCCGCTCCGAGTGAGAGATCCACAACAAAGCACCAATTCCAAGCCTTGCCTGCTCCCTTCCCTGTCCCTTTATCCGATCCAGCGTTGCGCCATAAGCATCCCCCAACCCTAACCCTTCGGTCATTGAGTGGAGCTTTTGCCGCCTGCGATGGATTGTGGTTTCCTGCAAGATCGCATCGATATTCAACGAGACCAGGAGGAACCTACATATGTATCTGTCAGTGGATGGCCTGAAGTGGTTGTCCAAGTGTTGTTGCTTCTAGATTTACGCACATTTCTGAAATACTTTCAGGAATCTTCTTCAAGATGTCTGCCTGCAGACTATAGTCCATCGCATCTGGGATTGCATCCTCTTCCATTTTAGTACGAAGATATCTAATGACATCACCTCTCCTAGTAGCGATAGGCATCGTCACTACTCCTCCAGGAAAACGCTTCCCGACCTCAACCTGAATGTGTGGTCTTCCAGTCACGAATATTCGAGTGCCAGGAGACTTTTGGAGGATTTGGCTGAGCGAATTGAGAAGCTTGACACGATCTCCTGCCACACACTCATCCAGAGCATCAATGCACATGAATGTACGCTTTTCGCAAGAAGTGGTCTGCAGCATCTTCACAATTTCAGAAAGTAGCGGCCCTCGTCCATCAAGGACCTTTTTCTGGTCTTCATAGTCTCGAGCTATTTCCTTCGGTACCTCCTCCAGTCCGCTCACAACCTGTTTAAGCAGGGCGCCCAGCATAATTGCCGGCGACTGCTCCTTCTGGGCAGCAAAGTCAAAGTAAAAACACGCGACGGCGACATTTTGTCCTCTGGCCTGATCACACAGATTATCTATTACCAATGAGCTAACATCGGGCCAGTTAGCGCTTGCCCTTTTGCTCCCATTCTCTGGGGTTTGTCCTTATTACCTAATATAAGTTTTTCCAACCCCCGGACCTCCGTAGCAAAACAAAACTGCCTTATCGGATTCACATCCCCCACCACCGGCGTACCAGCTTCTATACTCCTTGGTTTGTAAGAGCCATTCTCCTACATTTTCGACTCGGCGGCCTCGGATATCCTGATGCCGTAACTTGGGCTCTAGTGGCGATAACCAGGTCAAGATCTGAGACCGGTCGTCGGGAGTGGCATAGTTGTTCCACACGTTAACGGCCGTGTTCAAAGAGTTGATATTATTACTGAAGGATTGAGACATTTTTCGTTTTCCTGCTGCTTCGGATACCGGTATTGTACTGCGGATAATAGATGATGGAGTTGGTTGACTCATGAAATTCCCGGGGGCTAGGGGAAAGAGGGGTTTCTTGTGGAACCTCATGAATACCTTGGAACCGCCCAATCAACACCCCCGAATTCGCGCCACACCCTACTTATGCCTACCACACCAGTACTTGTATGATAGCAAGAAATGCAATTCCTGCCAAGTACGGTCCGGCAATAGCGCAACCCCCTGTCCTGCCAGAGGACGTACCGGTAAAATGACCGTGGGATGTGGTGGTTGGAATTTGCAGGAGTCTAGTGAGATGTTCGTGGGCTTTGGTGATTCACTGAGAAGGTTTTCTGGGCACTCTTATCCTTTGCTATCACCGAAGTATGCGGAGAAATGGGGACATGCAGGGGGGCGCAAAGATAGGTGTGGCGATCGTTGGAAGGATCGAGATGCTTTTTCTATCTTGTCATACCGTATATTATACTGTTGTCCTTCCCGTCAGTCTACTCGAGCAGCCCAGAAAACGAGGCGAAGAGGCTACTTGTAGCGTACTAGAAAGTCATCCGGAAAATTCAATCCATCTAATAAGAAAAGTGCTATCTACTCCGTAATCCTCCTGCCATACATGGTGGATCGTTCAAGAATAACTCAATTGTGAGTTGGAATTGATCTCCTGGGCTCCTGCTAAGTGCACTAGAGTTAATTTTTTCCTGACTTTACGGAGGTATTATCCACTGTGCCAACCGGGAACTTCACATAACAATACCGCGAGAACCAATATCTATTCCGCCAGCAGGTGGGCCACTATATCTCCTAACACAAAACCAGAAACACCGTGGTACTGAATACGGTGAGTGATAAAACGGTTAAGATTACTGCACAATATCATACGTTATCACGCCAGCCTGGCAGAAACTCATCTCCAGACCAGAGAGTCACCCAGCTGCCGTATTCCATGTTACTCCCAATTCAACAAAGAGGTCATTTCCAGAACGAGTCCAGATCTGCTGACACCCCAATTTGAATACGCGTCATCCATCAAAAACAAAACAAAAAAAATCTTCGGTCCCCGGCTACGTTGTTGTACTCGTACGAGTGCTAGTATAAGTACCACGTTCCCGCCCGCAAACTTATGTAAGGAAGGCTCCACACACCCTGCATCGTAGACTACCGGTGGTTCGCGCCCGAGCACTTGTGGGGAAAAAACCATCGGATATGGTAGCCTGGCCGACTTTGGACCGGACTACCGTACTCTGAGGTGGCCTCGAAGTACTGTACCGGTGCCTGATATCGGCTTTTGTTCTTCAGAAACCGGTTTTTCACGTACTACGGGAGAGGTCAGAGTGCCGATAGTACGATACATTCGAATCCGCAGGTTCTCGTACAGGTTCGGTATCATAGCACAATGTGCCCCATCAGCCCCGGTCCCGGCCAGTAAGACAAGGACAGCCATTTTCCGAGAAATCCTTCTTTTTCTAGTAGCGGCGAATTCCATAGAGACTACTCACCCTTCTTTTCCCTAGTAAATAGCTTCTAGTGCTAAGGGCTGCCAAGACTTTGCGATACACCGGACGTTACGAGGCGTGCAAGGCTTTGCAAACACAAGTGTGCAGTGCTATCACCTCTGGCGCCTGATATGGTTTCTACCAGTAATTGCTCCAGTCATAATTGTATCTGCGCACATCTGACTCAAGTCGGCCACCTTCGCTCGGAAACCCCTCGCTATACAATTTATCAGGGTAGGGGGGGGGGATTGCCATTACCTTCTGGGGTTCCTGGTACTTTATTGATTTGTTTCTTTGTTCAATTGCTTCTCGACCAAATATTTTTTAGTGAAATGCCCCCGAGAATTATCACCCTCGTTCGCCACGGGCAAGCTCATCACAACATCGGTTGGAAATTCAATTTGCACGACCCCTACCTAACCCCTTTGGGCGAAACTCAATGTCATGAGCTCTCGGAAAGATTCCCATCTGAACCTCCGGTCGACTTGCTCGTTTCTTCCCCCCTGAGGCGAACGATTCAAACGACGCTTCTAGGGTTCAAGGAGCAGGTTAAGAGCGGTGTCAAGATGGAGCTCTTGGCCGAGCTTCAGGAGACATCTGAGATGCCATGTGATACTGGGAGTAGTCGCGATGTGTTGGAGAAGGAGGAGTCGTTCCAAGATGTGGATTTTAGTGGTCTGCCGGACGACTGGACTTCGAAGGTAATATAGGTTCCTGCACGCTCATTGTGCAGCACGATGCTCTTGCTGACGGCTATCAGAAAGGAAAATGGGCCCCAGACCCTCATTCTCTCGGGGAACGTGCCAGAGCCGTTCGTAAATGGCTCAAGTCCCGATCAGAAGGCCATGTTGTCGTAGTCCTGCACGGCGGTGTAAGTTTATCGTACTCTATTCTCATTATTCCCGGCACTAGACTGATATTTATGTGGATAGTTCCTTCACTACATCATAGAAGATTGGGCCGGTCGCAGCAACCTCCTTGGCAATTGCTGGAGAAATACTGAATTCCGTTCCTATGTCTTTGCAGACGAGGATGAGGATAATGCTTCGGTTGTTGAGACAGATGAATCGAAGGAGAGGAGGAAGGGGAGTAAAAAAGCCATCGGGCGAAGGTGAAGCGGTTGAGAAGGTGATGAGGAATTAGAAGGGGTAATTATTGTATGAAGAATTGTTTACATGAATAGTTTTGTTAGTAGTAGAGTAGGCACAGTGCCAGGATACGTTGTATCATCCTACAAGTACAAGTATTATGCTCTAGAACAGGGAGAGCGACAATAGGATTTGCACTTGTTAAAGTTGTAGATTTGCTTTGTGATAATGGCTACCCGTAGTTCAAAAATACCGGTGTTCGAGAGGCCAAAAACTTGATGCTTGAGGTTGACACTAGCTCTGTTCCATCGAGTATCGCAGAAAACGGCTCTCGCCGCAACTCTGACTAAGTCTATTGAGCCTCCTAGTATTCCCCCCTGCCTTGAGGCTCCGCACACGGAGAAAAGGTGTGGGTTAGACTATCAGTGTATCGTACTCGTGCATCCCCACCAATCATTCCACGTGCCACGTGACCCTGACAAGGGCAAATTCAGCCGCATCTTACCGACGATAGGCGATTCCGTCCCTGAGCCGCAACCTTTCCCTACCAACACCACTGACGATGAACTCCCTCACCGCACCGCCGACAACGCCTGCAATCCGAATCATACCCCAGCATATCGCAATTCATTCTCCTTATAATTTCCTTACCATAGAAGCTTTAATGATGAAGAATCCGTTACTGCCATTCCGCTCCCTGCACCCTACTATCAAAGTCCCCCGACGGAGATACGCTGCGCTCAGCTCCGGGGCGCTAGGGAAGTTGAATGTCCCAACAGATTACCCCGCTTCATCATAGTAAACCCTCCCCGTTTTCCCCCTCGCCCTTTGTCTACTGATTAGACCCCTTCGCAGCCTTGCCCACACCTCCTCTCAAACCTACAAGCTCCACACCGACCTCCCAGAGCAGATCCGATCCAGCAAAACCAAGCGCACAAACTACTTCACAGCTGTGAACGATGCCCTCCGCACAATCCTAACAACAGACGATAAGTCCCTGATCTTTGGTGAGGACGTCTCCTTCGGCGGGGTCTTCCGATGCACCAGCAATCTCACAGACTCCTTCGGCAGCTCCCGCATCTTCAACACCCCACTATCCGAACAGGGCATCATCGGTTTCGCCATTGGCCTGAGCGCGAGCGGGTACACCGCTCTTCCCGAGATCCAATTCGCGGACTACCTATTCCCTGCGTTCGACCAATTGCACAATGAAGCCAGCAAGATGCGCTATAGATCCGGCGGCGCGGAGATCTTCAACGCCGGACGCATGGTAGTAAGGATGCCGACCAGTGCGGTGGGCCACGGTGGGCTGTACCATTCGCAAAGCCCCGAGGGCTTCTTTTTAGGAATGCAGGGGATCACAGTCGTCATCCCCAGATCCCCTGTTCAGGCGAAGGGCTTATTAATTGCAGCTGCGAGGGGCGAGGACCCGGTTGTTATCATGGAGCCAAAAACTCTCTACCGCGCTGCTGTGGAAGAGGTGCCACTAGAGGAATACGAGTTACCGATCGGTAAAGCCGAAGTGCTTCAAGCCGGCACCGACGTCACACTGGTGACCTACGGGACAATGGTATACGTCGCTGAATCCGCGGCGAGAGCCGCGAAGGAACGCTTCGGCGTTAGCGTCGAGGTCATCGACCTCCGGACCGTGAGACCGTGGGATAAGGAGACCATTACGAAGAGCGTTAATAAAACTGGTCGATGCGTTGTCGTACACGAGGCCAGTCGAACCGGCGGCGTGGGAGAGAGTCTGGCTGGAGAGGTGCAGGAGAGGTGCTTTTTGAGGCTTGAGGCCCCCGTTACCAGGGTTACCGGGTGGGATACCCCTATGCCGTTAGCATTTGAGGGGTTTATGGTGCCAGATGTTGTGAGGGTGTTGGATGGGATCAAGAGAACCATGGAATATTAGTACCATCGGTGGGTAGAGGGGCAGAAACATGGGGTTTAGACAAATAGAAGTCTTCAGCATCACCACCATCTTTCTCTCTATCTCCATCCACCTTCCCCGATTTCCCTCTGCCATCTGTAAGTTGTTGCATCGATTTTTCACCATATTTTGCACAATCTTGGAAAGGCCCCAACCTAGGATGAGGTATACCACCCCATAAGTCCCACCGGTACGTCCATCTAGACACCCCGCACTTATCATCGGATCCATTTCGGCCATGTTTGTACTAGATATCTATCTTCCAGATTTATTAGAAATAGTGGCTTCCAATGATCCTGCGGTCCGTACTCAAGAGTGTTCGCGAAAATCCGAGATATCCTAGAAAACGTATTTGAATAAGTGTGGATGGTAGAGTGTGCGCTTTCCTATCCATCCACCGCTGCCACGCCAAGACAGCAAAAAAAATATCATACTTGAAGAAAGAGATCTTCCCTCCTACGAGGAGCAATTCCTCCAGAAAAATAGAAGTTGTAGCTTTCCACGACCAGAGTTTATACCACAATATCATAGAGGCAAAGGGGTGGTTTACGAAGTATTCCATTTTTCTTTGCTTTTTATCATAATTCCTTAACATCAAATCAGTAGGTTCTCAGGTTTTTTTTTATTTTTATTCCGACGGCACTGTCTAGTTGGTGGCCTCCCACCATCCCTTCTATGCTCTTCGTTATCTTCATTATCTTCGGAAGTTGCAGCAGTAATCACTCGAGGTGCTGACCAGCCGCCCCACCAACTCTTGTGCAGAGAGGGACTGTAGACCGTAACAAATGCTTTCATCAGATACTTCCTAGGTCGCTGATATCAACCTCATTATCAGAATTAAAAAAACAAGAGAGAGGGGGGGGGGGAGGGGGCCGTCATGTGTGGATTTATCCTACCATACCCTTTTTATTTGCTTAGCCGGACAAAGTCCCGTTCGATCCGCTCTCTCCTGCTTAATGGGAGCTATACTCTAGTCTTATGGAATTCTCTTACTAGAGTTGCTGAAACTTTGGATGGGGTGATAAGGAACAGGATCCTCCAGGGCCAGAGTCACATATCGCCACCCGCATCCCTGTGACACTTGAAAGAACGTAGGCACGAACATAACGAGTCATCATGAAGCATCACTCGGCTGGAGGCCTGGAGCGCAAGGTTTTCACGGTCTGTCGACATAGCTTATGACACGATGCGATACGATACAGTACGGTAACATACCGTTAACTTGGTAGAAGCCGTTAGCCGAGCAAACGTGGGAGAGTAGTCTAGGTATCAACGGGGATGCCTTTACACGCCAAACCTTATTCTACTCAATTGGACTCATTTCGCGGGGCCCCACAATATATTACTGGAAATACTCCGATCCAACTTCCTACTATTGATATGTACGCTAATGCCTACATCTGTTGCCAGGTTTTCCCCCGCCACAGCGGCTTAATTTCGATCTCCGTGTTTTAATAATATGTCTCGGGTCGGGTTGTTCTAAGACTGCTTTATGTGGTATGAGGTTTTCAGACCCCCGAGCTGAATACTTCTTATACAGCCCGGCAATATTATCCACAGGTTTTCAAGGCAAAATTTCGGGCTTTCTAGCGTCCGTTTCATTGTCATCGTCGATACCGGAAACCGACTAGTCTCTGAACATACTGTATCTCACAATTTTCTTACCGTAAACGTACAGATCACACATACCCCTACTGTCCCAAACCTTTACCCCACCCTAAGCATTGATAGTCGCTACTGTGGTGGGATCAGGCTTGGCTCTGCCGCGGGTTGCGGTGCTAGTATCAATACAGGGGGTGTTACATGACTGGTGGTCTGTGTGGGGAGGGCACACGTTCGAGAGACAAAGAGAAACATTGCTTTACCAAGACCCTTGTTCTCTGGCTTTACTATTATTAGCACAGTACGGACAAAATAAAAGAAACGGGCTCTGCCTCAGTCTGTTCATGCACACTGATAAATTCGAGGGCTACTATTTCCAAGCAGGGAAGTTTAGTTACGATATCACCACCCTTTCCCCAGCTATTTTATAACCCCGTTACACTCAACCACCCGCCAAAGGTGCGGAGATCGTTGATAAGTGTATGAAACATGCGATACGATGCTATGTATACTGCACCTTGCCGTTGTAAAGGCTAGTATAAAAAAAATTGATATCAATGAAATTGTAAGAGAGGGCGAGGGTTTACACACCACCACCAGAACAAAGGAAAACTCGACCAGCCCTTGGCACTGGGGACAGGAAAACATACTGTACTGTATAATATAGGTCCAATTTACCTCCTCCTCAGTACGGTCTTCCTACACATTACCCTCCTTATATGACCAGAGGTTTACTTTGGATTATTTCTGCAACCATCCTCCAATCTCTGCTAGTCGGCCATCCGATATCCACTTGTTGTGTGGGACCCAATTTGCGAGCACTTTCTGTAACGTGAGCTCCTACAATAAAGAACACCGTTACCCGGCATCAGATTCGCAGAGGGCGGTCAGGATTTCGGGTGTTGTACCCTACAGCTGTGATTTACTGTACGGTGCTAGTTTGTCGTATGCTAGCGTAAGGGATTATTGGAAAACACAATGCTTTGGCATCTTGAATAAGGTTGTTTGATTGAGAAGAAACGAGGTGTGTGATGCACAATGCTCCGGGATGTCTCTCCTTAGGGGTGGTAGTTTCGGGCGCAAGTGAGGATATGTGGGGGGGGGGGTATATTTAATACCGGAGGTGGAAGTGTTGGTTATGTCCACGACATTTTTCTCACCCTATTTCTGTTGCTCACGAAACTTTTGGGAAGAACAAAGACAGGATTCACTCCGCTTAATACTTTTGACAGGCAGACAGATTGCTGTCTCAGTGGCAATCCTAGGCCCAAGGAGAGCACAACGAGGACAAAAACAAGAAAACCAAGAAACCGACGGAAGAGAAGGTAAGCACAGACTACCCGCAGCTTCTTACGATACAACAGTTGCCATTCAGCAGTGGATTGTCGAAATGTGTCACATAATCGTACACCTGTTTTCGGGATGCTATCCGGCCCCCTACAGTGAGGAGGTACTTCTAGAGGGGTACTACAAATACGAACAGGAGGACCCAGGGTCAGAATCAGGGAGGGACCCTTCACCCATTCCGAGGCCATGCCTCCTCCACACACCAGAAACCCCAAATACGCCTCCAGACGTTCCTTTCTCTCCAGAAACGCAGACATCCCCCTCAGATCCACAGGTCGAAGAGGGAACACCCCTGACAGCTCTAGAAGAGCTTGCCCTACTATTAACCTCCACCGATAAACCCGAGAAAGGTGGACACGGTGGAACTGGTGAAGAGGAGTTGGCTGTTGAGCTTCAAAACTACATGTGCATCCTCCAGGACGCCGCGGATGAGGATTGGGAGTGGGAAAAGGAGCAGTACGTATGCGTTTTGATAGAAGCTCTACTGGAAGGGCTTGGGGATGAAGGTGAAGGAGTGCGGATTGGTTCCGCGGGTACGCGAAAGAGGGCATTTTGCAGTGAGGAAGAGGTAGTTGAGGAGGCTGGTGGGGGCAAGAGGAGGATGACCGTTGATGATCAGAAGAACGTGACGAGAAAGAGACCCTAGTGTGTTTGATGTTTTTTTATGGATTGTTTATATATCCTTTCGACCAAATTTTGATAGGGTGGAGGAGAGGCGAAGGCAAAGATTCAGATGGTATGACAGGTATATGTATGATTGTAGAATTTAATTGGAATCATAGTCTATAAGCAGAATAAACAGACAATCTTTTCAACCATTCAATCCCCGGCCTGTTCCATGTATCATGTTGGACGCTATTTGGTATCTTAGCGATGGATAATCCCCGAAGCTCATTAATACCACTCGACATCTCCAAAATTTAATAACCCATTTTCCCAGCTCCTCGCCTATGCTTGGCTCCCCCGCTTTTTTCTTAGCAGGTGGTGTTCCTAGATCCGTCTGGTCCGGCAACATGAGCAGAGTCTATGGGGACTTTATCAGGTGATTCGGTTAATGGGGGAGTAGAGTAGAGTGTGAAATGTTTGTGTGAATTGTTGGAATTTCAAGTGATCGGTTCAGGGCAGGACTCTTTCGGAAGATTTAAACACACGAGACCAGCACCCGCGCCGAAGAAGCCATTCTCGTACCCGGTTTTTTTTTTCCAAGATATCCAGTGGATTTGTTCCACTTCTATATACGCTAACTTACAGTCCGCTCGATATTTACAACAACCAAACCCTATCGATAGCACTATTCCTCGCCCATAGCTAAAAGTGTGCATTCATAAATTCCCAGATATAACCCACTCCCGGCACCAGTCCAAATACCCCTCAAGGCCCCTCCACGCCAAAGACCTCTCACTCCCTCCTCCCTCCACACTCTCTTCGCTACATCTACCGCTCCCAGCCTTCTCCCGCTGTGCTTATTCGCTCCTAGCATAACAATTGTCTTCACCATATCCACCGGCGTTGTCAACCATGCCGCCACACCCCCAGACAACCCGGCCGCCGCGCCCGTAACCTTTGCAGTCTCCATCAATCCGTTTCCCGGTTCGCGCACCCTGAATATCACCTTCAGCCGCTCATAAAGTGGAAATTGAATGACAACAAATGGGAGGTTGCGGCCCGCCAGGAGTGTGAAGCCCCGCCAGAGATCTTTGGGGTTACGCCCAACGAGCTTCAGGGCTGCAAGTGAACTCGAACCCTTGGCTTCATGCATGACCTGTGCATTCTGTTTGATCACTTCAGCGGGGGTAGCCACTACGCACCCAAGGGCTTCCGCCAGAGACGAAGAGAGTACGTGTGTTATCGGCTCGGGGATTTGCGGCGCGGAGGTTCGCAGAAACCTTTTTGAGGATTCGTAGGATGTGAAAAATACAGCCGCTAGCCACCGCAATCACCAAGTTAGAAAAAAGATATCGCAACCCCCCGGAGTGGTACGAGCGAACATACAGCCAGGCACCATCGCGAGAGTAATCGGCCCGATACCCTGGTATAACCCGCGTAGCCACATCTTCCTCGGGCGCGCCGACTGCGCTGCGAGTTTTCGGAATGCAGGCGATTGAATTCTTGTCTTTAACGTATCGAACGGGTAGAAGGTCAGGCATACCGTGAGTCCAGCTGCCGGTCCTGCCTTCGTCACCATCAATAACTCTGCGAAATTGGCAATAACAATAATAACTTTTAGAAGAGGTTTAGGGCTCCTTACGATAAGATCGGCGGTCCTCATTCCGACCGGTTGGCTTGCTGTGAAAAATGCGAAAAAAGGAGGTAAAAAAAACACACGTGCCCCCTCAAAAGAACTTGGTGCAACTCGATGTCGGGACAAGGGATTTACAACTAGGATTCGAGATTTTCAACACTAGCGACCACCCCATGTAAAATTCTAACCTGACTTTGTGTCCATTGATTTGAATTCCTCGCAGGATGACATGTAATGAATGGAGAACGTGGAGAAATGGCAATAGAAACTTGAATCATTGAACCGTTTAAAGTGTAATGTACTCAAGTATGGAAGCTAGTGATGAGACAGACAGGGGTCTAGGTGGCCGAAGATATATGCGCAATTCGCGGGAATTCGTATAATACTGTACATATGTCCTCGGCCACTTGAGCCGCTGCCCGTCGCATCACTAACCTGCATACCCGAGCACCTGTACTGTACTCGTACCGGTACTCGAGTAGTCAAAAGTTCCATTCCCAGGAAAGTGGGTGGACAGCGCAGCGGGAGCACAGGCCATTCCCCTCTTTGAGACAGAAAGGAAAAACAAAACAAAATGGCCCACACTACTGGGACGGGAAAGCCCACACGGCTCGATGTTTAAGGTGCAGTGACTCGAATGAAACCATTCTTGTGTTATGGTAGTCCAAAATTTCCTCCTCTGGAAAAAGGGCCCAAAATACCGACTTTACTACACGTAGAATCCTGGTGTCTCAAACCAGAAGTTTTTATACCTATAACCTGCAAGTCCATGATTAAAATTTCGAATACTTCTGAACCTTTAAAACAGGTTACCAGTCTATCAAAAATAACATTTTTCATGTTCCTTTACTATGAACTTGCAATCCTTGCTTGTGCAGCTCTTAGACGCGCAGAAAAATATGTAAAAAGGACCTACACATGAGTGGAATGATGTATCAATAACTTACCAAGCTCAAGTGCCCGACGTTACAATTTTCTTCAACAAAAAGCTGAAGATTGCTACACCAATTTTCCTTCCAGTTTATACCTCAATAAAGGGGAGGTTATTGGAGGCAAATAATGGATCTTGAGTAGGTGGTAGAGGTGGTAATCAATATACTTGTAAGGGTTTAAGTTGCTGAACAATGCAGTTCTCGTTTTCCTGTCTTTTGAAATCAGTTGGCCCATGTGATCGCTTACCCGGTGTGAGAGCCTACTAGGTGAATCACCCTAGACTAGACTAGGAGGGACAGGGGAAGGGAGAAGAGTCTAGCTCAGACTGCTGTTATTTGTAAAGACCCTCACGGTGGTGCAGGCTGTTTCTAGAGACGGGTTGACTATGAAAATGAGTATTCACTATTGATGGCAACACTGCAAAGTAGATCATAGTGCATTGGCTTGCCTCGGGGGCTAGCTCGCTACTAATGTAAGGTCCTGATATAGAGGGGATCTGCTAGGTGAAAAAGTTAATTAAACTAACCGACCAATAGTTCTCTTCTCCATCCGACAGTTTTCCCTACCGAAAATCTCAGGAAATGGAAAAATCCTCTAATCCCTGCCAAAACCTAACTTGCATCGCTTGCATCGTACAGAAAAGTGGAGTGATGCACTCTACAAGAGCCGTACGGATACTGCACATTGGCCTGCCTACCAGATGCAGTAACACCGGAGCGGATAAAACAATGCAGAGTAACCTTCCCTGGGGAGCGTCAGCCTTCCTCCATCCTGACTACCCCGCCCGCTTCTGGAGGACCCGGCGTGGATCCCTACCCTTGGCCAGCCAAGATACTGCTATCCATGGTACCGTTAATATCAAAGCCATAATTCCATCTATGGGAGATACGCCATACAGGATATATCTATAAATCATGCTAGCTAAGGTCTAGAAGGTCATCTATTCATTAGATTTAAGGGAAAAAATCCCGGATAGGGACTAGGTAGGCGCACAGCAACACAACACCCCGAGCGAGGAGCTGCGCTATTTGCCAAGTGATTTTTTTTTTTTTTTTAACCCCCGGCTCCTCGCTGAAAATGTCTCCTCACCAAGTGCTCCCCCGGTCTAACACAAATTCTAATTATACAAGTGAATTCCCAGCGCTAACACAAAAGTAACGTTATGGTGCCCCAGTTAACCGCCATCGTGACGATAGCTTTACAGAGTAGGATTAAACCGGGGGGAGTTAAGTCCCAGAGAGTAGGGAGAGCTACTATGCTCAAAAGGTATCCATTGGGCTTGCTAATTCATCGAGCTTCCCTGGCAACAAGTGTCACATTATTACTTTAGTTAGATCTCCGTAAATTAAAACCCACACCATACGATCCATTTAGCCATGATATTATACAATACCAAGCCACTCATCTTTGTTTTTTCCACTTAGGTTAGAAATCAGGAAAAAAAAATATTCCATCCCCAACAAGGACTCCGCCTACCCGTCGAATGAAAAGATAACATCTCGGACCATTGTGCATGCGTGCAGCTCATAATCAAGCCGGACCCAGCTTTGGTTTTGAAGTCGCTTTCCTGCAGCCGGGCCGGGCCGGACCCAAACCCAGACGTATTGGCAGCTTAGGATGGCAGACATTGACAAATAGCGTTCATCATTCACAAATTAATATTCCACCGACAAATTCTCCGTCCCACCCTACCAGTGCCCATGCAGTACTACACACCCCCAGCATGCATGCCTATGAAATCTTGTACAGTATTAATACCTGTATCTATGCCACATTTTTTCTTTCTACTATTCGCCCCATGTTCCCCAGGTACCGGTCAAATGTCCTTTTCCCTCTCCTTAAATCGCTCTCCTTAAATCGAGGGATTCCAGAGTTAGACTGAATTCCGGGGCGCCACACTAAGGAATGTTGAAACCACCACCCGCTCAGGGTGGCCAGTGTCCCGGAGTATCCACCCTTTCCAACACAGATACCCAGCCAGCACCACACATAGCACCAAAATTGGAGATTAAAACCTAGGCGCATAGCCTTTTCATATAGCTTTGAGGCGTTTACTAGCACCCCAGTGTATCTACAGAGATTCAATCGCTCGAGCCAAACCTACTACAGCAATTACTCGAGCACTAGGCGCTATGGGTGACACTCAATCTTCGGTTCAGTTTGGATCCCGCCTAATTTACAGCCGATGACAGAGTGATAGATCCTACACATACCATACAGTAATCGAATACTATGCTGTACTGTACCGTCATCGCCTATAACGTACTCGTACACAAGTTGTACCCGAAAGCTAAGATTCCGTATAAATTCCATGCCAATCCATACCACCAAATGTGGGACAGAAGCGAAGCAGTGCTTATATAGAGCTATCTTAAAAAACATAGCTCTCCACAAAAAAATAGAAAATAGAGCCCCCCAAAACAAAACCTATTTATTCCCCTCTCGCTTCTCCTTCTCCTTCTCCGTCTCCTCTTCCTTCTCTAGAACCCCCCCAATCTCCATCGAACAATCGATAATCTGCCCCTTTACCTCTCGCTCCCGCTCTTGATATAGCTCATATCTCTTACAATCTTCTATCCCCCATCCCCAAGAGATCATCTGCGCGTTCGCATTAGTTAATATTACCTCTGCAGTTTCAGGAGTCCAGGGTATATTTTGTTGCTGAATTGCTTCGTCCAGGGATAGTTGGAAGAGGAGGTTTCTGTGGTCGAGGCTTAAGGTTTCCAAGGTTTCTTGAAGGTTACTTAGGCGAGTGAGGAGGGGATGGACTGGGCTTTGGGTGGTGGTAGTAGTCATTGTGATGTGGGGGTTGTTAGGGCTTTTTGGTATTGAGTTAGCTGTAAACGTTGTGGAAGTTTTGGGTTAATCGTGTAAATTTAGAACGAGAGGGGAGGGCAAGGGTACCTATATAGGAAAGATGTTGTGAATGCTTCCGTGGTGGGTTGTGAGAGAAAACTTGAAAGCACGTGTAGTGCTCTTTAGCGATCGGTTTCCATGAACCGGTTTTCAAAGTTTTTGGTGAAATGTGACGGGTATGTCTTTGAATCCATAACATCGTGTTGCCCATAGCGGTGTATGGTCTCATGGAGCCTTTTGAATAATTTGGATACTATAGTAGTTAGGACGGATGTCACCTGGAATTCTCTAATTATTGTCCAGGTCTCGCTACTCAAGTAGCATGTGCTATTCAATTTTCTGAAACAGAAGGGTTGGTTTTATCGAGTATGAAATTATTCGCCAGGTTTCTACGCCTTCTGAGAACGTGGTGCATGTTTCCAATTAGGCTCCTCTGGTTTTCTTTAAATTCACTCGGGCATTGGTATCTTGGCTACACTCACACACTCTGTCCTAGTATCATACCGGACATGAGGGTTGACATTGGTTTTCTCTGATAAAATTTTCACGCGCCACTACCTGTACGAGTATTGGCAGAAAGTTCATCACAGTGAGGTGAGAGACCAAGGGGTTGTTGGCGTGACATATTAACCAAGCTTGAAACTGACCAATCAGAACTCTTAAAATGCATTACATAAGCAGGATTAGTCTCTGGTTGGTCAGTTTCCAAACTTGGTTGCAATCTCGAGTGAGAAATTATGAGACGGTCTTCTTCGGCTATTTTTGTCCAACCCTCGCTTAACCCTATTTCTCTGGCGGGGGCTGCATCAACAACAACGAAGTCCCTGCATCTTCACCCTACTTCCCGATTTCTGTCTCCTCCTTAACTCGTCCCTCTACTCCTCATCAACCATCACTGCCTTCTTCCTCCCGACAATCTATCTTCCCCTAGTTCTATCACTCAGCATAAACAACATGTCTAACAAAGCTCTTATCCTCGTTTGTGCCATCTCGCTTCTGTAGGAACCTTAGCTGATAACTCTAGGTCGGAGGCCCTTCCAGGGGAACTAGATTCCGCCCTCTATCTCTCGATCTCCCCAAGGTATTGTTTTCTCCGATCTTGGAGTTGGAAACCGCTTAATAAGTCGCTGTCGTAGCCCCTGTTCGAGATTGCCGGCCACCCCCTCATTTACCATCCCCTCAAGGCGGTTGCAAAAGTTCCTTCCATCAAAGAAGTTTACTTGATTGGCTACTACGAGGAATCTATTTTTGCGCCATACATTCGCCAGTGGTCTACGGAATTCCCTCAGTTCACGATTAAGTATCTACGCGAGTATACCGCTTTGGGGACCGCGGGAGGGCTATACCATTTCCGCGATGCTATCATGAAGGGGAACCCGAGCAGACTTTTCGTCATCAACGCGGATGTCTGCTGTTCTTTCCCTCTTAAAGACATGCTCGATATGTTTGAGGAGAAAGAGGCAGAGGCGGTGCTATTGGGAACTAAGGTCAGCAATGAGGCCGCGAGCAATTTTGGATGTGAGATACTGCTCCAACTCCTCAGTGACCCGTGCGTATTTTAACCTTTGCGTTCACAGGCATTGTCGTCGACCCAAAGACCTCTCAAGTCCGCCATTATGTTGAGAAGCCGGAATCCCATATCAGCAATTTGATCAATTGCGGAGTTTACCTCTTTAGCTCCTCGGTCTTCTCTCTCATTCGTTCGGCAATGGAAGATAAGGCCATTCGCCTCGCCTCAGATCCCACCCTTGATCCCAGTGATGGTGACACCTCTTCGGTCTTGCGCTTGGAACAGGACATTCTTGGCCCCCTTTCGGACTCACGTCGTTTCTTTGTTTACGAAACACGTGACTTTTGGCGTCAGATCAAGACTGCTGGTTCGGCTGTTCCCGCCAATGCTCTCTACCTGCAGAAAGCCTGGCAATCAGAATCCAACGAACTTAGCCAGCCTTCCGCATTCATTGTTCCCCCTGTTTACATTCACCCGACTGCGGTGGTTGATCCCACAGCCAAGCTAGGCCCTAATGTTTCCATCGGCCCTAGAGCAGTGATTGGAGCAGGCGCTCGTGTCAAAGAAAGCATTGTTCTGGAGGATGCAGAAATCAGACATGATGCCTGCGTTTTGTACTCAATTATTGGCTGGCAGAGCAAGGTCGGCGCTTGGGCCCGTGTCGAGGGAACTCCAATGAGTGTGACGGAGCACTCCACGACAGTCGTCAAGAACGGCGTTCGTGTGCAAAGCGTCAGTATCCTCAGCCGAGATTGTAAAGTTGGGGACGAAGTGAGAGTTTGGAATTGCGTCACTTTGCCATTCAAGGAATTGAAGAGGGTATTTATGTTTTTCTGGTGTCCTCCGCTCAGCTTGGCGCGCTAATAGATTTCTTTAGGACGTTTCCAACGAAGTCATTATGTAATTTTGCCGTTCAACGAACTAGTAATGATGCTCTTGTTGGAGGGGGGTCAGAAACTGATGTCCCCCCCAAAATCGCTGTTTTTCATACCTTGTATGTAATGAGTTGGTAGATTCTCTATCCTCCTGGTTATCTGTGGGGATAGCTACGTTCCGGGGATCTAGTAAAATTCGGCCGACCTGATGCTACTAAAACTAACAAAACAAAAATGTACTGAGAATTATTGATATTGCACGAGTACTGTAATGCTGATGGGGAGGTGCCGGGATGCGTCCGTCAACCGAGATGAAAAATGGAATAAATTTACAGTACTCGTACGTTGCCTGTACAGTACAGTACAGTACTGTATGGGTCCAGAAGACTAGACATGACCCCACTTTTCAGGAAGTGGTAATTTTTCACGTATCATAATTATCATACCGTACTCGCACAGTAACGACGACCCTAATTCTTGCATTTAGGTTTAGCTTCATGGATGAGGATGACAAATTAATATCTTGGCATGCAAAACCTACATTACGGTAGGTAGGGTACCGGTTATTTATATCATAATATTATTATTGTTTAACCTTTTGTGAGAAGTAGGGCTACGTCCAGTCTTAGGGAGCCATATGATACTTGATTTTGTATTGGCTGAATGCTTGAATTGGCAACGGTGGGAACGATACTGTAGGGACCGGGCCGCAGCATCATGCTGTACTTGTGAAGGCTGAAATAATTGGACCTCATTTTTCAACAACAAGGTTTACGGCGGCGATTTTGGACACTGTTGACTCAAATTGAATGGCTAGACAAAGATGCAAAGATCGAATTTGAATATCCTAACTAGAGAAACATTCTCATGAAGATAATAGGGAATAAAAAATGGAAAGACTGATTTGACCCAAATACAGGTAACGGAGGAAAGAGAGACAGATTGGATAATGAACGAAAACAACTAACAAAGGGAAAACAGGCTGCCTTTTATCCTTCTCTGGATCACCCTGATCCACTTCCACATACTTCCAGCGTATGCCGTGTTCTCCATCATGCTCAATTTCACTACCGCTCATTGTTCTGCTTCAGCCGAGGATGAGAGGATTCGACCGAGGGTATGTTCTGACCGAGGATAAGATTTGGAGTATGACCGAGGATATTCGGTATTTCCATATGATAGGAGTAAGGCCTTCAAATGGAGTTGTCGCAGGTGTTGTTGCATGTGTTGTTTGATGTGTAGGACTATGATATGATAACTGGTAGTCAAACATAGAGGCGTCGGAGTGGTTGATATAGGTTAAGGGGCCTTGGGGTTATGAAGTCCTCGCCGTAAGGGATAATATGCGGTGAGCACCAAGAAAGGTTTCCGTCCAACACTCATGCGATGATAAAACGTTGGCGTTGTTTTTTCATTTAGGTACCAATACTGTTCAGTGCCCGAGCAGTGAGGTCTGTCGTATGATATTTTTATTTTTATTTGCCTCCGCAGAGCTGAAAGACGATTTTTTTTTTTCGCGCCGTCTTTTCCTCCCTCCTTGCTTCGAAGGAGGGAGCTCTGGACCTCCCCGAGCTGGGATCCTATTACCCCAGCCATTACGGTACTTACCAGTACACGGGCAATGCGGTAACTGTGAGAAGGCGAGTATGGAAAAATTTTGTGACCTTAGGTATGATATTCTATCCCTTGGCCTGTATTTGTCGCCTTTTAGCTCCGTAGGATATTGAGGGATTAGGAATAATTAAAGTGTGGCAATCGTGTACATGTTTTCTACTGGCTAGGTCATAGCTCCCCGGCCGTGGTATATAAAATACCTTTGGAAAAGATCTAAGGTTAACCTATGCCACTGACGGCACTAAAAGGCTGAGAAATCTGTGCAAATATTAAAAGATTGCTGGGTTTCCTGTATGTATATCTAGTCTCTAGGTTGGACGTTGTTTGGGAGAGGGCTGCACGGGGGTAAACAGCCGACTGTAAAAACAATTTCAGGGAGAAGGAAGAGATATTATGGGAGTGATCGATCTGTCTCTCCGAAGTCACGATATACAAGTACAGAACCAGACTGTTGGCCAAACGGGTTGCCGCCAAATTTCTCGAAGGAAACAGCGATCTGCATGAAAGGGTTAAATTTGTGTGCCACTTCGTCTCGCGCGAGCTTCCCACGGGCGAGGTATCTGCCGATGAGGCCGGCTCACGACGCAGGCTTGCCAAAATACCATGGGATTTACTGTATGGCATTTTGGAGCAGAATGGGAATCTTTTCGATAACCTCAAAGCCGAAATTGGATATCAAGGGGAGAAACTTTTAACCAACCCGGTGTCCTTATGGAAGGTCCTAAGAAAAGCCATCCAGAATTGTGGACCAGAACCTGTTTACCTTCTCATAGACGGCGTAGATGGGTTCAAGGAGGGGTTGTGTCAAGAATTGGTTCAAAGGATTAAAGGGCTCATGGATATCCACAAGGTCAAGATGTTCCTCTCCAGTCGGGACGTGCCCCACGTTTCGAATAATCTGCCTAAGCATACCATGATAGACCTTGATGAGAACGAGCTTGTAAAGGGGGATGTGGAAACATTTATCAGGGGTAGAGTGGATGAATTCGAGGACTGGGGTGGAGATCAGAGGACTAGCGCAATCAAGACCCTTTTGGAGAAGTCGGAAGGGAGCTTCCTCTGGGCATCGCTAGCGGTTGATATTTTAGGTTCTTCTGGTACGGGACCTAATTATGAAATATTTCTCAAGAAACTCCCATTGGAACTCGGGGACATATACCGGAAGATGTTAGAAAATGTCCAGTCTCGAGGAGATTCAGAAAAGGTTCTGAGGATAATCCGGAGTGTGGCACTCGCCTTGCACCCGCTCACATTTGGCGAATTCGGACACATCCTGGTGTGTATTGAAGCAGGAGCAGAAACTGGACACAGCGCTCTCGTGCGAGGGACAGGCACTGAAGCAGCCACCCCTACATCTAGCGGTCAAGTTCACTTCCGGGGCATACGACGTCCTGATTTCCATGGGCAGCCAATCTCTTCTCACAACGTTGGGTCAATACGACAACACACCCCTGCACGAAGCAGCCATTTCCGGCCATAGGGCCATGCTGCAGGGTCTAGAAAAAATATTTAGAAAACTGGGGCTCAAGACGTATAGTGAGCAAATCAACAAGCAGAACGAATTTGGTGATACCCCGTTTCACCTCGCTGTTCGATTCGATCACCCGGATATTGTCGAGCTCCTGGTCAAAAACCACGCGGATCACACCATTGGAATTAGGCCAAGAGCTCCGGAGAGGAGACAGTGTGGATATTTTAGAATAGGTCGAGAAATTTAGGGGAGCTGGGAAGACCCTCTCCCCAGCCTACGACTTATTATGATTTTTCAACTCTTATTACTCTGCTAATCCTCGATGGCACATTGTCTCGTTCATTTTTGTATCATGTAATGCTGAGTGGGGTTTTCACATGGCTAAGTTGCGTTAAGCGGCGACTTCTTCAGCTCTTGGGAGGTGGTGGCAATTGTGAGCCGTAGCATCCGCTCTCTCTTGAGGGGTTGAGTTTACTTAGCTGTTTGATTTTTCTTTAGTTGGTAGTTCCTGTTCTTCGTTTCCTCCGTTGTCCTAGGGTGGTGAGAGTGCCATGATTCATGACCCCCATCTACTTGCTTTTACTCAATCAATGAATTTTTTTGGCAGGTTTTATTTATTTTTTATTGTTTATTTCTTTAGTTGGGTCTTAGTGGAATGCCGCTCTTGTGTTATCGCGCCATTGCGACAATATGTTTTTTGGCTTATCTGAGGGTGATGGGTGAGGATGCTTTTGATAACTTCTCACGATACCGGTAGTACGGAAACAGTCGAGTGATCGTACATGATTCCGAATATTCATTCCTTCTTCCCATCCTTCCTTCATTGATAACAAACGATATTCACGAGATAAACCAAAAATCCACTATCACAATGTCCCCCTAACCGCAGCGTGTGTGCCCTCCTCAACTGTCTGTCTTTCCCCATCGTGCTCGAACTCAAACCTGCTGATAATGGCAGAAAGCAGACACCTAAATTCTACTTTGGCAGGTGCGTTCCTGATGCACCCCCTGTACCCTGCTACGGACGTGGGGGGCCCATAGTTACTCTCGGCGATGGCCGCCCCCCTCCCCTCCCTGCCGCCGGCCCACCACCCGGGGCCCAACTACTTAGTGCCAACCCCCCAATGCCACCCTTCTGTCTATCGCAAACAGGGAGAGTACGACAGGCGTGCCCTTCGGCACGAACACACCCCTTGGATCTTCTCTTTTACCCCCCCCCCAATGCTTGCAGTAGACAAACGTGAACTGAATGGGGTAATCAGTTCAAACAGGAGAAAGAAAAAAACTCTGGTTGTTTGTAGCTTCTTTCACCCTGCTATGATAACTTCAAACTTATCTGGGAAATACAGGGGTGGTTGTGTCAAAACATCGGAAACCCCAGGAAAAGAGACCCCTTCCCGCCACAAAAGCCCATACCTTTCCGCATCACTCACGAAGCATGCTATGGCTGGACCTATTGTTTACGAATCCCTACTAGAACCCTTCTGTGTTCTGAAAGGCCAGCTCTGCTAGATTTGGATAGTGCAAAAATTGAATGTTAGTGACGGACAAAGTTGGCTGTAAGCACTGATTATGTACACTTTGTGCTAGGGTTGTTTTGGGATTTGGGATCATGGTGGATCTCTTCTATCTTATCGTAAAACTATTTCCATTTCTTATCTTTTCTGATTTTTCTCCCACTCTCTACAAAAAACCCTATAATGCCATTCTTTTCAGTCCGAGATTCTTATAGACAGATGAGTTCACAATTCTCATACAAAATAAAGGAAAGTAATATAGAAAACGTTCTCTGAAATTCCCTGTAACAAAAGAAATATGAAGTCAAGGCTCCAGTTTCTTAGAAAATTCTATAGATAACGCCATCATCTAAAAACATGTTCTACTACCACCTCTACATCCCCTATGGTCTATTGCATTCCGCTGCATCTGCGGTGGCTCACCTGGGGGAAACCTTTGAGCATTAAGATTCTTGACGACGCTGGATAAGTCTTAGATTGTTATTAGTCTCTGTTCTGCCACTACCGGCGGATGAATTTTTGTTCAGTTATAGAGGTCGAGTTATCTATCATACTGATGCAATAATGAAAAAGCGGATATGCTGAGTGTCGGTATGTAATTATGAAGTTTGGATGGATCCGCGAACATATTTGTCACTTACTTTTATATAAGTTCCATTCCCGAGCCTGCTTCACTCTGGTTTTGGAATGGACCTGGGCATCGGGGGACGTGCAACAATGACACTTTAAAATATCCCCATCCGGTCTTGGTAGGTATCATACCAAGAGGTTGTAGTTGAACTTTCGGTTCTCGAGCAAGCACGAGCAGGATAATGGGGTCCTGGGTGCAGGCTACAAGACATGTGCTACTCGCAGGAGGGAGAGCAGTTTATGAGCAAGGAGGTATGAAGAAAAGCCTGGATATACAGGTGGGAAATAATTACCAATCTATGCCCGAATGCAGTATTGTTGTATAGAGGAAGTGAGATGGAAACTAAAAAATAAACTGAAAAATAATTGCATTTTAACTATATAGCAGTAATGTACTGTACTCTCGCAGTTATAGGGGTGTTCAATCTCTAATTTTAGTTTTATTTTGCTTGGTCTGGACAGTGACTACGCGCTTGGATTTGGGATAGAAATTTCTTGTAAGTTTTCACTTCCATCCACCTTTGCCCGTTTGGAGACCCCTTTTCCCTCCCCGTCGGGTGATGGATGATAGGTACTGTATGAGCACCTCGGCAATCACTTTGAAGAAAATAGGAATGGCGGGAGGTATTCTAGACCGTTTCGTAAGACTTGCTGCCATACCGAGCGGCTATCCCCATGGGATTGGAATCTAACAGATGAGTTTAGGGAGAGACAAACAATATTTTCTTCACTCTATCGGCGCTACCGATGTGTGTTTGGGATGTTCTTCCGGTTTCCGATGAGGCCATTAGCCGCTCTGAAACCTCGAATCACTTGTTAAGAAAGCAACGAGGCGAAACGAGCTAGTCTCGCGCTTGGCATCAGAGACAAACATACAAAACTATCTACTAGATAGGCCCAAATCCGGATGTGCTAATTTCATCCAAAGGAGGTACCATAGAATACCAGAACCTTGACACCTAAGGGCTTGCTAATCATTGGCCCCTCTGGACCTACTAAATACGGAGAGGTGGGAGTTAAAATTACAGGAAGTGGAAGGGGTTGTGGGAATAAAAGACACCGTACTTCGCGCCTAACGAGGAAATATTGCGGTACCGAGGCACAGGGGATATGAGGCTGGTATATAGTATGGAGCCCGCAGAATGGTGCCTTCTTGCTCATTTCTGGCGTCAAGGTTTGAGGATAATCTTTCTTGGAATCAAGGATTCACAAACAAGTTTGTATGCAGGATTTGAAGATGGCCGCGAAAGAAACCCCATTTTGAATATTTTTAACATTTTCTGTTTAGAAATAGGAGTTCAGTATTTGCTTCCTGCTCACCGTTGCGAATACGGGAGTGCGCGTGGAGGGCTGCATTCCACATCATGGCATACGTCACCAAAGTGGGATATATCGTGTATATGGTTAATGTTTCCCCTAGCTAGATATGAATTAACTCAATCAACAATTTTCCACAATGTTCAATTTCCAAAATTTCCACTTTATCAGGGGATAACATCACCCCTTACCCACTCACCGCCCGTCGGTATCAGGTCCCTATTTCACTTCGAATATACCTTAAAAATTTAACGTAGTTTTTTTAATACAATAGGTGATGGAAGCAATCGGTGAAAATCCAATGGCCAATTGAATACCATCCCATTGCCCTGACATCTGAATGGGTTCTCTTATAATTAGCTTCTACCAGTCTTTGATCACTCCCGGGCACCCTCCTCGTATTTTCGTCGACTCAGTAATGTGTGTTGACAGGCATTGTTTTTCCGAAACAGTCGTTAGCTTTGTTCACTGGGACAACTCTTTACGGATCAAGACTTCCAGGAAGAGGGGTAATTTTTTCTCATGCTCGTTTGCGGCCACTACTCTGCAACTCTTTCCTGGTCAATGGTCTACGGCCGGTGTGGCGGTAGGGGGGGCAAAAAAAAAAAAAAACTTTACACTCCTGTCACTAAAGCTCTTTAACGACCCAAGTATATGTGCTGGCGGACACAAATATACTAGTGGTGCGAGAACAACTTTGGCGTATGCAAACCCAGCATGAGGGAAAGGGGCCGCCTTTTTATCCCCTTCACAGAGAAGAGGGTTTTTTTTTTGATTGCATCCTTATAGCGCAATGTCCAAGTATTCAAGCTTTTTATAGTGCGGTAATACCCGTTGGTGTGACCCCCCGTTAACCTGACGGTATGTGGCTTGATTTAGTGGGGGCGACAAGGTGTTTACCGATATTGGTTTTCCAAATAAACTATTGGCTTTTATCTTTTATCTTTGTTTTTTTCATCCAAACCTAAATGTGAAGGGGTCTTTTTGGGTGTGGTGCAGACTTTATGGAAAGGTTATTGATCTCTTTTTACGCTCTTTTCTTTTTTTTTTTTGACTAGGATACTCTGGAAAAAACAATTTCCCCTCAACCCTCCTGTTTCCCCAAAATCCTAGCTTTGCCAAACTCTAGCTCTCCCATGCCAGTAACCTGACATGGCTTGTATCGTGGTTGGATTAGGGATGGTATGGATCGTCGTCATGGGATCATTGCTTATAATTTTATCTTACGGAGGGTCTACTAGAGCACAGCGATTGTAGGACCTGTGTGTGAATTTATATGCGTGCGGTAGATGAAAATTCTGGGTAATGGCAGGGTCAGAGCTGCATATATTCCCCAAGTATGAACTTGCCTGAAAACCCGAACAAAACTCCTCAAACCGTGGCGGGTGGGCAGGTAGGTGGAGTCATTCCTGTAGCTGTGGGGCTCGGCAGGTGCTGTGAGTGCGCATGATATATATATGGACAATCCGCCGTCACCCAGAGCACCGCGTAGCCTTGGGGGCCCGATGTCGGTTATGAAAACCAATCCATGATCGAGTCCTCCATCACGAATAGCCTAGGACAAAAACAACAAACTAGGCGGGGCACCCGATACCAGATTAGTAGTGGAAGCTGATAGTGGAAGCTGATATAGAGAAATCAAAGTAGCACCGTTGCCCTTATAACTAATGGCATAAAATGTGAAAACAGTTGCCCATAACCGTGCACTGCCATGTCAACAGATGTGTGATGTCGAAGAAGGCGGGCCCAGTGACTTAAAGCTTCCGGTGAAGAGCGTAAACCAAAGAAAATATCCCCCGTGTATAGAGGGAAATATGGTAATATTCTGTGGAACAAAAAAATAAACCGTTTCTATCCCGAAGAAAAACATTACATGCTATTGTCATGCAATGAAAAAACCAATTAATGGGGTGTGGCCGCATTGGCCGTATCACACGTAGAACAGATTCTAGGAAGTGACTTCCTGTCCCCGTTTTCCTCTACCTGAGTAGAAGAGCAATTGTGTGTGTGTGCCAACTAGCTAAGAGGACTGCATAGGGATAGATACAATATATCCCATATGTAAATACCTCTGATTCCTTCCCAGTATCCTAACGGTTTCTATTGGTTTCTAGGAACGTGGTACGACGACGGGGGAAAATATCTAAGCTTTGCCCGGCTCTTCCAATTCCTTCCGGGTTCTCCCGACACAGTCATTAAGTATCCACGTCCTTTGGGGCCTCCGGGAAACCTCCCAATAGCCCGTCCCGCGATCTCCGGAATGTCGCAACAAGCACCGCTGTTGGGGATCCAGAAATATGGGGCAATGAGGGCGATGGCCGAAGTGGCCGCTTGCCAGAAATGATTGGTAGGGGCCTGCGATGTTGTAAGGGAGAAAGCATTTATATGTAGAAAGAATTGTCGCTATTCGTGGAGACCAAGTACCGTGTAAAGTTAACGTTTCGATATAGTAAGTGTGAACCCCCGATCGCATTTCCGTGAACATGTGCCAAGTACAGGCACAGGAGGAAGGAAATAGGATTAGTCTTAGATCTAGGAGATCTATCGCGCCAATCAGCCGCAACTTATCGGTTGCACAAAGTCCAAGTGAATGGATGGGAGGCGCTCACCACAAGGAGCAGATATCGTGGTTACCCCACTTTCCATCAACCTGCTTAGTTTCCATCAACCGAACCCAGCAGCTCAACAATTCACGCCCCTAAAACATAACAACCAGCGAGAAAATGTCAAACCCTCATATCAATTACAATGATCCCGACCCTCCCAACAACACGCACTGCTCAAATAACACGCATTCTTTCAACAACTTTTCCAACAACTTTTCCAACAACTTTTCCAACAACTTTTTCAACAACGATTTCGCTTGGAACGTAAACATTGGTGCGACGGATGAGCGGTCCAAAATTCTAGCATGGTTGTCTCCACTCGAGCCCCGCATCCGACATCAAGAAATTCGAACCGGCCGGGCAGACAGCGTGGGGGAATGGCTGCTACAAACCAATGAATTTCGAAGGTGGTACGATGGGGCTGAGGGGGATGGACCAGAGCGTGCGACTTTGTTCTGCTGTGGCGATCCTGCAGTCGGCAAGACCTATTTTAGGTGAGAGAAAGCCGGGGAGGAAAACCCCAGAATGGTGGTGCTGACGCGCAGCCATACTAGTTCGCTGGTAGTAGACAGGCTGTGTGATAAGGTCAAAGATAAAGCTATCAGTATTGCGTGTTTCTACGTTGATTCCGCAGCGGGGGGGGAGCAGTCTCCGACAAACATGCTCGGTTCACTACTGAAGCAGATTGTCGGTGGATTGGAAAGGATCCCGGACGAGATAAGTCAGACATTTCAACATTTCCGAAAGGTCATTGGCGGAAGGGGATTGCGGGTGCCCGAAATTGTGAAGATGCTTCAGATGGTCACATCTTTACGACCGACATTTATTTGCGTTGATGCTCTGGACGAGTATGTGGAAGGGCAACTATCTGAGGTTCTAGATTCCTTGAGACAAGTCGTGGAGAAGTCCCCAAGCACCCGCATATTCCTAACCGGGAGGCGATACATCCAGAGCAAGGTTGAGGGGCATCTTCGCGGGAGAGCGGCAGTTTTATTCATAAAACCCAACAAAGATGACATCTTAGCATATGTTCGGACGAGATTGAGTGAGCATACATCTTTAAAGAAGCTGGATAGTGGCTTGGAGGCCGAAATTATCAAAAGCTTTACCGAGAATATTCCTGAAACGTAAGCAAGCAAAAAATATAACGGAAAAATATTTTCAAATTTGTCATTAACAATCACATCTAGATTTCTACTGATTTCCCTAACCGTGGATGCTATCCTTCAGGAGACCACAGCCTCTGGTAGGCGAGAAAGACTCAGGGTAATGATGGATGGCTCAGAGTTGAACGGTGTCTACGATAAAACTCTAGAACGGATAAAGAAGCAGGGTGGTGAGAAAGCAAGGCTCGGGATGAGAGCTCTCATGTGGTTATCACATTCAGAGCGACTATTACAGCTCGATGAGCTTCTCCACGCCCTAGCGGTCGAGATTGGATCTACGGATCTCAATCCCGGAAACATTCCTCCTATGGAGACCTTGTTGAGCTGTTGCTTCGGGCTAGTTGCCTTCGATGGGGAGACCTCGAATGTTCGCTTAGTCCACTCCACTCTCCGGGAATACCTCGGCAAATGCCCCATCTTTGGTGCAGCTCACTCGATAATGGCAGAAACATGCCTTACATACCTCAACTTTCAGATTATTAAGGAGATCTCGCCTGCTTTCCCTCGGCCAGCTCCACTCCTCAAATATTCTTCCTTATATTGGGGTATCCACGCCAGGAAAGAGGCTTCCCAAGAGGCTTCCCAAGAGGCTTCCAAGAACGTTGTATCACTTGCGCTCAAGCTTTTCGGCCAAATCGAAAGCCATATATCTACCAAGTTGCTTTTGGTGGATGTCTTGTCCAAGACTGGTCGATATAGTCGCGACATCCCTATCAACGATCACCTAATCGGGTTTACTGGACTGCATTGTGCTTCGGTTTTTGGCATTTCTGAAATTGCCACCACTCTCATGGGCCAGCCAAATTGTGATCTCAACAAACGGGATTTCTTGGGTATTACGCCACTCATATGGGCCGCCATATGCGGACAAGAGGGGATAGCAATGGTGTTGTTAGAACGGCAAATCGTCATTCCTGACAAACCGGATAAATTCTCTCGTAGAACAGCACTCTCATGGGCTGCGCGGAACGGACATGAAGGTGTGGTGAAAATACTTCTTGGCCGGGCATCTACCAACCCCGATGGCACGGATGGTTGGTGGGGTAAAACGCCCCGAGTGATGAATAAGGTTCTAGGAAAGAGATATGTCAACCCCAGCAGGCCAGATAAATATGGTCAAACCCCAATTTCGTTGGCTGCCGAAGAGGGGCATGAGGCGGTGGTCGAGCTGCTGTTGAGAAGGAAGGATGTCAAGCCTGACACGGCTGACGGATACGGCCGGACGCCTCTCTTGTGTGCATCCAGCAAAGGGCGTGAGAGGGCAGTGGAGCTGCTATTGGAACGGGGAGATATCAGCATTCATAGGGCAGACACCAATGGTGAAACACCACTCCTGTCGGCTGCTGAGGGCGGGTATGAGGGAGTAGTGAACCTACTATTGGGAAGGATAGATATCAACCCCAACACTCCAGGTAAAACTGGTCAGACACCACTCTCGCGTGCTTCTGGGATGGGGCATGGTGGAGTAGTGGAGCTACTTCTGAAGCGGCAAGATGTCAACCCCAATATTCCAGACGATAGTACCCAAACACCGCTCTCGTGGGCTGCCGAGAAGGGGCGTGATGATGTAGTGAAGCTGCTGCTGGGACGGGGAGACGTCAATCCCAACATACCCGACAAAGACGGTAAAACGCCACTCTCGTGGGCTGTCGTTAATGGGCATGATGGAGTAGTGGGGCTACTATTGGAGCGGGAAGACGTGAGCCCCAATACGCCAAGCAAGTCTGGCAGCACACCGATCTTGTGGGCTGCTAGGAATGGGCGTGACGGAGCTGTAAAGTTATTGTTGGAAAGGAAAGACGTCGACCCCAATATGCCAGACAATGGCGGCGGAGCACCGCTCTCATGGGCTGCCGCTAACGGGTGTGATGGAATAGTGACGCTACTGCTGAGACGGGAAGACGTCAACCCCAATATGCCAAGCAGTTCTGGTAGTACACCGCTCTCGTGGGCTGCTAGGAATGGGCGCGATAGAGCAGTGGAGTTATTGCTGGGGCGGGAAGACGTCGACCCCAACATGCCCGACAATGACGGCAAAATGCCACTATCATGGGCTGCTGAGAATTGCCATACGGGAGTCGTCAAGCTACTTCAAGCCCACACATCCACAAGCCCCAGCCGGATTAACCCCAACAGTATGAAGTCCTTTCCTCCAAACCCCCAAAACCACAACGCAACACCCCCTCATAGATAGGCCCATGTATGATATCGTACCCAGCAGCTGCCCCACCCTCCTCTCAATTTGTGTCCCCATAGGGCGCGCACCAATCCCGTGGATATCATTACCCCCCCTTCTCCCCCATCCAACCTAAAGCCCACCTCGGAGGTTACCGCCTACGGCCAAAGCTAGGGACCTACTGTGATTGTGCCTGTATTGGCATTATGGGTTTTCACGGTGGTTGAGTCAGCAGTATTCATGATTCTATACAAGAACTGTCTGGTCTATGGATGGGGACGCACTATTCTTGTGGTTATAATGGGAATGTTTAGTCTGTGTTTTAGTTTAGAGTTGTTTGTTCCTCTGTATGGCAATCCCGTGTTTTGGTCTGGATTGGAGATTGTTCCCTGCTCATAGATTCTGGCTTTGTCCAGCTTTCATTGTTCCTAAATTGTTCTTTTATCCCGGGCGATACTTGTATGATACTTTAATGTACCTCCAGTATTCCTTTCACCCTATCTGCTATTATTGAAGAATCGGCGGCTTAATTATAGCCTCTGGATGCTCGCTTTTTTTTTACTGGGTGGATGGAGCTCAGGACGTCATGGCTGAGCGTCTTCCGATGTTCTAGGCTCATTCTCGGACCGAGAGTAAATTAAAGACGGGTGCGGTGCTTGCATAGGATATAATTAGCTGTTATGAAGTGGGTTCTCACTTACTGCTCCTATATTCCTCAGCCATTTCCTTGAATCGATCTGGACTCATCAGTTTCATACCAATACTCAGCACATCAGCCAATTCATCCAGAGCGGACCTCCAGCAAGCACACCTTCGAGTACACTCACCGGTAGAACCAGAGCAGAGACTAACAACAATCTAAAATGGATCTAACCCTGTCGACAAGGTCTTTGTTAACCAGATGGTTGTCTCATTCCTACTAACCCTAACCCTATTGAAAACCTGCCAGAATAATCCGCAAGCCTCATTGCCAACTTACCCATATGTTGTTGAGATGGGTGTTTATGGATTTGCCTTATGCGTTGTATGTTAGCTCATAATGGAAACCTTTGTTTTTCCTTGTCGACTAACCAATTGCTGCTTGCTAGAGGGTGGGTGGATATAGACTATTGTCAGTGACTAAGATATACTACGACGCCGCCGAGTGGTATGCAAAAGCACAGATTAGAGAAGAGGAGAAGGGGTATAACTAGCCTTTTTCGAGGGTCTCTCAGGCTTTATTGCTATCCGCGGTAAAGAACGAGACTTGGATCTCTGAAGAAGGCGTATGCCAAGGTCCATGGCGATCATAGCGCCACTGAGGGGGGTTGGATTGGGCAAACTTCTTCTCCTTTCCTATATCTGATATGATGATAGCGGGTGCAAGTTGAGCGATACGAGGGCACTGGGGTAATGGGGGAGCTGTCCGGGGATGTTACAAGTGAGGTTTATACCTATGGAATAGAATATCATACAATAAGTTTTGCGGAGAAAGGGAGGACCATTACGGGTATGATATGATAGAGAGTGTGCCGTATCCGGAGTCCGAGGGCCTCTCTGTTATCTACCCTCCCTCCAAGGAAAGGTGAATAACGAGGCTTGGGATGGAGCCAAGCATTGTCTTTGTTGTTGAGAGGCGAATGCAAAAGTATGCGGATAACTCGCACGCCAAGGCGCCAAGGCTCGTACCGATTGTGCCGGGACTCGGCTCCTTGGCGTGCAATTTATCCAGATACCGTATGATATGATACTTTTGAATTTGACGAGTAACTTAGCTAGCAAAGTCGAGAACTCGAGTACGAGTACTTGTGTGGGCACCTCCGGGATCGGGCTCTATTTTCGTGGTGTCGATGCAGCTGGGATAAGTACCAGTATATTAGATTGAATTGGCTCCGCAACTTGTAGATAAATTTATGATTTTGAATGGATTGAACCAGTATACCGCACGGGAAATCCGAATCCGAGGGGAACCGTGATACAAGACCAAATATCTAGTAAATCAATCAGTTTTCCCTGGGATGGGGTAGGTTGCGCAGGAGTATCACCTCTCATGGTACGTGACCTTCACAAACCCGAAACTCTCGCTAAGGGATGCAGGATGATTTGGAGAGAATTTGAGGCATGCACTATGCACTGTTGGCCAGAAAAAGATCACAACAGCTGAACCCCACCCGGAGAAGCAACACTCGAGATGCGAGTGATTTAGACTACTTTAGGCACTACCCTCTAGGGCAGTATAGTACAAGTAGTGTATTGTACTCGAATATAATTTACTGCACTGACTTACCATATGTTTGTTCTCACCAGGGTCCCAGTGCCGTATGTGGTAGGCGAGAGGATGGATTCAAGGGTCGCGTAACGCTCATATTTGAGCTTCGCCTAACTTAACATGTTTTTATTATAGAGAGAGGAAAATTATAAAAAAATGGGAAAATGGTGAGTAAAAAAACAAACAACCATTACCTTACCTACCATATTGTACTAGTACAGTACTCGAGTACTGTACTCATGTAGGTTTTTCATATGTTAAGACAACCGCCCATCGTCCCTAACCCATGAAGCCAAGCCTGCATGCAAGGATTAAGGTCACCGTTGGATCAGTGAAAAGTGGGGCTCGTCTACCGTAATCTCCCCGAGCTGTACTATACTTACCGTATCATATTAATACGGTTGCTTCCTTTTCACCTAGGCTTGCGCTCCTCCTTCATCCCTCCTTACCATACTTTGATTCAAGATTTCCGCTCTCAATTGCCTTGAAGAATTGAGATTACAACTCACATATCTAACTTCAAAGACCCGAAAATATCTCCCTGTGGACGAACACTTGTGGGGTGATGGCCGCAAGGTATACCATTAATTTTTTTTCATGTGTGAGTCGAGATTGGCTAATAGAGCATCAGCTCCGGAAAATCCAGGATGGCAGGCGTCCAGAAGCGGTTGTGGGGAGACAGGTCGGTCGGTAGTAGCGTTAGCACTAGGGTTAACTACAGCACTGAGAGCAGCTACTCGTACAATACAAGTATCACAAGGAATTATAGTGCATTTCTAGATGTTCCAGGTATGCAGCCCTTAACCGTCTTGTTTTCGACCTATGGCTAATAATTTGTATAGCGACCTTGGAGGAGCTAGTAAGGGGCAATCGCTGGGGGGTATCGCCACCTGAAATTGACCTGGATTACCTCCGTGACCCGTATATTCTGCCCCGGGATGGTACTGGAGAATGGATTTTCGAAGATGATGAGTATAAGGGATGGCAGAGTAGCGATCAATCCGAGCTTCTCTGGCTTCGCGGTGGCCCGGGAACGGGAAAGACGATGCTGGCCAAGCTTGCTGCGGCCGAACTTCTCAAAGGACTCGGCAACCCTCCGGGAGTGGTTAATGTTGTGTGCCATTTCGCCTCGCCCGAACTTCCCACACGCGGGCTCTCTGCTGATAAGGCCGAGTCACCGCGAAGCAGGCTTGCTAAAGTGCTATGGGACTTACTGTATTGCATTCTGCATCAGAACGGGAATCTTTTCGGTGGCTTCAAGGCCGAACTTGGATATCAAAGGGATAGGCTTTTCACCAACCCGGAGTCCTTATGGAAGGTTCTAAGAAAAGCGATCCAGGATTGCCCTACAGACCCTGTATACATTTTCATCGACGGCACAGTGTTCAAGAACTTATGTGAAGATTTGATGGGAAGTATTCTAAGGCTTACCGATATCCCGGATAAGAAGGTTAAAATATTTTTCTCCAGTCGCGACGTACCCTACATTTCGAATAGCCTTGGTGAAGCCAGAATGATAGACCTTGATACGAACAGTTTTGTAAAAGCTGATGTGAAAATATTTATCGAGAGAAGAATGAATTATTTCGGGGAGTGGTATGTTGGTCAGAAAAATAGAGGAATCGAGACCCTCTGGGCGAAGTCGGAAGGGATCTTCCTCTGGGCATCTTTGGCAATTGAAAATTTGAAACGTCATTCCGCAGGCCCCGACTACGAAGAGTTTCTCAGGGAGTTCCCATCGGAACTTAAAGAGGTATACCGAAATATGTTATGTGATGTCTGCAATAGGGAAGGATCGGAGAAAGTTTTCAAGATGATCCGGAATGTAGCACTCGCCTTGCGCCCACTCACATTTGGAGAGTTCGGACATATTTTGGCATGTATGGAAGAGGAGGCAAAGACTGTACAACCACCCCCTCGAAGGGTGAAAAATCCCGGTTTTCGGCCGAAAAAAGAGGTTGAAATCAAGCAGTATGTCCAATCCTCTCTGGGATTTCTCCGGGCCCGCGATGGAATTGTATCCATTGTCCATCATACCGCGACAGAATACCTTTTCAACGAAATCCCGCAGGATGACAAACAGGTACCCCCTAAAAGTGAGCTCGACTTCGAAGTTTCCTGGGAGTGCTTTCGGTACCTTCATGATGCCTTCGCAGACCCTAAGCAATCTCCGAAAGGAGATGACATGGGGCGTAGCGATAGATACCGGGAGTCGACCCCTGGGAGACACCCCCCGGGGGAGCCAGAAGAGCCGGCATGGGAAGTGGCACGGGGAAACCCAGAGGGAGCCGTCGCTGGGTGGCCGTATCTCATATATGCGGCAGAATCCTGGTATATTCATGCCTGTCGGAGCGTCGAGGTTGCGGGTGACAAATTGTGGGCAAGCTCTACTCGCAACTGGTTAGATCATCAGTTCTTCACCAGCCACGCCCTACGAAAACCATGGGTTGAGCTCTGCGGAGATCCAAAAATGGAGGTTTTAGCGGCGGAGCAGACACCACTGCATGTTGCAGTCTGTCTGGGGCTCAGGCCACTGGTAGAAAAAGCCCTCCTAGATTACGATGCTCAGGAAATGGATACAAGCAGAAAACAGTCACCCCTACACCTAGCAGCCAGGTTTGTTTCCGGGACATACGAGATCCTGATTGCCAAGGGCGGCCGATACCTCCTCACAGCGCAAGATCAATACGGAAACACACCGCTCCACGAAGCGGCCATTTCGGGCCATAAGCCAATGCTAGTGAGCCTGGTGAAAAAATTTGCAACACCAGATTACCAGGCATACAGTGACCAAATAAACACGCAGAACCGCTTCGGCGATACCCCGCTTCATCTCGCTTTTCAATTTGATCATCAGGATATCGTTGGGTTTCTTGTCAAGAACCACGCGGATCTGACCATCAGGAACAATCGGGGGATGACAGCACCGGAATTTGGTACAACGCTTGGGAGAGGAGATGCTCCGGATAACCCAAAACACATCAAGGAGATTTGGAAGACTGAGGAGGAGACTGAGGAGGAGACTGCGGAGGAGACTGTGGAGGAGACTGCGGAGGAGACTGTGGAGGAGACTGCGGAGGAGACTGAGGAGGAGACTGAGGAGGAGACTGAGGAGGAGACTGCGGAGGAGACTGTGGAGGAGACTGCGGAGGAGACTGTGGAGGAGACTGCGGAGGAGACTGTGGAGGAGACTGTGGAGGAGACTGTGGAGGAGACTGAGGAGACTGTGGAGGAGACTGTGGAGGAGACTATGGAAGATCCTGTAGAGGAGCATGTGGAGGAGACTGTGGAGGAGACTGTGGAGGAGACTGTGGAGGAGACTGTGGAGGAGACTGTGGAGGGGCCTGTGGAGGGACCTGTGGAGGAGACTGTGGAGGAGACTGCCGAGCTTGTGGAGGATCCTGTGGGGGAGACTGAGGAGAGGACTCTGGAGGGGCTTATAGTAGAACCCGTGGATGAGCATGGTGGAGGACAGCGGAGGGGACAGTGGAGATGGCGGAGGCCGCGGAGGAGCCCGGGAGAGGACGGTGGAGGAGACCCTGAGGAGGCCGTAGGGGAGGATATGGAGGAGACCGCAATCAAGACCTCCTGTGTTTTTTGTTGTTGTATACCGCGCCGAGGATGAATGTGGACTTAGTGAAAGGATCCGATGAAAAGGGAGCTGAGGAAAATCGCTGTTACTTGTGATTTCGTTCCCTTGCATACCCAAAACAAATATCGCAGGGGGACAGGAGTAACTCTATCTAGGCAAAAATATCCAACCAGCATCTATCGTCCACCCTTTCCCACCAAATTTCAAGGCAAAACAAATGAGGAATCAACTGGAAAAACTTCCCCCGAAATCCCGAACACATAAGAAACACATAGCAAGCACTCCCGCTCACATGGGTTTTCTACCAATGCCCCGGCATTTCCCACAATGATCGCTCACGTGCTCAGTCATACCTTGGTATCCGTAGCACCCCCAAGTATCAGCAATGTTAAGTAGTGACTTCTTCGGTTCTTAGTGGTGGTGGTGTTCGTGGCCGTAGGCTGTACTCTCTCTTGAGGGATTTCATTTGCTTGGTTGTTTGGCGTTTGCTTGGTTGGAAGTTCCCGTGATCGATTGGGCCTGAGTATCGACGACGATATATCGTAGGTTAATTGGATATAGTGATCAGTAAACTATGGAAGAGGGTTTTGGAGAGGGGATCGATTCCCGTTTATTTTTTCGTTCATGGTCGGTGTATCATAATTTATGGTATTTCTTGATTTTGTTTTTTTAGCCACTCAGTGAATATGTTGGTGGTTTTATCGGTTTTGCTACTCCACTTCTTCAGTCCTTGTCGAAATGCCACCCCGGACGTACCACGCTACTCCGAAAATACTTGAGTCCATTTGAGCAGAGTGGGATAAACCGTCTATGTCGCGGCGAATTTACCAATCATAGGATAGTTTTCGAAAAGTGATAGCTTTGTTTTGCATCTGAAGAAAAGTTGATTAAACTAACTACTTTGTGGGAGGAGACATAAACGGTCTAAACATATTCTCCAATTGCATTGTATCGTGCCCTATTCTAAGAAGTGGCCTCCACGCACATATCTATATCCGCAATAGTGAGTAACTTTAAGAACAGGACACTAAACTGTGATACCACTTTACAACGATAGCGCGGAAGCCATCGAGTGATCACACATGATTCTTAAGGTTCTTTCCATCTTTCCATCCTTCCTTCTCTGAATCTCACTAGTATGATAGCAAACACAATGTTCGGGAGTAAATGAAAAGCTCACCCCCAAAACGTCTCCCTAACCGCCACGGGTATGCCCCCCCCCTAGGGCTTCTCAGCGAGCCTTCCCCCAAACTACTTGCAACTACTCAAACTCAAACCTACTGATAACTTCCAAAAGCGGGCACTTGAACCCCATCTGGCAAGCGCATTCCGGTGCACAATAATAGAAATCCACGGGCTCACCGGTGCTAGAACTATACCGAACGACGATATCGGAACGAAGCGGTGAGAACTAAATGCAATGTGAAAACTCTGCACAACTAATGGTGGGGAAGTTCACCAAGATCGCCCCAGGACCCCCATCCAACGACCCTCTATCCCCCCCGCTCCACGACCCCGCTACTCTGGCGATCCACGACTCTACAACCCCAACTAAACTAACAGGAAAAGACAAGAGTATAAATAAACAACAAAGATCACCTATCCTATCCTTCCTGCGATAACCTCTATACCAAGATCTCTAACATCTCCCACACCCATCTCCCATCTCTTGTGTGCGCTCCTTATGCTAACAAAAGAGAGAACAAACAAAGGACACCCCAAAGACTCTCCAATTTGCCTCCCATGCTCCAATCTGCCTTCCGCACTCCCACTGTCTTCCACACTCCCGTGCTAACAAAAGAAATACAGGAACAAAGACTCCCGACGGGCTATAACTCCCTTGACGTTCATATCCTTCTCCGTCGGAAGCGCTTCTCCAAAGCGCATAACAAGAACACCGCTACAACAAAGCAAATACTGGAGGGTAGCCAACAGGCGGGAACGGACTAACGGCTGGCCTCGGAAATGTACGTCGAATATGCGGACAGGCAAACGAACGGTCAACAAAAGAACCGACGGCGGGTATACGGGCGGGTAGTGGTGCCGACAGACGTGTTGAAACGTACTAAAGTTATGGCTGAGCCTAGTGTTACGACGACCTTAGCAGCAACCTTCAGCGTTTGGGAAACATGTATCAGTTTGACCTAGTATAGTGCAAACATAGATTGTTTAGGGATGAAACGAATAGGAGTAGATACTGGATATCTACACTGGATTCATGTTAGTAGTGTTTGACGATTAGGGAGTGTGGTGGATTTCTTTTCACCTTGTGATATTTCGGTATTCTTTTCTTTTACCGGCACATATGTTTTTCGCCAACTCTCTCTCTATAAAGACCATTCACTTTGTCTTTCCTTTCGCTCATTATTCTCATACTCATATGCGTCTCTCTGTTCTCTAAGATTCTCTCAATCCACTCTTTTGTCAGTCTCGTTGTTGCACCTCGATAGAAGTGAATATACCTGTATCTCGATCTCTACCCTATATACTTCACAAGACGGATAGTGGTGCCGGTAAACGGATATGCCGGCGAACGGGAGAACAAAGCCTTGAGCATGCCGAGCAGCATCCATGATTTCCAACACACCCCTAGGCCCTCTAGGAATGTGAGAGACCCGTAATTACTCTCCACAGCTGCAACCCCATTGCCGCTGCCTGCCCACAACCCGGTTCCAAACTCCCTCGCGCCAAAATCCCGAAGTGCCATGCTCCTGCTGACCGCGAATGGAGAGAGAGCATGGCGGATGTTACTTCCGGCAAGAAAGCCCCGTTTGGACCCGTATCTTCAGCTGCCACGGGCAGCTCTAAGTCCATAGGAGGGTACAGGGGGAGAGCCTGGAACGCGCCGAAGGTTCTAGATGGATGTTGATGGATTGGGATAGATTGTGG